>JAFFJZ010000009.1:18862500-20112500 GCA_018340375.1 Gonatopus flavifemur
TTCGTCTGAAGCCAACAACTGAGTATCGTAGTTACACAACGCCCAACGGGACATCGAGAAAACTCCTAATAATTTTGAATATCAGAAACGAATGTACAAGATACTAAGTCTCTGCTATTTTCTATTTTTCCATGAGACGACGTACCAGATACTACGTCTCAGAAACTTTTCAATTCTATTTTAGAGACGATGTACTAGATACTACGTTCCTAATACTCTTCCAATATTCTTCTAATACTTTCCCTAACACCCTTCCTATTTTTCCCTGAGACGACGTACTAGATACTACGTCTCCAAACTTGTAAATTTTGATTTAGAAACTCCGTACTAGATACTACGTTCCTAATACTCTTCCTAACACCCTTCCCATTTTTCCATGAGACGACGTACTAGATACTACGTCTCGAAACTTTTCAATTCTAATTGAGAAACGATGTACTAGATACTACGTTTCTAATACCCTCCCAATATCCTTCTAATACTTTTCCTAACATCCTTCCTATTTTTCCATGAGACGACGTACTAGATACTACGTCTCTAAAGCTTTGAATTCTAATTTAGAAACGATGTACCAGGTACTACGTTTCTAATACTCTTCTGATACTTCTTTTTCTCTCTCAATACTCTTCCACGAGACGATGCCCAAGATGCTACAACTCGTATTCTTCTCTTGATCTTTCAAAATGTGGGATAAAACAGTTTTCTCGATGTATCAATAGTGACCTTCATCCCCAATGATTTACCCTTGTTTTTATTGTATTATTCAAATCGACCTTCAGATTAACCAGTTCTCCCCTTTTTCCCAAATTCCAGTGACGCGAACATTCAAGGAACTTACCAACCTAATGGGAATAGAAAAAGAACGCTGTATTAAAGAGCAGAGGCTAATCAATACAGAAGGGAATGCCCTGGGGAGGCAAATTTTATATATCACAAAGAAGAATATTAAAAAAGCCAATAAACGGTACCAGGAATTGCTGAAGGAGTATAATACTATCCTCCAAAACTGCTGAAACCAACAGCCACGTCCAAAACCTGCAATAGTCAAACCGATTAGTCTTAGGCCTGATTTACTTAAAAGGTATCAGGAATGTATATTAACTAAGAGAGAATTTTTAAATTGTCCGGTCTGTAAAGATCATGGAAAATTATACGCTAAATTAACAGTTGAGATATTAGACAAAGTAAAATTTACCAAGAAAAAAAGGAAGGAAATTTTATCTTAGAAGTATTTTGGAGATTGTTTTAAAAATGTATCTAAGATTTAGAATAATCAAATTCAATAACAATATTGTAAACATAAGAAATTTATGAAATACATGTATTCTAATTCTTATAAACAAAATCTCTGAATTCATTTGGTCTCATCTACCGTTTCTCCCAGTCCTTAAAACAATTATCAATTCGAATCATTGAAGAAATTCTCCGGGATTCCAATTTTGATTCAAATCAAAGAAAGGTATCTTGATTGTTACAAGATCCGTGGATGTGACAGTACATTCGATTGCATACGTTCGATGAATATAGCATAGCACCTATGGAACGGTCTCATTGGAATGTGCATAGAATATATTTCGAATATTCGAAGAACGTTCTTATTTCTCGTATACGAAAAAAACCGACAAAAGATTTCTGCTGTTTTATAAATGAAGAGTTAATTATTGAAATTGATGATCGAATTCCATCCCTGTATAGGGGAAGAACAAATAAACGCCCCTTTTTAGCCTCCCTGCCTGAATCAAATAGTTTGATAAAAATCGAGTTTTGGTTGTTTTCTTCAGAAACAACCTGGTGTCATAAGTGTCAATTGTAAACACCACCATCTCCTGTTAATTCATAACACAACTATGAGCCTCATGCGTTGAAAATACATTAAGACAAATGTGTAAAGACATGAAGTGATTGATGCTTCTAGAGCTAATTTTTTACTCCATGTATGGAGGACAATTTTTTAAATCATCTCAATCAAATTGAATCCAGATGAATATAAAAAAACTGTCTAGAAACACGCCAGCCTGTTCCTAACCTCCAAATTCGAGACACGTGAAATGTTCAAATTCTCGTGGATCCAGTGAATCATCGAGGATATTATCTACAGACGGGCGGAAATTTTCGCGTCTCTTGGTCTTAAAGAACTCAAGACAATGGGAATTCTGCCTATCTGTGAATATTCTCTCAAGGATTCACTGTATCCATGAGGATTTGAACATTTCACGTGTCTTGAATTTGGAAGTTATCTCTTCTGGACAAACCAAAAAAATTACAGTTCGGGAGAATTTGACAAAACGCTGTGCATTCAATGTGAAGAAAAAAGAAGATTTCGATGGAGTGTGAAGCAAATTCGCATATTTGGTCACAAAAATATTTCCCATTATTATGGCCACTGCAAAGGTGTCAATTACGATTCATCGTTACAAATTTTACAAGAAGCTAACACAGAAGACGTGTATATTCATGTTAACGTTCATTTATGAACAAAGCACTTAAATTGATTGGTTGATGAATTCCTAAAACAACTCAAACAAGAGGAATTGATATAACAATGCAGTCTGGAAGCCACCGAACAATTCTGCGGAATTTCTGGAAAGCGTCTATTACTTAGTTGATGCGTTGACTGAGGGTGACGAGAAAACGGTGAAGGCGGAAGTAGTCAAGTCACGAGTGTTTCCGATACCGAGGGAGCAGAGTGGAGTGGGTTATCTTTCAACCAATCAAAAATTAGGAATGTTTTTTCAATTTTCCAATTGGTTAAAAGATAACCCACTCCACTCTACTCCCTTGGTATCGGAAGCACCTCAAGTATTATACTTCCGATATCAAGGGAGTACAGTGAAGTGGGTTCATCTTTCAACCAATTGAGAAACTGAAAGAAAATTTCCTAAGAAGAACATAACGTTCTTTGGTGTATTCTTCTCGAACAGCCAATCACATTCGAGCTTCCATAAGACTTGGGAAATGATCTTCGTGTCCTTTCAAGTTGGCAATCTCAGTCACAAAAGGAATCCCAAAGTTTACAGTTCCTGAAAAGTGTGAGGATTTAAAATTCATGATGGAATAAAAAAGTTCCGGCGGTTCTAGTGTTGGCGATGTTGTGACAATATTTTGAGACGAAAAATGTGAATAATGGACAACAGAAATAATGTTACTGGCATAAAGTAAGTTATTACTTATTGGTATTCGTGAATCTAATTCAATTAATAATCTTTCCTGGGTCACAATACTGCACAAAAATTTGAAAATTGAATACGGTATATAAATCTGATATTGGGAACAAATCAGTTGAAAAAAAAACGATTTGCGAATTAGATTTGCATGCATTGCATATTAAATTTTAGATAATATGTATAGAGACATTCTCATTGTTTACAATAACGACTTGAAGATATTCAAGCAGATGAATGTCTCATAATCAATTCTTGGAAATACTTTGAATACTGTTTTCTTCAAAAACTTGAGGGAAACATCCCTTAAAACTTTCCTTTGTAGATGGAAAACGAATTGTTGAAAGTCGATATGTTTGAGTGTGACTGAGATAATTGGAGATGTGAAAGATATACAGTACACTCTCTAATAAATGAATTCTCCATAAGTATCATGACTGCTCAACATTGGTTCGATTTCGTAATTTTTTTTGCAGATCTCAACGAAGGTCCGCACTTTTTGCGATGTCTTTGAAGCATCCATCTCTTCAAATGTACAGCAAATCATCAATAAATTTTCTCGTTAGTATTGTCACATGATCTAATGCACAGTTATGGATTTTTCCCCGCATGGTTGAAGTTTCAGTTGATATTCCAACATTTATTCCATCGGAACATGTGAAAAATGAACTTAATGAAGTAGAAGATATTGTAGAATGACAATCCGTTATGTCGTGAACTTCTTCATCTTCTTCTTCATCCTCTTCCGTTTGATAATCTGTCTGGTCATCCGTTGTATCAGGCAATTCATGTACATTTAATCCTTTATCGTCGGAATTTGATGCAGCTTCAAGATTCGTATTGTTTGCTCCAATCGTGAACAATTCTTCACCATTGTCAAGTGCCGTTGTAGAGTTTTCATGTGATTCATCTATAAGCCTTAGAACATGAAGAAAATAGAGTACACTGAGAGAAGAAATTTCCGAGATCAATGAAATTTTGAATTGAATAGTTGCAACAAAATACTTGAATGATTTGAATGAAGTTTTGTGGGAATAATTGAATATTCATTCAATCAACCAAATATTTGATGTGCTAACTATGAAATATTCCGTCACTGACAAACAATGTTTAACTAATTCAGTACAATTTGATTCAAATCCACTAATTATTTTATTGGGACTCCTCATACAGCACGTTGATCTCAACAAAGCATTCAAGAATTCTTTATGAATTCATTTCAGGATTTTTTCAGAGTTCCCCTAGTGAAAATGGGAGCGTAAGAAGGATATGAAGCGACACGGGAGAGTAAATGAGACAGTATTTAAGCGCGAAAGAAGCGGAAATTGAAACATTTTACGCTTCATTTGTTTTAGAGTTCGCTTCCGGCGAGCGGAAATTTTCACCAGGGCCGTTGACAGAATTAGTTCTTCATTGATCCATGGTATTCAAAGAAAATTCTTCAGGAATTCTCGAGAAGTCTTTACGAATTCTTCCGGAATTGACATAACGGGAGTTTATTTGAGACATGCCATTGTTTGTTGGTATTCAATTAAATATCTCATTGTTCCTGGAATTTTTTGTACTGAGTATTGAATGCTCAAATACTGATGAAGAAATAATAGAGAAATTCAGATTTCGAATGTATACATTCGATACAGCCCCACACAAGACACCTACCGTTGCCTCCGTGAAATTTAGGAAGGAGAAAGAGATTAGTAGATACAGCGCAGTACAAATACAACGGAAAAATGTCTGGGCCGTTTTATAGCTCCAAATGAATTTATTATGATCACTTTGTGAACTATGGAGCGGTGACACGCGGGTATGATACTTTAACCAGGGGTGCCACGTTATATCCACCGCCCCTTTTCTTCTTCGTCAATTCCATGGAGAGGCGATGTAATTCATCGGCGACTGTCCTGTGCGGGATCGGAAGAATCTAATATTTTTCTCTATTCTTTAAAGTTTTGACTGAAATATTCGTTATGTGACAACGACGTTTTCAAATTTCAATAAAAATCTACCCTACAAACATTGATTAACGGCATTTCAATGGGCCGCTGATGGCCCTGCAATGCCATTAAAGAGCCGTCATTGGCCCTTTGAAACACCAGCGGTCGTGTTTGCTGGGTAGGTCAAAACGAGAAAAGGTTGGATGCTACGAGAAAATATTTTTTCCCATGTAAGAACGTAAAACAAACCATTTATGGTACCTTGAGGATCCTTTTCACATACGATATCATCATCCGATTCATCACCACAGATAGCATCTTCCATCATTTCACGATATTCTTTTACTCGATAGTAAGGCATTCCGTTTTGAGGGCGTAAACTTTCCAATTGAGATTTCAAATGTTTTTCTGTGCCATCTACGCTGAAACAATCGGAACTAGGTCACTTGTACGCTTCGATATTATCACGAGGAGTTTTCTGATGAACTGTGATGTCGATGTCAGAATATACACGTTGAATACATCGAATGGTAGATGGCGTAGAAACACGGGTAAAATTACCGAGGAATCAATTCCGGTTCAGTACTGGCGTGGTCTCGTCCCGCTAGAACAGCCATGTTGCCCTTGAGGTGGCTAGTAGGGATGTTCGATACAACACCATAGTATCGATATTTCGTATCGATGCGTATCAGTGAGAGTTGTATCGATACATCTAAATATCGGACTGAAATGTATCGATATAAGCAATATTGATCCGTATCGGAACCTTAATTATAAATAGAGTGAACATATCGCTACATTTGAATAACTGAAAATCAGTGGCCCATTGTTGTAACTTTTTATTGAACTCGATTTGATTATTTTTTATATAAGGAGTTAATTCAGTACCTTTCCTTTGTAATATTTGACTCCTTGGGTTATTCAATAAAATAATGTTATTAGAAGTTATATCAATCGATCACCAGCTGTGGGCTGCTGATTCGATCTCCATATTATTATCATTGAGTTTTTCCCGCATTTTGGGAACTCTCAACATGGAAGAGTTCCAAAGATGCACAAACTAGAGTCAGCCCAATGAACATAACATCTAAAACTCGTCTAAAAATGTTGCGCGAGACATCTTGCAGATATCTATTAGATATCTTTTATACATTGCTCTAAAAGACGTCTAATAGAGATCTCAAAGATGTCTTATGCAACATTTTTAGGCAAGTTTTAGATGTTATGTTTATTGGGAGAATGAGAATGTCATTCACGAAGGTATTGATAGGATCCATATTCATTGATAATATGAATATTTTTTCAATATTCGAAACTAGACATGGCTATCAAATAAAAAAATGAACAATCATGTGGAATGAATGCATGTATTTCCTTCATTCCCTGCTGGGTCATAGAGCATAGATTGAGAAATTTTATCATATTGCTAAGATTCATTATTATGTAAATGAGCAACATTTGTTCATTTCGATGAATGAACCTTTGAATTCATCACCAAAATATTCATGAGATTATAAATACCAGTCTCCTGCATTGAGACTATCCGAAAAAAAACTGATTCAAATGCTTCCCTATGATTTTATTTCCATCCTCGTTCATTATTCTCCCAGCTTTGGAAGACAGTCTCTCGGATGGAACTGAAGTCCCGATGAGCGATAAATGCTTCATGGTTAAGTCTCTCAAAGGACCATGATTCGCTGCCAACCGGTATTCAATTGAACTGTCTGTCATTTTCATTAATCCTTGACTGAGGTCATACCTACAAGCTTCAGGCATTTCGTTTGGATCATCATCATCTAAAGGCTGAGAGTTCAAAAAGGCCTAACCCACACAAAATTCGAAATTGGTTTCAATTCATTTTCGGATTGTCATTCTAAGCCTTTATATCGAGATGTTACCAGAACTCCCAATTCCGACGTAGTTTTCTTGTAATCGAGAGTCAAAATTTCTAAGTTCCTAACCCGAGTGGTCCTGAAAATTCAAAAGGGCCTAACACGTAGTGTTGTGGAAGAACGATGTTTTCATCGTTTCGGGTAGGTTTGCACGAGACCCTTCGTTTGAGAATCCCATCTATCAAAAGTGGTGCATACTTGAGTGTTCAGTCAACAACTCGGCGATCGCTCTTTGGTGATATTGTGAAATTCACCTACCCTGTTGATCGGAATGTTCTGAGTGGTATAGGTGTTGACGACTTTCAATGTGTATATCTGTTTCGCTCCAAATTGATTCTGAAAATTGCAAACGAGGTGTTATTGCCCAAGTTATTTTGAGTATTCCAGCGTTTTATTCATAAGCGGAACTCATAAAACAGTGGAGTATGAGGGAAAAGAACAAAAAGCGTCGTGACTCACGTCGCAAAGGGGAAGAGTATACCATAATCAGAGGAAAAGTTGTACGTGCGAAAGCTTCTCCTGCCGAACAGGTATCATAAAGAGTGTTCAATATTATTTTGACTTGGTTCAGAGTCCAAAATGGCACATCCAACACGGTGAACATGAATCTGAAAATCACTCGGATTCACTTGAAACTCCTTAAGCGGGGGGTTTTATGGGTTGCTGATTACGAATCCATTAACAAAATTGATAAATTCAACAAGGGAGGCGTCATCAGCGACCTCAAAACCTCATGGTACTGGGTGTGAAGGGAATCAGGTGAATTTCCAATTTCGGCCTACCATATTGGATCCACCATTCTGAATTAGGGAAATTTGACAACAGATACGTAATCAGCGACCCCAAAACCCAATAGATACAGAGTTTGAAGAAACTCCGCTGAATTTTTGAAATTTGGTCAATCACAATGGTTCCACTATTCTGAATCTCGGAATTCTGACAATGAATTCGTAATCAGCGATCTGAAAACCTTTCAGAAACCAAGTTTGAAGGGAATACGATGAAATTTTCAAGTTTGGCCCACCATATTAGATTCGTCATTCTGAATTTGGACATTTTTATAGCTGATTCGTAATCAGCGACCCCAAAAACTCAAAAATATTCAGTTCAAAGAAAATCTGATGGATTGTTAATTTTGGTCCACCATATTGGACGCAGAATTTTCAATTTGTAAATTTTTACCGCGGATTCGTAATCGGCGACCTCAAAACCTTCTGGAAACCGAGTTTGAAGGAAATCCGATAAAAATTCCCAAAATCGGCCCACCATATTGGATCCACCATTTTGAATTTGGGAATTTTCATAGCGGATTCGTAATCAGCGACCCCAAAACCCTCAGATAACCAGTTTGAAGGAAAACCGATGAAATGTCAATTTCGGTCCACCATATTAGATGCGCCATTTTGAATTTGAAAATTTTTACAACGAATTTGTAATCAGCGACTAGAAACACCCTCCTCAGAGTAATTTCGTTGGCAAATGTCAGTTTCGATTCCGAAATCTTTTAATTATATAACTCTCTACGAATGTTTCGACCATATTTTAACATATTCATTTTCAAAAGAATGACGAATTATTAGGAAGTATTCATGAATGAGTATTATTTAAACATATGGAAGTCAATAATAACACGCTGTACTAATGGTGCATCAAGTTCAAAGCGAAACTAACACCACATGCGCGACAAGGCAAGATCAAGATCATGACTTTGTGGGTTAGGCCTTCTTGAACTCTCGAACCCCCTTGGGTGAGACCCCGGAATACTTGGAGTACTCATAAAATGAAGAAGAATGCATAAATTTTGGGAAAATTCATACAGGGTAACAGAATGGGTCGAATTAATTGTAAAATCACTCATGAATCTGTTGATTTTGACAAATAGGGAAAATGAGAGCGTTTTTATCACCCCGTGACAAATTATTTCGATGTGGATTAGGCCCTTTTGAACTCTCAGCCTTCATCTGTCGTTTGTTTTAATCGGCTCGAATTAGCTCAGTCTCTATGACACGACCAGAAATTCTCTGTCGAATTGTCTTCTTCAATATTTTCGAGTACGGTTTGCAGATTACCCATAGTTTCCGTATTTACAAATAGAGTAATCCTATTGATTGCATCCGCACATGCTACTTCATCTGTGAAATGGATCGTTTTGGAGCGCAAATCTGAAATAGTAGCAACGGGTGATAACACCCCATTTTCTATATTATAGAATCGCTTCGGAAATTATACGTTCACATTTTTTTCAAATGGTGTCCTGTCTCTGTAATAGGTTCATAACGCTCCAAAGTATTCCTGAGTGTGCTCCCAACGAGAACAATTTCACTCGCAGTTCGATATGATTCACCGCATACTATGTGATGGGTATATCCCCCACCGATGCACAAAGGCGCGAGGTAGTTGAGCGCCTCGACGTTCCCCGTCGGGGATATCTATAATTAACAGCGAGACCTGATATATATTGAGAAAAAACAAGTAATAGGTTCACGATAGTCTTGGAAGGGTCAAGGGACTAGGGGAAGCTCAGGAAGAGGGGGTGGGTTGATTTCAATTGATCAAACAAGGAAAATAAAAATAGGGTTAGACACGTGTCGCCGCGTATATACAGGGTGGGGCATTTAAAGTGTCGCGGGCGTTTTTTCCAAAAATGAAGTGAGATACGAGAAAATTTTTCGGACAAAAGTTGTAGGGTACCGAGGGGGACATCCGATGGTGGCCTTGGCTTTGACCTCAAATCTCATCTCCAAGGGCATTCTGAGATCAACTCTTGTTTTTTAAATAGCATCTCATATTCTTTACTGCAGA
The DNA here is from genome assembly GCA_018340375.1 of Gonatopus flavifemur. Lineage (NCBI taxonomy): Eukaryota > Metazoa > Arthropoda > Insecta > Hymenoptera > Dryinidae > Gonatopus > Gonatopus flavifemur. Next base: position 18,872,290 of record JAFFJZ010000009.1, read on the forward strand.
TTTGGATTCTAGGTCGAAAACCAAGGAACTTTTGTCCAAACCATTTTCCTGAAATCCGCAAAAATGGCGCTCTAATCGATATTGTTCCATTTCGAATCTGGCATTCGAATAACTCGAAAACGAAGGGTCTTGCAAAAGAATGTTTCGTACAAAAGTTGTCAATACACAACACATTTCAATCGTCTACATTACCACCATTCAGACCTCACGCGATGTAAACAAACGACGGGGTTCAGTGAAAATTCACGATTTTGAAAGTCAGTTTGTCAGTTACATTTGATTATTACTTGGTTTATGACAAATTGAAAATCATGGATATCCGATACACGGTTTCTGAAAGGATCGATATGATCTACATTTACGGTGAAGTGCATGAGAACCCCAGACAAGCATATGACTTGTATGCAGAACGATTTCCTGAAAGAACAACGCCATCCATTAGGTATTTTCAACGCATTACAAAATTATTCTCAGAAACGGGAAGTGTTACAAGGGAAAAACGACATCGAATGAGAACTGTTAGCGGAGAAAATGCGGAAGTTAATGTACTAGCTGCAGTAGCCAATGATCCACACGTGAGCTCTCGTGAAATTGAACTCCATTCGGGAATTTCTCGAAGGAGTGTTCTTCGAATACTGAAACGTCACAACTTCCATCCGTATCACATTTGTTCGCATCAAGACCTTCACGGTGATGATTTCGAAAATCGTGTACAGTTTTGTCGATGGGGTCTAGCGCAAATGCACAATAACAACTTCATCAACATATTATTTTCTGATGAGTCGACGTTCACCAATCATGGTCAAGTGAATCGACATAATATGCATTACTGGGCGACAGAAAATCCAAGATGGTTACGTCAAGTAGAGCATCGAAGACAATGGGCTGTGAATGTTTGGTGTGGTATTTTTCGATCTCGAGTAATTGGACCGTACTTCATTGCAGATACGCTAAATGGAGAGGAGTACAGACATTTCTTAGATCAAGTACTTCCAACATTACTTGAAGACATACCTATTCAGGAACGATTGAATATGTGGTATCAACACGATGGTTGTCCATCCCATTATGCAGTCACAGCTCGAGAAATATTGGACAGAGATTATCCTGGACGATGGATAGGACGTCGTGGACCAGTTCATTGGCCTGCCCGTTCTCCGGATCTTACTTCTCCAGACTTTTTTTTATAGGGATACGTAAAAGATACAGTTTATCAACAAGCACCGACTACACCTGAGAATATGCGTCAACGAATCATCAATGCATGCGCGAGCATCAATGAAGATATTTTAGCACGAGTTCAGCAATCTTTTGTAAAACGTTTTGAAATGTGTATTGAAATCCAAGGCCATCATTTTGAGCATCTACTGCATTAAAATTATCCAAGTGATGTAGACGATTGAAATGTGTTGTGTTTTGTCTGTTATACCTCATCACCTCCGTTCCAGTTCAAGGGGTCCCCCTTGGAATCAGACAACTTTTGTCCGAAACATTCTCCTCCAAGACCCTTCGTTTTCGAGTTATTCTTATGTCAGATTCAGTATGGAACAATATCGATTAGAGCGCCATCTTTGCGGATTTCAGGAAAATGGTTCAGACAAAAGTTTCTTGGTTTTTGACCGAGAATCCAAATCTGCAGTAAAAAATATGAGATGCTGTTTAAAAAACAAGAGTTGACCTCAGAATGCCCTTGAAGATGAGATTTGAGGTCAAAACCAAGGCCACCATCGGATGTCCACCTCGGTACCCTACAACTTTTGTTCGAAAAATTTTTTCGTATCTCACTTTATCTTTGGAAAAAACGCCCGCGACACTTTAAATGCCCCACCCTGTATATACAGGGCGTCCCATTTGAAACAGGACAGCTGGATAACTCTCCAGGGAATGGAGGGGGAGAAAAATTGTTCAGATAAAAGTTGTAGGGTTCGAAGAGGGCCATAAGATGGTGACCTTGAATTTGACCTTGAGGTCATTTTGAGGATAATTGATGGTCAAAGTATGTTTTTCAAATGGAAAACCCTACGTTCGACCTCAGAAATGGAAAGGGCGGAAAATTTTACGTCCGAATATGTTAACATATCAGGTCATTTAGAGGTCATTTGAAGGTCAAAAAACCATTTCCTATGGATTTTCACGGAAAAGCCTCAAACGAGTTGTTTCTCTGACCAAAGTTATTGAAGTTAAAGTGAAATCCCACGTTTCGACCTTGAATTGAAAGTAAACAGAACTAACCTTCAGAGTTTATTCTTCATATCAGTACGGAAATGATCATTAAGAAGTTTCCATCCTTTACGGTGTAAGTGCGGGTTCAAAATGGTTTATTCACCTAACGAATGCGTTGATATTTTGATGATCTTGGGTTAGTGTCGCGGAGTGTATCGAAGAGCATCACGATTGTACAGAGAGCGGTTTGGAGATCGGCAGCATCATCCTTCTCCAGAAGTCATTCGCCAAGTTGAAAGAAATTGTCGACAAGGAAGGATTGGTCAACGCCGAAACGATCAAGGTTTCAACTTTAACGACCCTCGATGCACTGCTGTTTTAGCAATAATACACATGAATCCTCATGTTAGTTTACGTGATATTGAACGCGATTTGGGTATTCCACGCAGTACGGCACACAGAATTCTACAAGCTGCTCAATATCATCCGTACCACATCACACTGACCCAAGAATTATCTCAACAAGATATGCAGAATCGGGTTAACTTTTGCCATTGGGCTTTACAGAGGTTAAACGGAGCGCCCGATTTCTTTCGATATGTTCTTTTCAGTGATGAATCAACGTTTCAAAGTACTGGCTGGTTAAATCGTCACAATAGCCACTTTTGGTCAGCGCAAAACCCGCACTGGACTCAACAAGTTGATCATCAGCATCGGTGGAGTATAAATGTTTGGTGTGGAATTCTAGACAATCAAGTTATTGGGCCGTATTTTTTTGATGGAACTGTTAACGGTCCTTATTATCTACAGTTTTTACAGGATGAATTACCAGTTCTCATGGAAGATGTGACATTAGCAACTAGGCAGAGGATGTGGTATCAGCAAGACGGTGCACCACCACACTTTGCTCGATGTGTGAGGGATTATCTAAATATCCTTTTCCCCAATCGTTGGATTGGTCGAGGTGGATTCGTACTGTGGCCGGCAAGATCTCCTGATCTCACCCCTCTAGATTTTTATTTGTGGGGTTACGTAAAAAATGTCGTTCATACCAACCGACCAACAACACCTGTGGATCTACAACAACGCATCAGATACGCAATTGCGAATATCCGTGCAGAAGTTTTTCAGTCTGTTCTCGGGAACTTTCGACGCCGGCTGGAGTTATGTATTGTAGTAAATGGCGGTCAATTCGAACATCTCCTGCAATGAGTGAGTCTTACCCGTCAACGGATTTGTGCCATCTGTAATTACAAAACGACGAACTGGAAAAATAAATAATTTTTTGATCATTGTTTGAAATTTGGCATTCATTATCGTTCTCAAGGTCGGATTCAAGGCCGAAACGTGGGGTTTCACTTCAATTTTGATGACTTCGGTCAGAGGAACAACTCGTTTGAGGCTTTTCCGTGAAAATCCATAGAAAATGGTTTTTCGACCTCCAAATGACCTGATAGGTTGACATATTCGGACGTAAAATTTTCCGCTCTTTCCATTTCTGAGGTCGAACGTAGGGTTTTCCATTCAAAAAAACATACTTTGACCATCGATTATGCTCAAAATTGACCTCAAGGTCGAATTCAAGGTCACCATCTTATGGCCCCCTTCGAACCCTACAACTTTCATCTTAACAATTTTCTTCCTCCTCCATTCCCTGAAGAGTTATTCAGCTGTCCTGTTTCAAATGGGACGCCCTTTATACAGGGTGGGGCATCTAAAGTGTCGCGGGCGTTTTTTCCAAAAATAAAATGGGATACGAGAAAATTTTTCGGACAAAAATTGTAGGGTATCGAGGGGGACATCCGATGGTGGCCTTGGCTTTGACCTCAAATCTCATCTTCAAGGGCATTCTGAGGTCAACTCTTGTTTTTCAAATAGCATCTCATATTGTTAACTGCAGATTTGGATTCTAGGTCAAAAACCAAGAAACTTTTGTCTGAACCATTTCCCTGAAATCCGCAAAAATGGCGCTCTAATCGATATTGTTCCATTTCGAATCTGACATTAGAATAACTCGAAAACGAAGGGTCTTGGAGGAGAATGTTTCGGACAAAAGTTGTCTGATTCCAAGGGGGACCCCTTGAACTGAAACGGAGGTGATGGGGTATAACAGACAAAACACAACACATTTCAATCGTCTACATCACTTGGATAATTTTAATGCAGTAGATGCTCAAAATGATGGCCTTCAACTTCAATACACATTTCAAAACGTTTTACAAAAGATTGCTGAACTCGTGCTAAAATATCTTCATTGATGCTCGCGCATGCATTGATGATTCGTTGACGCATATTCTCAGGTGTAGTCGGTGCTTGTTGATAAACTGTATCTTTTATGTATCCCTATAAAAAAAAATCTGGAGAAGTAAGATCCGGAGAACGGGCAGGCCAATGAACTGGTCCACGACGTCCTATCCATCGTTCAGGATAATCTCTGTCCAATATTTCTCGAGCTGTGACTGCATAATGGGATGAACAACCATCGTGTTGATACCACATATTCAATCGTTCCTGAATAGGTATGTCTTCAAGTAATGTTGGAAGTACTTGATCTAAGAAATGTCTGTACTTCTCTCCATTTAGCGTATCTGCAATGAAGTACGGTCCAATTACTCGAGATCGAAAAATACCACACCGAACATTCACAGCCCATTGTCTTCGATGCTCTACTTGACGTAACCATCTTGGATTTCCTGTCGCCCAGTAATGCATATTATGTCGATTTACTTGACCATGATTGGTGAACGTCAACTCATCAGGAAATAATATGTTGATGAATTTGTTATTGTGCATTCGCGCTAGACCCCATCGACAAAACTGTACACGGTTTTCGAAATCATCACCGTGAAGGTCTTGATGCAAACAAATGTGATACGGATGGAATTTGTGACGTTTCAGTATTCCAAGAACACTTCTTCGAGAAATTCCCGAATGGAGTTCAATTTCACAAGAGCTCACGTGTGGATTATTGGCTACTGCAGCTAGTACATTAACTTCCGCATTTTCTCCGCTAACAGTTCTCATCCGATGTCGTTTTTCCCTTGTAACACTCCCCGTTTCTGAGAATAATTTTGTAATGCGTTGAAAATACCTAATGGATGGCGTTGTTCTTTCAGGAAATCGTTCTGCATACAAGTCATATGTTTGTCTGGGGTTCTTATGCACTTCATCGTGAATGTAGATCATATCGATCTTCTCAGGAACCGTGTATCGGATATCCATGATTTTCAATTTGTCATAAACCAAGTAATAATCAAATGTAACTGACAAACTGACTTTCAAAATCGTGAATTTCCACTGAACCCCGTCGTTTGTTCACCCCGCGTGAGCTCTGAATGGTGGTAATGTAGACGATTGAAATGTGTTGTGTATTGACAACTTTTGTACGAAACATTCTTTTGCCAGATCCTTCGTTTTCGAGTGATTCGAATGTCAGATTCAAAATGGAACAATATCGATTAGAGCGCCATTTTTGCGGATTTCAGGAAAATGGTTCAGACAAAAGTTTCCTGGTTTTTGACCTAGAATCCAAATCTGCAGTAAAAAATATTAGATGCTATTTAAAAAACAAGAGTTGATCTCAGAATGCCCTTGAAGATGGAATTTGAGGTCAAAGCCAAGGCCACCATCGGACGTCCCCCTCGGTACCCTACAACTTTTGTCGGAAAAATTTTCTCGTATCTCACTTTATTTTTGGAAAAAACGCCCGCGACACTTTAAATGCCCCACCCTGTATGTATTCCAACTTCCATATATATAGTACAAATTAGTCCACTTCACATAAGTCACACGACTCTGTCATGTACAAGGAAGTCATATAATCAAATGAGGTTCATATAGGGAATGCATAAAACGCGAGGGGCACGACCGCAAAGGGAAGCTCCACATGGACGAGGCCGTTTACACTGATCAACGAAAGGAGGGCACAGGGAAACCGCGACCATCAAATTCGTCCAAGGGAGGGCTAAAGCGAACGAAGTGGATGCATTGAGGGTCGGAACACGAAGGGTAGAGGGAAAATCGAATGAAGGGACACGTGGAAGAGGCCACAGGAAGAACTTTCTCACCAAGAAAAACGAAACAGCACTCCACCGCACTAGCACTCTCGTACCGGAATAACAACGTTGGCAGATGCGTAACAACGTTATTAACTGAATTCTGGGCCCCGATGGCACCCCACACTTATCGTATTTGCAATCTCTTTCAAACAAATTCACTATTCCTGTCCTCCTCTAATCCCTGCCCTTCCATGATTTGTCGAGGTTCCCCGCCCCGAAGAGGCAACGCCATCTGCCACGAGTTGATACGGTGGTCACTTACCACCGAAGGACGATCCACCAATCACAGGAGTCCACCTTTTCTGACCCTAGGCCAACCAACAGAGGAAGAAGGAACGCCCTTTATCGCCCTCTGGCCAGAGCTGCCGACCTGGAGGAAGGAAGCAAGCCGCATGCACCGCCTGGCCGCTCTTCATGCCCCTAGGAAAGAAGAAGAAAAGGACGAGAGAGACAACATGAACCCCGACACTTCCCGTCACTCTCGCACAAGAGAAATCAAATAATTGAGGAAGGACATAACCCCTCATCCCGAAGAACCCCCTCCCCACATATACCCACACTCACGCAACGACTAATTGGAGACCACCACCGCCGAAACCAATGAAACAAGCTCAAGAGGTGAGCTTCAACGGGGAGTCACTGACGGGTTACTCTGCGAACTCCCCCGTCCTCGCCTCCCCTGAGCTCCTCCTTGTCACTCAACCCCTTCAAGATCATCGTGAACATGTTACTTGTTGTCTCTCAATATATTTCAGGTGCCGCCACTCTTTATGAATATCCACGTCGGGGGTCGTGGAGGCGCTCACATACTCTCGTGCCTTTGTGTATGGGTGGAGGATATACCCATCGCAGTATAAATATTGTTATATGACCTTACATGTTCCAGATATCTCTTACAGTATGGACACACCCCATAGAATACCCATAGAGAAGTTGGAATAAAAGAAAAACGTGAGAATCCAACTCAATCCACCCGCTAGGTTTCCACGACTTTCCACTACTTTCCGCACTTATATCATTCTGATTGATTCCGAATACTCGCATCGATGTCGCCATATGACCCATCATCTCCAAGATACTCCCTCAGTATAGACATAACTCATAGAATACCTATAGAAGAGTTAGAATGCAGAACAAACGTGAGGATGGCACAGAGAACTCGTCCGCTTCTTTTTCACGACTTCTCACTACTTTTCTCATTTCAATCGTGCTGATCGATCTGGAGGCGTTGTATGAATATTGGTATATGACCTAACATTTCCTAGATACCTATTAGAGTACAGACACACACCATAGAATACCCATACAGGAGTTAGAATGAGAAAAAAACATTAGAATGCCACCCACAATTCTTCTGCCACTTTTCCACGACTCTTCCCTACTTTTCTCACTTATACCGTTCTAATGAATCCAGAATCCTTGTATCAAAGTTGTCATATCATCTGACATCCCCCAGATAACTCTCACAGTATGGACATTCTCTACAGAAGACCCATAAAAAAGTTAGAATGTGAAAAAAACGTTGGGATGCCACCCACAACTTGTCCGCTACCTTCCCACGACTTTTCACTACTTTTCTCATTCAAATCGTGCTGATCGATCTGGAGGCGTTGTATGAATATTGGTATATGACCTAACATTTCCTAGATACCTATTAGAGTACAGACACACACCATAGAATACCCATACAGGAGTGAGAATGAGAAAAAAACATTAGAATGCCACCCACAATTCTTCTGCTACTTTTCCACGACTCTTCCCTACTTTCCTCACTTATACCGTTCTAATCAATCCAGAATCCTTGTATCAAAGTTGTCATATCATCTGACATCCCCCAGATCACTCTCACAGTATGGACATTCTCGACAGAATACTCATAAAAAAGTTAGAATGTGAAAAAAACGTTGGGATGCCACCCACAACTTGTCCGCTACCTTTCCACGACTTCTCACTACTTTTCTGGACTTATATCATTGTGATTGATTTTCAATGCTTGCATAAATATCGTCATATCATCCATCATCCCCTAGATACCTCTTACAGTATAGACATACCCCGTAGAATACCCTTAGAAGAGTCAGAATGAGAAGAAAACATGAGAATCCCACCATCCACTCATCCGTCGCTTCCTCACAACTTTTCCACTACTTCTATTACCTTCCTGCGTCAAGATGATGGAGGCGTGGACCACGTTTCACTCCGTTCTCTCCCTTCCGTTCTTCGTTGATGTGACCACGGTTCTTCACTGGACGCCGACACGGATGCAGCATTGATTTTCGTCGGAAATAATCTTTTGCTAAAATCGCTCAACTCCCATCTTAATCATTGAATATCATTCTCATTCTGTGCTCAATGTATACATTAGAGTCTTCACTTCCGGTTTCCCTTCTTACTCCACTTTCTATGTATTTCTTCCTACAAGAAAATCGCATTTTCCTTCACTACTTTTCCACTACTCATTCAGGCTTTTCTTGCACAATTAGAACTACTTCCCGTTCCACCAGGGTATATTTTCGGTCAGATGGCAGAATGTAACAAATTAAGTTATAACTCCCCCTTTCTTCTTAATTGTCACTACTGTGGAAGTTGAATACTAGTAGTCGTGCGGAATGAATTAATTGAGATAACCATGGTTCAAACGAATGATTTGATACCAGATTTGTAAGAGATTGCGATTGGAAACATTTGTTCCCTTCAAAATAACAATTATGCACAAACGTGACTCTTTACATTTCTTCATGTCAACGACGATACAAGAGGAGCATCATACATATACAGGGTGACCCAAGCCGGATAGATTATATTTGGGGAGCATATTCTGCAGCCAAAATGCAACAACTTTTGTGTTCGGCAAACTTTTTTTTGAGGCTTAGTTTTTGAGATATAAGCATCTTTAGATTTCTTTTCAAATCCAAATCACTCGAAAGCACGATATGCTACGTACTTGAGGTTGGGACCAATGGCCAAGTTGCAAAACGGCGGATCTCTGGGGAGGAGATTTAACTATCTTATCATTGTTTGCTCCAGAGCTATAACGATTTCAAGTTGCTGAACGGTGATTGGCTAGAAGCTCAAAAATTTCAAATCGCTGTAGCTCCGGAACAAACAATGATGGGATAGTTGAAATTTTTCGCCAGACATCCGCTGTTTTCCAACTTAGCCAATGGTCCCAACCTCAAGTACGTAGCATATCGTGCTTTTGAGTGATTTGGATTTTAAAAAAAATCTAAAAATGCTTATATCTCGAAAACTGAGCCTCAAAGAAGAGTTTGCCAAACACAAAAGTTGTCGCATTTTGGCTGCAGAATATGCTCCTCAAATATGATCCATCCGCCTTGGGTCACCCTGTATATACTTATATACACATATGTCCATACATAAATATATAGATGTACGAATTGATATCGAGATAGAATCCACACCTAACAAAAACTCAACAGCTTATTCAGTATTGATATCATTCTTGACCTTGAATTGATATACATCATTCGAACATATAAAACACCTTAACTCCACGCACCGGAATGGAATGCAAAATGATGATGAATATTTTCCTTCCTCATGATGTATCACATCACAGAGATCTAAAACTATCCATCCAAACTCCAAACTATCGATATTCTGTATATCGATACTGTATCGAATATCCCCAGTTGACAATCTATTGTATTGTACAGAAGTTTGATGCCATCCTATTGAGCCAAAGAAGATACGTATTGCACTATGTCGGACCGATAGTTGGAAAGAGAGGTGACTAGTTGTTTTCTTTCTCACCATTGGTTTTGCAAAATGCAATTTCTATTCTCTCAGTTCATTCGGGCAGCGGCCTTCAGGTGATAACAGTGGCGTGGCAGCATCCAAATCGGTCATGACAAGCTACGGGCAAGCACTCCAATTCAAACAAAATACCACTCTGTAAAGCCCTCCTCCAATTCAAGTAGGAGTGCTCTATAGAGAGATGTTTGGAATTAATTGAAGCGTTTCTCAGTAGTGCGTCATGAACCGTCCGGCTGCTGTCACGCCGGTAGTATCTCCTTGACGATGTGTCGATGTTGAGGAAAACGAAGGATTCGCCAAAACGACTGATTCTATAATTTTCCAACTCCTCATGATGTTTCCATTATGAAATTTCATGAGACCCAAGAAGTTTGAAGAAATTTTAGGAGCAGATTTATGGTTCGCCCATAAAATCTCATTTTTATCATCCATATTGATATTTGTGCACTTTATGTGCTCGAATTGTTGGATTAATGTACAGCAGAAAATTTATTGAGATACAAATGTTGATACTTCCTCAAATTGTGCTCTCGGCTTGCTCGGCTGGGGCTAGCTCGCAGCAAGCCCGAACTGAGATTTTGAAAATGCCAGCGGAACCGAGCCAAAGTTGGAAACTCGATTCGGATCTGCTCGCGGCAACACTGTGGGAATCTTTTCGAATAAACGTCCCACAGAAGTATGAGGTTTATCAAAAAATGGAACGTCGCAACCATACGGCTTCCATGAAATTCACGAATTAGGTGTACGAATGAGTTCTGGGACAGTGTTCAAAAAATTCAAGATTCATTGAAAAAGAAGTAAAACACAGTCATTCATCGAAATAACCTCCATCGCACTGAACGACCTCCAGCGATCTCTCAGGTACCTCGCGGATACCTTTCACGAAGCAACTTTCGTCTTACGTGGTGAGAAATTTAACGACGGAGTTTCCCACTCCTTCAAATGTTTTGAATCGCACGTCAGACAAATAGTTCTGCATTTTGCGGAATAACTGATAATCGGATAAGGCTGAGTCTGGTGGATACGCCGGGTGTGGTGCAGCGTCCCATCCAAGCACTAGTAACATATCCTCGACCGGTTTGACCTCATGAGGCCGCCCGTTGTCATGGAGCAGTCTTACTGGACGTTCTCTTTCGCCAGAAAATGAACGTCTCTTCTCAATTCCTTGATCCACTTGCATCAATTGATGACGATAGCGATCGGCAGTGACTGTGTGACCAGGTTTGAGAAGTTCTCAATACAGTACGTCTCTCATATCCCACCAGACGCACAGCATGACTGTGTTACAGAGAAAATTGCGCTTTGGCGTGGATGTTGTCAGCTCGCCGGGGTCAACCCAATGATATTCGCGTTCTGAATCTTAAAAATGAGTCCACTCTCCATCGCTGGTCACAATATCCCACATTAAAGACTTTCTATGTTGCTTGTTGTGACGACTCACACAAATGTTAAGACGCCTGTTTTTGTTCTCTTGAGTCGGAAAGTGTAGTACCCACTTTGTTCCTTCCCAAATCTTACCCATTGCTTCCAAACGATAAGAAACAGTTCGTTGAGTTACTCCAAGCTGTTCCGGGAGTTATTTCTCCGTCTGCCAAGAGTTTTCATCCAGCAACGCTTGCAGTTTCTGATCGTCCACCTCCACAGGGGACTCGGTGCGTTCACGGTCATTGACGTCGAAATCACCCTCTCTGAATCGCTTATACCAATACTCACATGTACTTTCAGATACAATGTTGTCTCTAAAAACAGAACATATCGATTCACACGCTTCCCTAACACTTTTTCCTTGATGGAATCCATAGCAAATGCAGTGTCTAATGAATAGCTTATCGGTCTGCATGTTCAATTCACAGAATTTCTAGGTTATGTTTATGAGTCTTCTACGTTCCGATAACCCCAAATTTTACTCAAGTTTTATTCTCAAAAAATGTCCTCCAGGGTTTGACCCTCGGGGCCGAATAAAATTTGGCACTGAGGCCTGCCTTACGATAATAGGTACATAGCAAAATACAAAATGAAGAATTTTTACATCTTTTGGTAATGAAATATGATCATCCATCTGGCTCCAGGGGGCGCTACAATGAATGTATTCGCGCTCGCTATGAGCTATTCAATGAATTCAGTCTCATATTTTGGCTTGACATGATATAAATGGGTGACACCAACCGGTCCACCCATATCGCACATTGCTCAGTCTCATTACAAGGTACCCCCTGGAGCAGCCAGACCTCAAATCTGAATCTACACATTCGATCATAACGAGTGCCCCCGCGGAGTTATGACAATACTCAGTCTTGGGCCATATTGACATATAAATACAGACTTCTTTTCTAGAATGTCTTGATGAATTATTAGATGAATGAATGAATAAATAGAAAAAATGAATTGATGAACAAATAAGTGGATATGTCCGAATGAAAGTTCATCGATAAAAATGGAATGTTATAAATAAAATCGGTTTGAATCTTGACCCTAGAGGCTATATCACAGGTTTTGAGAAACAGAAACTGATAGTTGGAGAGCACGTCAGGGTCATCTGCGGGGGACGAAATAAAATCCCAATACAAATATTTGACACTACATCGCAACACTCACACACTTATTCACACACTATGCAAGGAAAAAAAAATTGCTCAATTGGCAGTGCCATTATTATTCTGTTATTATGGAGGAAAAATTAGAAAACCACACTCATACACACACAAAAATAACAATAAGGTAAAATGAGGGGTGCGCAAGCGTGCGGTGGATCCACAAGAAGAGGAAATACTCAGCTGGTTCAGCTCGGGCCAACCTTCGAGGTATGGACAGCGCTTGGTACTGACGCGCGCCGGAAACATGCTCCACGTATATGTCGCTTGACCAGCGGATGGTCTCCGACATCATAAGGTCGCGCGTTAGCTGCTCTTAGCGTGGGCTGATGTTGAGCAGACTAAGAATCCCCTAATTAGATAGATCCTACGAGCCGAATGCCCCTATCACGAACGCATGGATAGCAACACGATACCCTTTCGAACGAAGGTGTTCATCCAGAAGCGTATAGTAAGCAAATTTACGCTTTTTGGCTCCCCACATCGCCTCCCTCTGGTTTTCGGAGGGGATGGTACCGTCCACTACCACACTGCTCTTTGAGGGTTCGTACCGAATGACCACGTCAGGCCGTAATCCCTTGAAATCGTGATCGACGCCCTCAATCCGCTGGTTTACTTTCTTCACCCCCGAGAGACGGCAGGCCGCACTCAGGCGGCCCAGCACGGCGTTATGTTGACACTGGATGGCCGCTGAGTAAGAGGGGCAGTGACAGATGACGTGTGGTAAGGTCTCCAGTCCACTACCGCAGCGCCGGCAACGCTTGTCACCATCGCCCCAACGCCTAGCCCCGTTAAGAGGTAGTATATCTAGTCGGGCACGATGTATGAACCGCCACTTGGCAAAGCAGGTGAAGCTCCCACACTGGAAGAAATATTCATTTGTCCTCTCTCCATGAAATATTTATTTGTAGAACATTGAATATTCAATTAGATGCAAGAACTGATTACTTGTGGCGAATAAATTATTTATTTAGAAGACCAATTCATTTGAGGCAAGCATTCCATGATTCGATTCGATGAAATATTTCATGAATCCTAAGAAATATTCCATGGAGACAGGATAAATAAACTATTTATTTGATTGGAAGAAACTTTTTTTTTAGTGCAGTACGGAAGAAGTGGTTGGACACATTCGACCGCACGGAGAACTCAGCGACCTTACCCTGGTCTCTCTTCGCGAGATGCGAGCCGAGGTACCTTTGTATCACTGCTCCCCTCACTCGATGGATAACCTGTTTCTTGGCGCCAGGTGTTATGACGACAGGTCACCCTCCGACCCCTGGGCATACCAACTGCAGCTCCACTAGTTCCGCAGACCACCTCCGAGTTATCTCAGCTTCCTACATATCTGCATATCTAAGGGTGTTCGGGATACTACATATCAAGCGCCATCTATCGTGAGTGAGCGGAATTTTTGAATTAATTTAGAATAGCTGTCATCATACGAAATCGAAGTGTCCTGAAACTCATTTATATACCTAATATCATAGTGATCAATAAATCGATTCAATTATTTTAACTGCCAATCAAATGAAAAAGAAATAAGATTGTCTGGGTTTCCAATTCATAGATATGAATGATGGTATCACAATGCGAAGAGGGATCCAATGAATAGGTAAGAGATGGACGATATTTAGTACATTGATATCTTCGTATACAGTTTGTATCCAATTCCTATAAATAAGTATCAAATTTGAACCAAAACTGAAATGAGAGTGATGTTATGATTACAATTTCTCTCTTGATGAATTTTCATCAACACCGCATGAAATTTTATATCTCGTCATTCCCCCACACGACGAAACACAACAAATAATTCACAGTTCATAAACCCACGAATTCAATGCAAATAATGGATTAAGTCATTGAAGACTGAAGTGGATTTTTATATACTCTCTGTGAAAATTATATATCAATTCCATTGCACCATCTTTCGATCTTGCTGAATGTTATACATGTGAGGCTTTATAATACAAGTACACAAGGGATACTGCTCTGACCTACTTTACCCGAATCACAATCAATATTCTTTCCATTCTACTTTGGAGAGAAGTGACACATTACGATGTCTTCCTTTCCGTCATTATAACATTCTTTTTTCCTGTAGTTCAAATAGGAAACATTCCATTTTTGACTTGGAAATGGAAGAAGTTTTTACATGAACATGAGGGAAATATGGGCTTACAATACAAGAGGACTATTTGAACGATGACCAAGTGTTTCCATGCACTCTCACAACGGTAGGTAAATTGGATAATATATATAGAGAAGCTATCTAACAGATTGCATAATATCAGTGTTGTGTAATCAAAACTTCCACTTTATGTCTCTGTGGTCGACAAGTCCGAGAGAAAATCGAATACCAATTGAGAGATAAACAAGAAATGTTGGATGAAATACACCCGAATGGAATAAAACCTATCTATTCTTCTCTTACCTCTTTTCAATAAATCTTTCTGCATATCCTTCCCGTTTTTTCGTTCAGTACTGGTTATTCTGCAACCGTTGTTCCACCAAATCTTTTCTAGAAAAGTCCCCTTCATCGTTTCACGCGACCGCTTTGTCTTCTGAATTCATTCCTGGTGGAACGAAGACTTCGTTTCCCCTCATTTTCACCCTTTTTGAGTGAGTGTATGAGAATTTTCGTTCGGATGTAGAAATTTGTTGGAGAACTAATGTGCCTTCTAGGATATTCTGATTTTTGAAGTAGGGTAGATCGAGACTAATCGGATCATTTTTTTCCAATAAATGAAAATGATGAGAAGGAGAGTTTTTTCAGGGGGTTTGTAGATAAATTCCAATTGTACATATCTCTGACTTGTTTCTATGCAAAGAAAGAACGTTCAAATACACAGTTTTTTGTTTTTCAACGGAATAAACATGAAATGGTAAATATCCAATTCGGCCCAAAATCAGGGGTAAAGAGGGACATTAATAAAAATGGAAAGTGTATTGATGAAAAACGAATTCATATTTTGAAACTTTTCTGAACCCTAAATATTGGGGGTACAAATTAGTTCGATCCGGTTTGGAAAGATGACTCTCGCTCTCATGAATGTTTCATAGTCACAACCGATTTCAATTGTTTCAGAGAGGTTGGACACCTGTGAATGATATTCAGTGGATATCACTCCGAGTTCCTTCTAGAATCCCGATTTCTACTCAGTGAAGCATATCAAATTTCGTTTCAATTAATAAGCAGCATATGCGGAGGGTACTAGTTTCCTGTTTTAATTGGGGAAAAAATGCAGCTGGAGCCCATCGAATGCTTGTGGAAATTTATGGTCACAATGCTTCAACTGATAAATCATGTAGGGGATGGTTTCGACGTTTCAAGAATGGCGATTCCAGTGCCGAAAACAAGCCTCGCTCAGGACAACCACGAAAATTCGAAAACGAGGAATTGGAAGCTTCACTCGCCGAAGATCCGAATCAAAGGCGAACAGGAGCTTGCGAGATCATTTGGAGTTACGCAACAAGCAGTTTCCGTACGATTACAATCCATGGGCATGATTAAAAAACAAGGCAATCAGGTGCCTTATGACTTAAAGTCTAGAGACATTGGACGGCAATTTTCCAATTGCGAGCAGCTGATTCAAAGACAACGAAGAAAGGGCTTCTTACATCAGATTGTGACAGCAGATGAGAGATGGATATTCTACGATAACACCAAGAAAAGAAAATACTATGCTATGCCTGATCAATCGTTGTCATCGACTCCAACATCGACACCAGAGAGGAATATTCATGGTTCAAAGATCATGCTCTGTATCTGGTAGGACCAAAAAGGTGTTATATACTATGAGTTGCTGAAACCTGGTGATTCTATTACGGGTGATCGGTATAGGCTACAATTGATGCGTTGGAATCGTGCGTTACGAGAGAAACGTCCGGAATACAAGGAAAGACATGACAAAGTTATTCTTCTACACGATAACGCTCGGCCTCACGTCGCAAGAGTAGTGAAGAATTATCTGGAAACGTTGAAGTGGGGTATTCTATCGCACCCACCGTATTCGCCGGACATTGCTCCTTCTGACTACTGGTTATTCCGACAGGTTTAGCACAATTTGGCAGACCACTGGTTCACTTCGTTCGAAGAAATCGAAAATTGGCTCCTAACTTGGATCGCCTCGGAAGACTAGACGTTTTTCCGTAACGGGATTCGAAAATTACCCAAGGGATGGGGAAAAGTGATAGCCAGCGATGGACAATACTTTGATTAATTGAGCGCATCCTTAACTGTAAAGAGACGGACCGAATTAATTTTCACTCCCAACATCAAAAAACTGCTTTTTGATTTTTTTTGTCAACAAACAAGTTGTCTGCACGGACCATCTTCTAATTTCGGTCTATATCATGAAGGAGTGCTGGAATATTTTCCACATAATTTTCAAAATTTTTCACATAATTTTCCTCCAAGATGCAGAACGGAATTAGAGGGTGGTCCGTACAAAAAACTTGTTTGTTGACAAAAAAAATCAAAAGACAGTTTTTATACATAAAATAAGAACTAGCTGATTACAAACATATATATATATATTAGGGTGTGCCAAAAAAAAAGTTTTCCCGGCCTTTGTCGGAATAGGTCCGGGGTGATCTGAATTCAAGCTCCGTTGAACCTGAGGTCATTTGGTTGAGGCTAAGAGGTCGCTCAATCGAGTTTTATATTTGCCAGTTTGAAAAAAGACCTTCTATATGGCATTTCGGACTTTTTGAACAAAATTCGCTCCCAGGCACAATTTTGAAGATATCGCGATGAACTTGAGCTCAAAATACTGGTAAGGGATCCACCTTTGATAATGATCTACCCTTTTTTTCGTGAGGAGGGTGGTTAACGTTCTTGACGAAGGGTGAAGTTCGCAAAACACGTGTGGAATAGAAATAATAATGATGGAATAAAGTGAAATCGTACAGACTATCGACGGAATATTATTTCCCTGCATTTTCCCATGGGGAAGGAAACATTAGTTGAGTGAAGAGTTCTCAGTATAATTCAGTTCCAGCTAGCAACCCCTATCTAGGGGTGAGAAATGAATTTTCTCAAAAATAGGAGTTGTTTTTTCAGACCATACGGGATATGGAAAAGTTTGCATACGGATTCATGGGATGCGGAAGACTGTACGAATTTGCAATCAGGAAATCTTGAGGAAAAATTGTCTATAAAAAAATTATTCAAACAAATTACACAGAAAATCATTCCAAGTAAAAACTGATACCGCCATTCGATTTTTCAGGATGATTCATTCCATTCTTTCCGAACTCCGAATTGTTGTATCTCAATGAAAAAGGAAGATATTTGAGCAAACTCAACGGCATTTGGGAGAAAATGAATCATACTTTGAGAGGCGCCAACTAGTTTTGTGACAAAAAATTACTTCCTGACTTGCAATAACCTCGAATATGTCGAAAAATAGTGTTTCTTACACTTTTACGTGGAAATATCTCTGAAACCTGACGTGATGGAGCAATCCCTAACAGGGTTTTACGAATGGCCAGTAATGGCCAATCATTGGCCGATAAAGGCCATTCTATGGCCGATAATGAGCCATTACTGGCCATCTCTGAAAACCTGTTAGGGATTCTACAGCCAGATTCGGGTTGAGCGCACCGAAATGCTTCGGTAAAATGTGTACTAGTTCCTGTTACTAGAAGTCGCAGAATTTTGTTGACCTGTGTATTTCTTTGATCGTATTCAACTATATTATCATCACTTATCTACTAGAAATACATGTTGTTTCATTCGATGTATCTTTCTTTTCGGTGTACAGAAACAAGGATGGTTTGATCCGAATGAACACTTATTGTAAATGATTATGAGGCAAATCATACATTACAGGTTAGAGATGGCCGCAAGAAGGGGATTCCTGGAGTGGGGATTAAAGAATCATTCACACAGGATCAAAGGATGGTCAAGCAGGTGTGGGAATTATAATGCATAAGAGGGTAAGGAATAGGATGGAAAATTATTTGCAACAAAGCGAACGCGTAATGATGGTCAGAGTTAGAACAAAACCGGTAGACACTGTCATAGTCCAAGTATACATGCACACATCTGCATACTCAGAGGAGGATATCGAAAAAACGTACGATGAAATAGAAGAAGCGATAGAATATGTGAAGGGAGAAGAAAATTTAATGATCATAGGCGACTAGAATGCGGTAGTAGGGCAAGGAGAAGAGGCCAACATAATAGGAGATTTTGCGTTAGGAAAAAGAAATGAAAGAGGACAACTTTTATCCGAGTTCTGTGAGAGTCATAAAATAGTTATTACCAACACATTATTCCAAAATCATCCAAGGAGAATCTATACTTGAGAAATGCCAGGAGATACAGCAAGATATCAAATTGATTACATATTAGCAGAACGAAGATTTAGAAACCAAGTGGAAAGCTGTAAAACTTATCCAGGCGCGGATATAGATAGTGATCACAATATGTTGCTGATGAAATGTTCTCTGTAATCCAAAACTCTGAAGAAGAAAAGGAAAATGCAAAAAAGATGGAATTTGAAGAATCTCAAACAAGGAAAAACACAGGACGCATGCAAAGCGATGTTGGACGGAAAATTGGAGGATCGACAAGAGAAAGATTTGGAAATAGAGAGTGGATGGACAAAGATGAAGAGAAACATAGAGCAATGTGCAGATGAAATTTTGGAGAACGATGGGATAGAGCCTAAGAAACCATGGATAACAGGAGAAATTCTCGATTTAATTGATGAAAGGAGGGAATACAAGAATAAGAAAAGTGAACAAGATCTGCAGACATACAAGGCACTGAGGAATAAAATAATCAGAGGATCAAGGAAAGCAAAAGAACAATGGTTGGAGGGGAAATGTCAAGATATAGAAGTGAGATAACATTTAGGAAAAATTGATGAGGCATATAGGATTGTTAAGAGATTTTTCGGACAAATGAAATCTAGAAGCAGTGAGATTAAAAATTCTCTGAGAAGACAATTGATAAGAACGGAGGAAAAAATAGAACAATGGATTGATCATTTGGAAGATCTGTATGAAGGAGGCGATAATATGGGATTCTTAGAGAGGAAGGAAGATGTCGATGAAGAAGAATTGGGAGATTCAATTTTGAGATCAGAATTCGACGGGGCTTTGAAAGAATTGAAAAATAATAAAGCGCCAGGAACTGATGGCGTAAGTGCGGACCTTATCAAAGCCTCCAGTCAGGGAACTCGTGACGCACTGTTTGAATCGGTCAGAGATATGTAAGGAATAGGCGAAGTAGCGGAAGATTCCCAGAAGAATAAAATTGTCACCATTCCAAAAAAACAAGGAGCAGACAAATGCGAGAACTACAGAACGATTAGTTTAACTTCACCTGCTTCGAAAATACTGACAAGAATCATATACAGGAGAATAGAGAATGAAATAGAGAGTAGATTAGCAGAAGATCAGTTCGGTTTTAGGAAAAATAGGGGAACGCGAGAAGCAATATCAGCACTGAGAACAGTGGTAGAGAAAAGTCTAGAGTTAAAAAAGTCTGTGTATATAGGTTTTGTAGATATACGAAAAGCATTCGATAATATTGATTGGGAGAAGATGTTTACGATTTTGAAAAAGGTAGGAATTAATTTCAGGGATAGGAGAAGAATATATATGAATTATATAAGAATCAAACCGCAATAATAGAAATAGAGGGTCAAAAAGGAGAAGCACAAATTAGAAGAGGGGTGAGACAAGGATGCTCACTATCGCCATTGATTTCCAATTTGTATATAGCAGAAGCGATGAACGAAGTGAAGGAACAAGTGCAATTGAAATTACAGATTCAAGGTGAAAATGTAAGCATGTTGAGATTTGCGGATGACACAGCTATATTAGCTACGAGTGGTGCTGACTTAGAAAATACTCTCAACACTGTGGAAAAAATATGACTAGACAAATATTGTATGAATATGAATAAGGACAAAACAAAATTCATCATTTGTACAACAGCGAACACATCAAGAAGAACGGAAATCAAAATAGATGTAGAGACAATTCAGCAAGTCAAAGAATTTGGATATCTAGGGAGCATAATTACAGGAAACGGTAGTAGCGAAAGAGATATAAGAGCAGGAATAGCACAGGGAAACAGGCTTTCCACCAAAAGGAAGAGTTACTATGTTCGAAGAATATTAGCTTAGCAGTAAGGAAGAAATTCTTGAACAGTTACGTTTGGAGCACAGCATTATATGGTTGCGAAACTTGGACAATCGGAAAAACGGACCAACGAAGACTTGAAGCTTTCGAAATGTGGTGTTATAGGATGATGTTCAGAATAAAGTGAATAGAGAAAGTGAGAAATGAAGAAGTACTTGAGAAGGTAAATGAAAAAAGAAGTCTCTTGAAACAGGTCGTGGAGAGAAGAAGTAATCTTATAGGACACACATTGAGGCATGATAGCTTATTGGAAACAATATTGGAAGGGAGAATGAATGGTGAAACTCGAAGAGGTAGACCTAGATTGAGTTATATGAAGCAAATTATACAAGATAAGGGTTGCCGTAGATATGCAGAAATTGAGCGGTTAGCGGATAATAGACAGGGTTGGAGGATTTCATCAAACCAGTCATAAGACTGATTATTTCATGATGAGGTTAGATTTAAGACAAGCTGCTTTTGTTAGGATTCGGGAATTCCCCCGATGGTTTCTCACGATTTGCAAACTGCGTTTGCTCTTGGTCCCTTGTCAAAGTATTGTTAAATTCTCCAATAAGAGCAACGCCCCGTTCCGCAATGTCATTGACTACCTTCAACTCTCGAGAGAATGCTAGGCAAGTCTGAAAACATGAATCAGATGCCGATTCCAATGGATTTCTCTCAATGAATTCATGAGGCAGCTCAAACTGATCGGATAAAAACATTGATCTCGTCGTAACGTCATCACTGACGTCTTTATCACGAACCGATGAGATGTCTGTTTCAGAGAGAGGATTTCTCACATGTCTCCCAACTCTCGTTCCAATAATGAGCACTTTTATGACCTAATGATAATAAAAGGATTAGCCTCAACAATTGTAAGTATTGGAATGAATCATCAAGTTGCGAAGGATGTTTCCCCCTGAAGTTATATACTATATACTACTATATACTATATACTACTATATACTATATACTACTATATACTATATACTACTATATACTATATACTACTATATACTATATACTACTATATACTACTATATACTATATACTATATACAATATACTACTATATACTATATACTACTATATACTATATACTACTATATACTATATACTATATACAATATACTACTATATACTATATACTACTATATACTATATACTACTATATACTACTATATACTATATACTATATACTATATACTACTATATACTATATACTACTATATACTACTATATACTATATACTATATACAATATACTACTATATACTACTATGTACTATACGAGAGTGGATTGATAAGTTTCCGGCCTGACCAAGAGATGGCGCCACTAGGCCTACCTTGAGGTGGCGTTCTATAGTACCATCCTTAGATAGCTTGTAGCTATAGTTTCAGTCCGATCGCCATGTTAGTTTAGTTTTGAGAGCACGCTGACCAAGACGCCTCTGTGTTTTTCGTAAAAATGGAAAAGCTGGAAAATCGTGCTGTCATCAAATACTTTCATTTGAAGGGGTTAACGCCGAAGGAAATTAAAGAAGAGATGGACTCAACACTGGGGACATCCTCCCCATCATATTCACCCGTTAAGCAGTGGGTTTCCGAGTTTGAAAAGGGTCTTGTGAGCACCTCTGATGAGCCTCGCTCAGGACGCCCCATTGAGGTCACCACTCCAGATATGATCGAAAAAATCCATCAAATAGTGCTGAAAGATCGCAGATTAAAAGTTCGTGAAATAGTTGAGACCTGTAAGATGTCATATGAACGTGTACAAAATATTTTGCACCAACATTTGTATATGGAAAAGCTCTGTGCAAGATGGGTGCCGCGTTTCCTAACAGTCGACCAAAAATTGATTCGAAAGAACATTTCTACCGCCAATTTGGCGTTGTATAAGCGTAATCCAAGCGAATTTTTGCGTCGATTCGTAACCGTTGACGAAACTTGGGTCCACCACTACACTCCTGAGACCAAAGAACAGTCTAAACAGTGGATTGGACCAGGGGAACCAACTCCGAAGAAGGCAAAAACAATTCTTTCGGCGAACAAGGTTATGGCTACTGTTTTTTGGGATGCAAGAGGTATTATATACATTGATTACCTTGAAAAGGGTAAAACTATCACTGGTCAATACTACGCAGACTTATTGCAACGTTTGAGCCACGAAGTGAAAATTAAACGACCTCATCTGGCGAAGAAAAAAATCTTGTTTCATCACAATAACGCACCAGCGCACACGTCAATCGTTGCGATGGCTAAAATCAACGATCTGAAGTTTGAATTAATGCCGCACCCTCCCTACTCTCCAGACCTAGCCCCGAGTGACTATTATCTGTTTCCTAACCTCAAAAAATGGCTTGGCGGTAAGAGATTTGCGGACGATGAAGAAGTCATCGAAGCTGTAAATGGGTATTTTGAGGAGCTTGACGAATCAGTCTATAGAGATGGCATTACTAGACTAGAACACCGCTATGAGAAATGTATCAGCCTTGGAGGAGATTATGTTGAGAAATAAAGAAAAAAAAATTCTTCAAAACGTTGTTTTTCTTGGTCAGGCCGGAAACTTATCAATCCACCCTCGTATACTACTATATACTACTATATACTACTATATACCATATGACTTCAGGAAAAAATTTCCCTCGCAACTTGATGATTCATTCCAATACTTACAATTGTTGAGGCCAATCCTGTTATTATAATCAGGTCATAAAAGCTGGGCGTGCCCATTATCGGAACGAGAATTGAAAAAAGATTTCATTTACTTACCATGCCGACATCATATCTATGAATTGCTTCTGAGAAGCGTGGTTGAAATATTTTGGCCCATAAGCAGCGGTCCGAATATGCCGTTTTTCAACGCTTTCAACTAAATTGGACGAAGATCCATGGATCGAAATATGAGATTGGGTTAAGTGATGATTTCGTGAGTGCAGCTTTCGATGAGAAGAAGGACGAAGTTCCTAATTATATTGAGGAAACAATTCCATGTAAGACATGTCCAAGCAATTTTTCATTCTCAACTTTTTGATATGATTTTGTCACAATTCCGAATTTATCACGAGTGATGCTATTAAATTTTAGATGATACATCCTAGAGATGATGACAGAGAATTTTTGAATTGGCGTGCATCTTCATTGGTGGTGTGCGAGGAGTAAAGTTGAAGGCACCTGGAGCTATGCACCATGCACGATGGCTTTCTAAAGCCTTATATTGTTCGAAGATGTTAATGTTCCGTCAACAATTCAAATTGACCGCACACGAAATCAATGGTTCGAGACATATTTGCGTTTTTATCATCAATTTTTTGTTGATTCATGGTTCACTGCGCTGTATGCAATCAAAGCTCCACATCATGATTGAAGATTCTTGGGACAAATGTTCAAGTATAGGAAATTCGATTCGAGCGTATCGAAGGCAGCGTGCAATAAACTTGCGCATCATTTATGGTACTTATCGGAAGAATTGGTGGGGTTGTCATTTTTCGATGATATGATAATAGTTCATATGAGGATTGAAATGTGCCATGCGATCGAATTCCGTCGACGCAAAGGCAGACATGTGAGAAATCCTCTCTCTGAAACGGACATCTCATCGGTTCGTGATAAAGACGTTAGTGATGACGTTACGACGAGATCAATGTTTTTATTCGATGAGCTTGAGCTGCCTCATGACCCCCTTGAGAGAAATCCATTGGAATGGGCATCTGATTCAAGTCCCCAGACTTGCCTGGCATTCTTTCGAGAGTTGAAGGTAGTCAATGACATTGCGGAATGGGGCGTTGCTCTCATTGAAGAATTGAACAATACCTTGACAAGGGACGGAGAGCAAACGCAGTTCCTTTTACGAATCATGAAAAACCATCGGGGAAAATCCCGAATCCTAACAAGAGCAGCTTGTCTCAAATCTAACCTGTAATGTATGATTCATCTCATAATTATTTACAATAAGTATCCATTCGGATCAAACTATCCCTGTTTCTGTACACTGGAAAGAAAGATACATCGAATGAAACAACATGTATTTCTAGTACATAAGTGATGATAATATAGTTGAATACGATCAAAAAAATACACAGGTCAACGAAATTCTGCGACTTCTAGTAACAGAAACTAGTACACATTTTACCGAAGCTTTTCGGTGCGCTCAATCCGAATCTGGCTGTAGAATCCCTAACAGGGTTCCAGAAATGGCCAGTAATGGCCCATTGTCGGCCATGAGATGGCTGGTATCGGCCAATGATTGGCCATTACTGGCCATTCGTAAAACCCTGTTAGGGATTCCTTCATCACGTCAGGTTTCAGAGATATTTCCACGTAAGAGTGTAAAAAACACTATTTTTCGACATATTCGAGGTTATTGCAATTCAAGAGGTGATTCTTTGTCCCAAAACTAGTAGGTGCTTCTCAAAGAATGATTGATTCTCTCCCAAATCCCGTTGAGTTTGCTCGAATATCTGTTTTTCTCATTGAGATACGACAATTTGAAATTTGGTTGTCTATGCATTCAGTAAGTAGGTGGACGCCCAAATTTCGAATTGTCGTGAAAAAAAAAAGGTATTCCGACGAACTCAACGACATTTGAGAGAAAATGAGTCGTATTTTGGGGTACACCTACTAGTTTTGTAACATTGCAGGTTTTTGAGATATTGTAACCTGAATGTCAACCTAAAAATCTGAGGAACACTGTTTCTCGACATGCTTGAAGTTACATGGAATCAAGAAGTGATTCTTTCACGGGACCAGTGGATGTATCCAAAAGTATGAGTTATTTTCCTCCAAATGCCGTTGAGTTCGCTTGAATATCTTCCTTTTTCATTGAGATACAACAATTTGGAGTTTGGAAAAAATGGAAGAAATCATCTTGAAACATCGAATGGCGATATTAGTTTTTACTTCGAATAATTTTGTCTGTAATTTGTTCAAATAATTTTTTTATAGACAATTTTTTCTCAAGATTTTCTGATTGCAACTTCGTACACTCCTCCGCATCCCATGAATCCGTATGCGAACTTTCCCATATCCCGTCTGGTCCAAAAAAACAACTCCTATTTTTGAGAAAATTCATTTCTCACCCCTAGATAGGGGTTGTCAGCTGGTACTGAATTATACTGAGAACTCTTCACTCAACTAATGTTTCCTTTCCCATGGGAAAATGCTGGGAAATAATATTCTGTCGATAGTTTGTACGATTTCACTTTGTTCCATCATTAATTTTTCTATTCCACACGTGTTTTGCGACCTCCACCTTTTGTCAAAAACGTCAATCACCCTCCTCACGGAGAGGAGGGTCGATCACCACCAAAGGTGGATCCCTTACCAGTATTTTGAGCTCAAGTTCATCGCGATATCCTCGAAATTGTGCCCGGGAGCGAATTTTGTTCAAAAAGTCCGAAATGCCACATAGTAGGTGGTTTTTCAAACTGGCAAATATAAAACTCGATTGAGCGACCTCTTAGCTTCAACTAAATGACCTCAGGTTGACCGGAGCTCCATTTTAGATCGCCCCGGACCTATTCCGACGAAGGCCGGGAAAACTTTTTTTTTGGCACACCCTAATATATATATGTAACGTCCGGGAGCCGAACGTGCATGAATATTTTTCTAAGTTTCAATTTATAAATTTTAATTTAACTTGAATGCCTCTGAGCAGCGCGAGGCCTAAGTGAAACTGGATTCGGAGCTAAAACTTGTGCCCACGGGACCAGTATTTTCTTGTTGGGAATAGGAAATCGTGAAATGGATTCGGATAGGATTTTAAGGAATCACGAGTTGTTGCACTGTCGCATAGGATGCATTCGAAAATCAAATACAACTTCAACGACAACATTTACCGCTTTTCGACAAAAGTGGCTCGGGTGTGAAGCTGTAAGAGGAGGAAGAAAAGGGAATAATCAAAGGTGTAGGAATGAAAGATTAGTTGTTGGAATAACATAGAATTTACTCAATTGAAATTTCACACTGAAACTTGTGGAGAAAACTTCGAATTTACATCAATATGAACATAACAGTTAATAATATCTAATTCTACCTTTTGTTGCATTATCGATGCGCCCCTCGAGTCTTCCTGTCTCTGGTTCAATGAACTTAATCGTGATTTATTCCACTACAACCACTTCACCACTAATTCAAGTCCTGAGAGATGAGTCTTAAGGATTAAAATTGACACTGAATTTAAATTAAAACGGAACTGTAACTAAATTGAAAACTGAGTTGGAATGAAAGTTTGATTTGAAAAGATGAACTTAACGTGTTTTATCTTTGTCGCGGCGAGAATCTGCCCGAGGTTTTCCTCTGTACCAAGGAAGTAACCTCGGTTTACCCCCAATTATGGCGATTTTGGTCGGTCAGTGGGGTCATTTGACTAATTAGAAACCACTAATTGTCCCACCGACTGGAATTTACCCTGTGGTGGGAGGCATGGACGAATCAAAAGGTCAGTGCTCTCGACTTCGTCATCTTCTTGTACGTCTTTTCTATGTCGTGAAGACCATAGGTGGGGTCGTTCTTGAAGAACATTGGTTAGATAACTTATACATCCCTTCTTCCGTATTGTTCTCACGCACAGCATCGATGACTAAATTCGAAGTCATGAGAGAGCGTGTAATGTTTATAAGTAACATACACATAACATTGGTTATCAAGCTTCCAATGTTGGAACCTGAGGAATATTCTTCAGGTTTCCGTTTATAATAAATCTTCACCTTATCGAAAGGAAGTTTGGTCTTGATTCGGATAAAGAAATTCCAGTCCGTGGGATCTATGAACCACATATTATAGAACTGCCAAATTATTATTGATTGAAAAATATTCTAAAAAAAAAAACCCCCTGTCTGACCAAAAATCGTACAACATTCGTTACATGAAAATGTACTATATCAAATCAGAGTATTCTCCCATACAACCTGAATCTAACTTATGATAATATTAATTCATGAAATCAAAATCATTTGATTATGAAAAATTACACATGACTAAACCCGAATTCATTCTGTTTCAAACCATGCACTACAATAAAAATAACACTGTACTTGCATACAATGCAACATGCATTTCAGTCATTCCTATTCAAATTCAATGATATGGAATTTCCATAAATATTCTTATAACTATTATTATTAATTATTGCTATCCTGTCAAATTGTCAATTGTAATGAATGACATACTCGTATCGTAAATAGGAGATTTGATCAATTTCAGAGCATGCGAGTTGGTTCTAGATTGAAAAATCATGAATTATAATATTGTTATTGATTACAATCAATCAAATATTCCTTTAACATGCTCTCGAACGAAGGTGTCATTTAGACTCGATTCTTTCATTCGATTTAATTAGATTTTCTTCCCTTTTTACAGAGCAACGTGGTAAAACTTATATAAGCCCTTAGAAATATGATGCAATTGCATAAAACAAGAGAAAACTACATGCTATCTATCATTCCAATTCCCCACGATAGTTACTATACAGGTGATTACCTCTTACCTCATACAGATATCTGATTTTGTCTCAAAGGATTGAAATTTTCATGTAATGATAGAATATTGAAGAGAGATTACCCTGTAAATAAAATCATGTGGAATTGTTGTTGATCATAATTAAAACTAAGAGGAATAACTTTCAATCAGGAAGAAAGTATTAGGAGTACGGGAATCATAAGAAGTGACTCGTCGAAGATTTGTCAATGGACCTATTATGATTATGTCCATTTCGTCGACCTATGTTCGAGAGTCGTATTGCACTCCAGAGTCAAGATGTACAGGCACGCATTGGTGTGCGTACATGCGTGTGTGCACACAGCGTACCATTGTTCCGTTCTTCACGGAGTATCGATACAGATAAGAATGATTTCATCATGCATACTTCTTGTACGTATGACATAGAATTCTTCTTCTCGATTTAACGCATTCCTTATTTTAAGAAGGATAAATCTTTGATGAAAATGTCAATTCTATTATAATTACAGTGAATATATATATAGATATAAATTGAGTGAATATATGAATATTCGTATATATGGATACTGTTTATATTTGAATACATATACACATATATTATATGAATGAATCAAAAATTTATCCGAGGACGTTACAATATATATATGGGGCATTCTTTGTCGGATCATTTGTTAGATTTCGAGATGAGAAATGTTTGATGGGCTTGAAATTTTCGTTCGAGTGTCTACTTTCCAATACCGTATGGTACTTTTCGGACATGGCGACTATTTAACCAATATGGCGGCGGAAACGAAGAGGGAACGTGATGATGATGATCGAAACCGGTCATGAAACTATGAAACACGGGGGTTGGATAATTCTGTGTATTGGAACATGCAATTCGAGCATCTCGGATCAATTGCATCCAGTTGGAATATTGAAATTGCAAATGGTGGATCCAATATGGTGACCGGAATTTCAGAATCACTCCGAATTTTCTGAAACGTGGTGAAAGGGGGTTCTTGGGGTCGCGGATGATGAATCCGAACTCAGATTTCCGGAATTACAAATGGCGAATCCAATATGACGGTCAGAAGATTTCTAATTGACTTCAATTTGTGGAAACATTACCATCCTGAGGGTTTTTTGGTCGCTGATCACGAATCCGGACTCAGATTCCCGGAATTGCAAATGTCGAATCCAATATGGCGGCCGGAATTTCAGGATCACTCCAGATTCCCTGAAACATAGGGGAAAGGAGTTTTCCGGGTCGCTGATACTGGAGATCCAATGGAATCGACCAATCATTTATATGCCATGAGAAGAATGTCCAATGAAAGAAATCGAAATTTCCAGTAGTAGACACCCTGTGCTAGCAGGTAAAATGTCGGCTTTGAACGCCAGTTCCTCCGATTTGTTGGCTGAATATTGCGTTGCACCGAATTCTTGGACGATTTTTCTCCCACCCCATCATGACAGGACGATAGTTCAAATCTGTAATCTCAATGGATTGTTGGGTTCCAAGATTGAAAGTCTCTCTTCGGGTTCATCAGGCATTTCTTTTAGTTCAATTTCCCTGTTCAAGCGCGTCTCATTGACATCTCCGAGTGTGTCATTCTCCAAGTGAGAGTCCATGCTTATCGAACTCTCAATACTTTCTATCCCTTCACTCATGTTATTCGATTCATTCACGACCTCGTTATCTGGTTATTTGTACGAGGAACCCTTCATTCATACATCCAACGCAAATTTGGGAATCCGTACATGGATGAGAAAATTCCTGCAACATAATCCCCGATATCTTCCGTCAATTCCTACCACCGTGTCTGGCTTCTTTGAATGAATTTGAGTATCAATCCTTTGGAAGAATTCGGGGCATTATGTATTGGGAGATCGAATAAATCAGATGAAAATAAGCGGACAAATGCATGGAATCGATTCTTATCAACTGATGCTGTGTTGTTCTGTGATCTCTGAACCTAATTTCATGTTGGTTCGTTGTAACGTCAATTGATTTTCTCGTCTTCTGTTTTGTATTGTTTCACGTTGTCACTTCATGAATGCTCGCGACGTTCAAACCTCAAAGTTTTCGTGTTTCAACTGATGAGGACTTATTAGGAGTTCGCATATTGTCATCTGATTTATTCGATCACCTCACACACGATGTCGCGTATTATTCGAACGGACCGATGTACGAATCCATTCAACAAAGCCGGACACATTGGTAGAAGATTACGCAAGATATCGCAGGTTATGTTGTAAAAATTTCCCCACCTATTCGCGAATTCTAGAAATTGTGATGCATGTATGAAAAAGGGTTCATCGTACAAATTACGAGTTGACGAGGTGGTTGATGAATCAAATGATGTCAGTGGAAATATTAATGGTATTGAGAGTTCGATGGGAATGGATGTCCCAGTGGAGAATGAGACATACGAAGGTTTTAATTATACACGCTCAAACAGAGAAATTGAACTGGAAGGAATGCTGGATAAACTCAAGCGGAAATTTTCAACCCTGGAATCCAAGGAGCCATTGAGATTACAAATTTTGACTATCACCCCATCACCTTGGAGTGTGAGAAAAATCGCCCAAGAATTCGATACAACGCGATACTTGGCCAACAAATCGAAGAAATTGAAGTCCGAATCCGGCATTTTACCCGATAGCATTGCAAGGGAGGGAAAAAACCTCTCTCAAGCAATTTGACAAAAAGTGAATGGATTTTATACCAGTGACATAAACAGTAGGATAATGCCTGGGAAGAAAGATGTCGTTTCTGTTAGGATTAATGGAGAGCGAATGTTGAAACAGAAACGTCTCTCACTGGTGGGTTTGAAAGAACTTCACACTGTATCCAAACAGTCTCACCCAGAAGATAATTATCAGCTCTAGCACGTTTGCTAGACTCAGACCAAAAAGTTGCATACTCCCTGGAGCTTGTGGAACGCACTCAGTTCGTGTTTGCACAATATATCAAAATGCGAAATTGATGTTGGATGCAATGGATATTCAGAAGCTGACCTTGAATACAGAAAAGCCACTAACGAACTACGAAGACTGCCTCAATCGAATTGTTTGTGAAAGACCTGGGGCTGATTGCTATCTTGATGCATGTGATGATTGTCCAGGAGTTTCACAGTCTTCGGAGAAATCGAATGATCTATTAGAGAACTCATTCATCACAGACATTCAATGTTCAGTTTGGACAGCAACGGATCGTTCAACTCCACGAACAGAAATCATGAGAATTGATGATTTCATACTCGAATTGTGCAATAGACTGACAATTCTGAAACCCCATTCATTCATCTCAGAGCAAATAAATCTCTTCATCCAAGAAAGAGAACACAATCTCCGCGATGGCGAAGTACTGGTGACGTTTGATTTTTCTGAGGACTACGCGTATGTTCGCCAGGATGCTTCACAAGCAGTCCATTTCAACAACGATCAATGCACCGTATTTCCTGCCATTTATTATCATAAGGGAGGACCTGTTAATCAGCACAAGAGTTTTATTTTCTCATCTTAAAGTTGAGAACACGACACCTCTGCTGTTCATGCTATTCAGACTTTGTGGATTTCTCAAATCCAACGGAATGTGAAAAAAGTCAACAAGATTATTCATACCAGTGACGGAACGAAGCAGCATTTCAAAAATGAATTTCAAATCGCGAACTTGATCCAGCACAAAGAAGATTCCAGTATTGACGCTGAATGGCATTACAGCGCAACTGCTCACGGTAAAGGTGCTTGTGACGGGATTGGTGCTACATTCAAGAGAGAAGCATATAGAGCGAGTCTGACTGCCAAACCTCAAAATGCCATATTGACGCCCCAAAAACTCTACAGTTGGGTGAAGAGTGATTTCGAAACCACAGGCATTAGGTACTTTGATGAAGCATGTCACGAGAAGATGAGACGGAAACTCAACAAACGATTCGAGAATGCCTAACCTGTACCTGAGATTCTCAAGAACTACGGTTCTGTGATAGGATCCAATGATGAAGTGCTCATCGAGAGGTACTCGGAAGATGATAGGAACAGAGTGTGGTGGCCAAATGGACAACCATGAGGTACGTCCGCTGAGTGGGACAATTGCTCATTGAGAGAGATGTTACAATAATCGGCCCTTCCCAGAGCCATTCGATGTGCAAAGTCTGATCGCGCAACCTGCTCGTGTTGCACATTGGGTTATGCTAATGCCGACAGCTTGAAGCCTGAATACATAAATCCACAAGCTACAAACCAGCAGTATTCATGGTTAGGGTCAGAGAAGATTTGCAAGGAGTTTTGTTGAAATGGAGTCCATTGAAAGTTCGCAGATTTGTGTGACCAGTCCCCAAATAATCCCTGA
Organism: Gonatopus flavifemur; assembly: GCA_018340375.1. Taxonomy (NCBI): domain Eukaryota; kingdom Metazoa; phylum Arthropoda; class Insecta; order Hymenoptera; family Dryinidae; genus Gonatopus; species Gonatopus flavifemur. Next base: position 18,904,819 of record JAFFJZ010000009.1, read on the forward strand.
AATTAGTATGATATTCGTTCCCATCATATTGAATGTCTTTGTCGATAATTGTAAGTGATGTGTCCATTCCGATTTTAGGAATGTGACCTCAATTTCGTAATCGACGAACAGAAGTTCTTTTGAACAAAGGTTTACTTTTTAGGGCGGATGATTCCTCATATCCAGACCCTCATGAATTTTCACATCGAATCTTCCATTCATAATTCCGGGAATCTGGGTTCGAATATGTATCGGCGATCCCTCAAACTCCCGTACGACAACCCTCTCTCAAATTTCTCTTATTTTCAATTTCTCCCAACACCATATTCGCTTCGTCATTCGCAATTCCGGAAATCCGAGTCCGGATTTGTGATCAGCGAACCCAAAAACCCCAGTATAACAATGTTTTCACAAATTCAAGAGATTTAGAATTTTCCCGACCGTCATATTAGCTTGGCCATTCGCAATTCCGGAAATCTCAGCCCAAATTCGTGATCCGCGACCACAAAACCCTCGGAATGTTGATGTTTCCATAAATTGGAGCGAATGAGATTCTTTCCGACCTCCATATTGTATTCTCCATCTGTAATTCCGGAAATCTGAGTTCGGATTCATCATGAGCGACCCGAAAAACTCCTTCCCTTCATGTTTCAGGAAATTTGGAGTGATTCTGAAATTCCGGCCGCCATATTGGATTCGACATTTGCAATTCTGGAAATCTGAGTCCTGATTCGTGATCAGCGACCAAAGAACCCTTAGAATAGTAATGTTCCCACAAATTTTAGGTGGTGAATGAATCAAATGATATGAGTGAAGGCATCGAAAGTATTGAGAGTTCGATAAGCATGGACTCTCACTTGGGGAATGGGACACTCGGAGATGTCAATGAGACGCACTTGAACAGGGAAATTGAACTCGAAGGAATGCTTGATGAACCCGAAGAGAGACTTTTAATCTTGGAACCCAACAATCCATTGAGATTACAGATTTTGACTATCGTCCTGTCATGTTGGGATGGGAGGAAAATCGTCCAACAATTCGGTGCAACGCAATATTCGGCCAACGAATCGGAGCAACTGGAGTTCAAAGCCGACATTTTACCTGCTAGCACAAGGTGTCTACTACTGGAAATTTCGATTCCTTCCATTGGACATTCTTTTCATGGCATATGAATGATTGGTCGATTCCATTGGATCTCCAGTATCAGCGACCCGGAAAACTCCTTTCCCCCATGTTTCAGGGAATTCGGAGTGATTCTGAAATTCCGGCCGTCATATTGGATTCGACATCTGCAATTCCGGAAATCTGATTCCGCATTCGTGATCAGCGACCAAAAAACCCTTAGGATGGTGATGTTTCCACGAATTGAAGTGAATTAGAAATTTTCTGACCACCATGTTGGATTCGACATTCGTAATCCCGGAAATCTGAGTTCGGATTCATCATCAGCGACCTCAAAAACCCCCCTTTCCCCACGTTTTAGAAAATTCGGAGTGATTCTAAAATTCCGGTCGTCATATTGGATCCACCATTCGCAATTTCAATATTCCAACTGGATGCAATTAATCCGAGATAGTCAAATTGCATGTTCCAATCAACAGAATCATTCAACCCCCGTGTTTCATAGTTCCATGACCGGTTTCGGTCATCATCATCACGTTCCCTCTTCGTTTCCGTCGCCATATTGGTTAAATAGTCGCCATGTTCGAAAAGTACCATACGGCATTGAAAAGTAGACACTCCAACGGAAATTCCAAGCCCATCAAACATTTTTCATCTCAAAAATTGAAATGCGCAGGGGGAGTGGCTGATATGACAAAGAATGCCCCATATATGTACATATACAGGGTGGGGCATTTGAAGTGTCGCGAGCGTTTTTTCGAAAAATAAAATGAGATGCGAGGGAATTTTTCGGACAAAAATTGTAGGGTATCGAGGGGGACATCCGATGGTGGCCTTGGCTTTGACCTCAAATCTCATCTTCAAGGGCATTCTGAGATCAACTCTTGTTTTTTGAATAGCATCTCATATTTTCTACTGCAGATTTGGATTCTAAGTCAAAAACCAAGAAACTCTTGTCTGAACCATTTTCCTGAAATCCGCAAAAATGGCGCTCTAATCGATATTGTTCCATTTTGAATCTGACATTCGAATAACTCGAAAACGGAGGGTCTTGCAAAAGAATGTTTCGTACAAAAGTTGTCAATACACAACACATTTCAATCGTCTACATTACCACCATTCAGAGCTCACGCGATGTAAACAAACGACGGGGTTCAGTGAAAATTCACGATTTTGAAAGTCAGTTTGTCAGTTACATTTGATTATTACTCGGTTTATGACAAATTCAAAATCATGGATATCCGATACACGGTTCCTGAAAAGATCGATATGATCTACATTCACGGTGAAGTGCATAAGAACCCCAGACAAGCATATGACTTGTATGCAGAACGATTTCCTGAAAGAACAACGCCATCCATTAGGTATTTTCAACGCATTACAAAATTATTCTCAGAAACGGGAAGTGTTACAAGGGAAAAACGACATCGAATGAGAACTGTTAGCGGAGAAAATGCGGAAGTTAATGTACTAGCTGCAGTAGCCAATAATCCACACGTGAGCTCTCGTGAAATTGAACTCCATTCGGGAATTTCTCGAAGAAGTGTTCTTCGAATACTGAAACGTCACAAATTCCATCCGTATCACATTTGTTTGCATCAAGACCTTCACGATGATGATTTCGAAAATCGTGTACAGTTGTGTCGATGGGGTCTAGCGCAAATGCACAATAACAACTTCATCAACATATTATTTTCTGATGAGTCGACGTTCACCAATCATGGTCAAGTAAATCGACATAATATGCATTACTGGGCGACAGAAAATCCAAGATGGTTACGTCAAGTAGAGCATCAAAGACAATGGGCTGTAAATGTTTGGTGTGGTATTTTTCGATCCCGAGTAATTGGACCGTACTTCATTGCAGATACGCTAAATGGAGAGAAGTACGGACATTTCTTAGATCAAGTACTTCCAACATTACTTGAAGACATACCTATTCAGGAACGATTGAATATGTGGTATCAACACGATGGTTGTCCATCCCATTATGCAGTCACAGCTCGAGAAATATTGGACAGAGATTATCCTGGACGATGGATAGGACGTCGTGGACCAGTTCATTGGCCTGATCGTTCTCCGGATCTTACTTCTCCAGATTTTTTTTATGGGGATACATAAAAGATACAGTTTATCAACAAGCACCGACTACACCTGAGAATATGCGTCAACGAATCATCAATGCATGCGCGAGCATCAATGAAGATATTTTAGCACGAGTTCAGCAATCTTTTGTAAAACGTTTTGAAATGTGTATTGAAGTCGAAGGCCATCATCTTGAGCATCTACTGCATTAAAATTATCCAAGTGATGTAGAGGATTGAAATGTGTTGTGTTTTGTCTGTTATACCCCATCACCTCCGTTTCAGTTCAAGGGGTCCCCCTTGGAATCAGACAACTTTTGTCCGGAACATTCTCCTCCAAGACCCTTCGTTTTCGACTTATTCTAATGTCAGATTCAGTATGGAACAATATCGATTGGAGCGCCATCTTTGCGGATTTCAGGAAAATGGTTCAGACAAAAGTTTCTTGGTTTTTGACCTAGAATCCAAATCTGCAGTGGAAAAATATGAGATGCTATTTAAAAAACAAGAGTTGACCTCAGAATGCCCTTGAAGATGAGATTTGAGGTCAAAGCCAAGGCCACCATCGGATGTCCCCCTCGATACCCTACAATTTTTGTTCGAAAAATTTTCTCGTATCTCATTTTATTTTTGGAAAAAACGCCCGCGACACTTCAAATGCCCCACCCTGTATATAATTTCATCGTAGGGTATTATCATGAACTTGGTTTTGGTTCAATCTTTCGGAGTTGAATCACGTGAACGTGATATCGATTCGCCAGAGGACAACGATTCCGGGGTCGATCTTCGAGGAGTGGATGAGGAATAAATCTCCCCCCGTGTCGCTCGTCATGACGATCTGAATGTCGTGTATGATGTCGGCACCCCACCAAGTGTAAAAGAACGAAGGAAGAATCGAATACCTCTCAGTAGTTTGTACTGAAAGATGGGATCATTTCTTTTTCCTTACAATATCACTTGGAGAATAATGCCCTGGTTCGTTGAGTTCATAGTCAGGGCTCGGCACCACAGGATCCGGGGAGGGAACCAGAACTCGGGTGGGAGTGATATGCTCCTGGTCATCGATTCTAGAGGACAGATCTATCACTCCCACCTCACTTCTCATATCTTGTTCTTTTCCTTCTCTTCCTTTGTCATATGAGCTTCCTGTGGGGAAATTAGGGAATGAGTATTCTCATGAGTTTGTTCGGAGATATCATCAAGTTCTAGCACATGTAACATGATCGCCATTCTCCTGATTATTATTCTTATTATTATTCTTATCATCATCATTATTATTATTATCATTATTGATCCAAACTTCCCAGGGAAAGTGGGGAAAAAACCCAGCGGGGAAAAACACACCCTCCCTGGATACTGTTGACAGTCTCAGCGGACCCTCTTCCCCATTTCCCCCGGCACGTGACCAGCGCGCTGAGGAGGGACCGCGGGAGCACTCCCACACACACACACCTACGCGCAAACCATAAATAACGAAAAGAAACTATGAATGCATTCACAATGAAATGAATAAGTAAGTAGATGGCTAAATGAATAGTTAAAATAAATAAACGATCACATGAATACACAAAAACTCCTCGCACGCACGATACACACTGTGAAGGGGCGTGTAAAATACGCACGCGGTCACTCGCTTCACTCAGTCTAGCGCTCTCCTCAACATAAATGCCGTACTCCTGAGCGCAATGTCTTGAAGATAACCCATCTCGATGTTCCCTGGAAGGTTCTTTAAATATTCTTCATATTTCTTCGGTACCGTCTCAATGGAACCAATGATGATGGGAACGATTTGAACCTTCGCTTTCCACATTCTCCCAACTTCTGTGCGCAGATCCTGATACTTCAACTTCTCTTCAGCGATCTTCGCAGTCACATTGCTGTCATTGGGCACAGCCATGTCTATCATCTTAACTCCTCTCTGAGGATGGTCTCTCAATTTGAGATCCTGTCTATTGGCGTTGATCTGCCTGTCTGTTTGTACAGGCATGTCATAGATTATAGGAAAATCGTTATCCATCACAACTTCCTTCAGCTTGTGCTGGTACCACTTGTCCGCTTCCACCGGAATCTTCAGCTCCTCACACATCACCCAGTGGATACAATTGCCAATCTTGTTGTGCCTCTGCAGGTACTCAGATTTCGCCAACTGCGGGCACCCCGAAATCACGTGATCTATGGTCTCGGAATACTCTCTGCACAGCCTACACTTATCATCTTGAATAACCTTCAACACATGTTTCTCATAGTTCTTCGTTCTGAGTGTTCGGTCCTGCACCACCACAATCAACGCCTCGGTTTGCGCCTTCAGCTTCCCTCTCCGAAGCCAGGCCACAGTTTCTTCTTGATCAACTTCCGGAACACTTATCCTTCCGATATATCGGCCATGCAAGTTCCTGCTCATCCAGAATTTTTTTGAGGCCTCATGTACACACTCCTCAATCCTCAAGTCCACCAATACCTCTTCTAGTTTGCCTGCTGGGTCTTCCATTTCTTCGCTCACATACTCCGCTACAATTCTCTCGGCTTTTGATAGGATACCGGCATATCTTGGCTTCTCCTCGACCCTGTAAATCTGCCCCATCAATATATCTTCTTCGTTCCGGATCATATACTTTGCCAGCCCCACCACGGCGATACAATGAGCAGCTTCAATCTGTCGCAGACCTCTACCACCTTCTTTCCTTGCCACATACAATCCCCCGACATCGGCTCTGGGATGAACCATTCCGTGCATCCTCAATAACTCCCTCATCTTTCTATCCATTTCGGCGATCTCTGCCTCGGTCCACCCCACTATTCCAAAGCTGTACTCCAGCACTGGTACTGTCGAAGTTCCGATGGCTGTCAACTTGCTCTTGGACGTCAAGCTTGTTTTGAAAATGTTCCTGACTCTTCCGAAATATTCCTTGTACAACCTATCTTTCACACTTCTCCCATCTATAATCGGGTCCTTGTCTATCCCCAAGTACTTATACGCCTCTCCGGCATCTAACGCTCTTGTCGCATTCGGCTCTCGCTCACGCGGCGCTTCTGCCACAACTCTCATTCCTCCCTCCAAGATTGTCTTCGCACATTTGTCCAAGCCAGACTCCATACCGATGTCGTCACTAAATTCTCTCACTAAATCAATCAATTCAACTGTTGTCAAATCAATTCAAAAATGTTTCCAATATATTCCTCACTCTTCGGAGATATTCTGTAACGAATCCTTTATTAAGATCCGTTATTCTTCGTCAAAAAAATATCATGAAAGGCTATCGAAAGAAAGAAAAGGAAATTTCAATAATGACAGAACAATGTAAATCAAAGTAACTATAATTCCAAAAGGAATCAAGCAGATATACACTATCATCACAAAAATAAGAACTTGTTGATCATTCACAGGCCGGAGGAATTAGCCAAGCGTCTGATAGTGTAAATTCAATTTCAATATCGATTATAATGATTACTTCCGAAAAGGAATTTGTTCTTATGTACAATTAATAAATGAACCTATCGAATTAATGTAGAGCAAATTCATCTTATTTATCGGCACAGCTCCGTTAGCAATGGTCAATACTCCGAAATCCTTTGATTTTAATGACGCATAGACTTCAAACAGAAGATGAGGAATAAGGGATTATTCCAGTAGTCACGTGATTCTTAAAGTCCGTTTCCTTGAAATTATTTATAGGATATCCTCGTATTTCTGATTTTACGGTGATCACGCTAGATAAATTACGAGGGTTTCCTCAGTACTACTCGATTTGAGCGATAAGAAGCTTTTGCTGGATTTCCTCTCTTGTCTCACATTCTTCTTCTCCCCACTCCTTGCTCATACATATGTAGTTTCATCAACTCATTTTGATATATATATATATATATATATATAGGGTATCTTACGATTCTTCATACAGTCTTTCCTTCACACGATTCTCGTCCATAACTGGGTCCTCGTCCATGCCCAAATACTTGTATGCTCCTCTTGCCTCCAATGCCCTTATCATACCAGGGTTCTCTTCACGTGGCTCCTCTACCACGACTCTTGTTCCTCTCCCTCAGATTACTCTTGCACACTTGTCCAGGCCTCATTCCATGCCGATGTCGTCACTATACTTCTTCACTAAGCTCATCATCTCATCCAGCTCCTCTCCATCCTTGGCTATGATCTTCAAGTCATCTATATATAACACGTGGGATATTAGAGTTTCATCCCCGTGCAGTTCGTGCCCTCTTCTTGTAGCTCTCAGCCGATGCGTTAGTGGTACCAACCCTATACAGAACAGCATTGGAGAAAGCGAATCTCCTTGGGATATCCCCCGACGTATCCTCATCGGCCTCTCACTGATGCTGCGCTCCTTACTCCTGATGACCAGTCTTGTCTTCCGACCACTCATTCCCTCTTCGCAAACTCTCATTATCGATGGATGTACCTTGAACATTCCCTTCACCTGAAGAATCCAATCATGCGGTACACTGTCGTAGGCTTTCTTGTAGTCAATCCAGGCGACTGCCAAACCTTCCTTCTCAGCCTTCGCGTCCCTGGCAATGGTCTTGTCCATATAATAATAATGTTCATTTTATTATAATATAATAGAACAATCATTATTATTATTATGGATTCACACTTCACAGGGGAAGTGGGAAGAAACCCATCCTTCCTGGACCCCTTTTTTATCAACTTCCGAAACACTTATTCTCTCCATATATCGGCCATGCAAATTCTTGCTCATCCAGCATCTGTTCGAGGCCTCATTCACGAATGTTTCAATCTTCAACTCTGGCAACACCTCTTCTAGGTCACCAGCTGGGCCTTCTGCCCCTCCGTTCATATACTCCGCTACAATTCCCGTGGCTTTTGACACACCGGCATATCTTGGCTCCTTCTTGACTCTGTAAATCTGCCTCATCAATACATCTTCTTTGTTCCGGATCATATATTTCGCCAGCCCCACCACGGCAATACGGTGAGCAGCTTCTATCTGTCGTAGACCTCTCCCATCTACCCTTCTTGCAACATACAATCTCCCGACATTGGCCCTAGGATGAACCAATCAGTGCATCGTTAATATCTTTCTGGTCTTGCTATCCATTTCGGCGATCTCTGCCTCGGTCCACCTCACTATTCCGAAGCTGTACTCCAGCACTGGCACTGCCGAAGCCCCGATAGCTGTCGATTCATTCTCGGGCGTCAAACTTCTTTTCAATATGTTTCTCACTCTTCTCAAATATTCTTTGTACAGCCTCTCCTTCACACGATCCTCATCTATAATCGAGTCTCCGTCTATTCCCAAGTACTTGGACGCCTCCCCAGCTTCTGAAGTTCTGATCTCATCCGGCCCTTGCTCACGCGGCGCTTCTGCCACGACTCTTCTTCCGCTCTCTAAGATTATCTTCGCACATTTGTCCAAGCCGCATTCCATACCGATGTCGTCACTGGATTCTTCGACTAAAACAATCAATTCGTGCAACTTTCCTCCACTTTTAGCAATTAGCTGAAGATCATCCATATACAACAAGTGGGATATTGGATTCCCATCTCGGTGCAGCTTATACCCTCTCCCAGTACTCCTCAGACGGTGCGTCGGTGGTACCAATGCCATGCAAAACAGCAACGGCGATAACGAATCCCCCCGGAAGATCCCGCGACGTATGCTTATTTCTCTATTTCGGACGCCACGCTCCCCACTATCGGTAATCAGTCTCGTTCTCCAGTCACTCATTTCTCCTTGGCAAATTCTCACGATCGCCGGGTGCACCTTGAACTGTCTCATCACTCTAATCATCCAATCATGTGGCACACTATCGAACGCTTCCTTATAATCGATCCAGGCAACCGCCAATCCTTTCTTCTTCTTCCCCGCGTTCCTGGTTACTGTCTTGTCTATCAGCAGTAACTCTCTGCAACCGTCAGACTTCTTCCTGCAACCCTTCTGTTTTATCGGCAACAGATCATTCACTTCCGTATGTTTATAAATCTTGTTTGATATGGATGATGTAAACAGCTTGTACATCACTGGGAGGCATGTTATCGGACGGTAATTCTGTGGTGAATGTCCATTACCTTCCGTCGGGATCATATACGTCACACCTTCAGTCATCCACCTTGGTACCCGCTCTCCTTCCCTCATGAAGCTTGTTAATATTCTCGCAAAGACAGCATGCAAGCTTCGGAACATGTCGATTCAGAAGTTTTGCACACCATCATGTCCAGGTGCCGACCAATTTGCTGTCTTCTTCAACGCTCGCTCAATCTCATCGCGTCAATTCCACCATTACCTTCCATTTCACGGATCCCATCACGTTCTCCATCTCCCTCAATCAACCATTCAGCCTCCTTATCAAACGCATGACCCTTCTCCCATATAGCGGCCAAGAACGCGGTCATACGCTCTTCGTCAATTTTGACGCACTTGGCCTTGTTTATTTCTCTCGTTCTTCTGTAGAATATCTTCGGCGCCTGCTGGAACATCACATTGTCTCGTCTGGAAACAACTCTCTCTCTCCATATCGGCGTGTCCTCTGCGCTTTAGCTGCGATTCTTTGCTTCAATTCCTCTATCACTTTATCGCAACGCGCAGGACAGCCAATCTTATATTTGTTCTTGAGCCGCTTGATGTCCCTCCGCACACGTCTGCTCAGCTGTGTGTCGCTCTTCACTCTACTGGCAATCCACTGAGAGACCTCTCTCCTCAACCAACTGATCTTCTTGTTTATCCTCAACTCCACGGTGGTTCAACTCCATCATAACGTCCTCTGAATGGCCTTCTGCCTCCCTCAAAATCTTCCTCACCACTATGGGCAGCTTGAAACTTACTCACTACCCCAGCATCACTGTACACTGAGTTATAATTCGACGTGGTACTCGGATTTCCCTACTTACTCACAATGCGCTCCAACACCTTGTCAACACTACGGATGTAATCCTTAATGTCTCTGAACTCTTTCACATTCACTGGCAGCAATCTCTCTCGAGCACTCTGTTGCGCAACACGATTATACTCTTCTAGCACTACTGCCTCCAACGCGAGAGACTCTTCATTCCACTCAATATGCTCAGGCCCTTCCGCATGGACCATTGAGTTCTCTTCCTGTTGCACAACTTCAACTGGCGGATTTCTACCATCTTCGGCATCCCCTTCTTCACTGAGTGCATCTGCACTTCCTCCATCCTCATTACTGATTGTCAGCCTGACGTCTTTTCGTATTCTTCTCAAATTTGCCCCGCTTATTTCACCTGATTTTTCTAAATATCTTCTCTGATTGCCTAGATCCTTCGGATCCATACTGGGCCCAATACCAGGATTCCTCCGTCTCCGTAATTGACTACTTCTCTCTCGGTGCCTCTTGAGCACATTTTACAATGAGAGTAACATCACATCACCTCACACAATTCACCCTGTAACCATGGCATGCCTCGCGCTCTTCTTCCCCTTCCTTCTGGTAGTTGCGATGCTCCGGGCTCATGCACACCCACGGCCGGGCGACTTTCCATATTCGGTTCATAGCCAGTGCTGGTGCTTCCGTTCCGCGGGATGACGCCACTTGCTCCATCAGCATCCACGGCGGGTGGAACATCACGATGGCTCCGAAGGGCACTCGCCCGAGTTACCCTACCGCCCCGGCAATGACTTTGATTCGTAGTCATGTTTCCGAAGATTAGAGAGTTTGTGCGAGATGAGCTCGCGCTAGCCTGCAGAGCTCCGGCCCCCTGCACTGGAAACAGCCGCTCCTAACATAGGGAACCGACGCTGACCAGGATGCCGCCCGATACGGAAACAGACGCACCTGTATTTATGAGTAACCTGTTCTGGTCCGCGGGAAGCACAACCCCCGCACGAAGAATGCCACCCCTGAGGATCGCTCCTCCTCCAGAGATTGGGAAAGAGACGCAGTGGTACCGCTGAACGAGCGAGAGCTGCTGACGCTCCTACCCTAAATATCTACAGGGCGTTCCCTTATCCGCGGCTTGAGGACGCGTACGATGGAGGACAGGGAATCCCACAGAAGTAACACACAGTAACGCACAGAGGATACTACAATGGTACGATTGTATGCACATCCACATGTATGAAATGGTATGCGTGAGTATGTCTTATCCATATAGCACAAATGTCTCAGTAATATCTCCAGAATATTCTGACAATATTACAATTCCTCCAGAATATTCTGACAATATTACAATGTCTCCAGAATATTCTGAAGATATGACTCAGAAATTTGTGCTATGTGGGGAGGTTCGGCAGGTCAACGGAACGAATATAATCATAATAGTAAAGATCCGTTGACAACGTTGGACGAGTCACCTCTCATGATTCTTGTACTCCTAATACTTTCTTTCTGATTGAGAGTTGTTTCTCTCAGTTCTCAATAATGATCAACAACAATTTCACATGGTTTTATTTGACAGGGTGATCTCTCTTCAATATTCTATCATTGCATGAAAATTTCAATCTTTCCAAGACATACTTGAATATCTGCATGAGGTGAGAGGTAATCACCTGTGAAGTGATGATCGTGGGGAATTGGAATGATGGGTAGCATGTAGTTTTCTTTTGTTCTATGCAATTTCATCATAATTCTACAGGCTCATATAAGTTTTACTTGAGAGAGCCTCATCAAACAAGACAGAAGACCAAATGGGATAGGCGGAAAAGAGAACATTCTTCGAGTCTGAGCGTGGGATGTTGGATCACTGAGACGAACAGGAAAATCAGGAGATTTGAAATTAGGGATGAATAGGTTAGGTATCGATGTAATGGGAATTAGTGGAATGAGATGGCCGCAAGAGGGGGATTACTGAAGTGGGGATTAGAGCATCATTCATACAAGATCGAAGAATTGTTAAGCAAGTGTGGGAATCATAATGCATAAAAGGATAGGGAATAGGATAGAAAATCATTTGCAACATAGCGAAAGTGTAATGATGGTCAGAGTTAGAACAAAACCGGTAGATACTATTATGGTTCAAATATACATGCCCACATCTGCGTACTCAGAGGAAGATATCGGAAAAATGTACGATGTAATAGAAGAACTGATAGAATATGTGGAGGGAGGAGGAAACTCAATGATCATAGGCGACTGAGATGCGGTAGTAGGGCGAGGAAAAGAGGGCAACATAATAGGAGATTTTGCGTTAAGAGAAAGGAATGAAAGGGGACAACGTTCAATCGAATTCTGTGGGAGCCATAAAATGGTTATTACCAACACATTCATTCAAGAATCATCCAAGAAGAATCTATACTTGGAGAATGCCAGGAGATACGGCGAGATACCAAATTGATTACATATTAGTAGAACGAGGATTGAGGAACCAAGTGAGGAGCTGTAAAACTTATCCAGGCCCGGATATAGGTAGTGATCACAATATGTTGCCGATGAAATGTTCTCTGGAATTCAAAGCTCTGAAGGAGAGAAGGAGATTGCAAGAAAGATGGAATGCGAAGAATCTCAAACAAGAACGAACACAGGGGACATTCAAAGGGATGTTGGACGAAAAATTGGAGGATCGACAAGAGAAAAACTTGGGAATAGAGAGTAGATGGACAAATATGAAGGGGAACATAGAACAATGTGCGGATGAAATTTTGGAGAACGATGGAGTAGAGCCTAAGAAACCATAAATGACGGAAGAAATGCTCGATTTGATTGATGAGAGGAGGGAATACAAGAATAAGAGTGGCAAACAAGACCAGTGGACATACAGGGCACTGAGGAATGAAAAAAATCAGAGAATGAAGGGGAGCGAAAGGACAATGGGGAGGGGGAGAATGTCAGGATACAGGAGTAAGATTACATTGAGGGAGAATAGATGGGGCATATAGGATTGTTGAGAGATTTTTGGACGAAAGGAATCTAGGAGCAGTGAGATTGGGAATTCTGTAGGGAGACAATTGATGAGAACGGAGGGAAAAATATAACAATGGATAAATCATTTAGAAGATCTGTATAAAGGAGGCGATAATATAGGATTTTTAGAGAGGGAAGGAGATGTCGATGAAGACGAATTGGGAGATTCAATTTTGAGATCAGAATTCGACAGGGCTTCGAAAGAATTGAAGAATAACAAAGCGCCAGGAATAGATGGCATAAGTGCGGACCTTATCAAAGCCTTCAGTCAGAGAACTCGTGACGCACTGTTTGAACTGGTCAGGGACATCTACAGAAGATGAAAAGTACCGAAAGATTTCTAGAAGGATAAAATTGTCGCCATTCCAAAAAAAAACAAGGCGCAGACAGATGTGAAAACTACGGAACGATTAGTTTAACTTCACATGCCTCGAAAATACTGACAAAAATCATGTGTAGAAGAATAGAGAATAAAATGGAGAGTAGATCAGCAGAAGATCAGTTCGGTTATAGGAAAAATAGGGGAACGCGGGGAGCAATGTTGATACTCAGAACAGTAGTGGAGAGAAGTCCAGAGTTGAAAAAGTCTGTGTATACAACGTTTGTAGGTATACAAGGAGCATTCGATAATGTTGATTGGGAGAAAATGTTCACGGTTTCGAAAGACGTGGGAATTGATTCCAAGGATAGGGGAATAATATATGAATCGTAAGTATATTAATCGAACCGCAATGATAGAATGGAGGGTCAAAAAGGAGGAGCACAAATGAAAAGATGGGTGAGACAAGGATGCTCACTATCGTCATTGATTCCCAATTTGTATATAGAAGAAGCGAACACGAAGTGCAGGAGCGCGTGCAATCGAAATTACAGATTGAAGGTGGAAATGTGAGTATATTGAGATTTGCGGATGACATAGCTATATCAGCTCAAAGTGGTGCTGAGTTGGAAAATACTCTCAACATTATGCGAGTATGCCATTCATTCCAATTGACAGTTCTCACAGGGTAGCGATAATTAACAATGATAGTTATAAGAATATTTATGGGAATCCCATATCATCGAATTCGAATAGGAATGATTAAAATGCATGTTGCATTGTATGCAAGTACAGTGGTATTTATATGGTAGTGCATGGTTCAAAGCAGACCGAATTCGAGTTCAATCATGTGGAATTTTCCATAATTAGATGATTTTGATTTTATGGATTGATATTATTGTAAGTTAGATTCAGGATGTATGGGAGAAGACTCTGATCTGATGAAATACATTTTTTACATAACGGATTTTGTACGATTCTTGATTAGACAGTGGGCCTCTTGAAAAAAAACTGTCCTATTGTTCAAAGCATATGACTCTGCATGGATCCCATTGACAACGATTCCTTTATTCGGAACGTTACCGAAGACCGAGCTTCCTCCGATAATAGGAAGATTCATCACATACTGGAACTTGAGGAATATTCCTCAGGTTCCAACATTGGTGGCATGATATTGGCGTCGGACGGTAGATAACCGACGTTGTGTTTATGTTTTACATAAACAATACATATGTTCTTACAATGAGAATTGAGTCACGATGATTCAGAAGCTGTGTGTGAGAACCATACGAAAGTAAAGGGTCGTGAAAAACCCCCTCGACCAATGTCCTTCAAGATTGAGCAATGATCCTGCCTATGGTCTTTGCGACATATGAAATATATATGCAAGAAAATGACGAGGGCGGAGTCACTGATCTATTCACGAAGGGTGATCCGTCAATGCCTCTCACTATGAAAGGAAATCAAAGCGAGTGGGATCATTACTAGTTCCTAATTAGTGGATTACTTAACTGACTGACCAAGATCTGCAAAATTGGGGGTGAACCGAGGTTACCACCGCGAGGTGGATGGGAAAAACCTCAGAGTCTACTTCCATCTTCAACTCTCGAGTTCAAAAAAAGAATTCAGAGTCCTCTTCCATCCGCGATTCTCGTAATACGAAAAGAAAACCTGGAGTGCTTATCCGCGATTCTCGAAGGAATCAACGTGTTTACTGATTGTTTCACAAAAAAAGAGACTATTATTTTCACTTGAAAAAAAGACAATTGTGTGTGTGTGGGTGTGTGAAGCCAGACTGTCGCAAGCGAAATGGAGGCTTCCAAAGCGGCAACCAAGGTCATAATATTTCTCCTTTCAATTTCAAAATTCATATTCAAAGTTCAACTTTTTCTCCTACTGTAATTCTCACTTTGTTATTCAATCCTTTCAACTCGCATTTCAAATTTTCTCATAATTTTCATCCCACTCATCAAAATTCCAACTCCATACAAGGAAGCACTGGTCCCGTGGGCATAAGTTTTAGCCCCAAATCCAGTTTTCAAAAGCCTCACGCTACTTGGAGGCATTTGACTCAAAATTCATGAGAATTGAATCTTCAAATTTGAATAAAAATATTCTTGTACGTGCGATCCTGGACGTGACACTATCCATTTCAGCTGACTCTGCTCCAGTCTACCTCACCATGCCAAAGCTGTATTCAAGTATCAGCACTGCCAAAGTCCCAATGGCTGTTATCTTATCCTTGGACGTTAGGCTCGTTTTCAATACATTCCTTACTCTTCTGAGATATTCTTCATACAGCCTCTCTTTCACACGATCATTATCTATAACCGGGTCCCTTTCCATGCACAACTACTCATACGCCTCTCCGGCCTCCAACTTTCTTATCACACTTGGCTCTTCTGCACGCAGCTGTTCCACCACGACCCTCAATTCCCTCTCTAGCACTACCTTGGCACACTCCTCTAAACCAAACTCCATGCCGATGTCGTTACTAAATCCCTTCACCAGGTCTATCAACTCCTCCATCTCAGCTTCATCCTTGACTATAATCTTCAGGTCATCCATATATTATAACGAATGGGATATTGGGCTCTCGTCTCTGTGTAACTTGTAACCTCTTCGCGTATCTTTCAAACAATGCGTCAGTGGCACCAACCCCATACAAAACGGTAATGGTGGAAGTGGATCTCCTTGAAATATTCCGCGACGTATTTTTATCGGTCTGGTTCTAATGCTGCACTCTGTAACTGTGATGACCAATTTCGTTCTCCAGTTGCTCATCCCATCTTCACAAACTCTCATAATCGCTGTGTGTATCTTGAACATTCTCATCACTTCAAGTATACAATCGTGTGGTACACTGTCGTAAGCTTTTTTGTAGTCAATCCAAGCAACTGCTCAACCTTTCTTCTTATCTTTCGCATCCCCCGTGACTGTCTTGTATATCAACAACAATTCTCTCCACCCATATAACTTCTTTCTGCATCCCTTCTGTTCCACTGGCAACAAACCGGCATCCTCAAGGTGCTTGTAGATCTTGTTCTATATGATTGCCGTGGAAACCTTGTACATGTTTGGAAGACACGTTATTGGTCGATAATTCTTCGGCAAACGCCCATCTCCTTTCTTAGGGATCATGTGCGTGACACCTTCAGTCATCCACTGTGGTACAGTCTCTTCGCCTTCCACGAAGCTTGTAAACAGTTTTGCAATGACGGGGTGCAAGCTTCGAAATCTCTTAATCCAAAAGTTCTGTACTCCACCATGACCAGGTGCTGGCTCAATTCCACTGCGTGTAACCACGCCATCATCCTACATATCACGAATCTCAGCGCACCTCCCTCTCTCATCAACCGGCCAATCAGCCAATCAGCCTCCTCGTTGAATGCATAATCCTTCTCCCATATGTCTGCCTAGAATGCAGTCATACTCTCTTCGTCTACTCCGAAGCACTCTTCGGACACGTCTTCCTTCATCTTCCGGGGAAATTTCTTGGGCTCCCCCTGGGACATCATGTTATCTTGTCTGAACGCGACTCTTTCTTCATACCTACGTATCCTCTGCACTTTCGCCGCAATCTTTCGTTCCAATTCTTCGATCACTTCATCACAACGCGCTGGACTGTCAATCTTATACTTATCCTGGAGTCTCTTGATGTCCCTACGCACACGTCCGCTTGAGAGAACTAACTGAGAAACTTCTTCCTTCGACTGACAAATCTTCTTGCTGATCCGCGTAGCCCGAGGTGGCTCACAACCATGATTGCATGTTCTTCGAGGTCTCGTCTCACTATCACTACTCTTTCTCCCTTCTCGGGCACTCTGGAACCTGCGCACTACTTCCTCACCACTAAACATCAAATTATTCATGGCTCGTCCCACTCACTAACGATGTTTCCCAACACTTTCTTAATTTTACACATATACTCTATTACTTCTCTATATTCTCTGACTTCCACTGGTGGCAGTCTTCCGTCACAAGTCACAGTCATTATTATGATTATTATTATTATTATTAACTCCGCTTTGAACCGGTTCCAAGCCCGGGACCCCATCTCGCAAGTGATGGGGGAGGAGGAGGAGGGATAAAGGAGTAACACCCCTCTAAAAAACCGCGGTCCATCTGACTCCGGATGTTAGCACCGCGTGAGGGCCCCTACCTAGGGTTACAGGTGACACCTGGCCAACGGTCTCGGCGGCAGATGGAGGAAGGAACTCCCCAACGGCGTCAGGGACGGAAGAGCCACTCTCACAAAATTCCAGGCGCGTCTGTTTTCGTATCGGGCGGCATCCTAGTCGGCGTCTGTTTCCCCATGTTAGGGGTGGTTGGTCAATCATATCTTCTGAAACCGATCTAAACATGGCCAGTACGAAGACGCAAGAAACCATTACCGTCCAGAGGGGATCGGACCCCCAGGGCCGGCGCTAGACAGGGGTGTGCGGACGAGCCCCGCAGCGTCATCAATATGTGACCGTAATACAATGGAGGTGGCTCACTTGGCCTCCATTGTGAACATTGCGCCAAGTCATGGAGAACGAAGCAATGGAGAAGGAATAGGGAAGGAGGGTGAAGGTGGAGATGATTTGGCTTGCCTTAGGACGCTGATCATCGAATCGGAGAGGAAGGCGGAGGAGAGGCTCGCAGGAATGCGTCGCCTCATCCAAGGCATGATAGATGCCATCCAGAAACAGCCCAACGTCAATCGAACTGTGAAGGATGGCATCCCGAGACTGGTGGAGGAGCTGGATGAGCTGCAGGAGAACACGCGGACGTACGCTCATGTTTGACAGGCCATAGACCGCGAAGCGTTCGATAGGCGGACAGGAAGACCGATACCCGCCCCACGGGATTCCCCTGGGAGCTCGCCTCCGACAAGTGGCCGGAAGCGCCCCACTGTGAGCCCGCCGGAGCCTCCAAGAGCTCCAGTCCGGATGCCCAAGAGGAGGAAATCCACTGTGGCTCCCCTACAAAAAGAAGTAGACAGTGGTCAAGTCGAAGGAGGGGAAGAAGAAGAAGAAGAAGAAGCAGAAGGAGAAGGATAGGGCAACAACGGCCGACCCTTCCGCGCAGCTTCCGGCGAAGCAGGCTCCGTCAACGAGACCCACCTTGAAGCCCTAAATACACAAGCTATCTAAACGCGAATGTAAGGAACGGAAGCCTGCGTAGATCTCGTATATGGTTCCTGTGCATACGTTTCTTACGTTCCCATACCTCGTGTCACTAGACCTTTATAGACCTTCGGATAGTGAGATTTATCGTAATAAAAGAAATCGTTGATGGAGAACCATCTTGATGATACTTTGATCGCATCAAAATTTGAAACGTCTTTATTTCGGTATCGAATGAACCGAGATAGATTGTAGTCTGCTCAAATGGAAGTGTGTAGTCAAATTATATAATGAAAGTGTTTCCCGTGACATTTGTATGTCATCCAATGCGTCACGAGTTATCGTGCATTGAAAATTGTTTCAGGAGGTTTAATCTTGATCCAGGTGTAAAGATACCCGGTAGCGCGCGACTTCTGCTTTTTCACCACATGTCCCTTTGTAGTGTTTTTTTTCTCATGTACTCGGCGTCAAGACGCTACCGCGTATCTCAATCCGCGTTCCGAACTATGATGCAATCGTAACCTCAGCACACAATACGCACGCTCACATAAGGTGTAACGTCTCCACCACGCACTCTCCAATCATTTTGTAATTGTCTTATTTTTTTTCTCTTCCCCTTCCCCTGTTTCTTTCCTGTGTCTTCTCCATTTTATCGTATCTGGCTAACGGACTTTGTCGTGAGCTGTAATGAATATCGTACACCCTCTCTCCCCATCTTATTCGCCGTGATCTGTTCACACTTTTGAACTCATATTTTGCATGAGAAACCTCTCATAATAATCATGCCATCTTGTAATTCATGCAACAATACATAGACGGTGTATGATAACATAATTACGTATGTTTGATGATTTCAGAGTATTGAATTAGGATGTATAATTATTACCATTACAAACTTCCTGGTAGTTTGTTTCAGTCAGGATCAGAAACGATTGATCGAATTCAACCCTCGAGTACGGAGTTGTAAGTTCACCTCCCTTATCAGTTTATACTAGTTCATCTCACCCAAAGATAAGAAATCCTCAGTGGAAAGAATCCGATGGACCTCACAGTGAAATTTGGTCAGAACGTTGTCCGTGATTTGATGAGATGCAATTCTTCAACCAGAATTCTTCCAACCACGGATGGACGATATTAACAATATCGATATTTTTCTGCACAATATTCGTCTGGTTTTAATTCAAATCTCATGAAATTTCACAGGCGTTAGACATACATGGGGCAAAACACGTCAAGTGTTCCCGCCTCGAAAATTTTTACCCCTCAATCTTTCTGAAATTTCAGAATATATACAGATTTTACCAGAGCTGAATCCTTCATATGATTGAGTCACTAACCAGTACTACATCTCAGTGAAATTTCAGAAAGATTGAGGGGTAAAAATTTC
This sequence comes from Gonatopus flavifemur, assembly GCA_018340375.1. Classification (NCBI taxonomy): domain Eukaryota; kingdom Metazoa; phylum Arthropoda; class Insecta; order Hymenoptera; family Dryinidae; genus Gonatopus; species Gonatopus flavifemur. Next base: position 18,924,652 of record JAFFJZ010000009.1, read on the forward strand.
CGAGATGGGAACACTTGACGTGTTTCACCCCATGTATAATGTGAAGAAAAATATCGATCCTGTCAATATCACCCATTCCTCTTAGAGGAAGAGAATGACGTTATTCTCACGTGAATGCGAAAATCACGTCAAGATTGACATGGAAAATTACACGGTATGACATGATAAGATGGATTCCCTCGCCAAAGCCTCGAACCACGTGAGAATCACGTTACTTATGGCGTTGTTCTCGTCATTTCTTACGTGATTCCAACCTGATTCTGACCCGCCACCGCACTTGATTCTTGATAGCTGCTGATCACCTGATCCATTCTAGGGGGGAAGACTCACATAAAACAATTCTTCACAAATGGTTTTCAAATGTTCCATTACAAAGGAACTGAAAGCTTGATTACAGTGGAATAGATTGCGTCATAATGTTGTCGTTGAAAACTATATATAAACATATTCTCGCAATGAAAAAAACAACATGGTGGTGCTACAGCTGTTCGGACGTGATTTCTTGATTTCCTTACCGTGGAACGCGCAGGTCTGTATAGTCGACTTTTATGAACAAAGCAAATTTCCCTCATTGGATTATGTTTTCCTCCTTTGCATGAATTTAAATTTCGCATCAAAGATTGAAAATTAGGAATACCGGATCATTTCAAAAAAATTGGGGATTTATTTTATTGTTGAAAATCACCTCATATACCGAAATTTTTATTCTCGATGCTGAATTATTATCATGCGGAGGAATGGAATCACGATATGGTTCCATACGAGTCATTACAAAGGAGTCTGTATAGAGCAATTTTATGATTTCATTGTTTTGTCTTCGAACAATTCGTCAGGATAGTTATTGCCGTGTCCTTGCCTAAGCAATGATTCGTATTGCATCTCCAGGGGTCGCTGGTATCACCTTGACCAGAATTGAAGTACACAAGTTGAAGTATCCGAAGCCAAGTTTGGAGAATACCCTCCCATCTTCCCTTGAGATTCGATATTTTTTCTCCATCCCACGGTAATACGGTATCTTTTCCTCAAAAACGATCTGTTCCTTTCAAAAGCCATGATTCATTTCATCCTTTCCGGAAATTTCCAAATACTTGAAAGTCTATAGAAATTGCACTGTTTCCTTCGTTTCTCCATATAAATGTTGAAAAATACATGTTTGAACAATGCCTTGTGGCTATTCAAATTCAATACTCTCGAAATAGACTGCTCAAACTGCCAATGAGGAAAGGGAAACACGGGCCAATACTGGCTCAATACTGCTGCGGGCGTTGCCCAGTACTGTCAAATCCAAAGTCATCAGAGTTATCAAAACTGGCAAGAAGTCGGTATAATTACATCATTCCACATATGGGCCTGTGTAACATCCACAACCGTATCCGCACTGTTCGCTCGTATGCGCCGACTATGGTACACTAAGAGAAATAATTACAAATACCAAGAAAATATATTCTTGAATATTTTTGAGAATATATATTCTTGAATGCAGCTCATTTGGTGTGGAGACAAGAGAAATTTCCTTGAATCAAGAAGATATTTTCTCAATTCAAGGAATCTATGCTTGGTTTCAGAAAAATTTTCTTGAATCAAAAGAAAATATTTTTGGAGGAATGAATTTTTTGGAACAAGAAGATATGTTGTTGATGATAGTGATTATTCCTCTCTGCGTAGGATCCTGTCATTTCAACCTTGTCCAACCAGTATCGATTTAATACTGACCAAAGACTGTTTGTCACCCAAATCAATACGCTTTGAAATTCGTCGGATAGGTCGTGCCAATTTGAAAATAATTCTTTCCGCCAAAGTTGGGCAAATATCTTCTCTCCAGTACCAGGCTTTTTCTCGACTTCGGCAATTTCCACATGAATACATTCACGAAATTTTACAGATTTTTTGAGTATACCTTCTGAGGAAAATGTTGTACAACGTTTCTGGTATGTCTCAGAGACTGTTGAAGTGCTACCATTATACCCCTTCGACTGAAATCTTCCAAAATCACATGAAACGTCACAGGAATATTTTATGTTTCAAAAAAGTTTCAGGGATGCTGTTTGGGAACATTACATTCGTAACATTGTGATGGTAGGACATTGACATCGTCATAAGCTTGGCCGACAACATTGCTATCTTGGATGTGAGGGACATGGGAGTACCAATGGTTCTTCATACCGATTCCTCATAAATCTTACACCAATGATTTCGCTGGTAACCATGTAATCACTTGTCGATGTAAGAACCATATCGATTGATGAAACAGCATCCTCCTATCTTTGTCTAACAAACACGATGGAACTGTATATTATACCACGAGAAAAAAAATTGTGCTCCTGTTGGTATCTGGAAATTTGAAATCTCATGATATTTCAACTATTCCGAGTGATATAAGAATCGTTCCAGAACTGATTCATTGAGTTCATACTCCCTACTTTTGCGCTGAGAAAAATCATCTTGTTGAAATATAGTTACCCCATCAAGTCCGGGGAATGCAGGATTTCAACTGTAATTTTGAACGTTGCAAATGATATATAAATCATTGGAAACTCATGGCAAAAATACCTTACCTACTAATTTCGAGGTCGCTCTTTCGGTTGCTGAGGTCAGAATTACCTTCAGGTGGCGCTGGAATACCGATATGGCCGATTTAAAATGAAAAGTCGACAAAAAATTGGAGGATATTTGACTTTGTGATTTTTTCACGAGTTGGAAATGCACTCAAAATTATTCAAAACATCAACCAAGGGTGCACAAAATATCTCAACCTTACGATAGAATTTTTTCCCAGACTTGAAGGAGACCTAACCTCTCTAAATTTACCATATTTGTCACGAAAAGATAAGAAAAAAAATAGATTGAGGAAATAACATGTTCGATGAATCGTGCGTTTCCTGATTACAAGAATCGAAAGAGAAAGGCAGAACATATAACTTTGATAACCCTCAATATTAGATAAAAAAAAGAGAGGAAAAAACTGAATAACACAATCTCGCATCAGGCTGTACAGCAGACGCCTAACAAGAGAGAAAGAGGGTTCACATGAGTGCCTCAAAGGCCTCGTATATAAAGCAAGATTGCAAATCTTACATAGCGCAACTAAGTTTTCCGAAAATATGAATATATGAGGAACTAAAGCGGTGTACATAAAACCAGTTCTATTGTCTACAAATAGCACACTTCCACACACTCATGCATACACTCGTGAGTATCGTCGAACGATCGTCCGTTACGACCGCACAAGAAATCTCAATTAAGTAGCGAAGATATACAAATTCTACGTTTCCGTATTAGCGGACGCGCAGATTGCACCAGAGGGTGAGAAAAACGAACGAATTGATCAGTCGGATCGACTTATGGGAAACCGCGGAAGGAACACTTCAAAGAATCGTAATAGCGTAGGACTTCTTGGTGTCGTAACGAGCGTACCGAAGCGACTGACTTACATCACAAATACTCCTAATTTCACAGCTCCAAACGTATCTCTTGAAATCAGGTGACCAGAGAGGACATTGAACCCGGATGTGCGAGCGAGTAAAGCGTTCAAACCTCTCTCTCTACGCCTTCTCTCTTGCAAATTTCAAATATAGCGGAATCATCCGCAACACATATATTCACCAAAATAACTCGCAATTCTGAGAATCTAGAGAAAATTGACAGAACATATAATTTTATTCGTCGTGATCTCTTCAAGAGGAGTACCCGGAGGTTTTTGAGGTCGCTGACTACGAATCAAACATCAGATTTTCAAAATTCAAAATGAAGGATCCAAGATGGCGGACGAAAAGTCAGGAAAGGCCTCGAAAATGGATGAAAATCGGTATGCCCAGGTTTTTGAGGTTTCTGATTACGGATCCATTATCAGATTTTCAAAATTCAAGATGGCGAACCTAAGATGGTGGATGAAAAGTCCAAAAAAGCCTCGGAGATGGATTGAAATCGATCCACCGAGGTTATTGAGGTCGCTGATTACGAATTCAGCATTAGATTTCCAGAATTCAAGATGGCGGACCCAAGATGGTGGACGAAAATTCGAGAAAACTCTCGAAGATGGATGAGAATCGGTATACTGAGGTTTTTGAGGTCACTAACAATGAATCCTTTTCCTAATGAAACCTTTTTCCTAACCTGGAATATTATGTAACAAAAACAAACGAACAAATTAATAAATACATGATGGCGCTCTCTCGAGTAAAATATTCCGGAGGTAAACTAGTCTCCCGTTCGGATCTCCGGGTGGAGGCTGCTCGAGGAAGCTTCATCAGCAAGGAACGAAAACCGAAGAATAGGATAGGGAAAAGAAACAACATTCTTCGAGTCGGAGCGTGGAATGTTAGATCACTGAGGCAAGCGGGAAAATTAGAAAATTTGAAATTAGAAATGAATAGGTTGAATATAGACGTAATGGGGATTAGCGAAATGAGATGACCACAAGAGGGCGATTTCTGGAGTGGGGATTATAGAATAATTCATACAGGATCAAAGAACGGTCAAGCAGGTGTAGGAATTGTGATGCATAAAAGAGTAGGAAATAGAATAGAAAATTATTTGCAACATAATGAACGTGTGATGATGGTGAGAATCAGAACAAAACCGGTAGACACAGTCATAGTCCAAGTATACATGCCCACATCTGCATATTCGGAGGAAGATATTGAAAAAACGTACGAAGAAATAGAAGGAGTGATAGAATATGTGAAGGGAGAAGAGAATTTGATAGTGATGGGGGATTGGAATGCGGTAGTAGGACAAGGAAAAGAGGACAACATTATAGGAGATTTCGCGGTAGGGAGGAGGAACGATAGAGGACAACGTTTAGTCGAATTTTGTGAAAATCATAAGATGGTTATCACAAACACTTTATTCGAAAATCATCCAAGAAGAATCTACACTTGGAAAATGCCAGGAGATACAGCAAGATACCAAATTGATTACATATTAGTGAAACAAAGATTTAGAAACCAAGTGAAAAACTGTAAAACTTATCCAGGTGCAGATATAGATAGTGATCATAATATGTTGATGATGAAATGTTCTCTGAAATTCGAATCTCTGAAGAAGAAAAGGAAAATGCAGAAAAGATGGAATTTGAAGAACCTCAAGCAAAAACAAACGCATGAGGCATTCGAGAAAATGTTGGATGAAAAATTGGGAGATCAAAAGAGAAAGACTTGCGAATAGAGAGGAGATCCACAAAGATGAAGGCGAATATAAGAGAAGGTGCGGATAAGATTTTGAAGAATGATGGAGTAGAAGCTAAAAACCCATGGATAACGGGAGAAATTTTAGAATTGATAAATGAAAGAAGAAAATACAAGAATAATGATAGCCAAGAAGGCCAGCAACGATACAAATCATTGAGAAATAAAATAATAAGAGAATCAAGGGAAGCAAAAGAACAGTGGTTAGAAGAGAAATGTCAGGAAATAGAAATGAGATTGCATTTAGGAAAAATAGATGAAGCATATAGGATTATTAAAAGATTTTTCGGACAAATGAAATCTAGAAGCCATAAGATTAGAAACTCTCTAGGACGACAATTGATAAAAACGGAAGAGAAAATAGAACAGTGGATCAATCATTTGGAAGACTTGTATAGAGGAAACGATGATATAGCACTATTAGAGAAGGAGGAGGATGTAGATGAGGAAGAATTGGGAGATTCGATATTGAGATCAGAATTCGACAAGGCTTTGAAAGAATTGAAAAATAATGAAGCGCCAGGCATAGATGGCATAAGTGCGGACCTTATAAAAGCCTCCAGTGAAGGAACTCGCGACGCACTGTTCGAATTGATTAGAGATATGTACGAAAAAGGAGAAGTACCGGAAGATTTCCAAAAGAATAAAATTGTCGCTATCCCGAAAAAACGAGGGGCAGACAAATGCGAGAACTACAGAACGATCAGTCTAACTTCACATGCTTCGAAAATACTGACCAAAATTATATACAGGAGGATGGAAAATAAAATAGAGAGTAGATTGGCAGAGGATCAGTTTGGTTTTAGAAAAAATAGGGGAACGCGAGAAGCAATCTTAGCACTCAGGGCAGTAATAGAGAAAAGGATAGCGCTGAAGAAATCTGTGTACATAGGTTTTGTAGATATACAAAAGGCTTTCGATAATGTGGACTGGGAGAAGATGTTTGCGATCCTGAAGAAGGTGGGAATAAATTATAAAGATAGAAGAATAATATACGAATTATATAGGAATCAAAGTGCAATAATAGACATAGAGGGTCAGGAAGGGGAAGCACAAATAAGAAGAGGGGTGAGACAAGGATGCTCATTATCGCCACTGATGTTCAATTCATATATAGAAGAAGCAATGAACGAAGTGAAGGAGGAAATTCAATCGAAATTACAGATTCAGGGAGAAAATATAAATATGTTGAGATTCGCGGATGACATAGCTATATTGGCCACGAGTAGTACTGAGTTAGAAAATATTCTCAACACCATGAGAACAATATTATTGGAAAACTATTGTATGAATATAAATAAAGACAAAACAAAATTCATGATGTGTACAGCAGCGAAAACAGCTAGAAGAACGAGAATCAAAATAGATACCGAGACAATTGAACAGGTGAAAGAATTCAAATATCTAGGAAGCATAATTACAGAGAACGGCAAAAGCGAAAGAGATATAAGAGCAAGAATAGCACAAGGGAAACAGGCTTTTTATCAAAAGAGACAGTTATCATGCTCAAAAAATATAAGCTTGGAAGTAAGGAAGAAATTCTTGAAAAGTTACGTCTGGAGCACAGCATTATATGGTTGCGAAACTTGGACAATGGGGAAAACTGATCAACGAAGACTTGAAGCTTTTGAAATGTGGTGTTATAGGAGGATGCTCAGAATAAAATGGATAGACAAAGTCAAAAATGAAGAAGTACTCGAGCAGATAAATGAAGAAAGAAATCTTTTGAAACACATCGTGAAAAGGAGAAGCAATCTTATAGGACACACATTACGGCATGAGAGTTTATTGAAAACAATATTGGAAGGGAAAATGAATGGTAAAACTGGTAAAGGTAGACCTAGAGCAAGTTATATGAAGCAAATCGTACAAGACAAGGGATGTAGTAGATATGTAGAAATTGAGCGTTTGGCGGATAATAGACAGGGGTGGAGGGTTTCATCAAACCAGTCGTAAGACTGATTACTTCATGATGATGAACAATGAATCCAGCATCAGATTCTCAAAATTCGGAATGGTGGAGTCAACATGGCATTCCCAAATCCATGACATCACTCAGAATCATGCAATAATGTTTATACCAGAAGTTTCCGCGAGAAAATTGGTTGTTTCCGTCCGTTAATTATCCCATGTGCACGTTTCCCAAGTCAAACTACGTAGCAAGTTTATATCCTTGTATGTTCCCCAATAACTCAGTTCTTCATGCGATAAATTTCGTCTTTATTCTCTTCGATTCACTTGATAATAATGTAAAATTCAATTACCCCAATAATAACTGATATTCACTTCTCATATTCTCATCACGTGTCCCCAGTATAATTACACTTTAGAATACTAATATTTTCTCAATCATTGAACTCGAAATTCAGGCATACTATGGTTTATCCTATACAACTATATTGATTGTTTCTCTTCGATATTCGAATATTTTTCCTCACCTGCCGAGGGTAATTGATTTTCAGCCCGCTTTTTTTCCTCCTGGCACTCATTATCACTTGGAATATGGCACCAAAACGCAAAAGAAAGTCAACAAATCGTGCAGATTATGAGGTTGACACATCGGATGATGATTATGATCAAATATTACTCCTACCGAATTCAAATGATTCTGGAGACCCTGATGAAGAATCCGATATCGATTACGATGGCAATGCCAATGAAATGGATGAAATTCTATCCGAGTGTTCATACAAAAAAGTATCTAGGTCATATGATGATAACCAAACGAAGTTGGAGAAAGATCATGATTATGTTTGGGTTGATGGTGAGAAGGAGTATAACCATGAACTAATGAATGAATGTTTCCTCAGTGGAAGTCACAGAAGATCTATACGTGAATCTTCACATGCTCAACTATTTGAACACTTTTTTTCAATCGAAATGAAAAATTATATAGTGGAAGCCACCAAAGAGGATGGATATACTCCAAGTCTGAATGATTTGGACACTTATTCAGGAATTTTGATCTTATCAAGCTTCAATAAACGTGAATCTCAAAGAGATTATTGGTCCCTGGATCTTCTTTTAAGATGCGAAATTGTTCGATCTGCCATGTCACGTGATACTTTTCTTGAAATCAAATCGAACATAAAGTATTCAAAAACTAGCGATGAGAAAGAAGATGATAAAGCTTGGCGAGTCCGGGTATTGTTGGACAAGTTCTGTAAGGATATTCAAAAATTTGGGTTTTTTGAATTTGCGTTATCGGTGGACGGAATGATGGCTCAATCTCATGCCAGAACCAACTTGAAGCAGTTCATCCGCGGATAACCGACACGATTCGGTATCTAATTTTGGGGACTTTGTTCAGCAAACGGATGTTTGTTTGATCTCGATCTGTACTGTGGAGAGGGATCACGAGTTGATAAACTAAACAAATGCGCCCTCGGTACAAAAGTGATCATACATGTATTGGATAAATTTCTCAAGGATACACCCTCCCCTACCATATCGGAATATCATTTGTATCATGACAATTATTTCACTCGCGTTGATCTCATGTCACACCTGAAAAAATGGGCACTGAAATCCACAGGAACTATTCCAGACAACAGAGTATCGGCTAAAAACATGATTGATAAAAAAGCTCCCAGAGGCACATTTGTTTCAAAACATGATCAAAAGAGTGGAATCCATTATGTCAGTGTGATGAATTCTAAGCAGGTCTCTATAGCTTCATCAGCTACAGGAGTGACTCCAATGTTACCCTCGGAACGATATAGTGCAAAAGATCATTCAAGGATATCTCTCCCATTTCTTCACGCTTTTCATGTTTACAATCGATTCATGGGTGGAGTAGATCTCCACGACAGTCACTGCAACAACGTGCAGACATGTATACGTAGTAAAAAGTGGAAATATGTAGTTTTCACACGTTCAATCCAAGCCGCTATCACAGATGCACTTGTGATTCATAATTTATCAAATCCTGAATCAAAAAAGATTGCTACAGGAGATGTTGCTATGAGTGTTGCTAGAAATTATTTGGATATTGGACAGAAGAGGTATAACAAAAAACATAACTTTCGTCGCGAAACAAGTCAAAAAAGTCCACGAAGGAATGTATTATTCGCACATACATATGCTGCTGCACTTGTGATTTGTATTATTGTAGAAATTGTTAAGACAGATTTCATGCGAAACTTCGAGGGAAAAAAGTGGAAGAATAGGAGCTCTCTATCGATAATTCAGGCTCAAGGATAAGCTTGTTCAGTCATGTATAAAGTCATGAGTGAAAAAGAGGAAACATCAAAAAGATCATAAAAATATATTTGAGAATTGGAGAAAAAATAAAAAATGAGAACAATACAGGAAAAGTGAGAAATACAAAAAAAAAAAGAAGAAAAGAAGAGACTCTTACCGTTCACCTCCACGTGATTCGAGTTGGGGAATGTTGAATATGAAACAAAGGACGGAAATAATCAATTTTCTTCCGTGAAACCCTGTATAAACATTATTGCATGATTTTGAGTCATATCATGGAATTCGGTATGCCACATTGGATCCGCCATTTGGAATCATTGGAATCCAACTCCAAACACGTTGTCAGCGACCCCAAAAATCTCCTCATATACGCATTTTCTCGTGATTTAGAAGCGTTTCATGAATTCCAGTATGCCATATTGAATCCGCCATCCTGGATTTCGGAAATATGATGCTGAATTCGTTTCCAGTGACCTCAAGAACCCCAGTATACCGATTTTCATCCATCTTCGAGAGTTTTCTCGAATTTTCGTCCGCCATCTTGGGTCCGCCATCTTCAATTTCGGAAATCTGATACTGGATTCGTAATCATAGATCTCAAGAACCTCAGCATATCGATTCTCATCCATTTCCAAGGCTCTTTTCAACTTTTCGTCCGCCATCTTGGATCCACCATTTCGAATTTTGAGAATCTGATGCTGGATTCGTTGTCAGTGACCTCAAAAACCTCAGTATACCGATTTTCATCCATCTTCAAGAGTTTTCTCGAATTTTCGTCCACCATCTTGGGTCCGCCATCTTGAATCCTGGGAATCCAATGCCGAATTCGTAATCAGCGACCTCAATAACCTCGGTGGATCGATTTCAATCCATCTCCGAGGCTTTTTTGGACTTTTCATCCACCATCTTAGGTCCGCCATCTTGAATTTTGAAAATCTGATAATGGATCCGTAATCAGGAACCTCAAAAACCTGGGCATACCGATTTTCATCCATTTTCGAGGCCTTTCCTGACTTTTCGTCCGCCATCTTGGATCCTTCATTTTGAATTTTGAAAATCTGATGTTTGATTCGTAGTCAGCGACCTCAAAAACCTCCGGGTACTCCCCTTGAAGAGAACACGACGAATAAAATTATATGTTCTGTCAATTTTCTCTAGATTCTCAGAATTGCGAGTTATTTTGGTGAATATATGGTAAATTGAGGGAGGCTAGGTCTCCTTCAAGTCTGGGAAACAATCCTATCGTAAAGTTGAGATATTTTGTGCACCTTTGGTTGATGTTTTGGATAATTTTGATTGCATTTTCAACCCGTGAAAAAGTTACAAAATCAAATATCCTGCAATTTTCCGTCGACTTTTTATTTTAAATCTGCCATATCGGTATTCCAGCGCCATTTGAAGGTAATTTTGACCTCAGCAACCGAAACAGCGCCCTCAAGAATAGTAGGTAGGGTATTTTTGCCATGAGTTTTCAATGATTGATATATCATTTGCAACGTCCAAAATTACAGTTGAAATCCTGCATTCCCCGGATTGAATGAGTTAACAAAAGCATGTCGTTATCCCGATGAAATTTTTGTTGTTTCAACCGAATTTGTGCTGTGTCAATAAAATTCTCCAGTTGGAATAATAGCATCTATTTGTTGGAATAACAAAAGAATGCTATCATCTCAACAAGAGGATTTTGTTGACACAACACAAATGTGGTCCGAACAACGGAAACTTTCTTGGGATAATAACATTATTCTGTTGATCACATTCCAACACAATGATTTTTTCGATTATAACTCTCATAAATCATGGAGAGGAGATGAGAATTCTTGTTAGTCAATCATTTTTCTCTTCCCCCGTCACAACAAAAATAGAGTTAATCAGATTCAACAGGAGATGGGAATTCTTGTTAGTTAATCATTTCCCTCTTCCCCAGACACAACAAAAATAGAATTATTCAGATCCAACTTCCAACGATTTCCCCATCATTCGACCGACAATAGGTTGGAATGGGATCAAATCAATACATTTTTTCTCTTGGAAACAATATCTGAAGAAATATTGTTCGATGAATTTCTTTTTTATTTTGCAGTGTCTTTTTTATGTGCATAACACATGGGCTGAAAAGTCCCGGCCTAACAAGGGAAACACGGTCTTTTTTGTTCAAAATTAGCCTTCTTCATGAACGTAATCTCTATCAAGAACACCGCAATCATTCCAGCGCCGCCAGTGCCGGATTTGTCCATGGTGGGGCCCCTAGGCGGAATTTCGTGGGGGGTCAATGGAAGGCGACCGATTTCCAAACATTGGGGTTCTTTGTAATAAGAATCTTCAAGTCGTGTATACACGTATATATAAATAAATATATATAATGGGTGTCCTATTTTAATCTGCTACTCAGAATATCTCGAAAACGAATAGATTCAGAAGAAAATGTCTCGGGAAAAAAATGTAAGAATCTGAGGGAGACATCCGATGGTGAACTTGGCTTTGACCTCAGATCCCACTTCCAAGGTCATTCTGAGGTCAACTCATGTTTTTCAAATGGAATCCTCTATTTTTTACGACCGGTTTAGATTCTACGCTCAAAACCAAGGAACTTTTGTCTCAAACGTTTTTCCGAAATCCCCATAGATGGCGCTCTAATTGATGAGAAAATGAGAATTCTCAAACCCTCGGATTGTATTCTGTCTAACATGATGCTGCACTCTTGAGTATTTCTCATCTCCCGGAAATTGCCGTCGGTTGTGTTTCGTTTTGGTTTTGATCTTGGAAATTGTTATTCTTTTGATTCACGTGTGAATACCTTAGAAATTTAGCATTCCCAAACTGCTCAGTTCTCTGTTATCATTTGGAGGAAACACATTTCTAAATATCATGTCTGATTACGTGCCAAACGATATTGTTAAAGTTTTGTTGTGTCTTGGTGAAGCGCGGGGATATTATGTTGAAGCTGTGAGAACGTTTCAACGTCGTTTTCCGGATCGGAGGTGTCCCAATCGCATTACGATCCGATTTCTTGAACAACGTGCTCGTCAAGGTCTTCTCAAACGACAGAGGAACAAGAAAGTTTATGCGGGTGACAATGATCCTGATGTGAGATCGCTGGCTGTGCTGGCATCAATTCATATTAGTCCCCATATCAGTCCTCGGGATATTGAGGAAATGACCGGGATTCCTCGATGGACAACTCAGCGTATCTTGAAATCGTTGGATTATCATCCGTACCACATCACTTTGGTGCAATCTCTAACAGCTGAGGATTTCATAACAAGATTGAACTTCTGCACGTGGGCCCAACGGAGAATCGAAGAAGATCCTACTTTCCCTCATCACGTTATGTTCTCTGATGAGGCAATATTTCACGATGTTGGAATTCTCAATAGGCACAATTGCCATTATTGGAGTGCTCAGAATCCTTACTGGGTCCGTACAATTAATCATCAACACCGTTGGAGTGTGAACGCTTGGTGCGGAATCGTAGATTCCAGGATCATAGGGCCGTATTTTTTTGAAGGAAACCTGACTGGCGCGGAGTATTTTCGTTTTTTGCATTTTGAACTCCCTGCTCTTATGGAAGACGTAAGTCTTGACGTGAGATCAAGGATGTGGTTCCAACAGGATGGAGCACCTCCTCATCACATGCGAATTGTTCGAGAATTTCTGGATGAGAAGTTTCCCAGAAGGTGGATTGGCCGTGGAGGACCTGTGCGATGGCCACCTAGGTCGCCAGATCTGACATCGCCTGATTTTTTCTTGTGGGGTTACATAAAAGATGTTGTATTCCGTGAACCTCCAAAAACACGCGATGACATGAAAGATCGAATAAGAGCATGCACAGCAATAACACCTGCTACGTTGCAAGCAACTGTAGAAAACTTTCATAAAAGAATTGCGCTTTGTCAAAGGCAAAACGGCGCTCATTTTGGACATCTTCCGAATGCCTAATGCGTCCCCGAAGATACCCCTCCAGTTCAGACAATCGGCCCTTTCCAGGGCCACAATGATGTGTAAAGTCCGATCGCGCAATCCCATACAGGGTTCTACAATTGGCCCAATAATGGCACGTTACTGAACCACAAACGGCGTTCTTTGCCCGTTAATGGCGCCCATTAATGGCTCAACAATGGTTAATTGCTGGATGATAACGTGGGTCCAGTAATGGCAATAAATAATGGGCCATGTATAAAATTATTGATTGGCCCAGTAATGGGGCTAAATGATCCCGATTTATGGCCAGAAATTTCGGGATAATGTTCGAATGTTAGCCATCAATGGCAGATTACGAGGGCATAATAATAATGATATCCAATGGTAATATGACTGCGTTCCAGAATAATCGGTTCAGTATTAGTTCAAATGAGTGGTTAAGCGTGACCCAAAACACTTTTTTGTTTTTGGGATGTTTGTCATTCCAGTTTTCACAAGATCAGAAATGGATGTTTTTTTCCAAATAGATTTGCATGCCTGATATTTCGACAATCTCAAATGTAAAATTATACGAGTCAAAAGTATTCTCGATAAATCAGTTGAATTCAGTTGCTTATCCCTTCAAATTTTTTCGTTATTTACATGAGAAAGTAATTGATTATCTACATGAATAAGAATTCATTTGAATCATGTCAAACGTATTTGATGGATATGAATTATTTATTCAACGTAATAGAAATAAGGCCGAAACAAACTTTTTTCAGGGGTGATTACGAATACAATACATACAACTTTGGAATCCATTTCACTCAGTAATAAGCCATATTCCAGCCAGTAACGGGGAATCAATTGTTGGCCGTTCACCGTAGCCGTACATCGGCTGATTATCGGCTGTTTTCATTGCTGGCCTTTCTTATCAGCCAGTGGTGGGCCACAGTTGTGCCAATGATGTGAATCTATTATTGGCCATTGAATGGTAGCCATACATGGGCCGATTATTGGCTGTGTTTACATTCTCGGGGTTTCCTGTATGGGAACCCCCTCGTGGTGCACATTGGGTAACGCTGATGCCGACGGCAATTTCCGAGAGATGAGAAACACTCAAGAGTTGAGCATTATGTTAGACAGAATACAATCCGAGGGTTTGAGAATTCTCATTTTCTCATCAATTAGAGCGCCATCTATGGGGATTTCGAAAAAACGTTGGAGACAAAAGTTCCTTGGTTTTCAGCGTAGAATCTAAACCGGTAGTGAAAAATAGGGGATTCCATCTAAAAAACATGAGTTGACCCCAAAATGACCTTGAAAGTGGGTTCTGAGGTCAAAGCCAAGTTCACCATCGGATGTCCCCCTCAGATGCTTACCTTTTTTTTCGGGAACATTTTCTTCTGAATCTATTCGTTTTCGAGATATTCTAGGTGACAGAATAAAATGGGACACCCTGTATATATATATATATATATATATATTAGGGTCACCCTTATTTTTAAAATTTCCGAATTTTTTTGGTCTCACCCCCTGAGCAGGTTCTATTTCTCATCAAAATGGAGTACGTGAAACCTCAGTTTGATTGGGCTATGTTAACCTGTGCCGCAACGAGCTCAAGGTTTCGAAGTTTGATGTTTTCTTTTTGAATTTCTTGCTGTATTTCAAAAACGGTGAGATGTATCGAAATGCCCGGTACTCCAATCGAAAGAACGCGGAATCCCCTCCAATTCCCACCCAGCAACTCTATCATTCCAACCCATCATTTCGGAGCAAAGCGTGATTGAATAGCCAAAAAGTGAAATGTGGACATGTGAATGTTATATCATATACACGGAAAGAAGAAAACAGCACCAGTTACTGTCCATAACAGCAATCAGTTGGAAAACAAATGAAAATACGCTTGGATGATAGAGGTTAGCGCGATCACAATGATGTGTACTGCAGTGAAATTCGTCAATGCTGCTTGGACATTAACGGTTACTAGGAGACGCAGTAATAAACGGCGTGAATTTGATTTTTCATTTTTTTCCAATAAATTACTGCGATTCACAGTAACCATTGCTGTTTACCTTTTTCCGTGTACGACAATATATGTGACCGGAACGATTCAAAGTTGATCAAATAAAACTAGAGCTCTCTCAAAGTTCATAAGACGTTTATAAAAAATCACTCAACTCCATGGTACTCATGAGAATATTCTGGATATGTCATTCAATTATTGAATTTTCCAGTAAGAATAACTCACATTCTGGTGATTGGTCATCAATTTATTTTATCAGTGTATTAGGTTTTGTAATTAATTTCGTTCCGTACAAGTAGGATGCATTTTTACACATTAATTCAAAACTTGTAGTAGAAATTGTTGCTAATCTTCATCTTTCGGGAGAATTTCATTATATTCCTCGATCAACTCCACCCCTCTTTCCGCAACATCGTTCACCACTAATAATTTACCTAATATCCACCGTCTTCCTTGAGAATCTTGTCAACTTTCCCATGTTTTAGGGTCTGTTGTTAGAAAATCCATCGGAATTTTGAATCTTGGGAAGAAATCCAATGTTTTTGCATCCACAAATTTGGATAAATCACCACTAGCAAACTCTCCCAGATCGCTTAATCGAGGAGGTATTCTCTTTGCAATATCTTTTTCTGTTCCTATATTCGACTTCGTTCTCCCTATCATGTTTAATTTGATATTTGCCGGGATGTGTGAATCGTGGAATGCTATTGCAATATGTTCAGGAGTAAGATACCACAAGTGTTGAGGAAACTTGTTCACGACCACCCGAGAGATTTCAGGATCCTGATAATGAATAAAAGTTCCCAACAGATTGGAATCATTCAATGGAGCTTCGATTGCATGAGGTGTTTTAAACCAGGCTTCTACATATACAATGACTCAAAATATGCATATGTCTCAGAATGCTTTTTCTGTAAGTTTTAGTTCAAATTGCCGTTGGGATAAAAATATTTCAAAGCTGTATATTGCTTTTGACATCCATCTAGCATGATGAATTGCACCAGGAAGTCGAAAACTGATACCGCCAGGCGGACTCGCTCCCAAAAAGCATTTCTATACATCTCACCGTTTTCGAGATGCAGCAGGAAATTTAAAAACAAAAACGAAATTCCGAAACTTTGAGCTCGTTGTGGCACGGGTTAACATAGCTCAATCAAACTGAGGTTTAACGTACTTCATTTTGATGAGGAATGGAACTTTTTGTGGGGGTAAGACCAAAGGAATTCAAAAAATTCCAAAATAAGGGCCACCCTAATATATATATCTATACAGAACTTGGATTAACATTTGTATTTATTATTCTATTATTTCTTTTGTGACGTGACATTATAATTCATAATGAACCTCCGTTCCTTACACTGAATATAACTCATCCTAATTTGAGCAATGAGGACGATATCAGAGTAATGATCAAAATAACGCTTTCTCACAAAAGTGATGTTACTGAATATAAGATTTTGTTATAAATTTTCATTTTATAATCCATTCCATTTCTGGATATGTTTATCCATTATATTGATGGGATTTTACGAGATTTTTTGTCTGCAAATTCTTGTATAATATCAGCATGATCTAGCGCTTTCAGTGTGTCATTTTCAATACCCATCACGGTGAGGCTATTCAATCTCTCCTGATTCATTGATGAACGTAATCCATTTTTTATTTATTTGAATTCCGAAAAAGATCTTCCACTCGTGCTGTTTGTAGTCATTAGAACTGAATACAATTTCAAGAGAATTTCTACATTTGGTAATGTTTCTTTCATTCCTTTCTCTGCTGATAGCTTATACATTCTAGCTTCATAGCTCAATGTTCCTTGTTCATTCACATTTTCGTCAGTTGCTATAAACTCTTCAACAAATTCTCTAAATTTTATGAGTTCAACCGTTAAGTTTTCTTCCAAATCATCCTCATAAAATTCGAGCAATTTAGATGCATAATGTGTAACTTCTTGAGCAGAAAGACTACTCCCTCACTCCCTCCCTCTCCCTTTGAGGGGATGTCACTCCCTCAAAATTAATGTTGATCATAAGCTTACCAATTCTATAAGAAAATGATCTATTCGACACTATTTGAGAGAATAGCAACGATGGTATCTAACCTCTCTTCCTACCGTATAGGCGTGTTCTCTTCTACCCAACGTGCTCGGTTGGTAAGCGCTGCTATCACCTCAAGGGAATTGAGAATTTTCAAAAGACCGAATACGATTTGTGAGTTCTTCTGAAGGAATACAAATAGAAATTAATTTTCGAAAGTAGCTGTTTCAACTGAAAACCCTTATTCGAGAGGTCTTTACATTCGGGCGAATCGAGAGATTCAGTAATTTGAATTCGAAATAGTGTAACTTTCTTAATCAATTTCATAGAAATTGAGTGATATAAAATGAAATTCTGAAAAATGAAAAAACGTACTGATATTAAAAATGTATTGACATTAAATTCTTCTCAAAACCATTTCGACTATAAGTACTAAAGCTGATACTATTTTTTTAATCAAAAGTGTTATTTTTCTTTATCAAAGAAATAATAGTGATCAAGCCAATTCAAATACTCATTGCAAAAATAATACGCCCAGAGAACGTTACCCTGATGGGAAAATTTCACTGAAAATCTCTGAATATTTCACGGATTTTCACAGAAGAGTTTTTTAAGAGAGTTTCAGAGGTGTTCATAGTATTTCAAACAAATCTAGAGTTCTTCACATTGAGAGAACGCCAGGTTTGAGTTACTGGTAGCTACTGAAGGAATCACTGACTTCATCTCAAACATAGCGTTTCCTGAGTGTATCCAGAAGTATTATATTCCAGTATATGTGAATACATTTTGTTTACTGAAAAGTGTGGGATTCCTTTGATTTCCAAAACTGTTTCCGCAGTAAGTATGTGAGGAAGATTATTTTTTTTAATAAGGGTTGAGAAATCGAAATTTCGATTTCTGCAAAACCTGATCGATGAGTGGGGGCTCCTAGGCGGCGTCAAGTCCGCCTCTGGTAAATTCGGTCCTGAGCGCCGCTCTAATATTCCAATACCACTTTTGTTGGACGATTCATCTTTCGCCTCAAAATAGGCCTCAGTTTCAGCAATAACCTCTTCATTCGAGCAAAATTTCTTGCCGGCAAGCATTTTTTTTGGGTCTGCGCACAGCCAGTAGTCGCTGGGAGCCAAATCTGGCGAATACGGTGGATGTGGAAGTAATTCGAAGTCCAATGCATGTAGTTTTGCCACTTTTTCGATTGACTTGTGACATGATGCGTTGTCTTGATGAAATAAAATTCTTCTCTTCGTCATATGCCGTCGTTTCTTTGCAATTTCGGCCTTCAAACGCTCCAATAATGCGATATAATATTCACTGTTGATGGTATTTCCTTACTCAAGATAGTCGATGAATATTACACCACGCACATCCCAAAATACCAAGGCCATAACCTTTTCAGCCGATTATTATGCTTTCGGGCGCTTTGGACAAGGTTTACCAATGGCTGTCCATTGGGATGACGATCCTTTTGATTCCGGAGTGAAGTGATGAATCCATGTTTCATCCATTGTAACATATCAACGCAAAAATTCCGGCTTGTTACATTTTAACAGGGCCAAACACTGCTCAGAAGCATCAACGCGTTTTCGTTTTTGGTCAACAGTGAGCAAACGCGGCACCCACTTCGAACAGAGCTTTCTTATAGTTGAATGCTCATGCAGTATAAAGCCAACACGTTCTCTCGATATTTTTACGATATCAGCAAACTCACGCAACTCCACTTTTCAATCATTCAAAACGATTTTGTGGCGTTTTTTGAATGTTTTCTGGTGTTACCGCCTCATTTGGACGTCCACTGCGTTCTGCATCATCGGTGTCTCTACGACCACGTTTGGAGTCAGTGAACCAACGTTTTATTGTGATTCCTGATGGAGGGGAGTCCCCACAACACTTCTCAAGCCATTGCTTTGCTTGAACGGTATTTTTCCCCATCAAGAAGCAGTGTAAAATTGGAACACCAGGGTTCCCACAGACCTGGAAAGTCAGGGAAAGTCAGTGAAAGTCAGGGAAATTGACTTTTGGTCACAGAAAGTCAGGGAACTTCATTTTTAGTCAGGGAAAGTCAGGGAAATCGTCCTTTGGTCAGAAAAAATTTCCAAAATCCTCAAATAGATGTGCGGAGAAAAAAGTATTTCTTTGAATTTAAGAAATTATGATTTGGATCGGTTCGAATGAATATTTCTTTGACAAAAATATCGTTTCCATGTACAGTTATTGTCACAAGTCCGGTAACAGTTCCAATGGAAACATCTTTATATGATATGTTATTGCTGTTATTTGAGAATTTGTTATTTATCGGGTGATAGAAGAAACATATATGATGGTATACAGTTGAAGAAAAATTTTTTGAATTCATCAATAATAACGTATTCAAAAATATTTCCGTTAGAACTGCTACCGGACTCGTGAAAACAACTATATGTACAATCCGCTCTCTAAATAGTACCGTGGACCTTTCTCTCACTCGAATGTATTCCCTTGATAAAGTGAAAAAACACTGTTCATTACTATATCCAGAGAGCGGATTGTGAATCAATGTATCATTCCAAAATAACAGTGAATAATGGATTTTTTTACGTAACGAAGAAATATTCACTGTTTGCAAAGAAACCAGGTCCAAACGTCTATTTGAACTTATTCAGAGTACAATTTTTTAGATTTGAAGGAATACGTTTTTATGGAGGATGAAGTTCGGAAAATCTCAACATCATAATGTTTCCTCGAAGAAGAAAAACACACGTGAGAAAGGGAGATATATGAATAAATAGATGTGATTCGATACGGATTGTTGGATATAAAAAAGGTACCCTATTCCAAATACCAGACAGAACCGGGAAAAAAAATTTTCAGTCGGATTTTGATCGGTTTTTGTCCCATGCTAAATGATTCCAAATGTAACTTGGCAAGATTTTTAACGGAATTCGACAGGTGTCATGTGCTTTTGTCTGGTTCGTACATCAAATGAGCACTGTTGTACAAACTAGACAAAAGCACACGAATCCGCACAAATGCGGGTCAAAAGTGTATAAGGATCTGTTCTGGCATTTTTAGCAGGGTGATGAGTTTGGAGAATAAGAAGGATCATTTTATTTCCACAAGAGAAATCTCAACTGCTTGGGGTTCTCACAGTGAATGTTGAAATTCTCCAGATATTAAGGGTGTTTCATGGTTGATTTTTCCCCTAGGAAACAAATAGATCGTTCCAATCATTCTACGTCACTAATATTCACTTAATTAAATTGATCTTCAGATAAAAAAAATTCAGGATCAATCACCTCACACAGCCCAGAAGTTAAAAAAGAATTCTTGAGAGTTCATAATCAATTCTTTGAATCCCATTTGAACTCTTAATGAACTCTTTTTGAACTGGTATACTGTATAGGAGAGCATCCTGCTCTGGTCTCAAAGTACTTGAAAACGGGTTACGTTCGTTATTCGTTATTACGTTCGTTATTCGTTATTACGTTCGTTGAATGTTTTTACGTGTTCACTGTTTCTACATTAATTTTATTTGAGGAGACGATTATTTTTGTTGTATATGTACTGTAATGACATGGCTTTCTTTTGAAAGGAGAATTTGTATTGAATTTGGTGCATTTTACTTTAGCACATGGAACAGGTGGGTCATTCCATATCAGATTCACAACTGAAATTTAAATTTCAACGAAACTTTTTTCTCGCGTTCACAGGTGGGTCATTCCATATCAGATTCACAACTGAAATTTAAATTTCAACGAAACTTTTTTCTCGCGTTCTAGAAAGGAAAATAATCGATACGTATTTTTTAATTTTGATCGGATACCTTCCATTTTCGAGATACGATTTTTCAAAGTTTTGAAGTTGAAAAAATCGAACATTTTTCCATCTCTAATATTTGAAACGGCTTTGGATTTGGAAAAAATTTGTATTTTGTGCGATCTCACGAACTAGATATATGGAATGAATTTTTTCTGTTATTTGACCCATTTATTTTGCGAATGTTAGAAATGAATTCAAGTTCCAAAAAAAGACATGCTTGAAATTGATGTCTCCATACTGTAATTTTTCATCACTCCCTATAGAATGTCTCATAAAAATTTCAAAGTGGACAGCTCAATAGTTTTTGAGATATGATTCATAACGTAGAACCACATCGGCTTCAAGCGCGGAAAATTGCATCGTTCACACTGAAGTGTTCATTGCCGAGCGCGTGTCAACATGTTTATATGAATTTATTTCTGAGCATCTATGAATCCCACACAGCACGGAAGTTGAAAAAGAATTCTTGAGAATTCATATTGAATTTTTCAAGTCCCAGTTGAATCCTTTAGGATCTTTTTCTGATTTGGTGTGCTGTATGGAATGTGAGTTTATAAATTTGCTCATATGCGTTTGTATAAGGATAACTCCATTCATTCCGGGTATAGACATAAGTACGGGTATGGTATAACAATTCGAACCATAAAATATTTATACACCTCGGTAAGGAAAAACAGTTCAACAAAAGTTTTGTTTTAACATGAATTTATTATTCATTGATTGATAATTTATTTTCGTTCCAACTAAACGTATTTTCCAATAATCATTCTTGCTAAAATGTGCGATAATAATTTTTGAGTTCAGTTCTGAAATGAAAAGTGAAGTTTGTTCCATTATTCACATTTCATATGTGAATCAATTTTTGAATGTATTCTTTTATGTTCCTCTACAATAAAAACATTCTGTTCTCTTGATTTTCTATGAGAGAAAATTCCAAAGTTTCAAGTTGAAGTTTTTGTTAAATCATTTATTCGTGACCGCAAATATACCAAATCCTTATAAAAACAGTTTGAGTACATGTCCTTCATTTTTTTTTCTTTCGATCTGATACTCTATTCGATGGTTATATGTGCAGTTTTAATTTCGTAATTAATTTCGTAATTTCGTAGTTTCGTTCATTACAGGCAATCGACTATGTTTATATATTATTCATCTCTTCCTATACCACAAAGATCTCCTGACGAAATCCTCAGGATATCCTAGGCATGCTGCAACATTCCCAGGAATTCCTGAGGATGTCGCCAGAAGATTTGTGCCGTGTGTGTTACTACGCAGGCATTGTATCACCTTCCATGATTTGCATGTTGCCTATTTTCACGAATCAAATGGTCATGGAAATTCTTCAAAATAGGTCATGGAAAGTCAGGGAAATTCCTGAAAAAGTCAGGGAAAGTCAGAAAACTCAGTTTAAAAATTTTGTGGGAACCCTGAACACGAAATTGTTCTAGATCCATTGTTTTAAAAATAACAAAAGTAGCGTCACTCTTAGGACAATAACTCACAAACTAATGAATAGAATATCATGAAATTTTGACAGCCGTCTTTTGAAGGTGAGTACCCGGGGAAAAATAATCCATATATGGTCGTATATGAGCGTATATGAATCATAAATGAATCATATATGAACATATATGAAATACATATGAACATATATAAGCATATGGATTTTGGCCATATATGATCATGTATGAATGAGACTGTATATGGCCATATGTGATCATATTCAATCATACATTATCATATTCCATATATGGACAAAAAAATGTCACAATTTTACATGGAATGTGATGAAAAACCAAAGGAGAGAGAAGTGAGATCGATGCTGATAGATTCCCCACTTTCATATATGACCATATATGAATCCATATATGGGTCCATATATGGAATTTGTTCTCCCGGGTACTAACTGAAAAACAGGTGAATGCAGTAGAATTCGCGCCATCTATGTGTTAGGCCCGGGAATTTTCAGCCCATGTGTTGAAATCCAGGTAAAATATTGATAGCATAAATCTATTCACCAATTCTCACATTTGCTCTTGCAAATTCTATTCTTTCGAATGCAATTGAGATATGTACGAGGGGCATTCTGCTCTGAAATCATCGAGTTTGTCGATTCAGAATCGATCTCTAGTTATGGAACTCACCGATGTAATTCTTCTTGGTTCAGTAGAATCAAAAACACAAATTCGACTCATACAGAATCGAGAAAATAAGTTGAAACAGTACGGAATCAGTTGGAATCAACGAACTCACCGACAATCACTCGCGTCAGTGCCAGATCAAGGAATTTTCATACGAGTCGGAGTGGATCGAGGCAAATCGGTACTTACTTAACTCTGATTGTACGTACTCAAAGAATTATGTGTGCGTGTGTGCACAATACGACATAGCATTTCGTAGTAATAATGGTGATTTGGACACACATGGCTTTTGACATATCACGTGCTCTGATCGAATAAATACTTGATGAAAACATCCGAAATCATTGTCATAAACAGACCATGCACCGCCGTAAGTTCTTGAGATGTTGCAGAAATTGAATCCAACTGCACGCCAAGATGAGTTTCATGCCCTCAGCATGTTGAAAGTTACACCTCTTCGCATGAATGTGAATTATATTTTTATCAGGGATAGAACAGTCTAGCGTGTTTTTGATGCCTAGTCGCCACATTTGTGCATGTTTTCTAATCCAAGTGGAGATTATTGTTCCATATTTTATTCAAAAGTATCCTCCCAAGATTAGATTAGATTTTTTTTCAAATTTGTCTATGAGAATCATTTTTTTTCAAATTTTCTACTCAAAACTTCGTTTTTCACAATAGTAAGTAGGCAATATTGTCTCAACCATCAATGAGATTGTATTTTCTTCATGTTTCAGGTTCCCATTCATATTATAATTGCATTTGAGAATGTCTTTATCGAATTAGAAACTCTTGGCTTGGATCTTGATGCCGAGAAGAAATTTTGTATGAAATCAAGAGACGCGGTAGCGTCTCGACGTCAAGTATATGAAAAACCCCTGAAAAAAAGATGTATAAGTATTTTTTTCATTTTAAGTGAAGGAAGCAGAAGTCGTCCGCTACCGTGTATCTTTTACTGCTCAACCGAGATTTAACCTCCTGAAAAAATGTTCAATGCACGATAACTCGACACATATTGTGTGTCACAAAAAAATAATCACACTTTATATAATACGATTACACACTTTCGATTAAGCACACTACGAACTTGATCAGTTCATCCGTTACCGAAATATAAACGTTTCAAGTTTTCATACGATCAAAACATCTTTCCGGAATTTCTGATTAATCGGTTTCTTCTGGACACGAAGACCTGTTATCCTTGAGGCGATTTCCAATGCTACAAAGATTTATTCTGTCTCTTTTTCTTTCTTCGAACGCCCAATAGTAGATCATTTGTTCTGTCTTTCTTTCTTCGAATGTCCAATAGTGGATCATTTGTTCATTAGCATGTAAAATATAATAACGTATAATAAGGTGCTTCCAATATTGTCCAAATGGTTTGTCAGTCTTTTGTAACCTGTACAATGATTGGTAGATAAATTTTTTTCCCTATAGAGTATATACATTGTAAATACGTAAACAAATATAACCTGTCAATGAGGCGATGTGTTGATAGGTTATTAAAATATTAAACGAATAATTAAAAGATGAATGAATTACAGGTGACTACATTATTATTACAGATTACTACAGGTTTATACATTGTAAATACGTGCACAAATATAACCTGTCACTGAGGCGATGTGTTGATAGGTTATTAAAATATTAAAAGAATAATTAAATTACAGGTGACTACATTATTACAGATTACCACAGGTTATTCAGAATAATACATGAATCAACAACTTGAAATTATATATACTCTTATATATTACTCCAAAAAATTAATGAATTAATGAATGAATAAATGATGAAGAGGTTATTTGTAAAAAAAAACAGAAAAAGTTTGAGAAAGGTTTAAATAAATCTATTTGCTACATTCAGAAAATTGGAATATACACAGGTAAGCTCTGTATGATGGATTATTCATAAATCGCAAGATTCCTTTACAGGCAAAAGCATAGCGGATATATCATAATCTGTGACGGATAGTTTGCTACTGGTGGTTCTTCTAACCGGAACCAGAGACGAATCATAGAAAATCATACAAGGTTTAGTCATGGAAAATAATTCAAATTTATAAACTCTGAGGCGAGAGCATATCGGATACATCATAAGTCCTTCATGGACAGTCCGCTACTGTCCTATCCTCCTCCTGGAGTCGTTGGCAGATGATCGAATGGATCATACGGAGTATGCTCAAGGGGAATGATTCAAATTGATTCGCAATCATTCTATAAGCCAGGACATAACGGATACATCATAACTCCTGACGGACAGCCAGCTACTGTCAATTTCTCCAATTAGGATCGTAGACAATTGATGGAAAAGATCATACCGAGCTTGCTTGAGAAGTATTCGAGTTTATTCGCTATTTCTTTACAGGTAAAATTATAGTGGATATACCATACCCTTGATGGACAGTCCACTGATCTATACTATTCCCCAATAGAATCATGAGTAAATAATGAAACAGATGATATTGAGCCTGCTCCGAGAGAAGTGAATGAATGAAACATTGTCCTCCCTGCATACCCTGATCGACAATGACTATACTTAAGCTCAACTAAATAACTAAGCTCTAAAATAACTGTTCCAAATCTTTTTCATCTCTCTTCAGAGAGAAAACCATAAAGAGATGTCTGGTAAGAAAAGGTACGTTTAATATAATGTCATTGTCTGTGTAGTCTTGATGAAAAGTATTATCTAATGGAACAGTCCATTGAATCTAACCAAATTTGATTAAGAATCAGACATCAATCAACTACATTGACTACAACAACAACAACATGAACTACATTTTACTGCATTGACTTCAACTAGAACATTGTACAAGATTCAGTAGGTTTCTTTGACAAAGGCTGTTATCGGATTCTTGAATATAAATGAAATTGATAGTATTGGTAGCTAACATACAGATCTATGGTACATTCGCTTTATTTTGTTTCATCTTCATCCACCTGTGAGGTATTCGATGAATCTAATAATAGTATCGGATAGATCTGTGATATATTCACTGCACTCTTGCCTTTGCTTCACTCGACTAAGAGGCCACTGAATGGAATTGATAGTGACAGCTATCGTCTAGCTAAATAGCTAGCGTACAAATTTATGATTCGTCTGCTACATTTCTGCTTTGTCTCCATCCACTTGTGATTCTACTTAAAGAAACTGATGAGTCCAGTATGTCGTCAAGATCTGTGGCATATCTGCTGTGCTTTTGCCTCTAGACGAATCGTTTTGTTGAATTAATAGTTTCGATTTAAAATATTTGATATACTTCAATGTAACTAAAGTGCCTGGAGACCAACTTCAACCTTCAACGTTTTTCAAACTTCTTATATCTCATTGAGGTTATGTCATGAACTTCTCATTCTAAAAACTTTTCATACTGCATTGGGGTTTTTGGATGATTCCACGTTCTGATTATATTTGATATTTGATGAATTCCACTTTATGATTATAAGCGATGATTCAGTTGTTGATTCGTTACATAATCTTTAATCATCCATTTCATGCCATTCATTATCAATTGAATCCACTTTATAATCTGTAGTTTATCCATTCAATACAAAATTGCCTATGAAATTGCCTAAATGAAATGGATAGTGGTGTTGGACGACGTACAGATCGAATGGTATATTTTCGTCGTTTTTGTCTTTCTTCATTGGCCTGATACTTTCTTGACCAAGAGTTGTTATCGGATTGCTTGAGTAGTATCACAGGTGTATAAGAAAACACGAAAAAGAAGCAAATATACCATAGACCTGTACGTCGTCTACTACCACTATCAATTTCATATAGGCGGTCTTGTGGAAATTTTGTATTGAATGTATGAATTACAGATTACAAAGTGGATTCAATTGATAATGAATGGCATGAAATGGATGATTAAAGATTATGTAATGGATCAATAACTGAATCATCACTTATAATCAGAAAGGGGAATTCATCAAAAAACCCCAATGAAATATAAAAAGTTTTTAGAGAGTGAAGTTCATGACAAAACCTCAAAGAGATGTGATTAGTTTGACCAACGGTAAAAGTTGAAGTTGGTCTCCAGTTACTTTAGTCACACTGAAGTATATCAAAGATCTATCCGATAATGGTATCAGATTCTTTGCGTAGTGTTTCAGGGGGATGAGAAAGAAACAAAATGAAGCGAATATACCATAGATCTGTGAGTTTGCTATCACCACTATCAATTGGCATTACAGATAACAAAGTGAATTCAATTGATAATGAATCCCTAGATTCTTCGAGTAGAATTACAGGTGGATGAAGGAAAAACAGGGAAGATGCAGATATATCATATATCTGTATAAAAGCAGTGCCAACCACAAAAATCCAAATTGCATCACACTTTTATAAATTTATAGCCGTTGTTTTTCATCAGGGGAGGAGTATTTCCGAAGGTAACTTTACGTGCATGTTACGGAGTAAAGGTACAAAGTGGATATTTATTCATGATCTGCGAGTTGAAGAACGAAATTGGCCACGTAATGCTAAAGACTCATACATATATTTCTTCAAAAAGCAATAATTTCACTTGCTCATCAAATAACAATTCAATTACTATAATCTTCTATAGGTGATTTTGAAGAACATCGTATACGTTTATAATACCACAACCGACTAAATATTCTTGAAGAATTTTTCAAAATGATTTTGATGGATATTTCACAAAATTCTAAAAAATTTCTTGTACAGTACTGAAAAATGCTCTTGACCAGATATTTTGAAGATATCTCTTTTTGTTGCATGATGAATGAATATTCGACATCTCTTTAAGATACTCTTTAAAATAATCCTAAAGAGTCATTGAAACATTTTTGCTGGGAAACTATTTTCAACTTCATGCCAAATGGTACAAATTCTCGTTGTATCAACAAAATTTCTGTTGGATACCTTAAACATATTGTGTGCAAGTTTTCTCTGTTCGTAAAATCTGTTTTGTTTCGTTTTCCTAACAATCATATTTTAAAAACAATGGGAATTCTTGCACAATACATGTTTAAAACAAAATCGTGGGCTGCTTTGAGCGCCAACTTATCGGTCAATTAATATTTACTTTTCGGAATCCTGCACATATGTATTGATTTATGGGAATTCACTTTTCTTTCCTTCTGTTCTTCATTCTTTATGTCGATTATCTATTGCTGTCCAATGATGAGATGACTGATCGAAACCCAAGTGAGTTTTTCATATCACAAATGATCTGAGGACAATTTCTTCATCGCTACGATCGCTATAAAATTAGACATGAGCATTCGAATTTTATTTATGTTCACTTAAGGACACATCCAGGAAAAGAAGTGAAATCCCAATAAAAAAACCTCAAAAAAGTAAAAAAATCACGCCAAGGACATGAAAATGCGGTCAATCCTAAAAAAAATCTAAAAATACATTCAAACGAAAATTCTCCTACAATAAGAATTTCGATAAGATACAACAGGATATGCTTCACTTGAAAAAAAAGATGTGAAATCAATATGAGCTGCCAAGTACATTCGGTTATTCAAATGGTATGTAAACGATTTCTTGTATATTGTAACTTCAGTTTGTTTGCATTTTATTCAAAGCGATTTATGATTGTATTGAATGAACAATATATAGTGAGGTGAAACAAAAATTAGGTTCAACCATTTGACATACTAGAAACAACTCTGACCTATTTGAAACTCAACGTGTCGATCGTTTCTAATATGTTTTGAAATTTTTCACATACCAGAAACAGCGCTAAGTTATTCCAAACCAAACGCGTTAGTCGTTCCAAATAGATTTTGAAATCCACGTCAATGCGGAACACTTGGCGCGGCCGATTACGTGAGTTTTGCGCCTCAAGTGTATTCAAACAATTCTGTTGAAAGTATGTGATCAAAACGTTGGATAATAAAATCTTCATCAAGTGTTCCGCATTGACGTGGATTTCAAAATCTATTTGGAACGACTAACGCGTTTGGTTTGGAATAACTTGGCGCTGTTTCTGTTATGTGAAAAATTTCGAAACATATTAGAAACGATCAACACGTTGAGTTTCAAATAGGTCAGAGTTGTTTCTAGTATGTCAAATGGTTGAACCTAATTTTTGTTTCACCTCACTATATATTGTTAATTCAATACAATCATAAATCGCTTTGAATACAATTTAAACAAACTGAAGTTACAATATACAAGAAATCGTTTACATACCATTTGAATAACCGAATGTACTTGGCAGCTCATATTGATTTCACATCTTTTTTTTTCAAGTGAAGCATATCCTGTTGTATCTTATCGAAATTCTTATTGTGGGAGAATTTTCGTTTGAATGTATTTTTAGATTTTTTTTAGGATTGACCGCATTTTCATGTATAGTACTTGACAGTTGAATAAAAAACCAAAATTGACAGTTGGAAATTTCATTATTGAGTAATTAATTTTGCGGTTTTGCAGTCCCGGGTAGAGAAATTCGATATATGGACCCATATATGGATTCATATATGCATTCATGTATGAGCATATATAGATTTTGGCCAGATATGCTCATATACGGTCATATATGAAAGTGGGGAATCTATCAGCATTGATCTCACTTCTCTCTCCTCTGGTTTCTCATCACGTTCCATAATTATATATGGCCAAAATCCATATATGCTCATATATGAGCTCATATATGATTCATGTATGATTCATATACGCTCAGGTACAACCATATATGAATATTTTTTTCCCGGGGTATGTTAATTTAATCAATTCAAGCATGAAACTGAGTGAACGGAAGAAACATCGAGAACAAAAATCACTGTACTCGAAAAGCGAGCCAAAGATACAAGTGAAATAACCAAGCGAGTCAGTGAAATTATTACGTAATCAGCGAAGGCTCAGCGGGCTCAGGGAGAATCAGACCGTTTCCCCGTACTCGCGTCAGCTTTACCTCGAGACCGATGGACTCACTTTCATCGATACTTTGGATTCGCAGCTTGATTCTTGTCCACTTAATTGATTGGAATCATCGTTTGAATCAGAATTACAGGTCATCAACAAGAATCACCGGATGGGTTGTTTAATATGGAATCGATTCCGGAGTAAAAGGCCACTCGGATGTGGGAAATGAAACTTTTTCTGACCGGTCAGTTATACAGAAAATTGAAAATACAATACCTGCTAGATGTACAGAAAAGAGAAAATTTTAATGAATGCAGATACATAGATGTATACAGAGAGATGTATTGAATACATTTGAAACAAATATTGAAATCATTTGTTCGATATAATAAAAATAGGTCGGAGAAGACACGGCGACGTATATTAACTTTATCTCGTTTGCAACACGAGAACCTCTCGGAAGCGCATGGATATTCTGAAACGTTGCGCGGTGGTAGTTCCGAATGGTGGTCGTAGAAAGTACTTTTACCACCCTCTTCTCTTCTCTAACGATCCAACCCAACCTGACTCTTCTTTTGCCATGATGATAGTGGTGGTAGTAGTAACAGCAGCAGCATAGAGGGCTGCCTGGATGACTGGGTTGACTGGGAGGTATTTCATTTCCTTGGCGACTTCCGGTAAACGCGACGCTTCCGCCATATAGGGACTGACGCCGCCGCCTCGACGTCGAAGTTCAATGTGTGCACACATACACGTACAAGTTATTCCAACGTCTACGTATTCGCCAGTACTCGCTCGCCCGCCTAATTCCGGTTCCGGTTCTACCGCTCGCTACCCTCTTCTCTTCTCCTCCCGTTCACCCAACAACGCCATGCAGAGTCCTTCCGTTTTCTCTCCGACGTTCTCCTTTGACTTCCGTTCGTTCCTCTTCCAACATCACTTCTCCTCTGTCTCATTCCACTCCTGCAGATTCTATATATATATATATATATATATATATATATATATTGTTATCATTGCTTTTGATACGATTTTGAGGTTATCGTGGTGTGTGCACGTTAGAAATTTCACACAGTGATTCCGAAATACGACAACCTTGTGGATGTAGATGGCGGAGAGAGATTCAATGATAAACGGTCATTGAAATATTGACCCTGGTCTGAAGGGACAATATTTTATAATGGAAGATGAAAGAATATAACAAAACAAGAAAATTTATGGTCCCACAGGGGTGACTGTGTATTTCAAGGGATGCGAATAGTAGTTAACGAAGAAACTTACAGTTCACAAAAGACATTTCGATTTATAACCCGATTCTTATGTGTTGTTTTTCATTCGATTAATGACTGCGAGCGAGGTGTATGAATCTTAGAATTAAACATTTTATAGAGATAGAAATATTGATTTCATTTTAATTTACCTATTTTTCCTGTGGTGCATACTGTTCAATTCATATTTACTGTTTCTGAAGAAAAGTGCATTGGATACTATTTCCTCTGATGTTCCACAAAAGCGAAAGTTATATCATATCAACCCCTATGTTCATTCAAATGATTCCACCCATACACACGCTATATGGAAGAAGAGAACGCAGGTGCAAGGGTAAACAAGTGCATTACGTTGTCGACGAAGGAGAGAGGAAGCCTCTCAAGAGTCCGTAGTAAAGTCTCTTCCCTCTAGTACAGTGGGTGGCCAAATTATTAGGCCACAATTGAGATTATTAAGATTACTCCAAAGTTGAATATCTCAGTGAAAAATTATCGTAAGGAAACAAATGAATACGCAATTTCAAGGGCAAAGTCTACTCTTTGAGCATCATTTGACCTCTTTGGTCTATCATGTTTGCCCGACAACCTACATCGCATTAAGTATGAGCATTTTGCTCGATATTTCCTCAGTTTTTCAAACAGAAGGAGCTCGCAGGAAGATTAAAACATGGAAACACGAAAATGAACATTTTGTAGAGAATTTCCTCAGCTCCAAAACGCTTTTTTTATTTTCCTGGTAGAGTCATTTTCAGCGGAGTTATGTCATGTTTTATGACTTGTAATTTTGAGATGGTTAAGGGAACAAAAAATTTCCTTGGAGGAAAAAGTTTAGTTTTGCTATGTATTATACGAAAAAAAAATACTTCGAGAGGTTTTTGATTGCTTCCAAAAGTATTTTCTGCGTATAATACATCTTGAAACAAAACTTTTTCCTCCAAGGAAATTTTTTGTTCCCTTAACCGTCTCAAAATTACAAGTCATAAAACATGACATAACTCCGCTGAAAATGACTCTACCAGGAAAATAAAAAAAGCGTTTTGGAGCTGAGGAAATTCTCTACAAAATGTTCATTTTCGTGTTTCCATGTTTTAATCTTCCTGCGAGCTCCTTCTGTTTGAAAAACTGAGGAAATATCGAGCAAAATGCTCATACTTAATGCGATGTAGGTTGTCGGGCAAACATGATAGACCAAAGAGGTCAAATGATGCTCAAAGAGTAGACTTTGCCCTTGAAATTGCGTATTCATTTGTTTCCTTACGATAATTTTTCACTGAGATATTCAACTTTGGAGTAATCTTAATAATCTCAATTGTGGCCTAATAATTTGGCCACCCACTGTATATGATAATCTTCACAACCCTCTAGGACGTTCCGTCCCAAGGGGAATTCCAGAAGACCATCCAAGTAAGACTTGTCCCTCAACACGGATGGACTTCTCGATCATATCCTCCTTGGGAACTGAGCATTTGATTCGAGAAATGTTTCGCATGTTGTATTAGGTAGTTATCGACCTCTCCTCCGAAATTATATCCATCGAACTATGAGTTGATTGATAAACCATGTCAATCATTTGATTGCATGAAGTTACGGGGAGAATCAGAACGTGGTGATTTTTTACTCATCATCACGAAGTAATCAGTCTTATGACTGGTTTGATGGAATCCTGCAACCCTGTCTATTATCCGCTAACCGCTTAATTTCTGCATATCTACGACAACCCTTATCTTGTATAATTTGCTTCATATAACTCAATCTAGGTCTACCTCTTCGAGTTCCACCATTCCTCTCCTTCCAATATTGTCTTCAATCAGCTATCGTGCCTTGATGAGTGTCCTGTCAGATTACTTCTTCTCTTCACGACCTGTCTCAAAAGACTTCTCCTTTCATTTACCTTCTCGAGTACTTCATCATTTTTCACTTCCTCTGTCCACTTCACTCCAAGCATCCTTCTATAGCACCACATTGAAAAAGCTCCAAGTCTTCGTTGGTCCGTTTTTCCAATTGTCCAAGTTTCGCAACCATATAATGCTGTGCTCCGAACGTAACTCTTCAGAAATTTCTTCCTTACTGCTGAGCTAATATTCTTCGAACATAGTAACTGTTTCTTTTTGTGGAAAGACTGTTTTCGTAGTGCTATTCTTGCTCTCATATCTCTTTCACTTTTACCGTTTTCTGTAATCTCGCTCCCTAGATATTTGAACTATTCAATTTGCTGAATTGTCTCTGTATCGGTTTTGACTCTCGTTCTTCTTGATGTTTTCGCTGTTGTACAAATCATGAATTTTGTTTTGTCCCTATTTATATTCATACAATAGTTTCCCAGTAATTTGTTTTCATAATGTTGAGAGTATTTTCTAACTCAGCACCACTTTTAGCTAATATACCTATGTCATCCGCAAATCTCAATATGCTTACATTTCCACCTTCAATCTGTAATTTCGATTGCACTTGCTCCTTCACTTTGTGTTCGCTTCTTCTATATACGAATTGAAAATCAATGACGATAGTGAGCATCCTTGTCTCACCCCTCTTTTCATTTGTCCTCCTCCTTTTTGACCCTCCATTCTATTATTGCGGTTTGATTGTTATACTTACAATTCATATATTATTCCCCTATCCTTGAAATCAATTCCTACTTCTGTCGAAACCGTGAACATTTTCTCCCAATCAACATCATCGAATGCTTCTTGTATATCTACAAACGCTATATACACAGACTTTTTTAACTCTGGACTTTTCTCTACCACTGTTCTGAGTGCTAATATTGTTCCCGCGTTCCCCTATTTTTCCTAAAACCGAACTGACCTTCTACTAATCTACTCTCCATTTTATTCTCTATTCTTCTACACATGATTTTTGTCAGTATTTTCGAGGCATGTGAAGTTAAACTAATCGTTCCGTAGTTTTCACATCTGTCTGCGCCTTGTTTTTTTTTGGAATGGCGACAATTTTATTCTTCTAGAAATCTTTCGGTACTTTTCATCTTCTGTAGATGTCCCTGACCAATTCAAACAGTGCATCACGAGTTCTCTGACTGCAGGCTTTGATAAGGTCCGCACTTATGCCATCTATTCCTGGCGCTTTGTTATTTTTCAATTCTTTTGAAGCCCTGTCGAATTCTGATCTCAAAATTGAATTTCCCAATTCTTCTTCATTGACATCTTCTTCCCTCTCTAAAAATCCTATATTATCGCTTCCTTTATACAGATCTTCTAAATGATTTATCCATTGTTATATTTTTTCCTCCGTTCTTATCAATTGTCTCCCTACAGAATTTTTAATCTCACTGCTTTTAGAGCTCATTTGTCCGAAAATCTGTTAACAATCCTATATGCCCCATCTATTTTCCCTAAATGTAATCTTACTTCTATATCCTGACATTTTCCCTCTTCCCATTGTCCTTTTGCTTTCCTTGATTCTCTTATTTTTTTCATTCCTCAGTGCCTTGTATGTCTGCTGGTCTTGTTTGCTACTCTTATTCTTGTATTGCCTCCTTTCATCAATTGAATCGAGCATTTCTTCCGTGATCCATGGTTTCTTAGGTTCTACTCCATCGTTCTTCAAAATTCCATCCGCACATTGTTCTATGTTTCCCTTCATATTTGTCCATCTACTCTCTATTTCCAAGTCTTTCTCTTGTCGATCCTCCAATTTTTCGTCCAACATCACTTTGAATGCCCCCTGTGTTTGTTCTTGTTTGAGATTCTTCAAATTCCATCTTTCTTGCATTTTCCTTTTCTCCTTCAGAGCTTTGAATTTCAGAGGACATTTCATCAGCAACATATTGTGATCACTATCTATATTTGGGCCTGGATAAGTTTGACAGCTCCTCGCTTGGTTTCTAAATCCTCGTTCTACTAATATGTAATCACTTTGGTATCTCGCCGTATCTCCTGGCATTTTCCAAGCATAGATTGTTCTTGGATGATTTTTGAATAATGTGTTGGTAATAACCATTTCATGGCTTCCACAGAATTCGATTGAACGTTGTCCTCTTTCATTTCTTTTTCTTGACGCAAAATCTCCTATTATGTTGCCCTCTTTTCCTTGCCCTACTACCGCATTCCAGTCGCCTATGATCATTAAATTTCCTCCTCCATTCACATATTCTATCACTTCTTCTATTACATCGTACATTTTCCCGATATCTTCCTCTGAGTACGCAGATGTGGGCATGTATATTTGGACTATAATAATATCTACCGGTTTTGTTCTAACTCTAACCAT
Source organism: Gonatopus flavifemur (assembly GCA_018340375.1). NCBI lineage: Eukaryota > Metazoa > Arthropoda > Insecta > Hymenoptera > Dryinidae > Gonatopus > Gonatopus flavifemur. The sequence goes on from JAFFJZ010000009.1 coordinate 18,960,286, forward strand.
CATTACACGTTTGCTATGTTGCAAATAATGTTCTATCCTATTCCCTATCCTTTTATGCATTATGATTTTCACACCTGCTCGACCATTTTTTCATACTGTATGAATGATTCTATAATCCCCACTCCAGAAATCCCCCTCTTGCGGTCATCTCATTCCGCTAATTCCTATTACATCGATACCTAACCTATTCATCTCTAATTCCAAATTTTCCAGTTTTCCTGTTTGTCTCAGTGATCTAACATCCCACGCTCCAACTCGAACAATGTACTCTTTCTTCCTTATCTGCTTTGGTTTCCTATCTCGTTTGATGAAGCTCTCTTGAGCACCCTCTACCCGGGGATCCGAACGGGAGGCTATTTTACCTCGGGAATATTCCACTCGAGAGAACGCCATCATGTTGTTGTTGCTTTTCTTTCAATAAATTGAAATTTCAAAATTCTAGGTTTGGAAAAAGATTTCATTTCCTCGGGAATATGCTAAGATGTCAAGGAAGGTAGTCTCCCCCTGCTTTCCCGCCGTTTTTGCCGTCGTTCCTGGAGTTGAGATGATTTAGTTTCTCTCAGTTTGTATTCTCCCTCCCGAGTTTATTCCACCCGAAAAAGAGACCCAAATCTGAGATACTTATCCTCCCCACCATGTAAAGGAAGCAGATACTACCAAGGACGGATAAAAAGGATATCAAGGACAGGTATCAAGAATATCCCCCTGGAAGACCCGCAATCATCCCACGGGAAGGAATAATTTCTTACTATGTTTGAAGAATTTATTTCCTTCCAAGAGAATTGAAATTTGACTTTGATCGATATTCAATTAATCCTTTATTCTCATCTCGTGCAAGAGCATCTGGAGGAATATTAATCCCTTTCGCTTCTTTGTTCCGAAGTCACAGAAAGTTTTGTGATCGTTTCCGCAGGCCAAAAATTCTTCCGTTCCCAAAATAGGAAATCCCTTGAACCCAAATGTTCTCCCGAACTTGAGAAACAACTTTAGTTCTATGTCTGTCTATCTGACTATCACGTTTTCTGTGACTGTGACAGATTGGGACACGAATATCTTCCGTTATAATCATAAGACCCTCATGTGAGTTTTGTGACAATTGTGAAGCAAAATAATAGTGGTCCCATGTCGGCTCCAATTTGATCCATACAGAAGAAATCAATCAGAACAGAAAAAATCTGACCAAAATGTTCATGATTTTGAAATCTACTCATATAGTTCATCATCCAATCGACCGATCATGGTAAAACTCATGACATACTTCCATAATGGCCATCATGAATTTCATTTAAATCTACAGAGGAGTCAAGTATTGGTGAAACAAACTTCCCTTCGAAATCGGCATTATTCTTCATCCAGTCAAGCCGAGTCAAAAAAAGGATGCGCCTATCTATTGGCACAGTATTCCCAAGTAGCACAACAGCTTATAGAGCAAGAACTCGTGATCGCCAGACATCCATCATCCTATAAGAGATGAAAATTCCTTGGCGCATGCTCCAAACATAGGTAGGAACGATGCCTTACTGTGAAGTTTGGATCATGGTGCCTTTGGGAGATAACAGGTTCAAAAGAGCAACTTGGTTTTTTCCAAACAGAGCGTGAGTTTCTTATATTCATTTCCGAATGATATTAGAAATCAGGTCATCCATTCCCACTCACTCCGCACTGTGCCCTGTTGAAAATTTGTGGACAAAACTTCAAATACACGTAACGGAAGCAAGTTCCAATCACGTAACTGAAAATTCAAGGTACATGTGTATGAAATTCCAGTTACGAAAATATACATCAATGTGTCACATGATATAGTAAAAATATGAAAATTCAATTGCTTGTAAATTAATGATTAATTCAAATATCAAGAATTCGAAAATTCAGTTACAAATGTGACTGAAAAAGTTATGAAATTCCAAACAATTTCCAACAGTGTGGCATGACCTTTCCAGACACACATCAATTTCAATAAATTGTAACTGTGTGTTACAGGATGCTTCCGATTGCAGGCAGGGGCCAGCCCCTAGGGCTAGGATACTGGATTCCCATTGGCTGAAACATGGCCCCTGGGGCCAAGACCTCTCGCAATCGGGAGCACCCACTGAGTGTCTGACGACGGATGACATGATTCCTAATATTATTCTGGACGTGAATCTGAGGAAATTACGTTCCACACTTTGGAAAATTCAGGCTGCTCTTTTAGGCACCTTCCTGATCTGTTATCTGCCAAAGACACCATGATCCAAACTTCATAGTAGGCCATCGTTCTGACCAATTTTTGGAGCATGCACTGACCAGGAGACTTACGGAAGTGTCACTCACTGATTGTAATGAAACTTTACATACTTGTGGAACATCGAAAAATAAACCATACGTATTTTTTTTATATTAGCAATAGTGGAAATTTAAGGGTAGAAACCACCCTTCAAACGTCACAGAGGGACTGATCGAGAATTTTTGCGTCAAAATCGTAGAACTCTTGATAGAAGGATGATAGCTGCTTGATTTTTTTTAAATGAAGAGCAGACATTCCAGATTTCAGGAAAAATATCTAGGAAGTCTGATGATCCCGTTCAGACCTTGAGAAAATTCATGGAAAATGAGATTTTTTAGCAAAAATATGACTTTTTCAGAATTCAAGAGAGAGAAAAATTTTGAGTCCATATGTGATGCATCATTTCTTATGTATTTTGATGTGCCGAATCCAAATCTGGAAACAGAATGTGTTTATCTCTCCGAGTTTTTCCGGAAAACACAATTTGTTGGATAACAAACATTTAATAAATCCTCCAAGCTTGATGTAATGTAGTTTAATTTTATTCTTTAAACTGAACGAGAGAGTGGACTGTATGATTTGTCAGCCCGTGTCCGCTCGCGTCAAGCTCTAACGTACAAGTGAGTACATAAGAACAAAAAGGGCGTGAAGAGGCCCATATAGAGGGTGACACATACAAATTTAGAAGCAATGTTGCCAACTTTGTAACGCAGTATTCCGACTATAACATATACATATCAAATCCTTAACATAGTCCCACCTTAAGAGATATTATATTCAACATTGATATCATAAATAATGAACTCAAATGTTAAATATCATCGATTAACATAATGGTTTGATTTCTGCTTAACATGCGTTACATTGAAATCAACATGTTATATTGTAAGTACGATTGACGATATAATTTGACTATACGTTCTTATCATTGCCCTTTGAAGCATTAAATCGGCATTGAACAGTAAACAATTATAAGATAAACATTTGTAAAGTAATAATTAAATTCCTTACATTCTAAAGACATAAGATGTACTATAGTTTCAATCATAAGAAAATTGTTTGTCACAAGTTTGCTTAACATTAATTCCATTCAGCGTTGCAATTATAAATCTTCTTACAATATAAAGACGATTGTAATTCAAACGTTCGAAATACTGATTATGGAGAATACAAATTAGATCTTGACTTTAACACAAATAATCCACAAATTCAATCCTTGATAGGCAAAAGATATAACTTGGATGCAGGTCTCTTGTATGTACTATTTGCAGTGCGAACTGTAGCTGTTCGGACAATCCCGTCAGCACCAGGGAAGATATCAACAATTCTACCCAACGACCAACATAGAGATGGCAAATTATCTTCAGATACGATAACTAAATCTCCAACTTTGAGGGATTCCTTAGAACCCGTTTCCCATTTCGTTAATTGTTGACATTAATTCAAATATTCGCGCCGCCACCTTTCCCAAAAATGCTGACGCATTTGTTCGATCTTCTGCCACCTTGATAATCTACCAATCGGGATATCTGATAATGATGGTTCAGGATATGTGGTTAACACATCGCCGATTAAAAAATGACTTGGTGACAAGTAAGCAAGATCATTTGGATCGTTAGAGCAAACCGTAATCGGCCTAGAATTCAGGATGGCTTCAATCTCGCATAACAAAGTATGAAATTCGTCTTGACGCATAGGGACGTTCTTCGAAACCCGCATAAACAAATACTTGAACGACTTAACAGCAGCCTCCCGAAGCCCTCCAAAGTTTGGTGCTCTGGGAGGAATGAAATGCCAATCGATTAATTCACTGGCAGCGTAATCCAGAATGAGATTTTTAGGTTGCGCAGATACCATTTCAAATAATTGTTTCATTTCACGATTGGCTCCAACAAAGTTGGATCCATTATCGGAATATATATTAGATGGACGTCCCCTACGAGATATGGAACGCTTCAGCGCTTCTAAAGAAGCTTCACACGATAAATCTTGCACCATTTCCAAATGGACCGCTTTGCAAGCGAAGCATACAAATATCGTCACATATATCTTTGAGGTGCGGGCACCCCTTCGAGCACTTCCTTTCATGAGGAACGGGCCGCAAAATTCTATCCTCACATTTATAAACGGTCGTAAAGCTTTATCAACCCTTGAACTTGGGAGGTTTCTCATAATCGGTTGCTGAATACGCAGTGAAGCCCTGAAACAAATCACGCATTTGTGAACAATTCTACGAACTGAACTACGGGCGGAAAGAGGCCAAAATTTGAGCCGAACAGCAGCCAAAGTTCCCTGAACACCGGAATGTAGATTCCTTCGATGTTTATATTCTATTAGTAATGAAACGAATGAGTGTTTGGATGGTAGAACAATTTGATGCTTGGACGAATACGATATATCAGCATTGCGCGAACGACCCCCAACCCTTGAAATCTGTTGATGGTCTAAAAATGGATTCAGATGGCGAAGCGGAGTTGAGCGAGGAAGCGGAACGCCTTTAAGTAAACTGTTAATCTCCTCTCTGAAAACCTGACCCTGAACTATCCTCACAAGTCTATTTAAAGAATTGTCGATATCAGCGGACGACAATTGTTTATCCGAAATTCTGGATTTAGGGTTTCGCACATTAAAAATCCAACGATTACACCAAGCCATCACTCGAGTGAGGCGTGAAAAAGAAGAAAATCGTTCAAAGATATCACTAGATTCAACAACACCTAACTTAACTACCGTAGATAATGGCTTTTCTCCGGTAATTCAAAATTCATATCGATATGGAAGTTTTTTGAAAAACTAGAACTATCTGAAATAATCCAGTCAGGGCCATGCCACCAGAGACGACAATCAATCAATGCAAGAGGCAGTAAACCTCTAGAAAGGCAATCCGCGGGGTTGGTTTCGGTAGTAACATGACGCCATTCGTCAGCAGAGCTCAATCGTTGAATCTCCCCAATTCTATTAGCAACGAAGGTGCAAAATTTTCTATTACATGAATGAATCCAATCGGGGACTATCATTGAATCAGTCCAATAAAACTTCAATTTAATGGGAATAGGTAGAGCTCCAAAGACTTTATTCATCAACTTGAAAAAGTAATGAGGCTCCACATAGCTCTAAATGCGGAATGGACAAACTTTTCAAGGGCGCAACCCGAGATTTTGCACACACCAAAACCGAAACTTTCTCATTTGAATTTCCCGACACCAAATAGATGCAGGCACCGTAAGCACTTTCACTGGCATCACAAAATCCATGAAGCTCAAACACACCAGCATCGTCCAAACCAACAATTCTCCGATCAACTCTGATCTTGTCTAAAAACTGCATCTGATCTTCCATAGTAAGCCATTGATGACATATTTCAGGGGGTAATGGCTCATCCCAACCAAGTTCGAGACGCCAAATTCCTTGTAAAATTAATTTCGCCAATAATACCGTAGGCCCCAACAGTCCAAGAGGGTCAGAAATGGTGGATATTTTGGAGAGAATGCATCGCTTAGTGACGTTGGAAAATCCCAACTTCTGTTTCGATTGATCGTATAAAAACTGATTCGAAGTGCATGACCATGTCATACCTAATGTGTGAGTCTCCTGGACGCCTTCAGATGGCAAATGAATGCCCTCACTTGAATTCTGAACATTCATATTTGATATTTCAGCACAATTAGAAGACCAACTTCTCAATTCAAACCCCCCCCCCCCCCTGCGTAATAAAGCGGTCGTTTGTTCACGAATAATTTCACACTCCTCTATTGTGGCTGCCCCAGTAATCATGTCATCAACGTAGAAGTCACGCAAAACGATTTGAGAATCAATGGGAAAATCATTGGCCTCCTGATCAGCCAAAACGCGGATGGCTTTGATAGCAAGGTATGAAGCTGAGGCTGTGCCATACATCACGGTTGCAAGCTCATATATACTGAGATCATGGCTACAGTTATCCCTCCAAATAATACGTTGTAAAGGTCTTTGCTCCTCGCTCACAAGCACCTGGCGGTACATTTTCGCAATATCTGCGGTAATTCCAATTCTAAAGCTACGGAAACGCGACAGCATGGAGAAAAGGTCGTCCTGCAGCACTGGTCCCACCATGAGAGCATCATTCAAAGAAACGCCCGTATCGCTTTTAGCGGACGCATCAAAAACAACTCTAACCTTCGTCGTGATGCTTGTCTCTTTTTGTACAGCATGGTGAGGTGAGTAAAACTAAGGCCAAATATCAATCTTCGATGAATCAATTTTATGCATATGGCCAAGCCTTCCGTATTCCCTCATGAATTCGATATAAGCACTGTCGAGTTCCAGATTATGCTTCAATTTATTCTCAATGTTTAGAAATCTCCTTTTAGCAAGTTCATATGATGACCCAATTCGATCTAACACGTCACGCTTTACTGGCAACTGTACAATGAATCTACCCGACTCATCACGCTGTGAAGTATCGGCAAAATGACGTTCACAAACCGCCTCCTGACCACCAATTTGAGTTATGTCGGGAACAGTATCAAACTCCCAGAAACGCTCAATCCTTTCACTCAACGAATTGGAAGTCAAAAAATTGCAATTCGTCTGTATACTCATCTTATTGTTACCTGGAATTATAACTCTCCCAGACACGATCCATCCAAAATGGGTCTTTTGCAATATTACATCATGATTAGCCACGCGGATTTGCCCAATACATAAAAGTTTAAAGAACGTATCAGCACCTACCAACAGATCGATCTCTGAAGAAGTGTAGAAGCCTGGATTAGCCAACCTTATATTCTTTGGTATAGGTAATATGCCGGAAGGCATTGAGGCTTGAGGTAGCTTATCTGTAATTCTATCGATAACCAAACAATCAATTCTTGTATGGTACTGATTCAAGTGTGACTCAACAGTCACCTGAGTGAGTTGATTCACCCTGAGATTACATGGTACAATACCAGACAATTGAACCTCGACTCTTGTGGTGGGAAGATTCAATCGTGATAATAAAGAACTCGAAACGAAATTTGACTGTGATCCACTATCGAGAAGAGCGATACATGAATTCCAAGAGCCTTCAGAATCCTGAACTTCAACCAGTGCTGTGGAAAGCAGAACCGAAGAATTACATTGTGTAGAACAATTGACAGCACTGGTGCCCGATGTTGGTAATTCATTGGCGTTAGTATGTGGATTTTTCACGTTTACAGGCAATTGCTCAAAATGGAGCAGAGTATGGTGCTTTTTATTGCATTTGCGACAAGAGCCACCATTGCATACCTTAGCCTTGTGCTTTGTAGTACGCAAACAATTGGCACATATATGTGCGTCTCTTATAAGATGAAATCGCTCAGTAGGAGGAAGATTACGAAACTCAACACAATCAAAAGGTAAATGTGGTCCTTTACACTTGGGACAAACACTTTTAGCAGCCGTCACATGAGATGAGCTCACCCTGATTTTGCCTTTCTTGTCAGAAGACTTCACCGACGACGATTCATTTCGATTTTCAATGATTTCCAAAGATTTGCATTGCTTCATAATGAAATCAGTAAGCTCTTGCAATTTAGGGAAGCCATCATTATTTCGCGTGAGCTCCCACAATTCGAGAGTTCGAGAATCAAGTTTAGAAATCATCAAATGTATAATCAAATCGTCCCAATGTTGCACTGGACGCTTTAAAGAACGCAAATCTTCCATAATTGAATCATGCAACTTTCGAAGTGACTCAGCACTTTCATGTTTCACTTCAGGAACATTAAACAAACTCTTCAAGTGACCTTCAATTATCCACTTCTCATTGTTGAATCGATTATTCAACATTGTCCATGCCTCATCATAATTCTCATCACAAATCTCGAATGCATGCAAAACCTCTGCCGCGGGACCCTTCAACGATGCCTTCAAATGATGAAACTTTTGAATTCTAGATAACGCCCTATTTTCATGGACTCAAGACTTGAATGCATCACGATATGATCTCCATGTATCATAAGATCCCGAAAAACAGAGCATGTCCATAGCAGGCAACTTGATTTTATTTCCGGCGATTGTGTTATTGACAATATTCGCGACATGTTGATTCGTACCCGTATTATTGGTACTCGAAGAGGAACCCGCATTCGTATTATTGACTCGATTGATAGCCTGATTCATGCGACTCATCAAGGTATAAAAACTAGTTTCAAACTTGTTTCTCTCTTCATTGAAGGAAGCGTATAATTGTTCCTTGTCTTCTGCGGATTCCAAACTCACTTCTTCTAAAAATTCGATATGAGTTTGAACTTGATCATATTGATCCCAAAGTTCTGCGAGTTTTTTCTTTCTAACCTCATATTCTGAAACACCTGTGGAAGCAGGATCTAAACCTTCAAACTGTGTGTTGAATCGTGTACATGTGGCCTCCAATGAGCGTCGCTTTGATTGTGCTTGTTGTAGAGAAAGATCCATCTTGCTCTCTATTTATAATACGAATATATAAGCAACAATCGATGACTCATTACCATACAGTTGTACGCTCGATCGAATGAATTATTTAACGTTGTAACAAATCAATACAAATAAAAATGGGCGATTGCACAAATATTCGCTTATTTGATGGAATTATCACATGTTTATGAAGGCTGATGGAAGAAAAAAAACGAACAAACGTATACATATATCCAATGAAAATGAGCTTCGAATGTACACAATCACAGCCAAAAAACAACAAAAAAACTCAAATCTAAGTTGAACCCAACAGATAAAATTTCTTATGCGAGAGAACCGGGAATTGATTATAAAATATGAAACTTCTATTTTTTTACAGTCACTAATCATATCATGTGATATACCAATGAATTGCATGTGTCACGTTATGAGACATATGTACTTATTTTCAACTCTATATGTGAATACAAACAGAATGAAGATACCGCGTATCTCCGTATATTCATAAGAAAGATTTGACTCACCATAACGTGCTCAAATAAACAACTAAAGGAATTTCAATCCCAATCAAAATATAGTAAGTCGTACGCTGATTTTTGATTATTCAAAGCAGAAGGACGATCACGCGATGTCGAGAAAGAACGGAGATGAAGTAGAGCTCGATGATCATCAAAATATAACGAAAGGTCCCGGTGATGTCCGAAAGGATCCGGACTCTGTTGCGATGCTGACGTGGTCTACGTGGTTTGCACGCACAGCAAAATGGCCGCAAGTTTTGTATACCAAACGACGCCAAGAGACAAGATGGCGATATTCGATGCTTTTCAGCTTCCGGCAGTTCGAAATTGAGAACTTCGTTTCCAACGAAGGCGTGCAATAAGGCACTCACGCAGAATATAATTTCTGCTGAAGAAAATTCAAGCGGCGACAGTATTTAACACGCACTGACTGTGAGCTTGATGAAATTACGCACTTCCAAGCTCAATTCAACACAACGGCATAAAGCTTGTACACCGCCATCTATGCACTGTGAATAGTCACCAAACAACATGTTTTCAATAAAACTAACCGTGGTTCCAATTGAATTATCGAAATTCAATGGGAAGCTCGATAAACCGGTACGATGGGTCCGATGAACTCAGAAATCACTGGATTATTCCAATTCAATCCGATAACTGATCCGGTGAGTTGGACCAAATTTATGTTGGATAACAAATATTTAATGAATGCTCCAAGCTTGATGTAATGTAGTTTGATTTTATTCTTTAAACTGAACGAGAGAGTGGACTGTATGATTTGTCAGCGCGTGTCCGCTCGCGTCAAGCTCTAACGTACAAGTGAGTACATAAGAACAAAAAGGGCGTGAAGAGGCCCATATAGAGGGCGACACATACAAATTTAGAAGCAATGTTGCCAACTTTGTAACGCGGTGATTCGACTATAACATATACATATCAAATCCTTAACACAATTAACGTCTGACAATACGGATTTCACGGTTATTTACATGATACCCCATAGTTTTCTATAAGCTGAATCCGATTCTCAAAACAGAATTCATCTATGTTTCCAGGTTCTTCCGGAGAACGCGATTGAAGTGAAAAAAAATATGCTGAAACATCCATTTTCCTGTTATTTATAAGATTTCTAGGGGAGACAATTTTTGGTCAATGTGCTATGCATTATTTCTTATGTATTTTAATATGCTGAATCCAAATCTGGAAACAGAATGTGTTCATCTCTTCAAATTTCCCGGAAAACGCAGTTGAAGTATGAAAATGCGGTTTTCGCGGTTATCTATATGATTCAAAGGGGAGAAAATAATTTGATCGATGGATTATACATCATTCCACATGGGTTTCGATACGCTGAATTCAAATCTGGAAACAGAATTCGTTCTGGTATCTTTCCAGGTTCTGCCGGAAAAATTGGTTAAAGTGGAGGAATCTGATGGAATGTCCATTTTACTATTATTCATAGAATTTGTAGGGGAGACAATGTTTCACTCGATGTGTAATATATACATCATTCTTTATAGACTTCAAATGCTTTCCACATTGGCTGCATTTTCCAGATGGACCTGAAAAGGTGAACATATTCTGTGTTTAGATTTAGATTTAGTACACCGAACCCCTTGGGGAATGATGTATAATCCATCGATCAAATTATTTTCTCCCCTTTGATTCATGTAAATAATCGTGAAATCCGCATCTTCATACTTTAATTGTGTTTTTCGGGAAAACTTGGAGAGATAAACACATTTGGTTTCCAGATGTGGATTCAGCACATGGAAATATATAAGAAATGATGCATAACACAATGACTGAAAATTTGGCACTCTCTTGAATCCTGAAAAAGTCGCATTTTGCTGAAAACCCTCATTTTCTCAAGGTCTGAACAGGTTTATCGAACTTTCTGGGTATTTTTCCTCAAATCTGTAATGTCTGTTCTTCATTTAAAAAAAAACAAGTCCCTATCATTCTTCTATCAAGAGTTCTACGATTTTGACACAAAAATTTTCGATTAGTCCCACTGTGACGTTCGGAGGGTGGTTTCTACCCTTAAACCCCCACCATTGCCAATATTGAAAAATACGTGTCGTTTATTTTTCGATGTTTAAAAGTATGCAAAGTTTCATTAGAATCGGTGAGTGACACTTCCGTAAGTCTCCTCGTGAGAAATTTCCAGCTTGTATAAAACGACGGAGGTCTGGCAGTTACAGGCGCTCAGTCCATTAGAAATACTAAGGAGGTCCTTGAATGTTTAGGATGAGTATGTTCTATGCATATCCTTAAAATCTCTTTCTCGAATTCATCCAAAACAATCTCACTTACACATTCCATGTATGATCACAGAGCGAACGCAGGATGTTTGAAAAGGTCTTGTGCTACTTGGGTTCTACTTACGGGGAAATATCACCAGGTGTTTCATCGATTTCGGTTCGGAAGGTATACAGATGTGTAGGGGATCATACCAAAAGCACATTCCAAAAACCCAAACAGCACCAGGAGGAATGATAATACGTACAGTATCTTATAGACAGCCTCAAAAGATGATTATTCAAAACATCTCATTTGGAGGTTCTAAGCATGTTCATATCACATCTGGAACATCCATGTGCTGTTTGGGAATATGGGCCCTATCTTCACCTTGATGAAAAAATCAAGGCCGATGGAGTTTAAGAAAATACCGAAAATCGGTATGGGAGAACTGAGATACCACAGGATTACAACGAGCATGAGTATTCTTCAGAGAACTTTGACACCTGTTTTTGCATGTATTTTGGTCAGCGGAACCCCAATTCGACCCCTATAAGTACATAGATCGTCAAATTGATGTTGTAATTAGGTATAATTATACAAGAATGTAGGGTATCCGTATACTATGTGATCTAACCAGATTTTATTCATTATTCAAAGATTTTTGCTTCCTCGTTCAGAGGGAAGCTTTGTGATCGTTTCGAGGAGCCGAAAATTTTTTTGTCTCGAAATTAAAAATCTCCTAGACCAAAATGTTCCTCAGAATTTGGGGAAGAATTTTGTTACCGTGTCTGTCTGTCTGTGTGGCTGTAGCCCCCCTTAAGTTTCGTACGCGCATATCTCCCGTTCTGCTTATCCGATCGTTTCGAAATTTCCATCACAGTTGTGGACTAGAGTGATGGTGGTCCCATATACGTTTCAACCTGATTCATTTACAAGAATTGGGTGGATGAGAAGAACTCTGACAAAAAATGAACATTCCGCGTACGCGTGTATCTTTGCTTCCTATTATCCGAATCCAATCAGACTTCAACCACGTTTCAGTCATGACCCGATAGTGGTCCCATATAAATTTTATCCAAATTGGTTGAAAACTGTGGACAATTTTTCTTTGAAATCTGTATTTTTTTGAGGCATGCCTTCCCCATGTCCATATTATCCGAATGCCTTGGAACTCCGAGTATTTTCGATTTACGAGATGTTAGTTATATGATATAAATTTCAGACACATTGGAATTGGGGGGAGTAAAAAAAAAAGCAGGTTCCTTTTTGTTTGTCTATTTGTCCGTGTGTATGCAACAAATTTGCGAACGTGTATATCTTTTGTTCGTATTATTCGATTGTGATGAAATTTTCACCAGAGTCATGTGCAGTGTTCATGGTGGTTCCATATCAGTTTCTCACCTCATCGTTACAGAAGAACGGAAGGGGTGAGGAGAAATTTTTCGAAAAATCGTGATTTTGCGAACGCGCGTTTCCCTGCTTCCTATTATCCGATTGCAACCAAACTTATACCACGTTCTGGTGATGATCCTATAGTGACCACAATGGGCCAGATTCTTATCCGCATCTGCGTAACGTACTCAAGTATGATGGAATTAGTTTCCATACCGCGCTCAAGGATGTCCCAAAATCTCAAGAAATGAATAATTTATCGGTGGATATGAATGGTTTAGAAGGGACTACATGCTATCCATTGTACTTGCGTGAACATTCGACAGGAAAACCAACCATCCATCTTCTCCTGATCACACCCAACGATGAGGGAATGGAGGTTTCCGACGATGACGAGAAATGTGCTTCTCCCCATTTTTGTATGATCACCAACCTATCGCACTTGGTAAAATCTAACATCACTGGAAATCATCATCGTCTCTGGTTGTGTGGTTGATGTCTGAACCATTCCAAACATGAAACTCCTCATGTGAGGCACAAAGATGATTGCTTTGCTATTACAAAATGTAGAATGGAACTGCCTCAGCCCCCAAACAACGTGTTGGAATTCAAACATTTCAAAAATGAAGAATGTGTGCCCTTCGTTGTTTACGCAGACCAAATGTCTGTTGGAAGAAAATCGATCATCCTCATTTAAGCCAGAAACACATCCCTCATAGTGTTGATCTTTATGTGGATTATATTTGAGATCGTACTCTTTCGAAATTCAAACTCTACACGGAGAAAAAAATATGATAAACATTTCCATACAAATAAAGTAATCGAAGGATATGATTCATTATGACGATAAATGACAGTGAGTATATGACAATTCATCATAACTCTTGTAACAGTTATTATATTTCTGCTAAACACTGATAAATGTATCGTACTTGACGTGATAATGAATTATGTCCTTCGATTACTATACTGTGTCTGATAACCATTATTATATTCTTTTCTCCGTGTATCGTGATACTGATTGTATCAAATGGTTCATACATAAGTTACACGATTCAACCAAATTATTTGTTGAATATTTGAAAAATCCATTACCCATGGATCATTCGACTAGGGAAGAGTGAGGACACTTGCATCACGGGGTGACATGCTCAACAGCAGATATTTCTTGACCTCAAAGAGATTTCCAAGTCGTTTTTGCACATGTCGCTAGCTGTATGAATGGTGTAATTCCACACGAGTCCACAGGAATGTGAACTGATCCTCTTTCTTCTCATTCATAGCAAAACCTTTGACACTCTCAAAATCGCTTCTTTTTTGTATCATTTGTGTTCGATTATGAATTTCAAATAAACAATCATGAATTGATTCCAAAATAGTGGTTATTATCCCAATTAAGGTATTAGTTATTCACAGGGGGAGATGAAGAGCCAATTTGCAGGGTGGTGCAAAAACCATAACAGGGTGGTGCAGGTCCCCTGTCATGTGAGGAGAATTGCAGCAATCGCAATGTTCCTGGAGAACACTCGTATCATCGATAGAGCGTTGAATTTGACCTTGCAACCATTCGCAACTTGAAGAGGAATGTTTGCTCTGTAAAAATCCTATGAATAATGTATCGAATGAACTTAATCATGGAAGTTCTGATATAAGAAGAAATGGTGCAAGTGTCCCCACTGTCTCCTACTGATGGAGGTCAAAATCCCAAATCGGCAACCACATGTCATAAATGTGAAAAGCCTTTTTCGGAGGACAATATAGAACACAGAGATCAGTGTCATTTGACAGGAAAATTCCGTGGTCCTGCTCACGCTGGTTGCAACGTAAACCATTATCACCGTACGTCATACCATTTGTGTTCCATAACTTGTCAGGTGACGGTTCACTCTCTCTGATTAAAAATTCCGCTCATGATTTCCCTGGGAGTATCAGTCTGTTGCCCATAAGCAAGGAAAGATCTTACTTGTTTACAAAAATTATGGAAGACACCAAAATTCAACTCAGATTCATGTCTACTAAGTCTTGAAAAACTGGCATCCCATTCAGATGATGGTGGAGAAATGATAACGCGATCTCACTACCCTGATGACGATGAATGTCTTTCCCTACGATGACATGAGTGAATGGGCAGAATTGGATGGAACCCAACTCCCCCCGAAAGAGGCTTTTCACTCGGGACTGAACAACGAAGACATTGACGGTGATCAATATGAACACGCGTGTAAAGCGTGGAATACGTTAAAAATATCAACTCTATGGCGGCATTCCGATTTGTACTTGAAAACTAACATTACATTATCAGCAGATATTTTTCAAAATTTCTGTGGACAATGCTCGGAATATTAAAAAATGAGACCCGTTACATTACTATACTGCTCCAAGGTCAGCTTCAGACGCAATGCTGAAAATGACTGGCGTTCAGTTGGAGTTATTGACGGATCCTGGAATGTTCCTGTTCATTAAAAAAGGAATGCAAGAAGGGATATCTGAATGCTTCAATCGATGCGGGAAAGTGAATAACAAGTACATGGAGGATGATTCCGATCCCGAAGCTCCTGATCATATCTCATGCACTTTGACGTGAACAATTTATATGGGTACATGGTGTTTGAATATCTCCCATACGGTGAATTTCAATGGGTTGATGACTTCAATCCCGTCGATTCTGCCAAAGGACATATCCTGAGGGTAGATCTGGAATATCTGGAGGGATTACATCACGATCATCATGATTTACCGTCCGCACCTGAGCATAGAGTACCACCAGGTGCTGGATAGTAATGGGACTCGAGTTGTGGTAACTCGAATCACTCGAATCACGTCGCTTCAACTCGCACTCACGTGAGTTTTTTACGACTCGAGTTGCTACGTGACTCGAATTGTTATTCCACTCGGATTAGATTTTCCCAATTTCAGGTGCTTCATTATTGAGGTTATAACAACTCCTGAATATTATATATCGAAAAATTCTGATACACAGTAAAAAATGCAACACAATCTGAAAAGATTGCTTCATAAGGTATAGAGTGCGGGCTTGGAGCTTACATAGAGGTTATTTCCCATATAACTGACCAATCATTTTGTTGTCTCTAAAACATCCACCAATCAATCAGGATGTACCACTTAAATAAATGAAAAGAGAGGCAATTTGTCACTCCTGCTTTGACTCACAGATTCCATGTTTTGTTGTTCGTCCTTCTTTCAGCGCATGTGATGCCAGGTAGACCTCCGTTGTCCCGAAACTCCATTAGCTCGAATTCTTCTGATTCGTCGAAAACTGAGCAGTTCAAGACTCTAAGCAAAGTGTGCCAGGATTATTGGAGTTAATTTCAAAGTGCCGATCGATTGTCACGTTTCTCAAACGAAGCAACGACGCTGCCTATAAATTGGAAGAATTGCAACAAAGAATGAAAGATCCAGAAATTAAACTGAAGCAAGATGTAATAATCTATTGGAATTCAACATCCCTAATGATGGGAACTTTACAACAAACAAACTTTCTCCAACAGCTACATTGTCATCTTTGCCTTCTCCCCCTCAAAATCTCTCTTCAGAGGAATGGAAAGAATTAAATGACTGTATTGAGAACCTTAGACCAATCCAGAAATTGACAACAATACTTTCAGGTGAACAATATCCAACGCTGTATTCTGCTATTCCTTTGGTAAGGAACGTCCAATCAGCACTTTCTGCTTAGATTAGTTCAAACTATATGGGTGAAAAAAGCATTATTGGAGTCAATTGAAAAACGATTGGGAATTATGCAACTGAATGAAACCGCGGATGGAGCATATCAATAGATTGTTGAAGAACTATCACATACTCTCGAAAATCATCAGATGCATCAGACAAATGGCAGTGAATCACAAGAAAGGAATGAAGAACCGTCAACGTCAACTGCGATACAGAATTCCGATGACCTTTGGGACCACTTTGATCGGAAATCATGTCAACAGGTTTCTCCACAAACACCTACGTCTTCTGCCACTATTATGGTCAGACAATTGAACGTTCCTCATTTTGATCGTGAACAAAATCCAATAGATTATCGGAAATAGAAGAAACAAGTTTATCCAGATTCGTATCAATTAGCTGTGAAGTACCTCTGCATATCAGCAACCTCAGTACCATCTGAAAGGGTTTTTTTAGAAGCCGCTCTAATTTGCAATGAAAGAAGGGATAGACTCCATCCCAAGATGCTGGAACAAATCATTTTTCTAAATAGTTTTTATAACTCACGTAGATTTGATACCTGAATTAAGAGAAAATGGGAAGTTTTGGCGTAATTAAAGGGAACATTTTTCATACATGTTCAAACCCATATAGCACTCACCCATGCATAGGGGCTGCTGTGTAATCTGGGAAATGTTTTATATAACACCCAAGATAACAGATGAGAAATTCTTTTTCAAGAACACGAATAGAGCTCTTCAAGAATTCTTTCTCTCGGATTAATGAATCCATGAAGAAATCCAAACGAGGTTGTTTCAGGTGACATAAACTCTGAAAGAATTCATCCGAAGTTCTCAGGGATCAATGTCACCCGAAAGAACTCGTCTGGAACTCTTTATAAATTCATTAATTTGGGAGGAATTCTAGGATGATTATATGTGTTCTTGAAAAAGAATCCTCCGTGTGTTATCTGTGATTTTCAGATGCCTTCCGTATGTTCGGAACTAGCCTTCTTCTGAAACACATCTTTGAAGATACCTCTAAAAATGAATCAGAATATCTTTCAGACAAAAACTAAGGTTTAGACATGTAAGAGACATTTGAGGGTATTGCATAAGGGATCTCAGACCTGTATGGGAAATATCTAAGTACATGAGATGTTCATTGTGATTGGTTTTGTTTGCTATGTGCACTTTATATCTTGTTATCCAATTTCGTTTTGTTACTATGTGGAAGAGAATATTATTTCTTGTTGCTATTTTGATGAATCACTCAAAAGAGGGGTGAGACAAGGATGCTCACTATCGCCACTGATTTTCAATTTGTATATAGAAGGAGCGAGTGCAATTGATATTACAGATTCAAGGTGGAAATGTAAGCATGTTGAGATTGCGGATGACATAGCTATATTAGCTACGAGTGATGCTGAGTTAGAAAATACTCTCAACACTATGAAAAAAATATTACTAGACAAATATTGTATGAATATAAATAAGGACAAAACAAAATTCATGATTTGTACAACAGCGAACACATCAAGAAGAACGAAAATCAAAATAGATGCAGAGACAATTCAGCAAGTCAAAGAATTCAAATATCTAGGGAGCCTAATTACAGAAAACGGTGAAAGCGAAAGAGATATAAGAGCAAGGATAGCACAAGGGAAACAGGCTTTCCACCAAAAGAGACAGTTACTATGTTCGAAGAATATTAGCTCAGCAGTAAGGAAGAAAATCTTGAAGAGTTACGTTTGAAGCACAGCATTATATGGTTGCGAAACTTGGACAATTGGAAAAACGGACCAACGAAGACTTGAAGCTTTTGAAATGTGGTGTTATAGAAAGATGCTTAGAATAAAGTGGACAGAGAAAGTAAGAAATGAAGAAGTACTTGAGAAGGTAAATGAAAAAAGAAGTCTCTTGAGACAGGTCGTGAAAAGAAGAAGTAATCTGATAGGACACACATTGAGGCATGATAGCTTATTGAAAACAATATTGGAAGGAAAAATGAATGGTAAAAAACGAAGAGGTAGACCTAGATTGAGTTATATGAAGCAAATTATACAAGATAAGGGTTGCCGTAGATATGGAGAAGTTAAGCGGTTAGCGGATAATAGACAGGTTTGGAGGATTACATCAAACCAGTCATAAAACTGATTACTTCATGATAATGAAGAGGATTATTTGGAAGAATCCTGCACCATCTTCGACAAGGTACTGTAGGCCAATCAAGTTCTCATTTCCCATAGGAATGCCAAGTTTAATTGTTGAAGAAGTGGGCAGAATTGAGGATCAAGTCAAAATGCTTTCAGCTACAAAAGTTCGTGTGAATGATATCGAAATTGCGGTGAAACCTACATTGATTTTGTGTATGATAAACGGCAAAGTATGTAATGCGCTGTCGTCATGTGCTTCGACACAAACATGTTATTTATGCAGAGCGAAACTGAGCGAAATGAATGACATTGGAAGACTTTCACAAAAACCCGTGAATACGGATTTCCTCCCATTCGGATTATCACCCTTGCATTCATGGATACGATCTTTGGACTGTGTATTGCACATCTCATATAGACTGGAGATCAAAGTATAGCAGGCTCGAGGTACAGAAAATAAAGCAGAAGTTAACAAGAAGACACAAGAAGTCCAAGAAAAGTTCAGAAGTGAATTGGGGCTCTTCATCGATATGCCTGAACAGGAGGCTGGTAACACCAATGACGGTAATACCGCAAGGAAGTTTTTCAGGAATGCGGAGAAATCAGCTAAGATAACTGGTGTTAATGTGGACTTGATAAAACGATTCTGAGTCATATCAGAATGTATAAATTCTGGTTTCAACATCAACTTAGAAAAATTCGAAAACTACACGAGGGAAACTCTCGAGCTTCATCTCAAAGATTATTCGTGGTACTCAATGCCTGTCAGTGTACATAACGTTTCATTCCATGGCAAAGACATACTTGCTTGAAGCATTCTTCCAATTTGAAACTTTTCCGAAGAAGCACAAGGGGCCATGAATAAACATATTCGGCAATTTAGAGAGCGTTTCACCAGGAAGACGTCAGGGGTTGATACCATCACTGATTTATCCAATATGTAACATGGACGTTAATTTTTTCCATTTTTCACTGTGCACACGTGTTATGTTCGTTGCCAGGGCTGGTCCGAGTCTGGCCCAGTTTAGCAAAATATTGGCTGCCAAGTTTGACCCATTCTAGCGCCAACATGGAACAATATGAAAAATTCCTAATCATCGGACTTTATGAGAAGGAATAAATGAGAGGTTTGACGTCCATGTTCTTTCCTTGCAACATTCTTTTCTTTCTTTTAATCGAAGTTATTGTTATCATCGTTTCTATCAGAGAACTATCTGCGCGCCAATGTATGCGGCATTAGGCCCAACTATTGTTTCGATTATAAACGTGTAACGTGGGTAAAACAGAGTTCGTTACTTACGTCGTATGATAAATCACGATTTATCTTCAACGTGACTCACGAAAGGAGAGGAAGATTTCTGCTCGCTTCACCGACGCACGTATCGTAGTGAAGGAAAGAAGGGGAAATCTTCAAGTCCCAACCGTGAACGACTGGAAACCCCGTTACGTTTCTCAGATATGCCAAGCAACCATAGATTCTGGAAAACCCGAATCTTTTATTTTCTTCTTCCAGCCATGTTTATTACTCTATTGGAGCAGCTGCACTCATGCAAATTGCCCTTGCTATGAAAACCTAATTAAAGCATAGACAACAAAAAGATTAGAGCGAAGAACTATGTCGCCAGTTTGGAAATGAAATGTTTTCATTAATGTTGACCCAAGAAGTTTAAAAACTTATGAACAATCACGATTAATTACGAACAGTGATTTTTTATAAGTTACAAGCACAATTTTTTTTCCAGCAAAATTCGAACGGTTACGATAGCTTGAATACTTCCTTTTCATTGAATTACAAGTTATTTCTTCCATGATCATTATTAACAACATTAGAAATGTAATTTCCAAAAAGTATCGAGTAGATTGAATCAACCTACACCAAATTATAATAAAAAACTCAACAAGATATAACCCAAATTCAGAATTTCCAAATAAAAACTTCAAAGAAAACTTATTCAAAAAAGTACTTGAATGACATAAATAGTCAAAATCACCTCATTCTTTCTAAATTCACAAATGAAACTCAGAAATATTTAAGAATTGAATAAGAACAAAATTAAAGTGAATAATCTCTCAAATAACTCCAAAACTTTAATTTTGCAAATTATACATATAAAATCATATAAAAACTCGACGAATTCCTAAGTAACGATTTTGAAAACTTTCATAAAACCCCTACATAAATTTCATATGAAATCAGAAGAGATCTATAGAACTTTCATATGAATTCAAAGTAAAATCCAACTCTAATTCCTATAAACTTAATCAAAATTCAACAAGTTCAATGGAATTCCATGTACAAAAACTCTACGTAAAAATTCTATGAAAATTCTGTATAAATCCTATGAAAATTACTTGAAAAACTCTAAGTAAATTCTATGAGAGTTATGTGAAAATTCTAAATAATTTCTATAGAAATTCTATAAAAATTCTATAAAACACTGATTAAATTCTGGGGAAATTCTATAAAAATTTCTACACGAATTCTATATAGCTCACCTTCATCAAACTCCACGATCACTTCTCACATTTTAAAGAAAATTTTCACGTAAAACTAGCAAAAATCACTGTCTCAATCAATCAAGAGTGATGAATAATCCAAAACCTCCGTGATTTCAAAAATCGAAAGAATTGAAAAATCAAATGGCAATTCAAGTTGCAGATAAAACTCTCCAACAAAGTAATAAACGTAATGAACAAACTAACTTCCCATAAAACACTCTAATTACTGATTTCAGCATAAATAAATAAGAAGAATATTTAGAAAATAACGATAATATCAGAACTATTATAAAAGTTATAAGGAAATTGTAATTTAAATCGAAACCTTCTTCAACGATAAATGAAACATTAAACATAAGAGAAATTTCTAAAAAAAAAACAACTTTTCCCTCTTGTAAACAGTTACTAGGAAAATAAGAGAGGTAATTAATATAGGATTAATTAATAAGCACACGTACACTGTTCACATAATAAGACAAATGGGAATTTCCACAAATAACGTCGATCAATATAACGATCGATAACACTTGAAATCGGTTTAAATCAAAGGAATCCATTAAATTTCAAAACTCCACTCTTCACACTTATTCTATACTTTAAAAAACACACGTAAATCCCATTTGTATTATTTTTGAACATATAAAACACTTAAAACCTGAAGAAAATACATAAAACACGACTCATTGTAGCATTAAAGGAAAATCGGTCGTCTCAAGGCGCAACCCGAGCGTCGAATAGGCAAGTTCGCGAATTCCCCGACAGGCGGAGCGCAAAAAAAACGGTAGAGTCTACAGCGATGAAGACGGTTTGAAATTGAAATCCATAACGCTGATTGGTACGTTTCCAAATTTTTCCCACTCAAATTCCTATAGCCAATCACCTTCATTCCAGAAAATTTCGTTCTTATAAATATCGCGAATTTTCACCCTTTTTTACTCACTCGTACTCTGAACCACAACGCACAACATTCTTCAAACACAACGTTATCTGGATTTTCAAGATTTCAACGAATAAATAGTCCTTCTCAGGACTCCTACAAATATCATCATCTGGAGAATTTCAACGGTGGAAAAATCAACAGACTAATAGTCCTTTTCAGGACTCTCTTTGTGACGAGTCACTATTTTGAGCAAACATCTGTCTTTGACAGAGCATAAATGAAGCGACATTTAATAAGAGCAATAATACGGGTGCGTGCAAAGGACATAGTAGCGCCATCCGACGGAGCGCTCGGAACCTTCATGCAAACATACGCTTGACCGAGCGCATGACGTATATCGCGCGGCGCGCCACTGCCCAAAGGAGGGGGTCAGTAGTACGAACCCGAACCGCACGGTGGAGACCCGACTCATGGCGTTGCCTAGAGTCGGGAATAACTTTCTCCGGATATATGTAGGGGTGCCTGGTCAGTATACCAGCACTCTTGTTCGCCTAACGCAGCTGACTGCACCGAGTACCATACAAGGTAACTCAACTTTTGGAAAGGGAACAAGCGTCCGGCACCATCGTTACGGGTGGTGTTCGAAAAATAGCTGTTGTCACGGCTTTGTGCATTTGGTGGATGGGTCATCCTGAAACCACAATTCAAACAGCTCTTGGTGAATGGGACATCCTGAAGCCTGAGAACAGAGCACCAGGAGTCAAGTAGGGGACTTGCTTCTGATAGGTAGCTTAGGGTTGGTGGTGGCCGAGGATGGGACATCCTGAATCGGACCAATTAGCGTAGGATTCTCGTCACGCACCCGAAGTAGATTCATTAAACGACTCTTCTAGCCGAATTGCTGGAAAACATTTTGATTGGCGCAATCCTAGGAATAACTAGACGCAATACACGATCAAGGTTTCTCGGCTTAAATTTAACATATTAATGATCACTTGGACCACTCGAACTCTCTCTCTCTCTACTTAGGGAAGGGAGAATTACAATTTGAAGAAAGCTTGATCGTGATTGGCGGGAACCGAACTCCTATAGATTTCACCATAGGCAAATACTTCGGTTTTCTAAGGGTTTGTAAAATCAATAAGATTCGACCCGCGCATGCGCGTAACAATAGATTAAGGTTGTAAATAGCAAATAATTACCTTTTCTGATTGATGTTTTTTTTATTATTGAACAATCTTTTATAATAAATCTTTATTGTTTATCGATTAAATTTAACTTTGACTTTGTTTATTTAATGGTCTGTAACCCGCGTTCCCCCACTCCTGAACCTTGGATCCGGCGAGCTAGAGGCATTGGGGGTCTAATTATTGTTTAATTAGGTTCGGTTAAACACCGTTGGCGCGCACATCAGATTTGAAACGTTACATGTTGCATCTTTAAATTTTCAACGAACATCCACTTCAACTTTCATCAACAACGTCCAACATTACGCATCAATCCTGTGAATTCTTCGGAAATCACAGCGAGGCGGTACTGTGATCCTGTGTTTCAGCAACCAGGATCGTTGAACAGTTTTACAAATCAACACGGCCCAAGAACGAGCGAGTGTTGCGACACTTGAGGGATTTATCGCAAAATGTAAGTGCTTTTCAGCACAAATCGGGAGGGACAAGGAACATCGTTTCCTTTCTACCAAACCTCAACTTCAATTTGCTTCCAAACTATATTCATATTCTCCCCATAATTCTTCTGAATGAGGGAGAATCGTGTGTAAATTCCTTCCCACTTTTTTCCAATTCGATTCGTTTTTTTTTTGCTTTTATTGAATTATTTGCTTTTGTTTCAGTGGAAAATCAAACGAAAAGAAAAATCTTCCAGCTTGAAACTGGGATTAAAATCCTCAAACGTATGATATCGTCCACCCAGAACGATATCAGACGTGGGACACTTCTCAAGGATCCAAGGAAAAAAAGAAAATGTTTAAAGAACTCAATAATCAACGAAAATGCTGTGGAAAGACGTCCTGAAGAGTTAGAGTCCTTGAAGATTTTTCTAAATTCCTTGTCGATTCGTCCTGAGTTGTTCGTGCCAAAGGAAAGCTGGGATCGACCAAGAAACCCTCGCCTATTGAAAATTCCTTGCAAAATTCAAAATTGCGAAAATTGTTGTTAACCTGAGAAATCATCAAAATCCAAAACTCTCCCAACTCCTTTCTCATATAGACTGTTAGCATTCGTGCTCGTCTTATGAGGACTCTCTCCTCTCCTAAAATTTTCCTACACCATCCTAACCCTGATCGCAATGAAGCCAACTGAGCGATCATTTTTCCTCTCCTTTTTCCTTCTAAAAGTATTCAAAACTTTTTAGAAGCTCTACATTCTTCTCAAATACTTGATTTCAATACTTTGAAATACTCCTGAATACTTTTTCAATAAATTCAAATATTTTTCCAATAATTTGAAATACTTCTGAATACTTTTTTTTCTAATAAATTCAAATAAATCCTAATTCAAATACCTTGAGAATAATTTCAAATATCTTTTCCAGATACTCTCAAGTACCTTTTTTGAATACCTCGAATAATTTTTAAATTCTTTCAAATACTTGATTTAAATACTCTTGAATACCCTCCAGAATACCTTTAAAACTTCAGAATACCTCTTGAATGCATAAAAAAGATTTTCAATTTTCCAACCCAATGAACCCTTGAAGTTCATGAAAATTCCATTTTACGATGCTACAATGAGTCCCATGAATTATGCTCTATAGTTTCAATGAAATTTCTATTGTAGATTGTAATTATATCTTTTATAATAAATAGATTTGTTAAATTTTAAATATTGTGGAACCGATCATTAAAAACATCCTCCCCCGGTCCATGTTTAGGATTTCCCTAACTGAAGCGGAGTATCAAAGGGTTCGCCAGACTTTGATTTGGCAGGTCCTTCAACACCTCACCTGCTATAGAAAACCTTATAACAAGTTTTGACGTAACAAATAGATCGATGTTCACATCGGATCCAATCATCGCTAGTTTACATCCTCAACCAAAAACAAAAAAACATGCGATGATTCCAGACGTGCTCAATCTACTAGAAAGCCCATCGCAAGATTCAGTGAGACCAGGACCTGATGAATTGAATACGTCGGACATTGATTCCGATTAATTGTCATGTATGAATAGCAATTCTTTTCTCTGAATAGGTGATAATCTACGATTTTAAATACATTCGTTCCAACATTCAACTGAATTCCGCAAATTCTAGTCTCATAACTTCTCGATATTCGCGTTTGATCCTAATTCTATGAAAAATTATATATAATGGTCGCCTCATTTATTGGATTTTGTAGTTTTGACTCAGTACATTTGTGATCACCAGTTGGGATTGGTATTCAATCCCAAAAATGCCATTTGTTCACTTTCAGGTGGATCAAGAAAACTTTTCAGTTTTCATCCACATCTTTGGAGCCACTATTTCGGATTATTGAATTTCAGGGTCTGACAAATTCAAATTCGTAATCAGCAGGTCTATGGATCTCCAATACCAAGATTGAGACGAATTCGAATGACTTAAGAATTTTGTCCTCCTAGTTTGTCAAAATATCACACTGTGGAGCGCATTGAATTCTGCATGAATCGGAGTAGCCTGGCCAGCGAATGAGCTCAACACAACTTCAACCTAGGAATACTCAAAGTTTTTAATGGAGCCACTTTAGCTTTAGCAGTCAGAGAAAAACTTTCCGTTCCCTAGGAGAATCCACTATTAGGACATGAACCACTGCTGATTAGGCTGCTTCAGAAGTCTCTGAAACCCCACACAGAAAGCTCTGCTCAGTGGAAGGAGATTTTCCCACCCAGCGTGGGATAACCAGCTCTCGCAGGAGAGGGAGTTCCTGAACATAACTCCAGCATCTGGTATTTGAATCTTCTGGCAACGAGGTATCCTAGTCAATTCGCCCAGTCTGAATCAACTGCAATAGAATCTTGGCCTAGATCGTGACAGCAACGATCCATCCTAGAGAATCAAAAGTGTGAAGCACGACCGATGAAAATGACCGCTTGGTAAAAGAACTAACTGTAGTTACGGAAATTTGAGAACGAAGGGAATCGGAGAACGGATTCCAAGTGATCTCAAGAATTTTCAGGTTTTCATCCTTTCGTAAGACCTTCTCGCAGACAAGACCGTGATCCTCTTCCGAAATGTCTTGGAGCTCTTCAGGGAAATTACTCACCCACTTCCTCAAGCGAAAATCGCCCGCCATGAGCAGATCGGCTACTTGGATACGTAGATTATAGGCGAAACCTGAATCATCCGCCCAAACATCACGTCATCCACATAAATCTGTTCGTGGAGCACGGCAGAAGCAGCGGGAAATCGATGTGATTCACCATGTGAAAGCTGCTTGGTAACACCGTTTGACAGAAACAGAGCACAGGCGGTACCGTAGGTAACCGTAAGTAATCGATATGATTCGAGTGGAGAGTTAAACTTGGACCTCCAATAAATTCTCTGAAAATCGATATCATCTTCGGCAACAAGGATTCGCCGAAACATCTTCGCAATATCGGCACGAAAAACAAAACGAAAGGTGCGCCAACGCACATTGAATAATCAATGGAGAAAGATCGGCCTGGAGCTTAGGCCCGACTAAAAGAAAATCATTCAAAGAAAAATTACCAGAAGTTTTCATCGACGCGTTGAAAACTACGCTAAGCTTTGACGTGGAACTCGTCTCATGCCAAACAGGATGATGCGAGAAGTAATTAGCAGAAGAATCATCAGAAGTATCTTCAATCCCACGCATGTGTCCTAAAGAAATGTAATCTGACATCAAATCTCGATGAAGCTGAAAACGTTCAGGATCGTTACGCAGCCGAGACTCTGTTTTTTGGGAATTCTCGTAACCATAGCTTTGGAATTTGTTAACTCTACTATTGAATTTGGTTTGAAAGGCAAATGCACAATATATCTGCCACCTCTGTTACGAGAATAAGTTTCTATGGAATGTTTCTCACAGAGACTGTCCTCTTCGGACAAAGGAGAAGCTTCTGGGATATCATCCATCTCCCAGCATCTAGGAAGTGACCGATTAGAATCATGACATAAACAGACACGACTTACCGCAATTGAACATGACAAATTCGAAGAAGCAGAGCATGTGTTACCGAAGCCTACTTAACCGAAGAGGAAAAGAATCTATGTAGGAGACGGTAAGTTGTGCCACAGGTACTCCCATCGCGCCCTTCACAATATTTCCAAGCAAAATAGTGCTAAGTGAATCCGAACCTCATATACAGGTTGGTTGAAAAGTTCCTGCGCTCACCAAGAGATAGCACTGCTAGCTCAAAACTTCTCTTTTCTCAAGTTGGTATATCTGTCCTGAGAACACATGCAAAGTTACAAGTCATTCTGTCAATTCATTCTTTGTTTACAAGCCATTTGAAGTTGACGTGTCATTGATTTTTCTCAATATGGAAAAAATTCAATATCGTGCAGTCATTAGATTCTTTGTTTTGAAGGGTTTAAAAGCAAAGGAAATTTATGAACAATTGTTGGAAGTGTATAAGGAGTCCTCACCTTCAAAACGCACCGTTGAATTTTGGGCTAGTGAATTTAAACGTGGTCGTACTAACCTTGAAGACGATCCACGCGAAGGACGACCAAAAACTGCAACCACAGCAAAAATCATTGAGCATGTACATAATATGGTTAGTGAAGATCCAAGTTTGACTAAACGTGAAGTTGCTAATGCCATGGGCATCTCAGACGAACGAGTACTCCATATTTTACATGAAGAATTACGTATGAAAAAACTGTTTGGAAAGTTAGTGCCGCACACGTTAACAATTGAACAAAAACTGGATCGAAAACAAAGTTCTCAGCGTAATTTGGAGCGTTTTAAGCAGAATAAAACCGACTTCTTGCGTCGTTTTATAACTATGGATGAGACTTGGATCTACCACCATGATCCTAAATTGAAACAAGAACGTTTACAGTGGACTGAAGCTGGTTGTTCAGCTCCAAAGCAGGTGAAGTCACAACGATCAGCGAAAAAGGTTATGGCATCAGTTTTTTGGGATGCAAAAGGAATTTTGTTCATTGATTATCTTCAGAAAGGTGAAACAATCAACTCCGAATATTAATGCAGCCTTTTGGATCAGTTGGATGAAAAAATTCGTGAGAAAAGACCTGGTTTAAGGAAGAAAAAAATTATTTTTCATCAAGATAATGCACCTGCTCACAAAAGTGTTTTGACGATGGCTAAATTCAAAGAACTCAAGTACGAATTGCTTGAACATCCACTGTATTCGCCAGATTTGGCTCCTAGCGACTACTATCTCTTCAGAAATCTCAAACAATTCCTTCGTGGAAAGCATTTTTCGTCGAATGAAGAGGCCATAGCAGCCGTAGACGGTTATTTTGCAGAGGAAAACCATTATAAGGATGGGATAAAATTATTGGAAGATCATTGGAACAAGTGTATTGAGCTTCTAGGAGATTATATTGAATGAAAAAATATATTTCGTAACAAAAACAGTATTCTTTCATTTCGAGCGCAGAAACTTCTCAACCAACCTGTAAGTTCAAGAGGCCCCTGAACCTGGGGAACAGGGTCAGCTAACTTCATATGGTGCAAATAAGTCCACAGAGCATCAAAAGCCATTACTCCTGGAAGGTAAGAAGTTGATCTTGGAAGCAACAGCGCCCGGACACCGATCGTAGGCTGGTCAGCATGCACCGGTTGAATCGTGAAAGAAGCAGCATGTTTGATATCACTTTAACTGCTACCTCCAACAACGCTCACTTTGGCTCCGACTTTCTCCATATCTAGTTGCAACACTCGTGACATTTTTTCTGAAATAAAAGGAGCCTGAGAACCTTGGTCAAAGAGTGCCCTCATCTTAGCAAATCTACCATCACTCGCAACAATGACTATTGCGGTAGGGGATAAAACTGAGGCAGTGACAGTTCTTTCGTGACTCGGTGCGCAAGTAGCAGAATGTGTATTAACGTTGTTTGAAGAATCAGTACTGAATGAGGTTCCAGGAGAAACCTCAGGAATTTGAGCGTCAACTTGAGCAGAAGATGGCGAACTGAAATCAAGCGAAAGCGCCATCCGTGCGCCCGCGACACTTGTGTGAGTACGCCACTACTATGAAATGACTCACGAACGGTGATAGCTCCTATGTCAACATAGATTTTTTTCCTCTTCCTTTCCAGGATCAATTATGATGATGGACGAGAAGAAATGTTTTCAAGGAAAACAGATCAAACACGAACTTGTAGAAATAGATGATTCTCGATGATGAAAACACGTTGAACTTCCAAAAGAACGAAAATACTCAGAGAAAAATTTTCAAATTCCAGCGGCTACAAAGCAGACAAAGGAATAAGGAATTCGAGGGAACCGTTTCAATAAATCAAGGGCCTGATCTGGCTCGAAGGACCAGCTGTATTGTTAGAGGGAACTAAGAGAAATTGGAAACTTCTCCGTGAATGTATCAAAATTCAAAATCTTATAGCAAATATGAGGAACGAGGGATAGGTTCCGGATTAGGCTCTCTTGCAAAGAATAGAATATATGTTGAAACGGTTTTGCACTGATCTCTATAATTCGTAATTCGAAACACCTTCACATCTCTTTTACTATATTTGACACTGATTTTCCCCCACTCGATCACATGCACACACAGGCCGTAACCTTTACATATGATATTAAGAATAAAGCGAACCGTCACCAAGCGCACCGTGACTTAGAACAAGAGGGAAGAGAATCACTTACATGGAACTTCGAAAGAAAGAATTTACCATTTTCCCTTCAGATTGGAAATTAAGGATTAGGCAGTTAGGTATTTGAAACCCCTTGAAAAAGAAGCAACTGAAATTTGACGATGCAAACAACTACCGAAACTCGCGCAAATAGAAGGAAAGTATGAAGTGAGGAGGAAAGTCATCTTACGTCACCGAGCGCTTCGCAACGACTCTCCTCACCAGGCAATTCAAAACCTTGCCCTTCAACGTTGAACGCATACAAATTATGACAAAGAGTGTCATAAATAGTTCGAAATAGATTCAAACCAATCGAGTTGGGGATACACCAAGAAATGGACACAAA
The DNA here is from genome assembly GCA_018340375.1 of Gonatopus flavifemur. NCBI lineage: Eukaryota > Metazoa > Arthropoda > Insecta > Hymenoptera > Dryinidae > Gonatopus > Gonatopus flavifemur. The sequence continues at coordinate 18,990,429 of JAFFJZ010000009.1, forward strand.
TTAACATAACACTCTTTCTGCAACAGAATTCAATTGAAAAGTGAAACTGACGAAATAGCCCTTCAAGGTTTATACTTTGACGGGAGGAAAAGCGATACTTAGGTGATCGATCAAACTGCTTCCAAACGATTCCGCAGAGTCAGAAAAGAAAAGCATTACTTGCTTATTCAAAAGCCTGATTCGAAGTACATCGGCCATGTTTCTCCTCCATCAGGATCATCGACAGACATTGTATCTGCTATAATTTCATATCTGACCGGTTGTGATGTATCTTTCGGGAAATTAGTTGTAATATTACGTGATGGGACGGCAACTAATACGGGATGGGAGAACGTTGCGATTCGCCAAATTGAATCACATATTGAGAGACCATTACAATGGGCAGTTCGGCTCTCTCATTCCATTGAGCTCCCATTCCGTCATCTCTTTCAGTACCTAGACGGTGATACCACTGATCCAAAATCTCTGAGTGTGCCAATCGGAAAACGGTTAAGCGGCTACGAAAAACGTCCAGTGGTTAATTTTGAAAGTATCAACTGCAAAATTCCCGAAGTCGATCGAAAAACACTCAGTAAGGATCAACAGTATCTACTTGGTATTCCAATTGGAATAAAATCAGTTCAATGCAGCGAGGATTCGATTGTTCGTAATCCTGGCTCATTGTCACATTCCAAGTGGTTGACAACAGCCAACAGAGTTCTGAGATTGTACTTGGGTGAAGTGAAGCCCTCAAACCAACTTCAAGTGATAGTTCCATTCATTTTGAAATTATACATGCCAGTGTGATTCAATATTAGAACCAATAAATATTTCATAAACGGCCCAAAGCATGTGTTTAAATCGATTCAATCAAACGCGATATTGACCTGAAAAGCTACTTGAAGTTATTGATCCTGTCATTGAACGCAATGCTTTTCTTTGCCCATCCCGAGAACTTGATGTTGGGAATGACAAAAGATGAAAGAAAATACATCCGTGAGCTTGATCTGGGGTGAATTTTGAAGGCGAGACAATAGGTTATAGAAAGAACAACCATCAGGACTTTCAAGCCACCAACCCTCAATTTTGCAGCTCGTGATTATACAGAAATTATTCACTGGAATTCTCGCGACTTATTTCCTGCCCCCTTATTACAAGAAATCAGTGACGATGGAATCAAGTCACCCATTCGATCCGGTACAGTACCAAACTGGGATATAGAAAAATGCCCATGTCACACACAAGCCGTTGAGCGATATGTGAGAATTGTCACAGAAGCAGCACGGAAAGTTTGCGGAACTGAGTCCAGAGACGGTTTTATCAGAACAACATTATTATCAAGATCAGGGATGCCCGATTTCAGCCACAAATCCACCTTCAAAGTACCAACTGTAGTATCATCCACGTATGGAATGTCACTTGGAGAGAAGAAGGGATACAACACTAAACTAAACATTTCAAGGGGAGAAGTGCTGTCATAAGATTCCGTTCTGATTATGTGCTGTATTTTTGCAATTCACTCAGAATTTCTTATAATGTCATGATCTTGAAAATTTTTATTACAATATGTTGCTGATAAACTAAGCGAATCTGGATACTTGAAAATTCTACCATTTCCTGTTGTCAATCAATAAGAAGAATTGAATTCATACATTTTTCGTTGAATTTGTAAATATCGCGCTACCAAAGAATGTTGACCAATTTTGATGTTGTTTCTTCATTGTTCTTCATGATTTTGATACTCGCTAACTACGTCTATAGCGTTCGGATCATGATATGTTTACTCATCATGGAAATGACCATGGAATAGCGGATTTTCACTCATTTTTATGAACTTCAAGGGCTTAGCGCTACCGGAAGACATTAACATTTTTTATTCAATTTTTCAAACATCTTTTGTCATTTCGATTCGCAACTTTTCCGCGGTATAGCGACTTGAAAAAAAATAGCTGATGTTTTTCGGTGCACTTTACTGTAGAAGGATTGCGAATCAATTCGAATCATTCCCCTTGAGCATACTGCAGGTGATCCATTTGATCATCTGCCAACGCCTCTAGTAGGAGGATAGGACAGGAGCGGACTGTCCGTGAAGGTTATGATATATCCGAAACGCTATTGCCTCAGTATTCATAAATTTGAATTATTCTCCTCGACTCAACCTTTTATGATTTTCTATGATTTGTCTCTGGGTCCGGTTAAAAGATCCAACAGCAGCGAACTGTCCATCAGGGATTATGGTAAACCATGCTTTTGCTTCTGAAGAAATCATGCATTTTATGAATAAATCCATCGTACAGAGCTCACATGTGTATATTCCAATTTTCTGAATGTAGCAAATAGATTTATTTATGCCTCTCTCAAACTTTTCCTGTTTCTTTTACAAATAACCTCTTCATCATTTATCCATTCCTTCATTCATTCATTTTTTTCAAAGTGAAATATAAAAGTATATTCAATTCCGAATTATTTGTTTGTATTTGATTTGATTGTTGATCTGAAGAACCTGTAGTAACCTGTAATGTAGTAACCTGTTCTCCATTCATTTCTCAATCATTCTTTCAATATTATAATAACCTATAAACACATCGCCTCATTGATAGGTTATATTTGTTCAGGTATTTACAATGTATATACTCTATACATATCGGAATGGACGCTATTGGATGTTAGTAGAAAGGAGAAGACAGAATACACCTATGATCCATACCATTGGATAATTAGAATAGTAAAGACCCGGTTTATATGTATAAATATACGGTAGCGCACGACTCCTGCTTTTCCCTTTCTCATCTTTTTCAAAAAAATTTTTTTCCATGTATTCGGCGTCTAGACTGGTCGTCTACTCAGGTCGTCAGAAGAAAATCACTATTTGTTCATTTTTTAATTATGCGGATTATTTTATTGATGATTTCCACTTTTCATCAACTTTCGAATCGATGGTATGTGTCAGTCATCTTCAATCAAGAAACTATGTCTTTTTTCATTTCGAATTTTATCAACGAATTGTACCCATTCATCAATTCGAATTTCCGATGAAAACAATTGTAACTTTTTTTATTTCAGATTTTCAATATAGAATCTTATTGTTCGTTTTTCAATTCAAAACTTCGATAAAAGAATCGTATTGTTCGAATTCAAAAAATATTTTATTATATCAATCATATTGAATCCCAACCCCTTTATATTTAAAATGATACGTAATGATGAAGAATTTTGGATATAAATTCAACTTAATCATCGAAAAAGGTGATGCGGAGAACCCCCTTTGGTTAACTGCGTTATCTACATGAGTTTTATGCGTACATTATCCCTTGCAGAAAACCTAAGGTACAGTGTCGCAGTCCTGAAGGTTCATTTTCCCGGATGTCCGATGTGCCGAATTGCAGAATCCTGAAGGTGCACAGTCCCGAATTATTCCTAGACGTTGCTAGTCATCTGACAATTCTATTGAAAGTTACTGGAAATCTTTCGGGACTGTGCTCCCTCGGGTTCCTGCGATTTGGTGCATCGGACTTCTGGGAAAATGGAACTTTGAGTCTGCAACACTCCACCAAAACCTAACGTATTAGGCGGTGGAGTATCAAAAGTCCTAAGTTTCATAAGCTTTCAAAATCATACGCCTGAATCAAGAGACGCGGAAGCGTCTCGACGCCAAGGACATGGAAGGAACTGTGAAAACATATAAATGGAAAAAAAAGCAGAAGTCGTGCGCTACTGTGTATCTATACACGTCAACCGGGTTTCAACCCACAAAAAGAAACTTTCATGCACAATAACTCATCACACATTATGTTTATTGGAAAAATAATGACACTTTCACTATATAATTCGAATATACACTTTCGATTAAGCACACTACAAAGTTGATCCGTTCACGCGATCCCGAAATACAAACGTTTTCAAATTTTCATGCGTCAGAATATCTTCAATACCACTCGTTTGGTTCATTAGCGATTTCTTCTTACTAACCATAGATTTGTTCATCCAGTCTGTCTCTTTCTTTTTAACGGTTAGATGTAATCTGTCTCCCTTTTCCCCAACATCCAATCAGAGTCTAGTGTCCATTTGAAGCACGTATGTATATGGAACGGTAGAAATGTAAACAAATAGTTTGTCAACGAAGCGATTGACAGGTGATGATGATAATATTCAGAAAATTATCATCATATTATAAAATGGATGCATTACAGGTCCTCACGGTACAGGTTTTTATTATTGTTGGTTTGACAGTAATTATGATATAACAGAAAAATTCATCAGAGTTTAATTGATGAATAATGTTATTTCTGAGAAAGCAAAACGAGAAAAATTTGATGAGGGGTCATCCATGACAGATGACAGATGGTTTGTTGATATTGATTTCTGCAACCAGATTCAAAGCCGAATCATGGAACAAATAATGCAGTGTCTAGTGAAGGAGAATAATTCAAAGTTATACGTTACTTCTTAGGTATGAGCGTACTGGATGTACGATAACCCCTTGATGGAAAATATGCCACCGTCTGGTTCTATCTATACAACTAGAGTTGAAGGAGACAGATTACATGGGTCATAGCAAGTCTGGTCGAAGGTAAATATTAAGGTTCATTTGCTATTTTTTTGAAGGCAAAAGTATAATGGATATACCATAATCTCTAATGGACAGTCTGCTAGTATCCACTATCCTGCAATCAGAATCGTGGACAGATAATGGAACAGAATAGTGAATGGATGATGAATGGAAATTCAATTATAGCAAGTTTGAAAATCATTCGAAAATGAAGTTAGTCACCGAGCACTTCACGTATACTGAAATATGACATTCAAATCAGAATTATGAACTATGTACGAAATGGTTTCCGTAGATTCTTTGAGTAAAATTACAGGTGGATCAAGCCAAAGTAGAGAAGATGCAGGTATACCAAACATCTGTATGTTACGTACCACCCCGATCAATATCATCAGGTAGTGTAGAAGGAAAATGAAGAAAAGGCAGGAGTGCAGTGGATACCACAGATCCTTGCGTTAGATACACTATTATCAGATTCTTCCAATAGAATCACAGGTGGATGAAGAATAAGCAAGAAGGATGCATATGTACCATATATCTTCATGTCATGTACCACAATGTTTTATGCCATTAGGTAGCGTCATAGGAAAATGAAGAAAAGGCAGGAGTGCAGTGGATATACAAGTCCTTGCGTTAAATAACACCACTATTAGATTCTTCCAACAGAATCATCGGTGGATGAAGAAAAAGCGAGAAGGATGTAGATGTACCATACATCTGTACGTTGAATCCTACCATGATCATTAGGTGGCGTTGGAGGAAGATGCAGGAAAGATAGGAGCGTAGTGGATATACCACAAATCTTTGCATCGGGTGCATTCCACTGACCAATTGACGAATGATTAGAAAGACTGTTTAGGACCAATTCAACAAAAATTTAGCGGATACAACATTCCGATTATAGAAATTGCTACAGAACAACTACAAGTCAACTTGACTGATGGGACTGGATGTGACAATTCATTCTGAATGTTTTCTTCCAAAGTTCCATCTTTTCAGCTGTTCCGTTCAAGCGGGATCATATTTGTGTCCTTACAAACCTTCATTTTCATTCTCATTAATCTTGGCCTTGGTATGATTCAATTCTCAAATATCATGCATATTAAATGGTTTGGATATTCGATACAATATCGCTTTTTAATGATCATGAATCACTTTGAATACATTTTGAACATTTCATAGACCCTAGAGTTACTCAATCTCTGAACCCAAAATACTCTATGACAATTCAATAAAATGGAACAAATCAACCAGCCAGACCTTGTTACGTACCAATAAAGCGTCTGGTTGGTTGATTTTTTCTATTTTATCGAATGATTTCCGAGTATTTTGGGTGGAGAGATTCAGTAACTGTGGGACCAATGGGATACTCTCAAGAATAGACTTATCAAGTGTAAAAATATTCATAAATACAGTTATTTAGGCATAGGAATAGAAATATTTGAGAAAAGAGATATTCCTCTATTCTCCATTCAGTCTGTGTTCGAATATCTCAATTCGTGAGTATCTCTCCTCTCAAATATTTCTATTCCTAATTATTTCTGTTCTCAAATAAGTCCATTCATGAATATGATTAATCTTAAATATCTGTATTCTCAGGAATTTCCATTCTCAATATATGTCGATAATAAAACAAACATATTCTGTTCCATAGGGATTCAAGGATCGTAATTATGGATTAAATTCGTTTAAAGTAATTTCTGAAGGTTCAGTAAGTCATGAAAAATTTTTAGGAACTTTGTACGAATCCATACAGTAGTTTTCAAATCAACTGACCATTATGATTCAGTGAGTCATGGAAAATTTTTATTCGAAAACTTTGTACTAATTCATACAATAGTTTTCAAATCAACTGACCAGTATGAAATGGCTAGCATCCAGGCGCTACACTGTGAAAAATCTTTGTTGGGAATTACTCATATTTGAATTGGAAAATCACCGTTTTTTTGTTGATGTACTACGTTCAGCATAGGGCAGATAAATTTTCATTGTAGAAGTCAAAGCTCAACATAGAAGAAATAAATTTTTGTTTGGAAGAGTCCTGCACTCAGATTTCTTGGAAAGTCATATCTGTAACGTACGTTGAAATTTTCGATATTTGTTGAACCCCTAAAGACATAATATATATATACGTCTTACGACATACATATATATACATACACCTATACAAGTCCTACTTCTCGTATGTGTACACGTGAACGTAAGCGTACGAAACGTGAAGCCCGATACGTGCGCATATGCGAATTTTCATGTAGGTGATCGATCGATTGAAAAATCCCGCCACGAACTCTTTCACCCTGATAGAACATATCGATATCGATATAACAGTTTTGTTTCACTATCTCCTAAAATGACCACTGCAGACAATACAGTTTGCCCTGAACCATATCGAAATTCATGATACCATACGATACCCCACCACGAAACGGTCCCTCTCCTTCGCCACTGACGAACAGAAAGAGAAAACATGAGACAGAACGAGTCCACTGAAATAACCGACTCGACAAAAATTCTTTCAAAATCAATACTCACTCACTACAACCATAAAATAAACACCAAACATACCTAAGACAGAGCCTCTTTTCTTCTGAATTTTTCCATATAAACGAATCGACAGACGGAAGACGACACGACCTACCATAAACAACCCTACCATGAAGGAACGGTATAGACGCATGATCAACTCTCCTCACAACCGAAGAAATATGTCTCAATTCCAATACTATGCATAGAAACTTCTGTAAATTTTTCATCACAGATGTTCAGCTTGGTGGACATTCTCATGGAATATTTCAATGTTAATCAATAACTTTCATCAAATCTCAAGTTATACAGGGTGTCCCGTTTTAATCTGTCACTTAGAATGTCTCGGAAACGAATAGATTCAGAAGAAAATGTTCCGGGAAAAAAATGTAAGAATCTGAGGGGGACATTCGATGGTGAACTTGACTTTGACCTCAGATCCCACTTCCATCGTCATGCTGAGGTTAACTCATGTTTTTTAGATGGGATTCCCTACTTTTCACTACCGGTTTAGATTCTACGCTAAAAACCAAGGAACTTTCGTCTCAAACGTTTTCTTCGGAATCCCCATAGATGGGGCTCTAATTGATGAGCGAATGAGAATTCTCAAACCCTCGGATGGTATTCTGTCTCACATGATGCTCAACTCTTGAGTGTTCCTCATCTCCCGGAAATCGCCGTCGGCGTCAGCGTTACTCAATGTGCACCACGAGGAGGTTGCGCGATCGGACTTCACACATCATTGTCGCCCTGAAAAGGGCCGATTGTCTGGACTGGAGGTGTATCTTCGGAGACGCATTGAGCATCCTAAAGATGTTCAGAATGAGCGCCGTTTTGCCTCTGACAAAGCGCAATTCTTTTATGGAAGTTTTCTACAGTTGCTTGCAACGTAGCAGGTGTTATTGCTGTGCATGCTCTTATTCGATCTTTCATGTCATCGCGTGTTTTTGGAGGTTCACGGAATACAACATCTTTTATGTAACCCCACAAGGAAAAATCAGGCGACGTCAGATCTGGCGACCTAGGTGGCCATCGCACAGGTCTTCCACGGCCAATCCACCTTCTGGGAAACTTCTCGTCCAGGAATTTCCGAACAATTCGCATGTAATGAGGAAGTGCTCCATCCTGTTGGAACCACATCCTTGATCTCACGTCAAGACTTACGTATTCTATGAGAGCAGGGAGTTCAAAATGCGAAAAACGAAGATACTCCGCGCCAGTCAGGTTTCCTTCGAAAAAATACGGCCCTATGATCCTGGAATCTACAATTCCGCACCAAACGTTCACACTCCAACGGTGTTGATGATTAATTGTACTGACCCAGTAAGGATTCTGAGTGCAGTAAATGATGGCAATTGCGCCTATTGAGAATTCCAACATTGTCAAATATTGCCTCATCAGAGAACATAACGTGATGAGAGAAAGTAGGATCTTCTTCAATTCTCCGTTGGGCCCACGTGCAGAAGTGCAATCTTGTTATGAAATCCTCAGCTGTTAGAGATTGCACCGAAGTGATATGGTACGGATGATAATCCAACGTTTTCAAGATACGCTGAGCTGTGGATCGAGGAATCCTGGTCATTTTCTCAATATCCCGAAGACTGATATGGGGATTAATATGAATTAAGGCCAGCACAGCCAGCGATCTCACATCAGGATCATTGTCATCCGCATAAACTTTCTTGTTCCTCTGACGTTTGAGGAGACCTTGACGAGCACGTTGTTCAAGAAATCGGATAGTAATGCGATTTGGACACCTACGATCCGGAAAACGGCGTTGAAACGTTCTCACAGCTTCAACATAATTTCCCCGCGCTTCACCAAGACACAACAAAACGTCAACAATATCGTTTGGCGCGTAATCAGACATGATATTTAGGAATGTGTTTCCTCCAAATGATAACAGAGAACTGAGCAGTTTGGGAATGCTGAACTTCTAAGGTATTCACACGTGAATCCAAACAAGAACAATTTCCAAGAACAAAATCAAAACCAAACACAACCGACGGCAATTTCCGGGAGATGAGGAACACTCAAGAGTTGAGCATTATGTTAGACAGAATACAATCCGAGGGTTTGAGAATTCTCATTTTCTAATCAATTAGAGCGCCATCTATGGGGATTTCGAAAAAACGTTTGAGGCAAAAGTTCCTTGGTTCTTAGCGTAGAATCTAAACCGGTAGTAAAAAATAGGGGAATCCATTTGAAAAACATGAGTTGACCTCAGAATGACCTTGGGAGTGGGATCTGAGGTCAAAGCCAAGTTCACCATCGGATGTCCCCCTCAGATTCTTACATTTTTCCCCGGAACATTTTCTCCTGAATCTATTTGTTCTCGAGATATTCTAAGTGACAGATTTAAATGGGACACCCGTATATAGATGAATTTATCTTTCAGAAACACGATGTCTCTCTCTATCTTTGTCCTTTTCTCTCTCCTGCCGTTTGATAATTATAATCGAATATAATTTCTTTTGATAAATTCAAATCCACTGTCCATATGAATTCTTTATAAACTCCTTCTGAATTATAGAGGAATCCTTTCTCTCTCATCCTTTTCTGATTTCCAGTAAATTTTGATAGTATTTTCAAACTTCCAGTGAATTTCATCAAACTTTTGGAACTCATTATAATCTTCTTGAACTATGTGAATTCTTTTGCCATCTCTGTTCAAATACTATCGAATTTGTCTAAATCATCACATATTTCATGATAGTGAATCATTATCATGCACCAAATATTACCGAAGAACTCTTTTTGAGCTCTTTTTCACCAACAACCTTGAATAGAGTTATTGATGAATGAAACGAATAAATTCAATCAGATAATTCTGCCCTTGTAAATCTACAAACAAATAATCCTATATAAACTATCAATGGATAAGAATTCGACAAATTGAGTAACTTCGGATGTCACTGTCTCTCTCACTCTCCCCTCATTTCACTCACAGTAACCGATAAAATTCCGCTACGCTGATTGCTCCTAATTCATTGGATGGATCATGATTCAATAGTCTAAATGAAGATCAAACAAAATACCCTGAACCATATAATCAAAGAATTCAACGTCATGTTGATACATGTGTATATATATTTATATGTGTGTGTCTCTCTCTCTCTCTCTCTCTCTCTCTCTCTCTCTCTCTCTCCCTCACCCCATGAAGTCAAACGATCTAACAGAATTAAAGATGATCAAATATATAATAAATACTCGTAATCATAAGAATTAACATCCATGAAATCACCCTAGTGAATAAATATATATATGTAAATGCAAATTCTCATGTGAAAGAATCAGTTCAAAGTATCGATTCGGAGAATATTTCATTATTCCAAATAACCATACTAATTACATCCATCACAACATAAAACCAAACTCTCATCGCAAATTCCGAATCAAATGAATATACAGGGCGTCCCATTTGAAACAGGACAGCTGGATAACTCTTCAGGGAATGGAGGGGGAGAAAAATTGTTCAGATAAAAGTTGTAGGTTTCGAAGGGGGCCATGAGATGGTGACCTTGAATTTGACCTTGGGGTCAATTTTGAGCATAATTGATGGTCAAAGTATGTTTTATCGAATGGAAAACCCCACGTTCGACCTCAGAAATGGAAAGAGCGGAAAATTTTACGTCCGAATATGTTGACATATCAGGTCATTTAGAGGTCATTTGAAGGTCAAAAAACCATTTTCTATGGATTTTCACGGAAAAGCCTCAAACGAGTTGTTTCTCTGACCAAAGTTATTGAAGGTTAAGTGAAACCCCACGTTCCGACCTTGAATTGAAAGTAAACAGAACTAACCTTCAGAGTTTATTCTTCATATCAGTACGAAAATGATCATTAAGAAGTTTTCATCGTTTACGGTGTAAGTGCGGGTTCAAAATGGTTTATTCACCTAACGAATGTGTTGATATTCTAATGATCTTGGGTGAGTGTCGCGGAGTGTATCAAAGAGCGTCACGATTGTACAGAGAGCGGTTTGAAGATCGGCAGCATCATCCTTCTTCAGAAGTCATTCGGCAAGTTGAAAGAAATTGTCGACAAGGAAAGATTGGTCAACGCCTAAACAATCAAGGTTTCAACTTTAATGACCCTCGATGCGTTGCTGTTTTAGCAATAATACACATGAATCCTCATGTTAGTTTACGTGATATTGAACGCGATTTGGGTATTCCATGCAGTCCGGCACACAGAATTCTACAAGCTGCTCAATATCATCCGTACCACATCACACTGACCCAAGAATTATCTCAACAAGATATGCAGAATCGGGTTAACTTTCGCCATTGGGCTTTACAGAGGTTGAACGAAGCGCCCGATTTCTTTCGATATGTTCTTTTCAGTGATGAATCAACGTTTCAAAGTACTGGCTTGTCGAATCGTCACAATAGCCACTATTGGTCAGCGCAAAACCCGCACTGGACTCAACAAGTTGATCATCAGCATCGGTGGAGTATAAATGTTTGGTGTGGAATTCTAGACAATCAAGTTATTGGGCCGTATTTTTTTGATGGAACTGTTAACGGTCCTAATTACAGTTTTCACAGAATGAATTACCAGTTCTCATGGAAGATGTGACATTAGCGACTAGGCAGAGGATGTGGTATCAGCAAGACGGTGCACCACCACACTTTGCTCGATGTGTGAGGGATTATCTAAATATCCTTTTCCCCATTCGTTGGATTGGTTGAGGTGGATTTGTACTGTGGTGGATCTACAACAACGCATCAGATACGCACTTGCGAATATTCGTGCAGAAGTTTTTAAGTCTGTTCATGGAAACTTTCGACGCCGGCTGGAGTTATGTATTGGAGTGAATGGCGGTCAATTCGAACATCTCCTGCAATGAGTGTGTCTTACCCGTCAACGGATTTGTGCCATCTGTGATTATAAGACGACGAACTGGAAAAATGAATAATTTTTCAATTATTGTTTTAAATTTGGCATTCATTATCGTTCTCAAGGTCGAATTCAAGGTCGAAACGTGGGGTTTCACTTTAACTTTGATCACTTCGGTCAGAGAAACAACTCGTTCAAGGCTTTTCCGTGAAAATCCATAGAAAATGGTTTTTTGACCTTCAAATGACCTCTAAATGACCTGATATGTTAACATATTCGGACGTAAAATTTCCCGCTCTTTCCATTTCTGAGGTCGAACGTAGGGTTCGAAAATTGACCTCAAGGTCAAATTCAAGGTCACCATCATATGGCCCTCCTCGAACCCTACAACTTTTATTTGAACAATTTTTTCCCCCTCCATTCCCTGGAGAGTTATTCAGCTGTCCTGTTTCCAGGACGTTTCCTGTTTACAGGACGCCCTGTATATATATATATATTCCTGAAATACATGAAAATAAGAGAGTTAATCTGAGTAAAAGTCTTCGAATGCTCAACGTAAAGCGAGAGAGGAACGTAGCGCGTCGAGGATTCGAACATTAGATAAAATAGTAGATAACTCTGTAGATACCCGAAATATTATAGAACAGAAAATTTTTGATTTTGAGTACCACTAAGAGCAAGCTTCTTGAACTCTCATTGGTACGAACTGGGAACTATTACCACCACGCGACCTTTAACCAATCGTTGTCCTTGAAGGAAAATTGAGCCCTTAAAATATCACAAGATTTCTTCATTTTCCACCACTCTTTTCTCAACTTCCTTGAGACAACGACTATATTCACTTAACATCAGTCCTTCTTAAGACTTCCACTACTACAACCACTACTACTTCTACGACAACCACCGTTACGGTACGGCACGCTACCGGTCATCCTCATGGACGTTCCTACAGACACACGGTTGTGTCGCTTCACCGGTTAGTATTTCTTACAGAAAACTTTTCTTTCATCGAAAACTGCGGTCCTGCGTTAATCAACCAGACCACTCAGCAGTATACACATTCACATGAACGAGATAGCAGCTCCGAGAAGGGGGAAATCGGACAAAAGTGAGTGGAGTTTTCCACAATTCGGATGGGAAAAGAAACTGAGTTTCCTTTCTTTCTTTTGAAAATTTTAGATTCAGTGTACATCGTGTTTGTTGAAAAAAAATATATTCTTTGTTCCGTATACATTGTATAAAAAAAAAAAAATCGAGGAACGGGACCTCGATATTGAAAACAACCGCGCTCCAACCTAATGTAATGCAGCCCGCGACGATAGGAATCTTGCCCAACTCTCCAAAGAGTTAGAGAATCTATGTATTTTCACAAACTCTTTGGAAGTTAGACAAGCACTTGTTTACAAGGAGGATTGGGATCTTCCAGAAGACCCTCCTTGTAGAACCCTATATGGGGATCATCACTCCTGTCCCCCGTGTAAATATCATCATCATGGAGTAACCAGTCTTACGACTGGTTTGATGAAACTCTCCACCCCTGTCTATCACCCACCAAACGTTCAATTTCTACATATCTACTCCATCCCTTGTCTTGTACGATTTGCTTCATATAACTTGCTCTAGGTCTACCTTCACCAGTTTTACCATTCATTTTCCCTTCCAATATTGTTTTCAATAAACTCTCATGCCGTAATTTGGGTCCTATAAGATTGCTTCTCCTTTTCACGATGTGTTCCAAAAGATTTCTCTCTTCATGTATCTGCTCGAGTACTTCTTCATTTTTGACTTTGTCTATCCATTTCATTCTGAGCCTCCCCCTATAACACCACGTTTCAAAAGCTTCGAGTCTTCGTTGATCAGTTTTCCCCATTGTCCAAGTTTCGCAACCATATAGTGCGGTGCTCCAAACGTAACTTTTCAAGAATTTCTTCCTTACTCCCAAGCTTATATCTTTCCAGCATAATAACTGTTTCTTTTGGTGAAAAGCCTGTTCCCCTCGTGCTATTCTTGCTCTTATATCTCTTTCGCTTCTGCCGTTTTCTGTAATTATGCTTCCTATATATTTGAATTCTTTCACCTGTTCAATTGTCTCGGTATCTATTTTGATTTTCGTTCTCCTAGCTGTTTTCGCTGCTGTACAAATCATGAATTCTCTTTTGTCTTCATTTATATTCATACAATAGTTTTCCAATAATATTGTTCTCATAGTGTTGAGAATATTTTCTAACTCAGTACTACTCGTGGCAGGTATAGCTATGTCATCCGCGAATCTCAACATACTCATATTTTCTCCCTGAATCTGTAATTCGTGTAAATAATAGAATTCAGATCCAACAATTCCTTTCTCCCACCTCCGTGCATTTCGAAGCATTCATGCTCATTGTACGAAGTTCCATGGAAGAAATTGTTCCTTCCTTTTCCATCTCCCATATTCCTTTCGACGGCAATGAATTCAACTGAGTCGTCATCTTTCCTCTTCCTAACATCCTTTTCTGAACCACATTGAAATTTCATATTATACACTCAAAACTTACCTGGACAGCGAACGCGGTCAATTCATTCATGCTTTACAGATGTACGGACTTCTCCTTCTAATATACTTTTCTCTCTCTCACTTTCTCTATACAATACGGTACACGTAGGTATATCTCTCTCCCTCTATATTACCATGTCTTCACCTAAATATCTCTCTTCCTAGCACTCATGTTTCTCTCTCTTTCTCTCTGATAGGAAGCACGTATATATCTCCCTCCATCAATCTTTCGATCTTTTCATATAACTATACCTTCATTGAGGAGCTCGATTTCCTTCAATAAAACAATTTAAAGGTCGAAACTTCACTAAAAGGAAGGAATCAAATGAATAAGTCACTTTGAATTACACTGAGTAACCCTCAGAATTAGGAGGATTTTTCATTTTTTATGTGTTTGGAAAACAAAATTAACAAATGAACTCTTATCACCGAGCAATCCTCGGAATTTGGAGATGTTGTTCAATTTACGTTTTCTCTTCTTCTAACCCATATCAAATATGAATATTCAATGAGTAACCCTCAGGAATATTCCGATAATTATTGTCGGATTTATAATCATACCCACCAAAGATTCAACCAAATATTCTGTAATCTTTTCAATTTAAAATGTTATAGTAACTATAGTAACAAATTATTATCCAATGAATCAATAAATATATATATATATATGAGAATTCATTTCAGCATCCTAACCCTGGTCCTTGTGTGGGCACATCCCTACCTAAGGTGGGGTTATCAGAGGGGTTGACAGACTCTGATTTGGCAATTCTTTGGAATATCCGCTCGTTTTAGATGAATCTCGATGATTTTGACGTAACATATCACAGAAGTTTGTAAATTGCCCATGCTCAGTGTGGGAAACTTTATAACCTACACAAGGCGTGAACAATTTCCAAACTTGTGTAATATTACGAGGCTGAGTGTAGGACTTTTCTGAAAAAATTTATTTCTTGTCCATTGAGCGTAAGCCTTTTACGATGAAAATTCATTTTCTCCATGCTCAACATAGTACTTCAACAAAGAAACTGTGATCTTCCAATCCAGATATTAGTCCTTCACAAGGGAGATTTTATACAGTGTAGCACCTGAACGCTAGCCATTTCATACTGCTCAGTTGAATTGGAAAGTACTGTACGAATCCATACAGAGTTTCGAAATAAAGATATTCCATGATTTACCGCATTCATACTGGTCAGTTGATTGGAAAACTACTGTGTGGATTCGCACAAAGTCTCTGAACAGTTTCCATGATTCTCTCGACCTTTAGAAATTACTTTGAATTGAATATGCTCGGAGATGTTCCAAGAACGTGGTCTCTTCTCCTTGAGTTCATTGAGAATTCCGCATTGGGTAAAAATAAAGAGGTGAATATTATTTCTCATATTCGAAATTCAATTCCACCCATTGTATTATCGTTTCAATTCCAAAGAAGAGAATCTCAAAACACATTCTGAAGGCAAATTTCACTCCATTAAGAATTTCGAGGGGATATAAAAGGACATGCTCTATTTGAAAAAAAAAAGATATGGAATCAAAATGAGCGACTAAGTACATTGGTTATCCAAAGGATATGTGGGAGATTCTTGGTACATTGTAACTTCAGTTCGTTCAAACTGTATCCAAGATAATTTATGATTCTCGAGGAAACATTATTGTATCAAAAAAATGAATAAAACAAGCCTATCGTTCTGCCCGTATATAGATGGGGCATTCTTTGTCAGATCAGCCACTCCCCCTGCACATTTCAATTCTTGAGATGAAAAATGTTTGATGGGCTTGCAATTTTCGTTGAAGTGTCTCCTTTTCAATGCTGTATGGTACTTTTCGAACATGGTGACTATTTCACCAATATGGCGGCGGAAACGAAGAGGGAACGTGATGATGATGATCAAAACCGGTCATGAAACTATGAAACACGGGGGTTGGATAATTCTGTAGATTGGAACATGCAATTCGAGCATCTCGGATTAATTGCATCCAGTTGGAATATTGAAATTAAAAATGGTGGAACCAATATGGCGACCGCAATTTCGGAATCACTCTGGATTTCCTGAAACGTGGGGAAAGAGAGTTTTTGAGGTCGCTGATGATGAATCCGAACTCAGATTTCCGGAACTATAAATGGCTAATCCAATATGGCGGTCAGAAAATTCCTAATTCACTCCAATTTGTGGAAACATTACCATCCTGAGGGTTTTTTGGTCGCTAATCACGAATCAGGACTCAGATTTCCGGAATTGCAAATGTTGCATACTCCTTGGAGCTTGTGGGACGCACTCAGTTTGTGTTTGCACGATACATCAAAATGCGAAATTGAGGTTGAATGCAATGAACATTCAGAAGCTGACCTTGAATACAGGAAAGCCACTGACGAACTACAAAGACTGCCTCAATCAAATTGTTTGTGAAAGACCTGGGGCTGATTGCTATCTTGATGCATGTGATGATTGTCCCGGAGTTTCACAGTTCTCGAAGAAATTGAATGATCTATCAGAGAATTCATTCATCACAGACATTCAATGTTCAGTTTGGACAGCAACGGATCGTCCAACTCTACGAACAGAAATCATGAAAATTGATGATTTCATACTCGAATTGTGCAATAGACTGACAATTCTGAAACTCCATTCATTTTCCTTAAAGCAAATGAATCTCTTTATCCAAGAAAGAGAACACAATCTCCGCGATGGCGAAGTACTGGTGACGTTTGATTTTTCTGAGAACTACGCGTATGTTTGCCAGGATGCTTCACGAGCAGTCCATTCCAACAACGATCAATGCACCGTATTTCCTGCCATTTATTATCATAAGAAAGGACCTGTTATTAAGCACAAGAGTTTCATTCTCTTATCTGAAAGTTGAGAACACGACACCTCTGCTGTTCATGCTATTCAGACTTTGTGAATTTCTCAAATCCAACGGAATGTGAAAAAAGTCAACAAGATTATTCATACCAGTGACGGAGCGGAACAGCATTTCAAAAATGAATTCCGAATCGTGAACTTGATCCAGCACAAAGAAGATTTCAGTATTGACGCTGAATGGCATTACAGCGCAACTGCTCACGGTAAAGCTGCTTGTGACGGGATTGGTGCTACATTCAATAGAGGAGCATATGGAGCGAGTCTAACTGCCAAACCTCAAAATGCCATATTGACGCCCCAAAAACTCTACAGTTGGGCAAAGAGTAATTTCGAAACCATAGGCATTATGTACTATGATGAAACATATCACGAGAAGATGAGACGGAAACTCAACAAACGATTCGAGAATGCCCAACCTGTACGCGAGATTCTCAAGAACCACGGTTTTGTGATAGGATCCAATAATGAATCGCTCATCAAGAGGTACTCGAAAGATGGTAGGAACAGAGTGTGGTGGCCAAATGGACAACCATGAGGTACGTACGCTGAGTTGGACAATTGCTCATTGAGAGAGATGTTACAATAATCGGCCCTCCCCAGGCCCATTCGATGTGCGAAGTCTGATCGCGCAACCTCCTCGTGGTGCACATTGGGTTATGCTAATGTCGACAGCTTGGAGCCTGACTACATAAATCCACAAGCTACAAACCAGCAGTATTCATGGTTAGGGTCAGAGAAGATTTGCAAGGAATTTTATTGGAATGGAGTCCATTGAAAGTTCGCGGATTTGTGTGACCAGTCCTCAAATAATTCCTGAAATTAGTATGATATTTTTTCCCATCATATTGGATGGCTTTGTCGATAATTGTAAGTGATGCGTCCATTCCGATTTCAGCAATGTGACCTCAATTTCGTAATTAACGACCAGAAGTTCTTCTGAACGAAGGTTTACCTTACAGGGTGGATGATTTCTCACATCCAGACTGTCATGAATTTTCACATCGAATCTTCCATTCATAATTCCGGAAATCTGGGTTCGAATATGTATCGGCAACGCCCCGAACTCCCGTACGACAATCCTCTCTCGAATTTCTTCCATTTTCAATTTCTCCCAACACCATATTCGCTCCGTCATTCGCAATTCCGGAAATCCGAGTCCGGATTCGTGATCAGCGAACCCAAAAACGCCAGTATAACAATGTTTTCACAAATTCAAGAGATTCAGAATTTTCCCGACCGTCATATCAGCTTGGCCATTCGCGATTCCGGAAATCTCAGTCTCAATTCGTGATCAGCAATCACAAAACCCTCAGAATGTTGATGTTTCCATAAATCGAAGCGAATTAGATTTTTTCCGACCTCTATATTGAATTCTTCAACTGTAATTCCGGAAATCTGAGTTCGGATTCATCATGAGCGACCCGAAAAACTCCTTTCCTTTATGTTTCAGAGAATTCGAAGTGATTCTGAAATTCCGGCCGCCATATTGGATTCGACATTTACAATTCTGGAAATCTGAGTCCGGATTCGTGATCAGCGACCAAAAAACCCTCAGGATGGTAATGTTTCCACAAATTGAAGTGAATTAGGAATTTTCTGACCGCCATATTGGATTGGCCATTTGTAATTCCGGAAATCTGAGTTCGGATTCATCATCAGCGACCCCAAAAACTCCCTTTCCCCACGTTTCAGGAAATCCAGAGTGATTCTGAAATTCCGGTCGCCATATTGGTTCCACCATTTTTAATTTCGATATTCCAACTGGATGCAATCAATCCGAAATGCCTGAATTGCATGTTCCAATCCACAGAATTATCCAACCCTCGTGTTTGATAGTTTCATGACCGGTTTTGATCATCATCATCACGTTCCCTCTCCGTTTCCGCCGCCATATTGGTCAAATAGTTGCCATGTTTGAAAAGTACCATATGGCATTGAAAAGTAGACACTCCAACGAAAATTTCAAGCCCATCAAACATTTTTCATCTCAAAAATTGAAATGTGCAGGGGGGGTGTGGCTGATCTGACAAAGAATGCCCCAGATTTAACCCAAGTAGCCCAAGACCCACATAGGAACAGAGGCTATGTCGGTCCAAAAGTATTCTAAAAGATATATTCAAGATGTCCTATGCAAAATAAAAAGAAGACTTTAAGAAAGATCCTTTCTCAAGAACAAATCTTCCTTAAATCGTTCTCCTCATGTTGCATAAGACATCTCAAAGATATCTTCCAGAATACTTTCGGAACGGCATAACCTCTGTTGCTATGTGGGGAACTGCTCAAATATGCTATGGTGACTTTATGAATGTGAAAGGGATGTGCGAATGAGACTATTCTGGATAAATTCGTTAAGATATTCTATGAAGGTGCATGGCATATAATTATTCGAAACAGTCACATTTGGAGGTCCCACGCATGTTCGTGTGATTTTCCAAACACGTTCTTAGCATTTCCTACCTCTTCTGCTACTTGGGAAACATGAGACCCATCCTGCAACAGTGAAGAGTTGAAAAAGAAAAGTTGAAAAGAATTTATTCCAGGAAAATCAAGTGCAGTAGAACAAGAATTTTATAGGTTTTGAAATTCATGTCGATGTGAAACACTTGGCGCGGCCAACGGAAATTTTATGATTCAAGTCCTTGTTTGATGATGGAAGCTGGGAACTCTCCATGGGCCACGTCAAGTGTTCCACATCGACATGAATTTCAGACCCTATACAATTTTAGTTCCACTCCACTTTATTTTTTTAGGATATTCCTCTCATCGCTATAATTGTCATTGAACTTCACATGAATATTCAATTTTCATTGTTCGTTTCAGGGTGACCGCAGTCTGGGAGTTCTGACGGAATTGATCACCTACAGACTCGGGTTGAATAGAATGACCAATGAGATGCACAGAATTTCCAGACTGTTGAATTCCTGTGTTTCCAATTAGAGGAATTTTCAGGAAAAGAAGTGCAATCCCAATTGGAAAAACTCCGAAAAAGTAAAAAAATAACGCGAAGTACATGAAAATTCCTCCAAAACTTACAAAAAAAAACAAAATCTGAAAATATATTCTGAAGGAAAATAGTACTACATTCAAAATTTTGATGAAACACAATAGGATATATCTCATCTGGAAAAAGATGTGAAATCAATATGAGCTGCCAAGTACATTCGGGTATCTAAATGGTATCACAATGATTGTTGCCGTTATATAGAACAGGATGTTGATACAACCAGGTGGCGACCGAGTGATTGCACATGCCAGCTTGTGGTGGTCATACAACAGTAGCTCTTCTGTAACCTCAAAATTACTGTTACATAACAATCACAAATGTGATATCGATTCAATGCAATTAAAACATAACTTTGTGATGTAATAGCAGTAAGAAAGTTTTATTACAATGATTGTATGCATTCATTCATATTCTGTCGGCGCCCTCTTACAATGGTTTGAGGGCGCCACCCCCTGACAATTTTCTCCCGTCCTCGAAACTCTTTCCCACATCCTTCATCAACTGAAAATACAATAAATCACGACAGAAAGGAAAAGAAACCAGAAAAACATAATCTTCACCATCAAAAAACAAACTAAACACACCAATTGTCTTTTCCTCCTCTTCACTTCACTATAAACTCCCCAACGTATCATTTTCCCTTCTCTTCTTCTTCCTCCCCACACTCCGCTTCTCCTCCCTGTCTTTCCATCTCCGTTCTTCCATCTCTCCTCTCTCGCTGCTGTCCCTTTTACTCGCTGTCCTCTTCTTCTCCCTCTCCCTTTCTCCACTTTTGCCTGTCCTCCCTCATCAAGTCCTCATCCACGTAGATCTCAAACCTCTTCAGCCCGTCCTTCCTTTCCATCATTCATTCGACCGTGTCCTCACTCTCCAATCTAATCCATCTGTCCTTCCCCTCCCTTCCTATCTTCCCTATCTCCTCCACCCTCATCTCTGAACCCATCTTTTCCTCTAAAACCTCCAACAACCTCGCATTTCCCTTCATTCCCCTTGCCCCCCAACCCGGAATATAACGTTCCTCCTTCTCCATCTTCTGTCCCTCTCCTCCCATTCTTCCCGTCTCTTCTTCTCTCGTTCCCACTCTCCTTCTTCCGCGTCTTCTTCCTCCTTCCTCTCCTCTCCCCTCTTCTTCACTAGCTCTTTCCTCCTTTCCTCCCGTTCTTCCTCTCCTTTCTTCTCCTCTTTCCTCTCTTTCTCTCCATTACTCCCGCTTCTCCCTTCTTCCGGCAGATGGCCTACCTTATCTCTCTCCCTCCTGCTTTCTTCTTTATCAGTTCCTCGCTCCCCTCCCTCGTTGGTAATTCTTCCATCTTCCTTACCGATGAGTTGCCCCTGTCATCTACTCCTTTCGCTGGATGCCGCTCCTCCGTTCTTCCTCTTTCTCCTCCTCCCCTCAACTCCCTCATCCATACTCCCATCTTTTCAATCAATCCCTCAATCACTTCAATTTCTTCCTTTTTCACCTCTTCATCCACTTTCGCCTCCATTCTCCCCATTCACTCTTCTTCTTTTTTCATCAATTTTTCCTCCACCATTGCTTCCACCAGCTTTCCAACGTCCTCTCTCTCCATCTTTTGCCACATGTATCACCACACTTCCTTTCCGCACTATATTGCCTCTTTCCTCCTTTCACCACTTTTCCTCATGAGAAACTCCTTTCACTCCACTTTTCCTTCAATTTCCTTCCTTTTCTTCTTTTTTCACTCCTCTCCCGCCACTTGACCGTCCACTTATTCCTCCGCGAACTACTGCCCGTCAATCTCCTCTCGCCATCTTACCGGCAGTCTTATTACAATGATATCACCTCAATAAAACTGTGTTTCGGGAGATGTAAACCATTTCTGATATATTGTCACTTCAGTTTGTCCAAAATGTATTCAAAGTAACTCATGATCATTACAAAGCAATGTTGTATCGAATATCCGAACCAAACGTGTTGGTTGTTCCAGATTCTTCAATTAATGTCGATACGAAACCTTGGCGCGGCCGATGACGTGAGTTTTGAGCCTTGATTGTATTCAAACGACTTTGTTGAAAGCATGCGAACAGAAAGTTATATACTAGAATCTTTATCGGCCGTGCCAAGTGTTTCGTATCGACATTATTCGGAAAATCTGGAACAACCAACACGTTTGGTCCGGATATTCGATACAATATTGCTTTGTAATGATCATGAATCACTTTGGATACATTTTGGACAAACTGAAATGACAAAATGCCAGAAATCGCTCCCGAAACACAGTTTTATTGAGGTGATAACATTGTAATAAAACTTTCTTACTGCTATTACATCACAAAGTTATGTTTTAATTGCATTGAATCGATATAACATGTGTGATTGTTATGTAACATTGATGTTGAGGTTACAAAAGAGCCACTGTTGTATGACCACCACAAGCTGGCATGTGCAATTACTCGGTTGCCACCTCGTTGTATCAACATCCTGCTCTATATAACGGTGTTCAAAGAATTCAGATATTTGTATTCTTCTAACCGATTATATTCAATACTGCTATGTTATTCATATTTGAACCTCACTTTTAAGCCACTCGGTAGAAGAAATTCCCCTGTCAGTTTACCTGACTTCATCGATTGTTAGTTTTGAAATCATAACAGGACAACGTTATTGCCTCTCTCTTTGAATAGAGCAATACGATTTTCATGTGTGAAGCTTGTGTGTGTGGCAGGTAGCTTCTTCGATGTACATCACTTGTACTTTTGGCCTTTTATCTCGACGCGTTGTGCGCGATTAAAACCGATTATTCTGTATTACGAAAACTCTGAGTTAAAACTCATTTTACGTTGATTGATGTGAATCTTGTGTGCCGAATTATGATTATATAAACGTGCATAATAAATTTGTATTCTCAATCACACCGTGCATATATGTCAATTTCGGTCATCCAGCAAAATAAAAAAAAATAAGTACGGTGAAATTTTATCGTTGGAATATATCGTACAGTTTTCTTAGAACATTGGTCCTTCGAGCCGGATGGCTCGAAGTTGACAATTTTTTTTTTTGAGACAATTCTCGTGGAAAAATATATATTTAATCCACATTCGAACGTTCATGGATTATCGGTGTGAATACAAGAAGTTTATATCGTATTTATATTCGAATTTATTCGTTTCGACGTTGAGTTCTACGTTTGATATTATAACGAGTTATCTGCTCGTACATCTTGTGTGTACATACATTTCGTGTGTTACGCATTGATATAAACCTGAAACTCGATTGTACTGATTTTTATAAAAACTCTTTACGTTTTCTTCATTATTGGACATATTGAAGTACAAATACAGAAAAATATCTAGTGCGAGGAGATATATGATTCGCAGTGACTATAGTGTAAACTCTTCTGTGGATAAATTAATACACAGTTTTCGAACATAACATTGTGTTTTAAAAGAAACAGTGTTGTGAGAAAATGTCGACCTCACTCAGTGATCTCCTGGTTGCTCAGAGGGCTAATATCGGTTTTCTCAGCCGAGTGTGGACGAATTATAAAAAGGGTGGTAAAGAAAAATTTACCAGCATCAAAACTAGAAATCGTCTCGAAGACGTAGAATCGTTGTGGAAGCAGATTAAAGGATTAAACGTTCAAATTCTACGAATTGCTACCGAAGAAGAAAAGGAATCGGATCGTTATTTTCTCGATGACGAAATCATTGCTGCGGAAGAAAAATATAATGCTGCTGAAGATTCATTGACGGAACTTTCCGCAAAATTGACCGGAACATCTGATCAATCGAGGGGTGGAGACATCTCAACTATCGGTGAACATCGTGGATCTTCAGTACCTATGCCTCGCATTTCACTTCCGACGTTTGCGGGTAATTATGCTGAATGGGAGAGTTTCAAAGATTTATTTGAAGCGTTAGTTATTAATAATGAAGCTCTTACAAATACACAACGTTTACATTATCTAAAATCGTCTTTAGTTGGGAACGCTAGTACATTGATTAAACATATAAAAACCACAGACGCGAATTATGAAGGGGCATGGAAAATATTAGTTGATGAATACGAGAATTCTAGATTATTGGTTCATGCTCATATTCAAGCATTTTTTGAATTACCCATCAGGAAAAATGAAAATATTCCTGAGCTTCAACGGCTACGAGATGCCGTGAGCTCTTCTATTTCTGTTCTGAGGAACCTTGAACGATCGGTGGATAATTGGGATGATCTGCTTGTTTATGTTATCGAATCAAAATTCAACCCACGTACACTTAATGAATGGCATCTTAGACTAGGTGCAACCAAGGATCCTCCCACTTATAAAGAAATTCATGAATTTTTGACTCTCAGGATTCGGGGCTTAACAAAAAGTCCTTCAGACATGTATAAATCGTCATCTTCTAGTAGTAAACCACCGTTTCGTGTCAATGCGTCGGTGCATAACACAACATCTAGCCGTAAATGTCTTTTGTGTCATAATCTTCATCCCTTACATCGATGTAATAAATTGCGAAAACAAAATGTAAATGAGCGATTTCAAAGTGTACGTCAATTACGACTTTGTTTCAATTGTTTAAATCCAGGTCATATACCGTCCAATTGTAAGTCCGCTTCGCGATGTAGTAAATGTAATAACCCACATCATACATTGTTGCACCGTGAACTGTTCAATAATAATTCTACAAACGAAGCAAGAAATACTAATACAATTGGTTCCAACCATTTATCTATGTCGTCTAATGTACAAGCGAATGATGAGGCTGCTCATTCAAATGCGACGGCTGGTTCATCAACAAATGGTAACATTGATCATTATCAATTATCTGCATCGAGCGGTGGGACCATTTCAGGACCTGTGACAACTGTACATTCTACTACAAGTCAACCTGCTACAGTTCTGTTACCTACTGCATGGGTGTTATTAAAAACTAAGGAGGGTCAGGCCTTTAAGGTACGGGCTCTTTTAGATCAGGGCTCTGTATACTCATTCATTTCTGAGCACTTGGCTCAACTTTTACGTACCAAAAGACACCGAGCCAACTTACACATAACCGGATTTGGTGATCAATATAGCGGCACGGTCAAATCCCACGTGAAATTGAGTATTGAGCCGTGTCATGGGAACGGCCCTCAAATTCCAATAATTGCTTATATTTTTCAAAAGATTACCGCTTATACTGCCGCAAGGGTTCAATCTGTTGGCACCTGGTCACATTTGCAAGATCTTGAACTCGCGGATCCCTTGACAAAAAGTCGTGAGACCATACATTTACTGATAGGTGCAGATCTTTATGGCTCGATATTGAAAAATGAAATGAGACAGGGACCTTTAGGTTCTCCAACCGCTCAACTTACTATATTCGGATGGATTATATCAGGTCCAACTGGACTTGCACTCTCAGTGTCTCAATGTGATACTGATGCATCTTTCCCGGTATTGAACTGTGTTCCTATCCCAGACATGGACCAACTTTTGAAAAGTTTTTGGGAAATAGAGGAAGTTCCATCGAATTTTAGTCTCTCGGAGGATGATCAGCGTTGCGAAGATCACTTTATTGCAACACATTCACGAAACGCTGATGGTCGTTATATTGTCAGACTACCTTTCCGAGAATCGCCCCCAATCGATATTGGAGCTTCTTTTTATCAAGCTGATTCATTGTATCAAAAACTTGAGAATCGTTTGCATCGTAGTCCCGATATCAGCGTACAATACCATCAATTTCTGAAAGATTATGAAGAAAAAAATCATATGGAGATTGCTCCCACTCAAAGCACTCTTGATAATCCAGTTTATATCCCTCATCATAGTGTCATTAAAAAGGATAGTACCACCACTAAACTTCGCGTGGTGTTTAATGCATCGAGTGTGACTCGTAATGGCACCTCCTTAAATGACCATCTATTAGTAGGCCCTAAGTTACAGGGCGATTTGGCCGCGGTTATATTACAGTGGAGACGCGGTGACTATGCCTTTTCTGCCGATATTGCTCAAATGTTTAGGCAAATTCTAATTCATGAGGATGACATGGATTATCAGAGGATTCTATGGCGACCGAATAGCGATTGTCCCATTCAGAAATATCGACTTCGTACCGTAACTTACGGCACGGCGTCTGCCCCTTACCTCGCTAACCGAGTGTTAAAACAATTGTATATAGACAATGGACAGGAATATCCTAAAGCAGTTCCTATCCTTCAACATGCAATGTATGATGACGATGTCCTTTTCAGCGCTAATGATGAGGCTGATGCTATGAATATTCAAAATCAGCTTAATGACTTGCTATCATGTGGAGGCTTCCATTTTAGGAGATGGGCTTCCAATTTTCCTGAACTTCTTAATGATCTCCCAAGCGAAGTCAGAGAACTCCGCTCAGATCATATCCTAGAAGCATCTGAATCACTAAAGGTTCTGGGATTGAGTTGGATTCCCGCAGAGGATGTTTTTCACTTTCGCATCACCACGCCTCCTACGCACAAGCACACCAAAAGAACGGTGTTGTCATTCATAGCGAAATTGTATGATCCGCTAGGTTGGGTAGCACCGGTCATTATTGTTGCAAAAATCTTAATGCAGGACTTGTGGCTTAGTAAAATTGAGTGGGATGATCCCATCCCGAATGACATGTTACGTCAATGGGAAAATTATTGCAATCAATTGAAGATTTTAGAAAAAATAAAAATCCCTCGATGGTGCGTGCAACGTCACGATGATTTAGGCTTAGAATTACACGGGTTCTGTGATGCGTCCACACGAGCTTACTCTGCAGTTATTTACCTGCGAGTAATACATTCATTTCAAGACATACAAGTATCTCTTCTAACATCCAAAACGAAGGTGGCTCCCGTTAAAGTCATTAGTGTACCTCGTTTGGAATTATGTGCCGTGGTATTGCTCACCAAATTACTAGAATACGTGA
Source organism: Gonatopus flavifemur (assembly GCA_018340375.1). Taxonomy (NCBI): domain Eukaryota; kingdom Metazoa; phylum Arthropoda; class Insecta; order Hymenoptera; family Dryinidae; genus Gonatopus; species Gonatopus flavifemur. Next base: position 19,017,608 of record JAFFJZ010000009.1, read on the forward strand.
CTCTCCAATTGGGAATGGAGAACATACCTTCATACAGTTGGAGCGATAGCACGGTTGTACTGGCTTGGATTCGACAGCATCCTACCAGATGGACAACGTTTGTTGCCAATCGAGTATCGTATATTCAATCAAAACTTCCTCGACCGAAATGGAACCACGTTGGTACTGATTTCAACCCGGCAGACTGTGCCTCCCGAGGTATTTCAGCCGAGGAATTATCCAAGCATGCACTTTGGTGGACCGGACCCCCTTGGTTAAAACAGCCTTCAGCCCAATGGCCTTTTGCTGATTCGCTCTTTGCGACAGATGTTAGTGCGAATAGAAATGCTATATGGGCTGAATCTAATAAACGTGCATCTAATGAGGCCCCTTGTCATTTGCAAGCAGGTTCTGAGTGGGAACTACCGATGCAGTTATCTACTTGGCCAAAACTGATACGCGTTACCGCTTACGTGATTCGATTCGTGACATGCTTACGGAATTCAAAGAACGGTATTCCTCTGAATACCGGCACGCTGGATGTTGATGAACTAGCTGTAGCGAAAACATACTGGTTGAAACATGTACAACATCAAGCTTATCATAAAGAACTGGAAGACTTGTCCAGCGGACAAGCCGTAAAACCCAGTAGCTCATTGAGGTCTCTCAACCCATTTCTTGGTCAAGATGGACTAATTCGGGTTGGTGGGCGGCTTCGTCATTCGTCTCTATCCTATAATGAAAAATTCCCCATTATATTACCACGGCATCGAATCAGCGAATTATTAGTACAGCAAGCACATTTACGGACTTTGCACGGAGGTACCCAATCGACCTTGCGTATTTTGCGTCAAGACTATTGGATAGTAGGCGCACGCAATTTAATCAAGGCTCAAATCCATAGTTGTGTGTCATGTACTAGAGAAAAGGCTCTGATGTCGAGTCAACTAATGGGAGACCTACCGTCGGCTCGAGTCATTCTATCTACTCCCTTTACACACGCCGGGGTTGATTATGCTGGGCCTATACAGGTCATTCCCCAAGTAAAGCGAGGTAGCAAGGCATCTAAATATTATGTAGCGGTATTTATATGTTCGGCAGTTAAAGCGATACATTTGAAATATGTAGAAGATTACACGACTTCTGGATTCTTAGCCGCGTACAAACGATTCGTGAGTAGACGAGGAACACCCTCAGATTTATATTCTGATAATGGTACAAATTTTCAAGGGGCCGATCGGGAACTGAGACAAGCTTTCCAAGCTATTAGGGTAAACCCGGATATTAAAAATTTCATGACAAACCAGAGTACTACGTGGCACTTCATCCCTGCTGGCGCTCCACATTTTGGAGGTTTATGGGAAGCAGGGGTTAAAAGTTTCAAGCATCATCTGAAACGCGTGGTAGGTGCTCACACTCTTTCACAAGTCGAATTTTCAACCCTATTATGTCAAATTGAAGCTTGTCTCAACTCCCGACCTCTCACCGCATTGAATGATGACCCAAACGATCACAATGCACTTACACCGGGACATTTTTTAATAGGACGCCCTTTATTGAGCGTTCCTGAACCTACTCTGCTCGATGTTCCCGATAATCGTTTATCTTGGTGGCAAAAGGTTCAAGCCATGAGAGATCGGATTTGGTATGCCTGGCAGCATGACTATCTTCAGTCATTACAACATCGTTACAAATGGCAAAAGCCAACTCCTTCTATTCGCGTGAATGATTTAGTGATATTACGCAACCACATGCTGCCACCATCCAAATGGGACCTTGCTCGTGTCATTGCGATTCATCCAGGTCCTGATGGACATGTAAGAGTAGTTACCGTGCGTACCAGAAGAACGACGCTCAAGCGGCCTGTTACTCAAGTTTGTCGATTGCCTATTGAATCATCTGAATAAAATTTTAGTTGACTTCAGACATTAGATATGTAAAATTTATAGAATTATTGGCCTGTCATCAATTACAATAAGAGAGCGATTGTGCATAAGATTGTTATGCTTGTTCTGATCCACTAATATTTGTATATTATAGTTTGTATATATAGAATGGCACACAAGATTAGTTGAAGTGATTTAATCATAAGATACAGTAATCTAGGCTATCAATTGTTTGAGAGAAAGAATGGAAAGGATGCTATGATGGATTATAGTTCACTATTCCGTCATTGTTGCACCAATGATATTTATTCATGTATATGTTTTGGTTTGTTTGTCCGTTTGGACCTTACCAGGCTCCAAGGTGGGCGGTATGTTTAAAGAATTCAGATATTTGTATTCTTCTAACCGATTATATTCAATACTGCTATGTTATTCATATTTGAACCTTACTTTTAAGCCACTCGGTAGAAGAAATTCCTCTGTCAGTTTACCTGACTTCATCGATTGTTAGTTCTTGAATCATAACAGGACAACGTTATTGCCTCTCTCTTTGAATAGAGCAATACGATTTTCATGTGTGAAGCTTGTGTGTGTGGCAGGTAGCTTCTTCGATGTACATCACTTGTACTTTTGGCCTTTTATCTCGACGCGTTGTGCGCGATTAAAACCGATTATTCTGTATTACGAAAACTCTGAGTTAAAACTCATTTTACGTTGATTGATGTAAATCTTGTGTGCCGAATTATGATTATATAAACGTGCATAATAAATTTATATTCTCAATCACACCGTGCATATATGTCAATTTCGGTCATCCAGCAAAATAAAAAAAAATAAGTACGGTGAAATTTTATCGTTGGAATATATCGTACAGTTTTCTTAGCACAAACGGCAACAATCATTGTTTAGTGTGATACCATTCGAATACCCAGGTGTACTTGGCAGCTCATATTGATTTCACATCTTTTCTTCAGATGAGATATATCCTATCGCGTTTCATCAAAATTTTGAATGTAGTACAATTTTCCTTTAGAATGTATTTTCAGATTTTGTTTTTTTTTGTAAGTTTTGGAGGAATTTCCATGTACTTGGCGTTATTTTTCCACTTTTTTGGAGTTTTTTTTTATCGGGTTCCAGAAACCCAAAAGGCTATATGCTCGAATGTCCGTGATCCAGACAGCACATAAGAATCCCAAAGAATGGATTCTGAAAAAAGAACTCTTGAATAACTCTTTCAGAATACTTTGTATTATATAAAATTCTATGAAAACACTGTGCCTTCGCATGATAACATTGTAAAGAGTGAATTTAGATTCATTCTTGAAAACCATGTCCGTTTTTTTTCAATATTTTGGAATGTCTTCAAACTGCACTGGAATAGGTAGATCAATGTGAAGATTTATATCTTTGCTGTTGGGGATGATCGATCGCATCCGCACTGTTTGTGTCAACATACCGGGACTATGCATCCGAGCAGAGGGGGGCAACTTCAAGCGATTATTGTAACAGCATCAAGCACCCGTCATGTGAGAGGCAAGGGGACCCACAATAATCAAGCACTCTGGAGGGAACAGAGAACTACCACGTCCACGTCGTTGTTCCTGGGTAGCGCTAAGAGTAGTTCATCAATCAATTCGACGGTCCATACTTTGCACTACAATGGGCGAAAAGGAGTCCATGACCAGTGTTCCACAAAGGGTTTGAAACCAGCTTTCCCATGCCAGGATGAAAAAATGGGGGTCCCATTCCAAAAAACCATCTTCACCCCTGAATGACCTCCAAACTGACCTCTAAGAGATTGTTCAAGGTCAGCATCATACTTCCCTCTTGGAACCCTAAACTTTTTACCCAGAACATTTTTCTCCATCTCCACTAGTTTCCGAGATATTCGATTATATCACTCCAAATGGACCACCCTGTATAGCTTGTGCTGTGCTCAATGCTACATTGAAACCTTCCGTTTTCACGGGAACAACTGAGGAAAAAGTCAACAAAATGCTGAAAAATGTGAAGAGACCTAACTTATTGAGCATTCCAGTATAGAGCAAGAATTTGAACTTTCGAAGTTCTCTCTTCGAACGCATTGAGATCTCAGAATTCAATCCATTTTCCAAATTGACTTTGGAGCAATCACGTCTCTATACATGTGGGACACACCAGATAAGAATGGCTGTGAGTTATTATCCTGATCATATCAACGAATCGGGGGATTTTCAATTTCAAGTAGCAAAATTGATAAAATATTGTGACTACCATAATCCTGAAGCCCCTGAAGATGGAACGAAGATTCTCAAAGAATCCCATGATGGATTCATAAAAAATCCTTCATGAACACATCGGAACCAGGGCGCTGTGTGAGCTATCAAGTATTCCGGTGCCTTCGAGTGACTTCTTTTCAACTTCTATTCACTTGACTGTCTCAATTGGGAAATGCTTGTTGATTCCAACTCAACTCACAGTACCAGTCCTCATAGTACTAGTCGGGAGTCAGCCGTTAAAAAAGTGACTAATTTATGGACGGCTAGAAGTTTGTTAAACCTGTTGTTTGGGTTACGGCAGACAACGTCTGTAAGTATGAATATTCGCGGGCAGTGGTTTGGACCGCTATGAATTTTGAAACTCGCTTGTTGTACCGTATAAATTTTAATTATTTATGGACGAGTGAGTGTTGTTGTATTGATTGTTCAACACATTCTAATGATGGAAATATAAGAGGCAGACATTTTTGATAGTGGGTTTTCATAGGCAGACGTTGCGAATTTGTACGTTGAAAGGTTTTTTTTGACAAATAAATGGACACTCCAGATTTGGTGTGCGGATTAAGTGCCACATTCAAACCACATTTATACTATGGGCAGACATTTTGGTCAGTTCCAAGAATGGGGCGGACGTTTCAAAAACGTGGGTTAATTTGCTGCCGTTGACAAATTTATGGACGGTTCAAATCATATCGATTCATCAACTCAAGCATAGTCAATATGAATCGTGAAATTGGCAGACGTTTATAATAGTTCCTTGAAGAATTATACTACCCCGAACCTGTAATTCATTTGTATTGTCAAGTTTTGACCTCTTTCCTGATGGTAAGTTGTTGAAACTCGGAGATAATTCTTCCTCAGTTAATTCAAAATTACGTTTTGCGTATCGCGTTCTCATCCAGATGGTATTCGGGAGCTTGATCGAAGACATTTTGATCGAAAGCATTTGATCGAAAACCATGTGATCAAAAAAATTTTCTCAACAACGGCTGGTGTCTGAGGGTTCGGGGGGGGGGGTTGTTGAGTGGCGTCCCTAGATTCTATTTTTCTACGCCCTCCTTGAATGTTCTCCAAACGAACTTGTCCCCAGTAACCTGATTCAATTAAATGTTTGCGATCCAATATTTTTCGATTGAGCTCCCTAGAACCTCCAGATACATCATTCGAATTGTCCTTTGGACCATGTAATCAAGTCATCCCTTCAATTGATGAATTTCCAACCATCAGCGAAAAATAGTTACGGAACTACTCAGTCGATGAGACAAATCCCACGTTAGTTCAATCAATTAATACGATAGTAACGTCAAGTAACGTGGTATTTATCTCAAATAGTAAGTAGTTGTCGTAACTGTTTTCTGTAAGTGGTCGAAAATCGACCGCGCGAGTCACTGTTGCGAGTATTCTTCCTTCCCATGTGGGTCTTAATATCACATGTTCGACTCTTCGATCACATTTGAGCAAAGTTACATGATATCTGGATTATTAGAATAGGACAAAGACATGCTCTCAAAAAATCCCTACACGGAGAAAAAAGGGTTTGTTACTATAGCGCCTACAAAGACATTAGTTGTCCTAACAAAAATATTCACTGGAGCAACTAAGCCGTTAGCTCTGTTAAAAAATTTGTTTTTGTCAGCAAAAGAATTCAGTTGCATCAATCATTTTTCTTGCTTCTGCAGCAATATTTTTTTGTAGGCGCTATAATAACAGACCAGTTGGTTATGCCAGCAATTTTTCTTTCTCCTTGTAGAAATATCGATCTCGAGAACGTATTCTTCTTCTCTTCTGGATTGATACAACTGTGATTTATACGGGACCACCACGGGAATATACTATAACTTTCATGTGCATTGAGAAATTAGGGAATGAGATATGCGCGTTAAAAAAGCCACATTTTCCATTATATCCGTCCTCTCTTATCCAATTGCTTTGGCTCAATTCGTCGGAAACTTATATACACGTAGAAAAGTGCCTCCTTGGAAAATAGCAGAGTTCAATATTTGATAGAGCAATAAATGTTTCTAATATGTTCCATGTGTTGTACTAGTTCTCAAATCCCATTATCTGATGTGTTTGAATAATTTTGTGTTTCGACATTTGGATGAATTTCATTTGGAGGATGCGAGAAAAAGGACGAAGAATCAGAAGAATATAAGCATAACAATTTGACCTGATGACGGTTTTAGCTTAGTGAGTTACTTGGACATGATATGATCTGTTTGATAGGCCGCATAATGCGTCGGATTTTTCCTAAGAAGTATCAGACTACCCAAATGATCAGAAGAATGGAAATACAGAAATTCTGAGAGTATATGTAAATTCTTATTGTCTACCTCTGTTCAGGAAGGGATCTCTTCGTCTGCCAATATTGAAGAATTGAATGACACATTATGACAGACATCTCTTCTTAAAGGCAGATGTCCATGAATTTGTCAATGGCAGCAAATCAGCTCACGTGTTTGAAACGTCTGCCCCATTCTTGGAACTGACCAAAATGTCTGCCAATAGTATGAATGTGGTTTGAATGTGGCACTTAATCCGCACACCAAATGTGGAGTGTCCATTTATTTGTCAAAAAAAAACCTTTCAACGTACAAATTTGCAACGTCTGCCTATGAAAACCCACTATCAAAAATGTCTGCCTCTTATATTTCCATCATTAGAATGTGTTGAACAATCAATGAAACAACACTCACTCGTCCATAAATAATTACAATTCATATTGAACAACAAGCGAGTTTCAAAATTCATAGCGGTCAAAACCATTGCCCGCGAATATTCATACTTACAGACGTTGTCTGCCGTAACCCAAACAACGGGCTTAACAAACTTCTAGCCGTCCATAAATAAGTCACTTTTTCAACGGCTGGCTCCCTAACTATACTGTTCTGTACTCAGTACTTACAGTACATTTTCTGTTCGATGTATGATATGTAGTAGGATCAAACTCCTGATTATCAGATGGGGACTGCGATTGGAATAGCACGTGAGGTATCATATTCCACCTGGTTTTTTCTGTTACAAACCATCTTCCATATTCATGATATTCTCAATGGCTCCCCATGTACATCCTCCCAGCATGATACGTGATTTGAAATTATGTCAGGAATCCCATAGAATAGCAAAGAAATGTTCGCGTGAGGAGCAATTCATGTTTGAATGAGAAATTCCAACATATTGACTTTGATACTATATTTTCGGTATGAACCCATCACTTTTCGAAATTTTCATACACGAAGAAAAAGGAATTCGCTGTGGCAGCGGAATCTACTTTTGCTGGGTTCCTTCTGCCAGAGCAGCAAATTTTTTGCTGTGACAGCAAACTATTTGCTGTTCCATCAATCTTGTCAACTGCGACAGAGAATTTTTAGCTGTGGCAGCAAAAAATGTTTGCTATCCCAGCAAAATTTGTTTGCTATTCTGTATATAATACTGGAAATTTGCTGGCGGAGCAAATATTTTTTGCTGCCACAGCTAAAAAATTGCTGCCGCAGCTAACACGATTGCCGTTATAGCAAATTTTTAGCTAGGTCAGCAAAAAATTTCGCTATTCTATATATAATACCTCGATTTGCTGCGTCAGCAAATTTTTCCTCTCCGTGTATTCACCTTCGAATTCAGCACCCTCGAAAACATGAAAATTGATGTTGAATTCAGTACCCGTACAAGGAGCGAAAATGAACACTTTTTACGCATCCTCCTTTGGTCAGCCATTTCTTCCATTCAGCTCCTTTGATGAAAATCGCGGCCGCGTTTTGTAGTTTTGAGTTGAGTATCTCCTCAGCATCGGTACCGGGAATGATTCCATCCTCCTATGACAACCTACGGGAATTTCGCGTCAGTCGATTATTCGCCCTATTGAAAAAATCCAATGGATTCCGATAGATTCCGATAAAAAACCTATTGGGATCCATGAGGTCTATTTGGAAGACAGAAAATGTAAGCAGTGGAGGTATTGGATATTCTTGGGAATCTCCATCATTGTGCTCTGATTTGAAAATCCTTATAGCCCATGAATCGGAATTCATGAGTTTTATGCATTGATTGGCTTCTATTTGGAATTACAATGCTGATAAGTATTTGATTCGATGAGGATTTTCCGGTTTGTCCACATGCATCGGTGATTCCATTATGGCCCGAGAAAATAGTTTGAGCCGTATTCGTACATGAAGTGTACCAATCGTTTTCTATTGGGATTTGCATTTCAAAAATGAATAAGCTGGATGAGGTTAATCAAATATTTATATTGGTGCATTTCTATCTGGATATAGCAACTTTTGGCTGTATGAATTTTATTGGATTTCATTGGGAAGTGCGATTGAATAATCAATAATACTGTTATCTTATTCCATGTGGAAATGCTGTGACAAATACACATAAGTTCCCAATTGAAATCAGTTCACAGTGCCGTAGGCTGCTATTGGGAGTTCCAGGAATTCCTGTTATCGGAGAAGACAAATGATTTATTCAGCCACTTCTATCGCCTTATGATTGGAATCTCCAATCGAAGGACATCCATATGAGATGTATAAATTCAATAGCGATTTATAATCATGTTATTGATAGGTCTTATCGGAATCCATTGGGATATCCGATGTGAATATTATGAGAGAATTCAGTGGATTTTGTTGGAACTTTCCATTGAAAGAATCACATGTCATTCAAAGTTCCTTGAGATGGGAGGGAATCTAATGGGATAAAACCCCGTATACCTACGATTTTCCATCGATTTGCATTTGGTATTCCTATTGGAGGACGTCCATATGGTATGCATGAATGAAATAGGGATTCAAATGCATTTTATTGATATTTTTTCATCGGAATCCATTAGGATATCCAATCTAAATATTGTGGAAGAATTTATTGGTTTTCATTGGAACTTTCCGTTGAAAGAATGAAATTTCGTTCGAAGTTTTTCTACATGGAAGAAAATCCGGTTGAATACAAATTCACGACCATGGCGAGTTTCCATCGATTTGCATTTGGTTTTCCAGATGCCAGATTCAAGACCGAGACCTCTTTTACCCTCTCCATCGACTGTTTCCCCTTTCTCCCACCATGCGGAATAAGTCAAGTGAGCGACAGAGAAAGAATAACTATTACTCTCTCGCTCGCCCGACTTGTTCCGCATGGTGGGAGAAAGGGGAAGCGGTCAATGGGGTGAGATAATACGGTCTCGGTCTCGAATCTGGCATCACTGATTCCGATTGAAGGATGTCCATATGACATGTATGCATTGAATAGCAATTCAAATGCATTTTACTGATATTTTTTTATCGGAATCGATTCGGATATCCGATATAAATATTATGACAGAATTCATTGGATTTTATTGGAACTTTCCATTGAAAGCATGACATTTGATTTGAAGTTTTTCAAAATAGAAGAGAATTTGAATAAGAAATCATAAGTACGGCGTGGCGTTTTCCATCAAGTTGCATTTGTTCTCAAGAATTGAAGGAAATCCATATGACATGTATGGATAACATAACGATTTACATCCATTGTATTCATATGTATTGCTTATCAGATTCCATTGGAATATCCTATGTGAATATCGAGAGGGAATTTATTGGATTCTATTGTAATCATTCATTGGAAAGCATGACATCTCGTTCAAAGTTTCCTAAAATGAAAGAGAATACGAAATTACCACTACGACGATTTTCCGTGGATTCGCATTTGGTATTCCAATTGAAGAACGTTCATAAGACATGTATTAAACGAAATAGCGATTTCTAAGTGAGATTTTTTGACGGAATTCATTGGGATATTCAATATACGTATTATCAAATTCATTGGTTCCCATTGGAACTTCCTATTGAAAGGACGACATTTCATCAAAAGTTTTTCTAAATGGAAGAGAATTTGATTGAATACCAATTCACGACCACGGCGGTTTTCCATGGATTTGCATTCGATATTCCAATAATTCCCGACTAGAAATTTGCCCGATCAGTCATAAGGGCATGATCGGGTAATCTTGAGGCATACCTTAGTAAGGCATGCCTGATCATGACCGGGTCAGGATCGGATGAGATTGCCTTTCATGCGGTGCTAATTAGAGTCCCATAAGGCCATGATATCAGTTTTTGACCAAGCCCTCATATATGTGCCTTGAGTAGACGTGGTTTCACATAAAAATATGTGCAACCAGGTAAGAAGATCCGCGCCCCACCGGGATCTGATATGTCATCCTAACATGGAATATTGATTTTTCGACGCAGACCGTGACAAGGATATTGAACCGGGGCCTTATCGGTGCCTAATAGATTTGCCTCAGGTATAGATTTATCTACATATAATCAAGTGACACCAGGTAATATAATCAGGGCCACATCGGGCCCTCCCGTATGTCCCTGTCGTGAAATACTCATTTCACAACAGATTTATGTAGTGTTAGAGAATCCAATCCTTATCAGGCCCCTATATGGTTGCGTCATGAAAATCGATGCCTTCCCTGGTGAAAGGGGAGCGTGTCATAAAGAGTGACGGAAGCGTAAGAATGTTTCAGATGACTCCTCTAATACTTTTTACATGCTTCCTATCCACTCTCCAATTACGCTTCCGTGTGTAAAGCCCGGTTTCCATGAAATTGGTGTTTCTTCCCATACGCTTCGCACACTTCAAATATACGTTCGAACTACTCTTAATGTCTCACTTGACGCTCGGTATACGCTTGAATCCACGTTCCAAATACTTTCCAACTACGTTTCTGACACTTCCTAATACACGCTTCCCTTTCACCAGGGTTATCATCCTCATTTCTGAGAGAAATCTGAAAAATTCAAAAGATATCTTGGGATATAAAATAGGATTTTCTTCGTATATGGCAAACTAACATCAGGTGATATGACCAGGATCATGTGGGGCCCTTTCATGTATGCCTGACCTGAAACACCTATTTTGCCACGGAGTGTAGCTAAGACTCGGTATTCTACTCTTATCAACCACCCGCCTATCCATCTATCCATCCAAGCGTCTATCTATTTTGAAACCCATTTCCACATATTTTTATAAAACTTCAAATACCATTCAGCTATATGATAGAAAATGAGGGATTCAAAAGGTTGCAAATGTCACTTGAAAAGAGAGGTTATGTGCCATCTTGCTTGAATCATATCTGGCGTACTATATGTTCGCCATCTTTTTTTTTTTATTGCATATGACTGTATGTAGCCATTCGATTGTAATTCTTACACGTTATATTTAGTGTTACCACGAACATCCCGTTGCAGACGCACTGTATATTCCAATGAAATGTATATTTTGATAAATTTTCATTAGTGTGCTCAGTGGTGTGAACATCCACTTAGAGAATTATAACCGGTTCACATCTCCAACTGACGGGAGATTGGTTGAACTAGATCTCAACTGGGAGGGAAATACTTACTGATATTTACACCCCCTAATGTACATATATCACCACACATAAATCAGTATTGTATCCACATGGTCTTAAATCATTAAATTCAAAATTTATACAGTAATTATCATGTGTACATTGAATGACAAAAATACTCACTAGCATAAAAATGTATAATTCTCAGTCTTAATACAGAATCGGGATTATGATTTGTACAAGACATACGCCGAATTCCACACTCTATTGATGTAAGTCTCCCGCCAGGTGGTGCTAAAAATCAATTTCATACATATTCGTTTGAGATCATAATTCTCATGGTACTCGAAACATGGAATGATTTGAAATTTTCTTCGAGTTCTTGTGCTAGTTGAGGTACTTTGTACATTTAATTGCGGTATACTTATTTTCACAGAACTCTAGGAATTGATTTGAAAATTGTGTTGATTCATTAAGTTTATAATACCTATTTTGATTCCAGTGATTGCTTTTACAATGAGTGGCGCATACACACTGCGAAAACGTGAAGTAACTCGATTACGAGTCCAAAAATATCGTCGAGCAAAAAAATGTAATCCGAACAAAACTGAACCAGCTTGTGTAATCAATTCTGAAACGGATGCAATATCAGGTAATAACCATTCGTTGACAATCTCATCATCGTCAATGAATGAGAATTTATGTACATTTGAAGATGCTACAACTACCCAACTATCAACTGGAAATTTTAATGTGACTCAAACTTCGTCCGAGAGCAATTCAGAAAATGAGTGTATTAGAGAAATTTTACAAGATGTTGAAAATACTTCAAGCTCAAACTCTTCAACGATCGGGGAAGAGGAGTCTTCAGATATTATAGAAAATCTTCGTTCATGGGCATGTGAAATTCCACCTCTCCCGCATTCTCGCTTGAACACTTTGCTAAAAATCTTACGACCCAAATTCCCTGAGTTACCACTAAGTTCAAAAACATTTTTACACACTCAATCTATTTCGTATCAGATAGAAGCAATTGACGAGAACGATGATGGCCAATTTGTGTATTTTGGCTTGACCAAATATCTTGAAACAAATGTTAATCCACGTTTGCACGAAAATGGCAATATAGAATTAGTGATAAACATTGACGGTTTACCATTATATAAAGCCAGTTCTAAACAGTTTTGGCCTATTTTGTGTAAAATTTTCCACCAACCTGATTTTTATGAACCATTTCCTGTAGCGATATACTGTGGGGAACATAAACCAAAAAATGTGGATAAATATTTCGAAAAATTCACGAATGAAATCAATGATCTGCAAAAAAATGGACTTGATATAAATAATCAAGTATTTCGAGTATCCATCAAATGTTTCATTTGCGATAGACCTGCACGTTCTTACATCAGATGCATCAAAGGCCATGGTGGATACTGGGCTTGTGAACGTTGTTCTATTCGTGGAGAACGGGTTGAAAAACGAACTATTTACGGATTTGATATAGATGAATCTGATTTAAGAACTGACGCTTCATTTCGACAACAAAACAATGCTGAACATCATACCAGAATTTCACCATTACTCAAAATTGAATCTGCCACTCGCCACAGAAGACCACTTTACGGAATTTGATGAGAAATTGTCGAATAATAAAGCATTCTTGAAAAACATTTTATGTATAATACGAGTGTTCTCACATTCATTTATGTTCTTCCAACATGTTAATTCCAATATTGAAACGTGAGGTTCAATACGTGAAAATGAATTAACAACATTTCAGAATCATTATCTTTCTTGTATTCACCTCCGTATTGTATTTTGTATAACGATATGTATATATATATACATATATATATATTTGAACGACTTTCAGAGAAAACAGTTAGAAAGGTCTTTTGATGTACGCCGGACGTTGGTTAGAAATATTGGCGACATAATACGTATGTTTCTTACTCAAGACTTAGCGAAAACGTTCACCACTGTCAAACTCGTACCCGGAAAAAAAGTATTCAAAACAACAAAATTTTATGCATGCCTCGAAGGTATTTTTACAAAATTCATTACATACTGCATTGTGTCGTATGATATTAAATATGTACGTACAGCCCTAATTTCTGTTTCTTGTGTTCCAGATGTCATCAGTAAACGTTACAGTAAGATCGCGAACAGTCCTATATCCAATAAAAAAATTCAGAACGCTGTACAATCTGTTTTTAATAACAGATTTAAGATTTTATGATTTGAATCTACGAGAAGGCATCATTTGCGCATATTGTATGCAGATATTACTGAGAAATTTATGTTATTAATCATTCATTTTTGAAAAAAATACGTTCAATAAAGAGAGTTCATGTGCAACCCAGGTTGAGTATTGAATATGAATCCAATTCCAATGATTGTTGAATAAAAAAACATGCCTTGACATGTGAAAAAACGTGCAATGTAAGATAATGTATAATATGAATATTATCTATCATCATTACTTGTTAATTCCAAAATTCAGTGGAACACATTTCCAACTTGCTCAGAAACATGCAAAAAACACTTATGAATTCCCACTTTTGAGAAAATATGACGTAACAAGATCATCAAAATATACTAAAACCTTCTTTCTTTTTTCTTTAATAAACACATTTATCCATGAAGCAGTGGAGCCTTCCGGAGTAGCTGACCTGATCATCTGGTCAGCGACTTCGGAAGGCTCCAGTATGTCATACTACGAAGATAGTTGGCCAAAATCTTTAGATGGTTACTTTAATCAGGATTCGATTGGACTTCACAAGGGACTGATCAGTTTTTCTCATCCATGTGACCGTACAAAATTCTCCATAATTATTTTCTGGTCGCTTTTATGAATACCTAATGCACTTGTTATTCTCTTCAAGATCTGATTATTTCAACTCTTCAGCATTCTCGCCTAATTACATCGTCTTTACAGTTCTATGTTGTACACAAAATAAAAGTTGTCTGGATTGCACACCCATTGTCTCATATATAACGAAAACAATATTTTTCTTGTTTCAAATAAACTCGTTTCGGATTGCAATATTGTTTCAGTACAAATTTAGATTTTTAATTTCTCTTCGACTGAAACAATATTCTCTCAATCCAAAACGAGTTCATTTGAAACAAGAAAAATATTGTTTTCGTTATATATTAGACAATGGGTGTGCAATCAAGACAAATTTTTTTTGTGTATGTATGATCAGATACCATTCGAATTACATTGTCAATAATATAGCCATGAAGCTACATGCTTGCTTGATTAATGCTTTGAAGCCATGCTACCAAGTCAGATTGAGATGATCCATATTGGTAATAGTTTAGAGACGTTCCTTGTAGTAAGGTCAATTTATAAGGTTCTGTTCATTTTTTTTATCAGTTTATCACGAGGCCACTGTATTGAATGTATGATCAGGTCCCGATCAGGCTGCGTTATCAAGACCTGATAGTAGAATATGGCTGACATGATCTGAACATGATAATGGCCCTAGCACTTTTTCTGGTTTATTGGTACCTTTTCTAATCAGGTTAACTCATGAGGCCCTGATCATTCTTACCTGATCATTTCCTCATCACGCCTTTGCGTTACATGTATCGGGTCCCGATCGGGCTACATTATCAGGGCCTGACTACTACAGCGGGCTATCATGATCCGATCATGATAATGGCCCTTGTATTTTTTCTAGTCGGGAATTGGAGGATGTCTATATGACATGTATGCATTGAATAGCAATTCAAATGCATTTTACTGATATTTTTATATCGGAATCGATTGGGATATCCGATATAAATATTATGACAGAATTCATTGGATTTTATTGGAAGTTTCCATTGAAAGCATTACCTTTCATTTGGAATTTTTTAAAAATAGAAGAGAATTTGATTGAATAAGAAATCACGAGTACGGCGCGGCGTTTTCCATCAAGTTGCATTTGTTCTCAAGAATTGAAGGACATCCATATGACATGTATTCATGGAATAGCAATTTCCAATGCTCTTATTGATGTTTTTCGCGGAATCTATTAGGATATCCAATATAAATATTGTAAAATAATCTATTCGCATCTTATTGGTTGAATTATTCAACAGAAATGTGAGATTGGCCAATCCCACACCTGCATAATTCCGTTAGGATCCAAGGACAGCTATGAACCCTGAACATCCAATCAACAAAAATTTTATGTCATAAATTCCAAGTACAACAAGATGCAAATGAGCAGAACTGATCGATCAGTGAGAACGAAATATTTCCATCTCTCTCTGTCACTGATTCACCAGGAAATAATTGAACGCAACTTAACTTGTTCATGACACTCCGATACACGACACATCAGGATTTTTACGTATTATTCATGAAAAAAAATGGGGGAATTATTGGAGAATCATTTTTTCTTGCATATTCTATAATTTGGATAGAAAGGTTATCAGAATCTCAGACACGTACATGATCTTAGTCTGAAGAAAAAATCGATTATTCAGCGCCTTCCATTATTCCACGTATAGTTACATACATCCTTGAATCGAGATAACGTTCAGAATACCGTAACTATTGGGAAACAAAATAAATAAGCCTGTCAGTAAATCACGATTGTATGGTCATGTGTTTTTTCATCGTGGTGAAAAAAACAGAGGAAGAAAACAGCATCGATGTACGGATATATCAAATTGCTTAAATCAAAAGAATATACAATGATTGAGGTATCTCGAATCAGAAATTTTCAGCAACCGTTCGTGATAAATAAAATGTATCTGCTGAAATGTGAGAATGGTTACGAGGAAGGAGGAGCCATTTTTGTAGAAGGTGAGATCCCAGTAAACCCTGAGTTCTTGGAGAGGAATATAAGATATCCGATGAAAGAAACGTTCAAGATGTATCTAAAAGATGTCTGATAGATGGATATTAGAAATCTTCAGAAAGATATCTTATAGATGCTTGTATAAGATATTTGAAGTATATCTGAAAAATCTATTGCATCAAAGCTCTTGAAATATCATCTACAAGACACCTTTTGGAACTTCAATTTCTGGAAAGATGGTGTCTACCGACTTTGCCTCTCGCATCACTCTTCTGCCTCATTCTCTCACGTGCAGCACGTGTGAAATTTTGAATCTTGTATATAAAAATGTTATATATTGGGATTCAAAAGTGCAATCGATCTGTCCATTGGATAAAAACTCACCAAGTAGGTGCATGATATTTTATTCGTATATTCGTTGGATGTCATTGTATACTTTTTCAAAATCAGCATTAGTGAACATTATCGGCATTCCTAACCCTGGTGAAAAAATCCGATTAATTCCGATAAAAAGAAATTCTATCGGAATGAATTAAGTTTCTGCATCGGAGATTTCCCACTGATACCGATCAGATACTTTCTTATTGGATTGAATCGGTAATTTACAATTGACAAAAGTTCAGATCAAATCCGGTGAAAAAAATTTCATTGAAATGAATTGGGTTTCTGCATCGGGAATTTCCCATTGCTACCAATAAAATGTTTTTCTATCGAATTCAGTCGGTATTTCATGATCAATCAAAACTCCAATTCATATCAATTGTTTCCTTTTGGAATTGGAGCCGGATTTCTTCGCTTAGACGAACGTTCGCGAACTTGCTTACCTTCAACTACCAAAAGTTTGTTGGTGACGGATTTAGTGGACTGTAGTAAGGATATGTGAAGAAGTGCGTGAGAGTGAAGGCAACTCGACTGAACAACGGTATTAGGTTGAACAAAAGAATTTACTTCACTTGAATCGTACAAGAATGAGACGAAGCACTGCGAATTCACACAGTGGTTGTTACTCGCGTATAATATGTAGATTGGAGACAAGACTCCTTTTGATTATATGAACAATCGATCATATCGCGATCGAGTGGATGCAATTAAGTAGCAAATACGAATAATAGCGTGTATAAGGGAACTCGCAACTTATCATCGATATACGATCGATAGATCTGTAACAATTATTGCGTTGAACTTGTTCTAAATCGAGACAAGACTCAGACAGTTTTATAAGATAATTGTCGCACGGCGAAAATTGAATTGAATCATCGGCCCTTGGAAAAGGTAGCCAGCAATGATATGATAGTTAGGAGGTGGAAGAGGCATGAGGTGATCTATATTCAGCCAATAATAGGCCATATCGAATGTCACGTCATACTCTCCTTTCCTCTCCATCAGTTTGGTGGCACACGACTAAGCAAGGACGTGGGCCTGAATATCCGATAGTTTGGAAATTTTGCAAAGGCGTAGACATAATCGAGTCAATCTTTAACATGCCGCTCACCTGTGGGGCGTACTCGCACGGAACAGGCTCCTCGCTCAGACGATGACCACCGTGTGTAGGTGTTGTCATAACATCATTTACTTGATGTGACGAATCACTAGGCTAATTTGACTAATGCTAACTTGAACTAAGAATATGATGAGATGATAGAGGTTGTCGTAGTATTGATCAATACTGAACGCAAACAAGGTACCTTTCCATGGAAGGAACCTTCGAAATGTCGTTTGGACGACTGAGGGCGTTCGTCTTTGAACGCCTTGAACCTAATCGCACGTAGTTCAACTATACTACGGTACATCCCATATATCTGAGAACTATAACCTAATCGAGTCCTTTTCGAGTATATTACAATATATACAGTATGTACATTGGGCTGCGTTATATACAATATTTACATTATAGTTTCTCACTGTCAGCTTTGTGGCGAACTTATTGGCAATTTACATGACTTTGTTATAGGGCGCTTGAGAATAGTCTGAGCAGTGCGCATTGATACGACTCTCACTAGGCCATCCTTCCCTGGATGGCATTGAATGATTCTTCCCAATTCCCAGCGACGAGGGGGGAGATTGGGATTTTTCAACAACACCATATCACCTTCGCATGAGTTCGGATGAATCTGAGTCCATTTCCTTCGCTGTTGGAGACAGTTCAGATAGTCGCTCGACCACACGCGCCAAAACTGTTCTGCCAACTCTTGTACCAACTGCCAACGAGTCAATCTGTTTTCCTGCGTATCCAGCAGAGAAGGGGCGGGAACCGTTTTAAGAGCGGTGCCCACCAAGAAGTGGCCCGGCGTTGAGGCGTCGAAATCTTCAACATCATCGGTGAAAGGAGCGATGGACCTCGAATTTAAACAACTCTCGATTTTACATAATAGTGTTATCAACTCTTCGGCAGTAGGCGTGTAAGAAGCTAATATACGCTTCAGGTGGTGTTCAACACATTTGACCCCGGCCTCCCATATTCCACCGAAATGGGGGGAGGCAGGAGGCAAGAAGTGCCAATTCACCCCTTCGCTAATTAAATATAATCGTAGATCAGGGTTCTGAGTTATTGTTTTGATGTTCTGTGAAAGTTCTTCACTAGCGCCTTGAGAAGTGGTGCCCCTATCGCTGTTAGGTCCGACGGAGTACCTCGTCTAGCAACAAATCGTTCAAAGGCCGCGAGAAATGCATTAGCCGTGTAATCGTGTACCAATTCAATATGAACGGCCCGCGTTGCCAGACAAACGAACAATGCAATATAGCATTTGTGTGTGTTTTTTCTTCTGCCTATAGAACCACGCACTAGTAATGGTCCTGCATAATCAATTCCCGTGTGAGAAAACGGTCTAGACAGCAAAATTCTAGGAGGGGGAAGATCCCCCATGAACTGAGCAACCGTAGCAGCCGTTTCACGAGCACAGGTGAGACATCGGTGTATGTGCGTCTTGACTAGGTTTCGAGCCTCCAGTACCCAAAGTCTTTCCCTAATGACTCTGAGTGTTAGTTGGATACCGCCGTGTAATATTAATTTATGGATATGAGCCACAATCAATTCGGGAATGCGATGTTTGGGTAGGATAACGGGATATTTTCGGTTGTATGATAATTGTGAGTAGCGCAGCCGCCCACCGACCCGAATCAAATCGGATTCGTCCATATGAGGATTCAGGGTTTTCAACGGGCTGTTTGCTGGTAGCGCAAGATGACGCCGTAATGCAGAAATCTCCTTAGGGAAACATTGAGATTAAACCGTACGAACCCAATAATCTGAAGCGGAATCCAGTTCTTTGGGAGTTGGAGCGAGATTGGGCTCCTTATTGAGCTGTCGTCTGAGAGCACGAGTAAATCGAAATACATAATCCGTTATTCTCAATAAGCGGGGCCAGGATGAGATCTTGTACATAAGATCCCATTCCTGTGTAGAGGTAGAAGAGTGAACGTGGGTCACTCTGCTTTCCGTTTCATCGGCGGTTGCAGTAGGGGTAGGGAAACCCGACCAATCGTTCTTTTCCTTCTGAAGCCACAGCGGACCCTTCCACCAGAGCGGATGGTCGAGAAAAGATTCGGCAGTAATGCCCCGGGAGGTGATATCTGCAGGGTTCTGTTCCGAGGGTACGTAGCCTCAGACAACATGAGGTACTACGGTTCGAATTTGAGAAACTCTATTGGCCACAAGAGTTTTTCATCGTGATGGATGTTTTTTAATCCACCCCAATGTTGCGATAGAGTCGGTCCAACAGAATGTGGGCAATGACTTCAATGAGCCTGACCTTCTGACCCAGGCTACCAGTTTCACTAATAGTAGAGCTCCACACAGCTCTAGTCGAGGTATGCTAATAATTTTTAATGGTGCTCCTTTGGATTTGGCAACGAGGAGGCTCATCTTGCATTATCCCGAAGCAGTAATAAGTTTTAGATACAGTACCGTTGGATACGCTACATTCGAGGCATCGGAAAATCCATGCAACTCAGCGTGTAGACAATCAAGACCTAGTCCGGTCCATCTAGATATAGAAACCTCATCAAGGATCGGGAGAGGTTCGTAGAAGAGTTGCTATTTGTTAACTACGTCAGGAGGAAGCTTATCATCCCAATCGATCTTTTGCGTCCACAAATGCTGCAGCATAATCTTTGCCACTATCACGACCGGTGAAATCCATCCCAGCGGATCGTAGATTTGTGCAATAGTTGATAACAATGTTCGCTTGGTCAGAGATTCGACCTGTTCTGGTTTTACGGTGATGCGAAATTGATCATTTTGAGGAGACCATCTAATTCCAAGTATTCTTATTCCCTCCCCTTCTTCAAAATTCGTATCAGAATCTAACGAGTAGTCGGACGGGTCAATGCCCTGTAACAATCCGGGCCGATTGCTGGTCCACTTTCTCAACCGAAATCCAGCCGAGCGAAGAAGCTGGAACACTTGGGACCTGGTTTGAATTGCGAGGGAAGGGTCCTCTGCGCCAAAAAAACGTCATCGACGTGAATATTTTCTTTTAGAACTGGTACTGCTAGAGGATAATGTTGACCTTGGTCGATAACTAATTGTTTTATTGCTCGCATGGCGAGATATGGTGCAGAAGTAGTCCCATAAGTAACGGTGGTGAGGGCATAGCCCTCTAAAGGGTCGGATGGGTCTGATCCCCAAATGACACATTGGAGATGTTGATCGTCTGGATGGACCCATACTCCTCGGAACATTTTGGCGATGTCCGCACTGTAAGCCCATCTGAAGGCACGCCAACTCAGAATAATCAATGGCAGATCGTTTTGGAGTTTGGGACCTGGTAAGAGCAGGTCGTTCAAAGATCGCCCATTTGAGGTGGGGCAAGGAGCATTGAAAACTACTCTAAGCTTAGTAGTGGTCCGTTCATTTCGAACGACCGAATGATGTGGAAGGAACACAGGAGGGTCGTCTCGTTCCGTTCGCGGGATGACCCGCATGTGACCCAAACCTTTGTATTCACTCATAAATTCCTTATAGGAGGTATACAATTCGGGTTCTTTGAGAAGTCTCTCTTCTAGTCGAAGGAATGAATTCATAGCAGTGCGTTTTGATTCCCCCAGTTCATGGCAAGGTTGGCTTCTGAGGGGCAATCGTACGATAAATGCCCCGTCAGCCGCTCGGGAGAAATTGGAAGAGAAATGGTCTTCGCATGCCTGTTCTTCTTCAGTCAGATGAAGGTTACTGGGGATTTCTTCTAACTCCCAAAATCTTTTCAGGACTTCGTCGAGTTGGGATTGACATGAATGGTGCACTTGTAAGGAGGTGAAGTTGCCAGACGATATTAGAGGTCCAGATAATATCCACCCAAAAATAGTATTTTGGGCCGTAGGTGTCCCAGGCGGACCTTGCCTTATCCCGTCCCGTAATATGTGCCCGAAAGCGTCAGAACCTATGAATACATCGATCCTATTAGAGGATGAGGCTTGACTATCGGCAAAAGTAAGACCGTGCAAATACGGGAATGCTTCGGGTTTGAAGGAATTCTTGGGTTTGTAACTGGTAACATCATTAACAACTGAAGCTCAGATGGGAACAGAAGGGCCCGACCCAGTCAAGGGTTCGATTGAAAAGTTAACTGCATGCCTCACGATGCCCGTCTGGCATCCGCCTAATCCCGAAATTGTTGCGTTAAGTTTAGCTCGAGGTAATCGTACAGTTTGAGCGACATCTTCGGAAACAAAAGAAGATTCAGAACCCTGATCCAATAGAGCTCGTACCCTCATTAATCCACCGGAACCCGACCTCAATAATATCTAAGCATTAGCAAGTAAAATTGTATCAATCTTCCGGTCCTCAGGTGAATTAAGATGAGAATTCAACACAGGAGTTTCGATTACTTCGTTATTTTGATTTGATGATTTCGAAGCGGAGAATGTAGTTTCGTTAACTGTAGGAGGTCTATTCGAGTTAGAAGTACTGATTGAGTTAGTCGAGTTCGGGTTCTGATGGAGTAAAGTGTGATGTCTTTTTTGGAAATGGGAGCAACTAAGTTTGCTTGGACAATTTTTCGGAGTATGACCCTTATGCAAACAATTTGTGCATAAATGAAATTTTTTTACGGAGTGAGTACGCTGTGCTACATTTAAAATTTTGAATTTGATGCAATGGAATAATTTATGATTTTCCTTACAATGAGGACATACTAATTGAGGCGAAGCAAGTAGAGTTTTGATTTGAGGTGGACGACTGAGCTTGGACTGGCCACCAACTTTGTTTTCGATTGAAAGATTTGTCGAGGTCATAGCTTCTAACGCACGTATTCGAGTGTCTAAGAAAGAAATGAGTTCCTGATAAGTTGGGTAATCAGTAAAATCACCAAGCCCAGATTCCCACTCTCTTCGAGACGTTTCGTCCAATTTTTGAAGCGTATAGTAAACGATCCAATCGTCCCAATATCCTACCGGGCGTTTCAAATTTTCTAAAGCCGACATGATCTCCGAAGTAGTATCCCTTAGATGCTTCAAATTTTCTAAAAAGTTACTCGTAATAACAGGTATGCTATACAAGGTGTTAAAGTATGCATTGATCATGGCTCTGGGATTGTCATATCGTGATTTTAGCTTAGTCCACGCAGTCCCGAAATAAGTGTCGGAAATAGTAATATTTTTCAACGAAAGACTTGCTTCGCCCTTCAAACTTGATTTTAAATAATGTAGACGTTGAACATTAGACAATGCCTTATTACCATGAATCATTGTTTGAAAAAGATCACAAAACTTAAACCATTCCTTATAGTCTCCCGAAAATGTCGGGAGTCCAATACGGGGTAATTTTACCGATTCGCTGTAGTTATTGGGTGTTGAAGCGGAGGATGAAGTTGTATCCGAGGCTGTGGTTGTGGAAGCTTCCAGTTTTTCTTCAATGTAGTCATATGCGGCGAGGTATGACTCCTCCAGCTTATCCAGTTTATTTTTCAGTAGGAATTTGTGAGTTTCCACGTCCGTATCGATTAGATTTGCTTGTAACAAACAGTGTAGATGTTGACAGCGGCTCCAATTACGTTCCAATAATTCCTCACGTCCCGTCAAAATAGTACGGATTAACTTCGCTTGTCCGAGTTTCTTGATGTTGGTCAGGGCGTTCATAACCGATTTTTTTTTGTTATCGAATTCCACTCTCCACATGGAGGGATCGGTCGATTCATCAAGGTTAGACATCGCGATTAGTTTACAGTTCACTTTGTCACAGTAGAAGTTTAACATTGAACTCAGAACGAAGATTGAATTGAGTCTTTATTAATCCAGTCGTAATTGGAGTGTCGAACGGGTTCGTAAACCACACTTAAATGTCACGATTCAGCACAACGTCGTGCGACTGATTTGGTCACATACATATTTACTTAACCAATGTCACGTGTACGTAACGATGTGGACCGTGTGAAGCAGAATCATAATTATGATTGATTCAAAACCGACTTCGACAAGGGAATTTGTTCACACGAATGGAGGTTCAATTTCACATTGTCCGATAATTTCAACTCAATCTCCTTCGTGAACGCAACCCGATCTCAATCGTTTATCACTGAGTGAAATGAACGTTACACAGGCAGCGTTTTAAAGTCACGGTAAGACACATAACGATTATGTTACGTACACGCGCACTGGTTGTACGATACGCTTATTCTTCCCTCTCCCCGGCTTTCGCGTGGTTTTAACGTCACCGATGCAGCGAGTACACAATCGATTTGGAGAACTGGGAAACAATATTGAGTTCACAGTAAACCTCGCTGAATTCAATGGTTAACTATTTGAACCTGAATACGAAGTTTAATCTCACCATGGTCCACGAATTCAGCAACATGCTGTAGAATTTTCTCACCGTGTCATTACAGCGAATACAATAGTATAGAATACTGGTCTTCGTTTATCGACGACTCGAACACGTAAATGATAGAAGTAAGCGAAGGAGAAATTCGCTACCCTGCTTATCACACCGACACTCACGCACACCACAGTACTTTGTATCTACTTAGTGGTGTTCGAACGTACTTCACAACCGAATGACGTCATGTGTTCGAACTTTGATTTGATTTCACGAACGTTCAATGATTTCAGAATTTTACCTTCTACAAACCGCGAATCCGGCTCGAAGAACCGTGTTTCCTTTTGGAATTAGAGCCGGATTCCTTCGTTCGGACGAACTTGCTTACCTTCAACTACCGAAATTTTGTTGGTGACGGATTTAGCGGACTGTAGTAAGGATATGTGAAGAAGTGCGTGGGTTACTCCCACGAATTCTTTTGTTCAACTCAATACCGTTGCCTTTACTAGGCAACTCGACTGAACAACGGTATTGAGTTGAACAAAAGAATTCACTTCACTTGAATCGTACAAGAATGAGACGAAGCACTGCGAATTCACACAGTGATTGTTACTCGCGTATAATATGTAGATTGGAGACAAGACTCCTTTTGATTATATAAACAATCGATCATATCGCGATCGAGTGGATGCAATTAAGTAGCAAATACGAATAATAGCGTGTATAAGGGAACTCGCAACTCATCATCGACATACGATCGATAGATCTGTAACAATTATCGCGTTGAACTTGTTTTAAATCGAGACAAGACTCAGACAGTTTTATAAGATAATTGTCGCACGGCGAAAATTGAATTGAATCATCGGCCCTTGGAAAAGGTAGCCAGCAATGATATGATAGTTAGGAGGTGGAAGGGGCATGAGGTGATCTATATTCAGCCAATGATAGGCCATATCGAATGTCACGTCATACTCTCCTTTCCTCTCCATCAGTTTGGTGGCACACGACTCAGCAAGGACGTAGGCCTGAATATCCGATAGTTTGGAAATTTTGCAAAGGCGTAAACATAATCGAGCCAATTTTTAACACTAATGAAATATTTTTTGATGTAATTCAATGGGTGTTTTATTGATAATCAAAATTCTGATTGATGTAAATGAATTATTTCTCAACTGGATCCAATTGAGAATTGGCCAACACCCTATCTCCGCATATGACTTGGGAAATTTTTCCTACTTGGAGGGGAATCGAACTATCACCGATCTACCTACCTGTAAGACCTGCCTCCTTAACCTCCAAGCTATCCTAATACGCTGCTCTGCAGGGGCATATTGCCAAACATATCCTGGTCAAGATTTTACAATAGCGAATGTGAAACATACCACAGCTGATGTGAAGTATACTTCAACAGCAGAGATCGGCAGTAATGATATTCTCATCAACGATTTTGAGATATATTACTCATTATCTCCAGAGTCAGAATTTTCATCTTCCGCAGTTTCCATTCTGAATTACAAAAATGGATGATATTCATGTCAATTGGAACGGCGGAAGAAGAAAATTCTGATTTCAGCGATAATGATGATAAATCCCAGAATCATTACTGAGAAAAATCATTATTGCCGATGTCTGTTCAACAGTTGTATGATATTTTACATTCCCCGCTGTGGAATCAACTAAAATAGTATTACCTCTAACTGTAATATATACTCTAATATATACCTTCCTCACTCACCACGACAATTCAGGGAGAATCCTTAATGCATTCATTTTGAAGCCTCATGGCTCCAAATGAATTCATTACGAATTCCTTCTGAACTGTTGTGCTGTGTGGGTTGAGAAGAAGAGAAGTTTAAAACCTTTTTCTTCTGGTCGTATTATTTGATTGAATACCATGAGAAAAAACTATTTGTTCCCAATATTGGTTGCATGTGGAACAATCCGATGAGTACCAGTACAAAATGGATGAGTTAGTATGGTATGTCCAAACGGATTCCATCGGAAACATTTCATTTTGCGTTTCCACTCAGGATCCAATTCAAAACTGTTACATCGAATGGCGGTTGGGAATTTCCAATAGGTTCCAATGTGTTCCTTAAATTTGAAAAAATTCAATTCCCAAGGGTCCAAAATTCGGTATTCCCATATGGATTCCGTTGAAAACACACGTCTCCTGTATTTCCGATAGAATTCAATGAATGCGAATACAAACGTTCATGAAATAACCCACTTCTGTCATTCCAGATGAATTCCATTGATAAAACTTGTTCATTCGGACTTCCGTATAAGATCCAATGAATACTCATACGAAAATATATCAAAGTATTCAGATTGGTATCTCAAAACGAATTCCATTCAGGAAAAGTTATCATTCATCATTCTACATGGAATCCAATCCGAACACGCTACATCAGATGACCTTTGGGGAAATACCAACAGATTCCGATACATTTTAATACGCTCTTCATATTTCAGAAAGCTGACCTTCCATTGTATCCATGTGGAGTTGCTTTGACAAATACACATCATTTTCCAATGATAAACCATGTCCTATCGGAAACCATTGGAATCGATTGGTTTTTTTCAACAGAGCATGTACATTTGTACTTGGCAGGTAGGAAATCCCATTGGCAGGGCGATTCGAAGAAATAGACTCGGAGCTTGTTGAGGAACGGATAGAATTATAAGTTGATTCCATTCAATTCCAATGTTTCAAATTTCAATCATAAAACTGGACTTGTAAAATAATACTCACACTAAAGCGAGTGTACGATGAAATTATCTGAATCCATATAATACACAATGACGTGTTCTCGCCGAGCATTATTATATCTAATCTCTATATGAATATACCTGTATTCACATCTTTCTTCTACCGTAAATGTGAGAAACATTCGATACTTTTGTGTACCACTCAACGTCTCTTCGTCTCAATCTAATTCGGAAATCATAATTTATTTAGTACAGCGTTAACCGTCGATCGAATGATCTCAAATTTTTTGTACTCTGACTCCGAGCGTGGAAATCTCCGTTTCCCGTTTTATAATCGCCGTCTACGCATGAGAGTCGAATACCGCTTCCTTTTCGTTAATATAAAGCTGTACAATAACCGTGGAATCAATATTAAAATAGTACGATTGATTATAGTCATATATTTCATGGATTGTGGAGATATAGAAGGAATATAATTGTGATTTCACTCGAAACCAACTTGTGTCGTGTTACTCGTTTATCTTGAAACCTTTGTTCTCGTTCTCCTTGGTTCTTTGAAAAGAACGATCCAGCACTGTTCCACGAGAATTCAAATTTTGATGTAATTTGATTTCTCACTATTCATTAAATTTATTATTCCGGCTCGTGGATAAGACAGAGCTCTTCGTCCCATTGGAATTATTGACAATTCTTCTAAGATGAATCAATTGCCAGGGAATTAGAAGACTTGCATGTCTGCGATGGACTCCATGATGCCAAATGATGGGGAACATTGATTTCGCATGGTATTTATATCAATAATTTCACCTCACAGCCGATGGGATGATATTGAACGAAACGATCGTAGAGGATCAGGCAAAGAGCCGATGCGCCAGTGGGAATGGGTTCTTTCGACTCAAACTCAAGGCGCACGTCGACCGGGGCGAATTTCAAGGCTCCGCTCTGCTTTGAGCAATTGATGACTATCAAAGGAGCTTGAGCTGCGGAATAATGCTCCAAGAGCAGAGGTTTGCTCTGTCCCTCATTGCAGTAGGTCCGTCGGAAATTTGAGTAAGACCGATATCGAGGTCCAGATTGCCGTGAGGGTAATATTCAGAGTTCAGGAATAATTTGACATCAGAAATTCTTGAATGATCGAAGTAATTAGCATTTCTGTGCTTTTGACTCTTTCGACTGGTTTGAAATGTGAGAATCACGTATGTGAGGTTTCCCAATTGCGATGACGTTTTCACTCATCATACCTTCTTTGAGCTAGCGGGTAGCAGGGATACTCATACAGTTTCCACGACCGGAAACTCATCGATATAAGTGGATCTGCGTACACGAAATGTGACAATTCCATTTTGTACTGATCAAAGGGCATCACGTAAGAGACCATTCATCCAATTTTAAGCGGGGACATTTTGGAATTTCCCTGAGCCCCCTCTTACACGATGGCGTTTTGGTTGGTGCCAGTTCCTACCAGAATGTGATCGTGCTTCACGTTACCGATCACTTTGCCGTAGTCTTGAGCAAAATCTAAGATCAGAGGTAGGGGTAGACACACGTCAAAGTATCCAGCGTTGTCGGTGATTTCTTTTTCCTCCTGGATCCATCCGGCATTTTCCAAGAAAAATCATTGATCTGGGCTATGAGATGCGAAACCTTCCATGAGGCTTGTTAGCCCAACGTTCTCCTGTCCATCGATTCTTATAGCGTTCAACTCGCAGGGTATTTTATCGAACAAGTGACCTATGGCGTTGTTAACCAAGTTTGTTCGTGCAGGAGAGCCTGTGCCATCCAATTCGCCGTTCAATAATCTACCGGAGACGTGTAACGAACTCCTGATTGAAGCAAGCACAAATCTTGATGTTGCATCGCGGATCCAATCTCATCGCTGTTGTTGTACAACGTCGACACGTGAAGTTGATGCCCGTGGATCTCGTAGTGAGCGATGGAGTCATCGAAAATCACTTTTTGATCTATGCTCAGTGATTTCATTTTCTTTCCACTCTCAAACCGAGACACTGGAGGAGTTGAACGTTCTGAGGTGTAACGCCTTGTGTGATGACTGACGATTGACTCGTTTCACGTATGGCAGGCTGTTGATATAACATCGGCGGTTGAAAAATATACCCATTCTTCCATGTAAAGCCGCACAGTTATAACTTCCTCTCGAGAATCTACCTGATCGCCGTTCGCAGTTATGTTACACTCGACCCTTAGGGCGTTCACTTCGACAGTGATTCCAGGCGGATTAGATTGATCGATTACGTTTGCGTGTAATACTCTTGGAGAAAGTCCCAAGAGTCGTCGACAGCTATCGACGAATCGAATCCAAAGCGAGCGAAGACGCAACAGTCAGCCGGTGAAGTGATGGCATCTGCATTTTGGGATGCGAAGGGGATGATATTCATCGATTATCTCTAGAAAGAAGCCACCATCAACAGTGACTATGACCGTGCACTTTTGGATCGATTGAAGACTGAGATCGCGAAGAAACGGCCGCATTTGCAGAAGAAAAAAGTGTTCTCTCATCAAGACAATGCATCGTGTCACAAATCGATGGAAACGATGGTGAAATCGGATGAATAGAGCTTCGAATTGCTTACCCACCCACCGTGTACTCCAGATTTGGCTCCCAGTGACGTTTCCTATCGTCAGATCTGAAGAGAATGCTTGCTAGGAAGTTTTTCGAGTCCAATGATAAAGTGATCACTGAAACCAAGGGCTATTTTGGAGAGGAAGAGAAATCGTACTATAAAAATGGTATCGGAAAGTTGGAAAATCACTATACTCGTATCGCCGGGTGGGGGCCGAATCAACGAAAGGACAAATCAACGAAACCATTGGTTGAAAAGGAAGAGATGTATGATGTATGATGTCTTATTCTTTCCAACTAACGGTTTCGTTGATTTAGTTTTTCGTTGATTTGGCCCCCATCCGTATCGCCCTCGAAGGCATGCCCTTTCCATGCTGAATGGGAGAATCCAGTTTTGTCGAACTTCTTCCTTTCTCACTTATCCCACGGACATATTGAATGATGTCGCATCGGCCGTCAGCAGTGACTTGGAATCCGACTCCAGGAGTATCGCGAGCAATCGTTTGAACGCTACCATGACGTCCGAACACATCGACGCTCATCTTGAGAATGAACTTGTGATCATCGATCATCCCTTAATATACGATGACCGATATGATTACATTTTCTCTTCGCGTTACTCTTCGATGATCGATATGATTTGATTGAGATGGCTCGGATTTCCTGTGACTTGAGATACGTTCCAAGGTCTCCAACGATCCACCAGCTCGTTTGGGTGATCCCAGTAGACGTAATCAGTAAAATTGTGCAGAATTTTGTACGCTTCACCCCTAAGTTTACGCGTATCAAACATCATGTTCATGAAATTTTCTCAAATCAACCGATTGATTTTGATGGATAGATTGATCTGGACCATAAGTCTCCTCATCCCTGTTCGTGGAAATCAATATTTTCTTGTAATTTTCCAAATCATTGGAACTGATTAGGTTTTCGTTGGGTTTTTTGCGGTACAACAATCCCAGTAATCCTGGTGGTAAAGGATACAAATATCCTGTACCAACACATGATCTTCATCGAATTCAATCGCTGAATCCCCGATCATGTAAGTACCATCATCGAGTCCGCGTACTCCGTACACGTAGTCCAAATGAGTTCTCCGAATAATTCACGACAGGCTAAGAAATTTCCGAACTGAATCTTGTTTGGAAACCGTGTCGTCGTCGACGGTTGACGTGTGCACAGCTCATTTCATGGCAGTACTATATCGAATTGTACTGAGAGAAAGAAAACGATCGTCTTCTCTGGGTTCGATGGATTCTTCTTCAGGTTCATGCTTCGACTGGGGAGTCAATAATTTCTCAAGTGATTCCATGACAGATTTGAGAATTTCGCTTGCCATCTCCTGAACGTTATGCTGACTGAGTTGGATTGAACAATATTACTTCCGAGTAGCGTCCTTGACTTCAACTATTGTACTTGTAATCACTTCCTGTCTGGAAATCTCTTCCGACCTGTTGCCTCGAGTCTATTCTGAAGCGAACAAGGGGTGATTGCTTCCCGTTCGTCACTCATATAGAGCGATCGAACAAATTCCTATATCTACCGTCTTCGGGTTCTGTCTTTGTCTATCCCGAGGGAACCATACTTGCTATCGTTCCAAGACGAACAACATGAATTCTTGGACTCATTCTGTTTGAATGGAACGATGAAATCAATGTTGTTAACGTTCCAAACGTTATGGTATCCGACTGAAGGTCTGACACGAGTAGAGACCATCTACGTCCC
Source organism: Gonatopus flavifemur (assembly GCA_018340375.1). Classification (NCBI taxonomy): domain Eukaryota; kingdom Metazoa; phylum Arthropoda; class Insecta; order Hymenoptera; family Dryinidae; genus Gonatopus; species Gonatopus flavifemur. The sequence goes on from JAFFJZ010000009.1 coordinate 19,048,637, forward strand.
TATGCACATCCATGCTGAAGGAAGATCTGATATTGTCCTGTTTCTCGCAAGCAACATCATCGAATACCATGATCGAGTCGAGTTCAGCTCCCTGAGGCAATACGACCTGTTGGTTTCTACAAAATTCATGATCACTCAAGCAACTAATCAAAGTGAAGAGTCATTTGAGGAATCGATATTTCGGTTGGTTCAAGGATTCTGAATAGACGTACAAGTTTTCGAATCTCAAACCATTGAGATCGGTCAGGAGGGTGAACAACGCATGAGTTTTACCGCAATCTGAAGGGCAACAGAAAACTGCTCTGATACTATGGGATGAGGGATCATCGTGACGCATGTTCTCTTACGACATATTGCCTACAAAACGGTCATAATTCTCACCTTGAAATCTCTGTCCATGTGACTTGAATCGCATCTTGATAACAAATCATCAACAAACTAAGGGGTATGAGGTTTTTATAGAGGGATTGGAATTTTTTCAATGTAAATTTATTCTGAAACTCCATCAATAGCCACAATATTGGAAAAGTCGACAAATGAGGAATGACTACCAGAGAATTGACCAATCATGACCCATGACCGGAGAATTAGAGACTTGGAGGGCGAATAACTCAATCAAGGAACGAGTTTGACTCATGAGTAATGATCAAAGACTTGGATGAGGAACTGACCAATCAATAACGGTTATGGAGAAATTAACATGCAGAATGGAAATTCTGCATCGACGAAGAGTCTACTGGAAACACATGATAATTTCTATAGATGATGTTGAGTTTCCATGATGAGTGTTTTTTTCTCATCCTGAATCTTATTCCCGAATCTGACAATCAATATCCCTTTGATTCCAAATTAAACTGAATGTTATTATATTTCCCACCAAGGTATGTCATGGTGAGCTTATGTTCATGGCAAAGACGGTTCATATCCCCCGAAAGTTTCGGATCTTCATCGAATAATTCTACAATTCGTGATGGTGGGAAGATTGGAAATCCATCAGAATCGATCTTCTCATTGATGATGGTTCTTGAACCAGACTTTGTTTCTACCTTCTCCACTTGAATCTCTTCGTACGGCACGTTGTGGATCACGTCGCTCAGTACGTCTTCGTCTCAGCGGAATGCTGGTCGGCTCAGATTTTATGGATTCCCGAAAAGTGCATCTGCGAGGAATCTTTATTCGTCAGAGGAATGTTCCTCAGATATCATGGAGAAGAGGACTCACCCTTCCTTCAATCCATTTCTGAGTTTTCTCCGCTCTTATTCACTCAGTGTTTCTCCTGTCCACTCCGTGGCCTCAACCGATGTAGAATGACGACTCTGAAGACTGATCCCTCTCATCAATGCTTCACGCCATGCATGTGCAGGGACTGACTGTGCAGTTGCGGGAGGTCTGAACTTGTCTGACAACGTCACGAACTACGCAGTAGCAACCGGTTGCGCATTTGGTTGCTGCCCAATTAGATTACGTGCAATTCATTGACATCCTCGGAAACAGGCGATGATGTGCAATGAAAAACGGAAGCGCAACGACAAATTCGCACTCGCAGGATGACGTCACAAACTATGCAGTAGTGAATAGATAATGCCTAATTCATTGGAAAGGTGGATCGTGCGCAATCAATCACAAACCTCTCAATTTATTGATACTGATGCGCAATTAATCACAAACTACGCAATTCATGGCTGATGATGTGCATTTTATCACAAACTCCGCGGTGACAGACGGATGCACAATTGAATGCGCAATTCGTAATGGACGGATGCAAGATCCACCGTGGCACAATTAGCCGTCGGACGATCCGCCGTCGAATGATCACCCATCAGATTACGTCATTGAGGATGCACGAGCAAGAATCAAGGTGACCGACCAATGGGTGTTCCTGCTCGGTCGGTGAAGTAGGACTCCTGACCAGTCAATAAAAGGATTCTATTTCACCGATAATCGGTGAGGTCAGATTACCGACGGTCGTTGGAATAGTGAGGGGCCCTCTCACCCCGTCTGCCTTCACCCCTTGCCTGGAAACTGCCGAAAAAATGTGGTCCTTTTCAAATGCCTCGTCTCATTTGATTTTCATGCCATTTTGGTATATCTCTCTTCCTCTCTCTCGTCGATGCCGCGAATTTGAGATAGCCGTCAAGAGAGACTCATACCCATATCATAAGGAATTTGCATCGTATAGAGTCTCTCGAGGATATCACAGCCTGTAATGTGCTATTTTATCGTGATGAATTCATCATGTGAATTATAATTTCATGACGAAATGCGACTCCCAATGAATTTTCCAGTCACTTCGTTTTGGAATCATCCGATGCGATGTGAGCTATTTCTTCCTATGATAATTAAATATTGGGTGTGTGAATATGACTCCGCCCTTTCCTAACACATGTCGTTGTTGATATTGCTTACGTGTACTGATAGATGACAACACTTGTATTCGATAGCACTTTTGTCAGCTGTCAAACGCACTACGCGACATTCAGTTTGGTTTGTGAGCACCAAGTTTTTACCTCCTTGAACATGTTAGTTTTCGTTCCAAGTAAACATCATTCGCGGGAAGTGTTGTTACACTATTTTGTTGCAAAGAAAAGTGCAGCGGAAACGTATCGTTTGCTTGTGGAGATTTATGGTGAGCATGCTCCATCTAATACACCTTGCAAGGAATGGGTTCGACGATTTCAAAATGATGATTTTGACACTGAGGACAAAGAATATGGAAAACCACCAAGAAAATTTGAAGATGCTGATTTTGAAGCATTATTGACAGAGGATTCTTGCCAGACTCAAGCAGAACTGGCTGCAGCAGTGAATGTTGAACGATCAAGTGTTGCGGAGCGTTTGGAAGCAATGGGAATGGTTCAAAATCTCAATTACTGGGTTCCACATGAATTGAAAGGAAGAGACATGGAACGTCGAAAAACAATTTGTGAAATGCTACTTCAGAGACAGTAACGGAAAGGATTTCTGCATCGGATAGTGACAGGAGATGACAAATGGATGTACTATGAGAATCTAAAACGCCAAGAGAACTTCACCGAACTTATAAGAGAACTTCACCGACGAAACTGATGCATTCAAAGCGAGCCATAGAAGAAAAACGACCAGAATGCGTGGATAGGCACAGTCAATTAATTCTGCAACACGACAATGCCAAACCGCAGACCACACAAGTCGTGGAAAAATATTCATATTCACCAACCCAATACTTACCCTCTCGTCAGAATGGAACATCATTCTTGGAGAGGTGAAATCCCGAATTGATTCAAAACTCGACGACCGAGGAGGATGTGGAACCTTTTGAGGTGAATTGGGATCAGCAACGCGCAGTTAGAAAATAGGAGGAAGAATTGATTCAATTCGAAGTAGTACAAACACGTTTCCAAAGTTCTTCTCCCTCCTGAGGTGACGAGCGATTCGTTAACGGCTATGACATACAACCGAGGAGATTTCCACTACAATTTAATTCACATAAACCTTTGATCGCGACAATAACACGTCGTTCAATGAGTCCCGAGACTAACAACGGACACAACCATTTTTTTCCAAAAATCATTTTCATCCATCAATATAATCTCCTCTCAGAGTAATACAATCTTTCCAACGCCTTTCCAACATTTCTATACCATGTTCATAGAAGGATTCACCCTTTGCTTCAAAATAGGCTTCAGTTTACACAATGACCTCATTCGAGCCACATTTTTTTCCCTGGAACATGTTTTTGAGATCAGCAAAGAGCCAGTAGCCGCTGGGGGCTGAATCTGGCGGATTTGGGGAGTGGAGGAGCGAATCAAAGGCCAGCTCGTTGAATTTCGCCATTGTTTTCATGGACTTGTGGCACAGTGCATTGTCTTGATGGAAAAGGATTCTTTTTTTCTTCACGTGCGGTCGTTTTGCTGCGATCTCCTCCTTCAAACGTACCAACAAGTCAATATACCAAGTAATATTCCAGATAGTCAATAAAAATCATGCCATGTGTATCCCAAAAACAGACGCCAAGACTTTGCCAGTAGACTGCTGCGTTTTCGGACGCTTTGGGCGGCTTTCGCCAGCCATGCGTCACTTAGATGATTGCCGATTCGACTCCGGAGTGAAATGATGTATCCATGTTCCATCCATGGTCACGCATTGACGCCGGAAACCCTTTTTATTGCGAGTAAATAGCGGTGAACAGCTCCCTGAATCGTCGACTCGTTGCTGTTTTTGTTCCACTGAAAGCAATCGCGGCACCCACTTGGAAGAAACCTCTTTCATGCTCAATTTTTCATGAAGGATTGTGAATACGCTTCCAGATGATATCTATGTCATTTCTGGGATCCCATGGACCTTCACTTTGCGATTTTCTATCACGATTTTTAACACTTAACTCACATTTTCCGGTGTAACGGCTTCCAATGGCCCACCCGAACGTTCCGCATCGTTTGTGTCCGTACGAAAACATCTAAACTTGTAACGGGAAGAGTCTGGTGGGATTTTATTGATCAAGTGTCGGGGTTTGAGACTCACCCGCGGAACTCTTACCTCACAATTATATTTAATGGGGAAGGAGCACGTGAGAGGGAAAAAATGAGGGGGGACTCAAAGAAGAAAATAGCATGGAATGTACTCACAGACTGGTTGGTTTTTTCACAAAATCGACACCAAGAAGCGTAGGGGGGACCACGGGGAAATCTTTCACCCACGCATACCCGAGCACAGACACTCTATATTAGGTTTTGTTCACTCTAAAACTCATCGCACAATACTTTAAGCCCGTGTTCGGCATAAATGATAACTATAACTTGACCTAATAAAAGTTGAGATACGAGTGACGAGACGGTGTTTCGCCGTTAACTTTTGCTCTACCTTCCCATGAAATCATTTTCTGCGTTGCGCAATTGACCTAACTACAGGTTGGTTGAAAAGTTTTGAAAGCGGCACCTATCAACCAGTACAGGAATCAGAATTTATACGCTATTTTTATATTCCATCCTTCATTTGAACACACACACAATCTTATTCCGATCTGTCAATTCATTCTTTGTTTACAAGTCATTCGAAGTTGACGTGTCAGTGTATTTTGTGAAAATGGAAAAATCCGAATATCGTGCAGTGATAAAATTCTTTATTTTGGAAGGTTTATCAGCAACAGAAATTCATACTAAAATGAAGGAAGTGTTGGAGGAATCTGCTCCTTCATTTTCAACTGTACTTCGATGGATTTCAGACTTCAAACGTGGTCGTACAAGCGTTGAAGATCAATCACGTAGTGGACGTCCAAAAAGTGCAACGAAATCAGACATCATTGAGCAAGTCTATGATATTGTTTGTAAAGATCCAAGTTTGACTAAGCGTGGAATTGCTGATACCATAGGCATCTCGGATGAACGAGTACTTCATATTTTACACGAAGAATTACATATGAAAAAGCTTTTTGGAAAGTTAGCGCCACATTCGTTGACAATTCAACAAAAACTGAATCGAAAACAAATTTCTCAGCGTAATTTGGAGCGTTTTGAGCAGAATAAGACCGATTCTTTGCGTCGTTTCATAACTGTGGACGAGACTTGGATCTACCATCATGATCCCAAACTGAAACAAAAACGTTTACAGTGGACTGAAGCTAGTTGTTCAGCTCCAAAACGGGTGAAGTCAGAACGATCGGCAAAAAAGGTTTTAGCAGCAGTTTTTTGGGATGCAAAAGGGGTTTTGTTGATTGATTATCTCGGAAAAGGTGAAACAATTACCTCTAAATATTATTGCAACCTTTTGGACCAGTTTGATGGGAAAATTCGTGGAAAAAGACCTGGTTTACGGAAGAAAAAAATCATTTTTCATCAAGACAATGCACGTGTTCACACAAGTGTCCTGGCGATGGCTAAACTAAACGAATTGAAGTACGAATTGCTTGAACACCCACCGTATTCACCAGATTTGGCTTCCTCTGGCTATTACCTCTTCAGAAATTTGAAACAATTCCTTCGTGGAAAGCGTTTTCCGTCGAATGAAGGAGCTATTGCAGCTGTGGAACAGTATTTTGCGGAGCTTCCGGGAAATCATTACGGAGATGGTATACAATTATTGGAGGATCGTTGAGATGAGTGTGTTGAAGTTGAGGGAGACTAAATTGAATAAAAAAAATCATCTCATCAAAAAATACACATTCTTTCATTTTTGCTTCCAAAACTTTTCAACCAACTTGTGATATTCACTCAGGGAGATGCTGCCCTCTTACGCTGGGATGAGTGTACAGCCTCGTTATCGGCCGATACACGCTGGCTCGTCCCTCACGCACGCATTTCTACACACCTGCATACAGGAGCAAGGGCACGGGAACCTCAGAGCTATCATACAAAACGTATTCGATATTCCCAGGGATAACAATAATAATTGGGCATCGAGTAGTATTGAAACGGGAGGGTTGACATTGGGGACTTCTTATTTCCTACTCTATATGCTAGTATTACTATCGTATACTCATATATCAAAGATACATCTCCTCACAACGTTGAAGTATTTGTTGCATTCTTTTCCAAACATCTTCAATAAAATTATGACCATAATCATGAGGAAGAGAAAAAAGAACTAAAAAGAGTAAGTAAAACTTTACGCAAGTATTATGATCGTACTCACGAATATCTTTGTTGCCCTTGGTTCACTTTTTGTTTCGTTTTGTTTTCCTTTTTGCTTTCCTCCTTGTATACCCAAGGATAGAAAATCTGATATGCATATTCATGAAATACTTCAATGCCATGACTGAATTTACCAAGGGACCCGCCAATATTCATTTGGGCTTAACGCCATACGAGAAAGAGTCCAGCGGGTCATTTGTAACACTCGCTTCGAATATGATAATTCTTACTTATTTTATATACGAGGAGCGTTCAACTATAATTGAGTTGGGGATTCAATGAGGATTAGCTAGTAGTTGGTATTCGGCGCTGATTCGTTGATCGCCATCTTACTGTTGGAGCCTGACAAGAGGTCCACCTCCGTAAGGCGTTGGGCATTGTTCAGTCAGCAGAGGATAACCTAATCCAACGTGAGCATGATGATAAGTGTGAACGTGTTGTCGAGGGGGAGGCGACCTTCCTAGTATCCTAGGCGACCTGGTATCCTTCCCATGTGCTCCGTTACCCCCACCGCACAGTGGTTCCAACCGCAAATCTAGGAGGACAAAAGTCAAAAAAGCTATCTCCTCTGATATATTTGATTTTTGCTTCAAATCATTCCTAAATGAACATAGTGACAATTCTTGATGTTTGTTAACGTTTTCATACTAGTCTGAACTTATCAAAATACGCCAAACGAATAGTATTCATGGTTGTCATTGTAACACGCAATATCAGCGTTTGCGTATTGTCTTCAAACCTCCACTAGTGTACACGAATCTTATTGTTCATTCATTTTTAGGCTCCAAGAGACACTTGGAGTGCACTTCTGATCTGTATAATGGGTTGATAGGTTAGTTTTTTCACCATTCCGAACGAAATATTATTCTGTCCACAGTTCCAATTGATCTGTGAGTACTTTGCTCAGAACTAATAAAGTCTGCAAAAGTCCGCTGTCAGATTCGGTTGAGTGTGTCATGTAGTCATCTGAGAACCAGAATCAGTGAGTTTTTCAACCACGTTTAACCAAGTTTCGTTTTTAGGTTAGTTTCAATAATGCAAAACGGCATCCTTAAGAAAGAGCTATTCGACGTTTGGCGGAGTGGAGGTGTTATTTCGAAGAGACCAGCTTGTGTAAGTGAATATAATATGATGGATTATGATAATGATACCCGCGATGAAGTACGGAAAAAAGTGGACGTATGCTGCAAAAAACTTAGAGAACGCTGGATCACAAGTCATTATATATTGGAAGAATTTATGCGAAAAAATAACGAATGACTCTGAATTCTGAATTGAATTTTTTCGAAGCAAATGGAACTCCAGAGAGAAAGCGTGTTGGTCGTCCTGAGACTTCGTTTGGTGATTGTAGCGGGGAATCTCGAAAAAAAAATACAATCATTGTTAGAACAGAACACTGTAGATGAAATTGTTTTAGCAGCCGAAATGACCTTACGAAAGACAGGTAAACGTGATGCCGCACAATTAGTGAGAACAGTAGCGAATTCTTCTCTGACAAGAGCCACAAAAATAAAAAAAGCGTACCAGTCTCCGTGTAACAAAGCACCAATTCGGTTGGAAAATGCTGAAGCATTAGCCTTTTTCATTGATAAAAAACTCACGAAAGACCAATACATATCCATGCGGCAAATAAACAAAGATCATAACGCTGACATTCTTCCGAATTATCATAAAATCCTGGATGCTAAAAAGCAATGTTATCCAGATACAATCACGATCACTGAATATTCTGCAGGGATACACTTGCAATCTCTGCTTGATCACACCAAACAACGCTTGGTTTTAGCACAGTTAGGAGTGTTACAACAAGCACGTGTAGGTATAGGGGACCTTTTCAATATTATACACTGTATCCAAATGGGGCTGTAATGGTACCTCAGGACGAAGTCAGTATAAGCAAAAAATCACACTTACGGAAGAGAATATTGATGATTCTTCTGTATTTGTGGTGTCTAAGGTGCCACTCCAAATCTGTACATATTCTATTATGAGAAGCAGTAAGAGTCAAGGAAACGGAATGATTTTGTGGCAGAATCCTCATCCTTTATCAACGAAATATTGTCGGCCAATTAAAATTATTTTGAAAAAGGAAAGCCCAGAATTGATGAGGAAAGAGATTGACAGTATTGAATCTCAAATAGCTGCACTGTCTCCAACTGTCGTACATGTTGGAGAGCGGAGAATTCTTGTGAAGCAGAAGCGTCATCTGACAATAATTGCCGGAAAGATTTGCAGTGTGCTTAATAATGAAGCTGCACAAAATTGTCATACATGTGGAGCCACCCCTTCCCAAATGAAAAACCTTGACTCCATTCGAACGAAACCAGTAAACGAATCAGCATTATGTTTAGGTGTATCAAGTCTTCATGCGTGGATAAAATGTTTTGAATACATCCTGCACATATCTTACAGGTTAGAGATTGAATCATTGCGTATTTCAAAACAAAATAAAGCTTGAGTCGATCATCGAAAAAGACTGATACAAAATCGTTTTCGCGAAGAAATGGGTCTCCTTGTGGACGGAATGAAACCTGGTTTTGGTACAACCAATGATGGGAATACCACACGTAGATTTTTTGAGAACGTAGCTGTATCTGCGAACATTACAGGAGTAGATGAAGAGTTGATTCAGCGATTTGGCACCATCCTCAAAACAGTTGCCAGTGGATACAGCATCAACTCAAAGTGATTCGAAAAATATTGTTCCGACACAGCAGACTTATATGTAAAAAAATATAAATGGTATCATATGCCCCGGAGCGTACATAAACTTCCTATACATGGTACTCAATTGATTGAACAAGCTGTTCTCCCAATTGACATGATGTCCGAGGAAGCTCAAGAAGCCCGGAATAAGGACTATAAAAACTACAGAGAACATTACACGCGTAACTTTCCTAGCATGGACACGATGACAGATTTAACGCACATGATGTTGGTCTCTTCAGACCCATACGTTACTAGCCTCTGAATCAAACACCAGAGAATGAGTAGAAGCGTATTTCCTGAGGTATTGAATCTGCTCCAAAATCCAGGGCATGAAGATCACGACGAAGATGATGATGATGATTCATAAGAAGACACATAAGAGTGAATTTATACCCGACCATTATTGTGATGTACATGTAGGAGATTCATCAATATTATTTCAAAGTTTATAGATATATTGAATAATATATTGAAAATGTATAAATATGATTGAGACCTCTATGGATATGTTGAATACATCACTTCTATTCCTTCGAATCCTACAGAGTTGATTTGTTATTAGGCCTTTATTTGACGAGCTTCGTAGTCCAAATTTCATTACGAGTGGTATCGAATTTTCAATTTCTGGTGGTGACTCTGGAAAAATGGAGAATCTAAATGTGTTCCTCATTGATCACTACAATGATCTCACCCTTGAAATTTCTGAATTTCCAGCAGTGAAATTGAGAACAGCAATCCCAAACAAACTTGCGAAACCATGGTTAGAACAATCGAATGATCAGTCAATTTTTTTTCATTGAATTCAAATTTTTATGTAAAGTTCTTTCAGGGTGTGCTTTTGTGTTTTAGATATTGAGATCAATTCCTACGTAATTAATACTTATGACAAATCACATCAGTGAGTCAATGCTTCATCTTATCGTGAAATTGACTGGATTGATTCATATCCAGGTTTATTCACCTTGTGTCGTTTTGAGATGTGAATGTACGACCTTCAGTTTGATATCAGCATTTCAAAGAACCCTGAGATTCGAGTCTTGCATGAATTTGATTGACTACGGTACCTGTGTCCATGATATCGGATCCGACTTTTTGATCCCAGCTTTGGAATCAGCGACCCAAAGAACATTCAAACCCTGTATTCCAAGCATATCCAACAAGGAAATAATTTTGTCCAACCAGAATCGTCATTTGAACCAGCCCCGAAAACCCCAGGTGATTAGTTTTCAGCGGATTTCAATCGATAACAAATTTTTGTCTTCCATATTGGATCCGCCATGATGAATTTTGGGATTCTGACTCCAGATTCGGATTCTGCGACCTCCAAAACCCCTGATAGTAAGTTTCAAACGGATTTCAACCATTTTTTAATTTTTGTCCGCCATATTGAATCCGCCATTCCGACTTTCGAAGTTCTGACTCCAGATTTGAATTCTGCGACCCCCAAAACCCCCCGATGGTGAGTTTCAAGCGGATTTCAACCGTTTTTGAATTCCTTCCCGCCATATTGAATCCGCCATTTTGAATTTTGGAATTCTGACTCCAGATTTGGATCCTACGACCCTAAAAACCCTCAAATAATGGATTTCCAAGCGAGTCTAATAGATTTTTGAATTTTGTCCTTCTAGATTTGTGATTTGAACCACTGTGCACCGTCGGCAAACACGACTCCTCATGAAAAGTTATAACTGAATTAATCCTACATACTTATTGAACCTAAAGCTGACATTTCATGGGGCGTCGAGCGGCAGCGTCAACATTGGAAGAAAAAAGAGAACCGATCGGACCTCCCGTTTCTTCCAATGTTGACGCTGCCGCTCGACGCCCCATGAAATGTCAGCTCAAGTGTGCCCGAGACGCAGGTTGACTCTTCTCGATCCGTATCTCGACCCTTTTGGGTTCCTATTTTTGGAACGAGATCTATTACGTTACAAACTCAGCATACCAACGGCAAATCGTTGGTTTGGACGAAGAGGAGTCCGGGTAACGTTTCTCAAGCCATTGCTTAGCTTTGACGGTGGTTTTACCCATTGGAAAACAATGTTTTATCAACACGTGAAACTCGCTTCTTTCCATTTTTCAAACAAATTACGAAGTGACTTCACTCTAACCTGGATAACTCTGCCGTTCGTGGTCCGATTGACGTGAAATTTTCACAGGTTTCATGTGAAGGTTCGCACTCTAGGGAAACGGGGTCAGTTTGGTACTACCAGCACCATCTCTGGGTCAGTCTCGGGACTTATTGGACGATGTGTTAATTTCGATTGAATTTAAGTCTGATTATCCTGGGATAGGAACGTGAGGAACATCTTTCGCCTCACCTAGGCCACCTGGGACACAAATTGCAATAAGCGTGGTATGAGTTTGCCTAGGTGAAGTTATCAACGGAATATTAGTTTTGAATAACTCTATACGTCAATGTCGCAATGACAGAGAGTTGAGAGCATTCGCTGTGAAAATAAAAGAACTATGAGGTTTTGACTCCTCTTAATTGAACATTCGATCAAGTCGAAGCGAGAATTGATTACACAAGAAGAATATCGGAATGTAATTTAGTTCGGCGTTTCAGTGATCTTTACCCCTTGTTTTAATGTGAGAAGTTTATTATGAATAATGCACAGATAAGACATCTATCGGATTTGTGATTAAGTTTTTGTATCGAATGACTTTACCGCATGAATTGATCGACCACATCAATCGAACACAACTCGTGTTATCATTGGTTTATCTGTCATGCCCTTCGATCTCTCTGATCGAGTTCAAATCAAATTATGATTCGATTTTGATTCAATCAAAAAGTGTTGAGTGAAGTGCGAAGGCCTATCCAAATTGTCCTCCATTGTCTCCGATTATTTTGACGCGTTCCCTCCTCTAATTCGAAATTCGTCTGATGCATTTTCACATGATTCTTCTTCCTGCCCGTAATTCCGTCGATCAGGCGCGTGTCATCGATGTTGCACACATGTAGTTCGTGTGTGTGCCGATACACGAGTCGTTCGTACACTCGTTGTGTTGACGTTCTTTTCCACATAGGTTTGATCGACGCATCTTTTGTACCGACTTCCGTTTCCGATACTTTGATTTTAATTCTGAAATTCATTATACGCATTCGTACCATCACAAGCGATGTGATTGCTAACCGATATGAATTTGAATTCTTTCTCTTGCTTTCTTCTTCCGCTTCTTCCTCTAGTGTGCTGAGGATGCTTGCTTGACGGGGAACAGCTACATGGACGGAAGCGTAGCACCACCGTGAGAGAAGTGAGAGGGGGATACATGTCACCACCGCCATCCCACAAAATGGATATGGAACCCAGTCTGACCTATGAAGGCAAATTTCAGAAGAAATTTCCGTTCCTCAACGTGAGGAATGGTGTCAGGCGCAAGTATGTGGCATACAATGTTTTTCAATTGTTACTATGAATATACTATATCGTTGCCGTTTTTGGTAATCTTTGTGTTGATTCACTGGTATTCCTCTCATAAGTATCCAAGTAGACGACTTTCATGGTATCGTTCTCGCAACTATGCGGTATTGTTCCATGCGTAATATTTTCAGTCACGAAGATTCCGATTCATATTTCCCAAGGGAAAAATCATATCAGCCCCCGGTCGAGATCATCGGTACGTTTTCCCAACGGTCAAATCTTTGGAGAGCCCATACGTTACAGCTGTGTGTGCAATTTATCGTGCCTCAGGATAAAGGAAGATTCATTCTTCCTGGATACCAGTGGGACACCATCATGTGATTTCGTATGGACATTCAAAATGAGTCCATGAACAACATTTATTTCTTTAAAAAAAAAAACAAAAATTCCGTTCTCGAAATATTGAGAGGAAGTTTTTTTCCTCACGTGAGAATTTTGGAGTTCCGATCACATGTTTCAATGATACATCAGTGCAAAGAATGTAGAGGAATGAAAATAATGACTCCTAATTCAATCCCGTAGGTTGAGTAATTTTGGATATACAGCATTCTGAGAATTGCCATACCCTCCATTTCAAGGGAATTTTGGATTGAAATAACTCGACAACAAAGGATCAAAAAATTCTCAAACTCAACATCTTCCATGTACATGACTAGTACTATTAGTGGACTGAATATCATGAATTTCTGAGATGTTGAATTTAGATCGTTGGTCGAGTTGACATGGAAACCCGCATGCATATTATACGTGAACTTAGAGAGGACCCCTTTGAAATGCCACCTCGAATTGATCACAAGAATCAAAGAAGCTCAGGAAGCAATTTCACCTAGCGGCAAAGTTGTTAAGCAAGCTTCTGACAAGATGGACAGATGGTTCTTAGAGAGAAATTTTTTTCGATGAATCAATATTTTTGTTCGTGAGTCAGGAACATAGAAAAATTCCAGCCCTACGCACTCTGGATTCTCAATAATTTTCACCACCAGTGATGGTGAAACCTGCTAGATGGTGTTGGCGGTCTAACAGTATAGCGGTTTACGATCACTGATAGTTGACATCATCGAGAATCGTGAATAGGAGAGCGGGAGAGAATGCAGAGTGAGGACACTTGCACCACTTCTTTTTCCACATTTTCATAACTTTCATGGTCGAGTTCATTCGATACATTGTCCATAGGATTTTTACATAGCAAACATCCTTTCCAAGTTGCGGATGATTGCGAGGTCAAATCCAACGGTCTATGAATCATACGAGTGTTCTTCAGAAACATTGCGCTTGGTAAAATTCTCTCTACATGGCGGAAGACTTGCAACACTCTGTTGGCATTTTCGCACCACCCTGCGAATTAGCTCTTGATCTCTCTCTGTAACTGATGTCCTTATTCAAAAAATAATCACTCTTTCCAAATCAATTCATGAATATTTATTCAAAATTAATAATTGAACACAAATTATACAGGAATTGAGCGATTTTGAGGGTGTCAAAGCTTTCGCTCCAACTGAAGAGGAAAAAAATCATTCCACATTCCTGTGGGCTCATGTAGAATTGAGGCATTCATAAAGCTAGCGAAACGTGCAAAAACGACTCGAAAATCTCTGTAAGATCAAGAGATATCTACTCTGGTGCATTTTACCCCGTCGTGTAGGTGTCCCCACTCTCCACTACTCATAGTTGAGATTCTTCAATGTCCCTCGCTCATGAACAAAAGTAGTGATTTATCCAAAGAAATTTTCCTTAGTGGATTTGGTACAAGTCGAGGGTACAAGCGCACGAAATCCTTGTAGTAGGGTTGTAGCAACCTTAGTCTCAGAAGTTTTTCAATAACGAACCAAAACCAATCGAATGACGAGTCTCACACATTCAGCACGAAGTTACATGTTATCTGGGAGGAGATGAGCATCTCACCAAGTTGAGAACGAAGTAATTCGTATTCACTCAACAATAGTAGATTGTGGAAAGGGCAATTCATGCAAATTATTGAGAATTCCGTGTGATCAATGAAGACCAAGGATTGATTTTCCGTATAAATCCGTATTCGAATAATGACGGAACTCTATTTCTCCATCAATTCCTTTCCCTTGTTTGAGAAAAATCTCGCGTACTCCAGCTACCAATAAACACAAGTTTCTGCAGATACAATTGTTTAGTTGAACAATAATTGAGAATTCATCGATTGAAGTATCAGATCCATAAGAATAAATGTAGACTCACAGTACAGTTTCTAGTGTAGCTCTTTGCACATCCAATTTAGAGTCTACTAATTACTCAGTGGAACTCCACAATCATACGCTCTTGAATCGTCAGATGTACCGATGTTTCTCTCACTTGGTAAATTCAATTGATTGGGAGCTTGCTCTACAACGTTGTTCCCTTCGATGGTTTCGATGTTATAATTTTGTTCGTCACTCATTTCTGCCGATGTCAACGGAGAGAGAATGGAATCTGTTACAGATGAATTGATTGAATCCTCAATCACAGGAATGTTTATGTTTTTATTAGTTGACAATGAGTTCATTGACTATGGCGGTGTTATAGCAATCGTTTGCGAGGAAGAAGTGCTGATGTCAGTGCTTGCTGAAGAATCGCCAGTTCCGTCCGCATTTGGAGAATTAACAGACGTTATTAACGTTGTCTTCAATATGACGGACTCAACAAGATCGGTACTTGTTGAAGAGTTTGTCTTCTTATTCACAGGATGAACATGATTTGTGGGGTTATAACTTGGTGAAGCTGTATCAATCGTCGAATTATCAGGTGCCAATGACAGAATGATCCTTGATATGAATGAATTTGCAACCTCCTTAGAAGGTGAAGAATTCCGATTTGTACTCAGACGTCTGAAGACAGAATTGGCTTCTAGATTTTGTTGCGACAATAACTTTGATTGAATCGACTCATTGTCTTTTGCTCCTTCATTTGTGTGCTTAGCGTCGTTGTATTTCTGACGCAATCCGCGAATTTCGGTTTCAATATTATGTTGCTCGATTTTATTGTTGGATCCAGTTTTGAAGAAAGATCATCGGAGTCTGTCTCCCAATAACGATAAGAAGGCAACGAATTGCTTCGTATAATTTGAAAGCTCAAAAACTCATATATAATTGCGCAATACCTTCAATTCACCATATGCTTTGTATAGGGTTGGTCAATATGTGAATTTGAAACGGCTGTTCGAAGGCTGTATGGGAGAGATGCTCCCGTGGATCAATTTCAAGCACCTTTATTTATAAGGAGAATAGTATTCAGGTGCTAAAATTTTGCTTTATATTCCGATGACGCCCATCAAAAGAGGCGAGAAAGACCACCCACAACTCTGACAACTTCCAATCAGGGATGCCAGCTCCTGCTTCCTTTTACTGCCGTCATTGGTCATTCCATTCAACAGCTATACGTGGTACGCTGATCCATCGGAAAGGAACAGGAGGCTGGCAACGCTGCTTCCAATGAATACAGATGAACATAAATGAAGAATGAATATTCTCCACTCCCATGAAATTCAGTATTCATTATTATTCAATTTCAAATCAATATTACAAACATATTTCGCATATTTTAGGTCCAAAGTGGAGTAATTCATCACAAATATACAAATAATTTGATACAAGCTATGTACAGTAATATAATTTGAATATGTAATTCGGTGAAAAATGAATACATTCGGTGAAGAACCTATAACAAGTGTGCATTGAATAGGTCTACACTTCGAAACATTCCGGCTATGACAAAAAGATTAAAAAAATCATCACAGCTTTTGTGATGGACTGCAGAATTTTTCCACAGTGGCATTCTGAAAGCTTCAGAGTGGACCGTTTGTAACTGCACAATTGTTTGTTGTTCTCACGATTTTGAACGAAGAAGAGCATCAACTTTGAGAGAAGGTATACCAACGCTATAAAAATCATTTACATTCAAAAATTTTCTTGAAAGAATGAAAACATGTCGCCCATGAGTGAGAATATCATCTGTCATGCATATATTAGGATCTTGCAAAATGCAACAATTGTCATTTGGCTGTGAGATGAATGACTCTCTTATAGTGACACGAATTGTTCATTCCTGAAGAAACTGGACCCGCATAATGTTCGTTTGCTACTGTCATTTCGGTTTTTCTCTGATATGTTCATTTGAATTGATTATTCCTGTGTTCTCTATTCCTTTTTGCAATTTGCTGCAACGGTTTGTCCGGTCCCAGCAATTTCTATGTAAGTATGTCATATTGCTTACATAAGGGAAAGCAGAAAAATTGTCTAAATCACAGAGAGGGACAGGTTTATGAGCAAATTCACGCGGACATAATTTTTCAAGGAAAGTCAATCTTTGCCACGTGATAACTATTCGCGATGCACTTGATGTACCTTTTTTGGGGAATTTACCTTCGGTCCAAGCAATGGGGAATTGACGCTCCACGCCAAGTCATAGCAAGTGTATGTATCCAAATAGAAAACACGTCACTAATGCTGGGAGAATTTCATCTGAAGAAGTTCCTCCAGGCTTCTGATGATCATAATCAAGTCCTTCCGCAAAATCCTTGTCTGTACGAGCAACGTCATTCATATTTTTGGAAGTATAATTATGTGCAGCACATCTAACTCCGGCAACAGTGCACTTAGAACATGGATTTTCTGCCATATGACCCTTATGATTGAGCATGAATGCTCGAGCTGGAGCATCAGCGATAAGAGCCCTGATTCCGATTGTGATGCTTTTTCCCTTGAAATGAACATCTTCCTTTTGAAATATGCTGCCTGTTTCAACAACGGAATCTTCGAAGAAATCATGAGCATTACCAGGTTTCCCTCTTCCACGGTAAATGCCCACAACCTCGGGTGGAATAAAGATTCACAATTCCACATTCAATGGGCCAGAATTGGTTCGCTCCTGAATGATCCGATGTCCCATCATCCACATGGGTATCAATTTTCAAAACATCAGGAATAGGTTTTGTCAAAATGTTTTCAAGTGAATTCTTCAGAACTTGAAGAATTTGAAGCACTTTGTGACGTGCGTTAGAATTGAAATGACTTAGTATGTCATTAATTGTCGAACGAGAGCATATTGGACGTCAGAGGATAATACAGAACAGTGTCCTTTCACACATGATACGCTAAGCGCAGAAGTGGCACCCAAATTGTTGTCAAGCAGAAACAGAACAAAAACTTTTGAGAGCGAGAATGGAACGTCGAAAGTTCCGAGCGAAACCGATACACCTATGATTCGGAACAGAAGAGCAACCACAGGAATCTCCGGGCAAAAATGAAACACTGAAGAGCTCTTGAGTAAAATCGAACCAACGCACAGTGGGCGATTTCACCAATCTAGGTGGACAAAACTCAAAACTCAGATGCAGCTCATCAGGTCCGCTCGAAACTCACATCTCGGGGGTTTTTGGGGTCGCAGAATTCGAATCTGAAGTCAGAACTTCAAAATTCAGAATGGCGGATTCAATATGGCGAGGAAAAATTTGAAACTCTGTCAGATCCGCTCGGAACTCACTACCAGGAGGTTTTCGAGGTCACAGATTCCGAATCTGATGTCAAAATTTCGAAATTCAGAATGGGGAATTCAATATGGCGGACGAAAGTTCGGAAATCTATCCAATTCACTCGAAACTCACTACTAGGGATTTTTGAGGTCGCAGAATTCGAATCTTATGTTACAATTGAAAATTCCAAATTACGAATTCAATATGGCGGAAAAAAATTCGAAACTCTATCAATTCGTTCAAAACTCACTATTGAGGGGTTTTTGGGGTCGCAAAATTCGAACTCGGAGTCAGAACTTCTAAATTGAGAATGGAGGATTCAATATGGCGGACAAAAATTCGAAAATGATTTAAACCTGCTTGAAGCTCATCATCTGAGATTTTTGAGGTCGCAGAATTTGAACCTAGACTGAGAATCCCAAAATTCGAGATGGCGGATCCAATATGGAGGATGAAAATTTGTTATTGATTCAAATACGCTGCTGGTCGATTCGACTAATTCAGGCGGCCAAAATTATTTTATGTACTTCTACGGATCTAAACTGAATCCCAAATGAAAATGAATCATTCTTGATTGTGCACACATCAAATTCAATAATATACTCACACAAAGGTGATGTTCACATGAAATAAAAACGAGCCAGTTCAGTTATATCCGTGAGACATTACGAATCAGTATACAAATCAATAAACATCAGTAATTTACCACAAAAAAAAACAAAGAATCAACATTTTTTCCCGAAAAATTATTCTTCTTCATCGTAGTGTGACTGGGGTGTGCCGAGAGATTAATTGTCTCAGGCAAAAATGACTTCACTGATGGTTTCTTGATTTTTCTCACACTACTTATCAGTTTATCTCGTACTACTTATCAGGGTTTGAGCTTAAGAGTAATCTATTGTAGATGTCTTTATCACAGTCTTCTCTTGGAAACTTTCGAGCATGATTCTGGCGATATGACCGGAGATGTTTATTCCGGGCTTCTGCTGCCTCTTCTAATAGTTGTCCTGTGGGTAGTAAGGCATTTTTCATAATTGCTCCACCATGAATCAACACTTTATGCATTGTTGGGCTCATAGGATGCTAAATATACAATGCAACATAGCACTTCACCGTGTCTAAGGCATATTCATCGTATTTTTGAATATTTATATCATGTTCATGTTGATATAGCTCCCAGTATCACTTTTAGCCTATGAATTGAATCATAGTCGACCCCTGTGATGTCAGCAGCTAGTTGTAGATTTTCAAAAAACCGTCTACTGGTGTTGCCATCGTGAGTGTTCGAGCCAACATTCGATTTAGGCATATCTACCAAGAGACAAGTTTCGTGACGAAACCTTTCCTGTATTTCTCGTTTTCTATTTGCTTCTACATTCTTTTCCTCCTCGGTCTTTTTTTCGCGATATCTTTTTATGGGCAATTTGTGGCCCAAATGTGAAATACTCTCGAATATCCGAATCCTGGCATGTAAGACGGAAATCCCGAAATCAAGAGCATCAGAGCTGGTCTCATTTTTTGTGCCCAGATTATTGAAATCTTTTGTTGTAGCACTACATATATAACATCTGCTTGTTGATGTTGTACTATCTGTCACCGCATTGCAGATCTCACCATCAACCAATGTCATTCTCAAAATATGCCCAAACGAGAATTGTTCACCGTTCAGATTTACTTTTGTGATGGTAAGTGACTTTGCACTGTTCTCTACATAATTGATCTCTTCTTTCGTCACATCATTACTTTCTTCCAAGAATCGGAATCTTATCGGGCGACAATGACATGGAGAGGATGTTGTCGGATTTTGCCAAACCACTTTCTTCTCCTCTCCTCCACAAACAATTTGTAAGGGTACAAAAGAATTCAAAAATATATAAGCGTCTGAGTCTCCATCGCTGCTGAATTTCTGCTTGAATTGAGCTTGCTGCGAGCCATCACAACCCCATTCACAAATAATCTGTAGCGAATTTCTCTCACTTTCACTGAGTGTTATGAGGATTTCTTCCAGGTGAATCGATAAGCGCTCAACGGTGAGATCCATTAGGGACTGTAAATCACTTTCGGCGCAAGTAGCAGTCAGACGTATTGATTTTTTGGGAGGATAACATTCTTGTTTGGCTTCCAACAATCAATCGTAGCAGGGGTAAAATTTTCTGTTTGTCGCTCTTATTACTGCATACTGCTGTTTCGTCAAATCGGCCTCCAAAAACATCAACAGCGCTTGTTGTGGGGTCAAGGAAACCACATCTGTTGTTCTGGAAAGCATTCTTTTGCATCCACTCGCACTTCTTGGAGAATTAGTTATTCCTTCGAGAACGTTTGAAGCGTTTCTTCTGCCACCCTTACGTAAAACCGCTTGCGCCGCATGAATTATGACTTTTTCGTCCACATTAGAACGAATTTCTGCAATTCTCCTCCGCTGACTCCTCTCGCTCGATTCTCCAAATGATTGACAGGGCGGACCTGATCGATTTATCCTTGGGATTGGGACTTCGAATGTTCCCTCTAACCAGGAATCGTTGTTTTCCAAAAATTTTTTTTTCATATTGTGTGCTGTCGACCATCTTCCTTTTATATTGGTTTTGGAATATGAAAATTGATGCTCCAGACTTTGTTTGCTGTCTTCTGTACAACCGTCATTAGATAGAAGATGATTTCCCAAGTACTCGAGTTTTTTCAATTATTGATGGCAAATTTTGCTCATCCATCTGCTCGAAAAGGTGTCGACGAGTGAACACTTTCACACTCGAGATGCCCGATGAGCCTAAGACGAATACAATTACTTCATTAGAAACAAAAAAACTGAATTGACTTGTCTCAAATGTGACCGAAAATCTTTGAGCTCAATTATTTTGAAAAGTTGTGGAAAGTTGTGGCTGAATTTCACAGGTATATCAGCTGAAGGTTCGAATTACATAACCACACAAAAATCAAAGTCGGGCCGGATAGGGAAACATGATCAAATAGCTTTGCAAAACTGGACTATCTCTAAAGAATCTACTTAAGGGAGGTTATTCTTGAGGACCTATGAATTTGTTGAAATTATGTGCTCACTCGGAGTACCGGAATCCATCCCTCGTTATAGAAAAACTGATATAGATACAAAGATATGCACTTGAAAGAGTTGTTTACATCGAGAGTGTCAGAGATCGAGACGTTCCTACCTAGCAACAATCGAATTTCTACTATCTTCAGGCCGTTTTGTCGGAATGATAAGGGATGGGAGAAATTGAGTATTGTTTTCAAAACCCTCTAGTAGAACAGGGATGGAATTTGTTTGTTACCCGGCTTACTTTCAAAAATTCACTTTTGGCCGCATAACTCGATCAAATCGACCACTGCACAGTAAAAAGTAAAACTTACTTCCAACCTTCATATCGGTTCATTTCAAGATGCAGCCAAAACAAGCCCTATTTCAGCTGAGAGTAAGCATCCAAAACAAATGCCGACACAATGGAGAGGACTGAATTTCAGTCAAGTTTTCAAGTAAGATGCAGCCACTTTCAGCCAGACTTTTTACAGTGTGTGCAACGCACAACCCAATTTTGTATTCTATTCTCTCGAATCACACTATTCAAATCTTTCATAATTGCCGGCATTCAAATACTAGATGTAGAAGTATGAAACCGGAATTTCTTTGTGAAAATCACAGGTTTCTTGTTTGAAAATGATGAAAAATATTTTATTCGACATAATCTCCATTGCTGTTCATACATTTTCCCACCTTTCCGGCAGTTATCGAGCAATTCTCTCACATTTTCATACAAATTGGACCGTTGTTCAGTGAGAGCGTGTCCCATCAACGCGAGTAGATGATGATCAGACGGAGCCAAGTCTTGAGAATATGCCGCATGCGGTAGCATCTCCCAACTGCTCATAGTAGATTTCACCTTTTTGATCCCACCAAACACAGAGCATTGGCTTCTTCCCAAAACCATTTGGTTCGGCAATGGATGTCAATGATTCGCCTGAATTCAACCATGATTCTGACGCTCAGGATTCTCAAGATATACCCATTCTTCAACATCATCACGAAGTAATCAGTCTTATGACTGGTTTAATGGAATCCTCCAACCCTGTCTATTATCCGTTGGACGCTTCATTTCTACATATCTACGGCAACCCTTATCTTGTATAATTGACTTCATATAACTCAATCGAGGTCTGCCTTCGCGAGTTCTACCATTCTTTTTTCCTCCCAATATTATTGTCAAACATTTCTTTTGTCATTTACCTTCTCAAGTACTTTCTCTATCCGCTACATTTTGGGCATCGACCTGAGCTGAACCGACGCTTGTCTTTACGAATGGAAAAGTTGCGCCAAGTGATTGTGGAGTACCTCGTTTGATTTCCTATGGAACAATGTGTTGGAATAATAATCCAATGAGACTCGATGAATTTTTAAATCAATATAACATTAGGAATAAATATAGCGAAATATTGAACATTCTCCAATGATGTAACAGTGAGTAGAATTTGTTCCAGACGTTGAAGAATTTTCAATTCATGTAATTTCCTAACCTCAATACTTTCGGATTACGTGTGATATGTATATGATATATATGTACTGTGAGAACTTAGATGATTGTCTCAATAAAATGAATTGAACTTACACTTATTGATGTATAATTTCATATGAAGTGAATTGTGAGTTCGGAAATTGATGCAATTCAATTTATATCAAATCGACGCTCAGATTTTTCATTTCTTGCAATGCTTTGGTTTGAATCTTTATTTCAAGTTTTGTTTACTTTCAAGATAATTATTCCATTCTCTTGACAACATATAGAATTTTCATATTAAAAGTGATGGTACTGATCTGGAATACCTTCAGTTCTATGATACCAGTAATTGATAATCCTAGGTGTAATTAGTTGATGCTTCATATCTGTGTAACTAGAATTTCTCTCTGATACCATGTATAGATGAAAAGTACTGATTATTATTGTTAATCGATACCATGTATCAATGAATCATAGTGGGTATAACCTGTATCAATAAACGATACTGGTAATAGTTGATCAATACTATGTGTCGATGAACAATACTAGATACAGTTGATTGATACCATTTATCGATGAACCAAATTGGATATAGTTGATTGATACTACATGTCGTTGTAGAAGATCATATTTGAGTTGTTTAGAACTGTATATATGAACTTGAATGTTCATCTGATTTATGGGAGTGAGCAATGATAGATCTTTCTCAATTTCATGAAACTATTTTCAATTAAATTTCCCAAAAACTTTTCAAATTGATATTTCAGTACCGGATTTATATTTTACCTAGCATAGATTGTTATTCATTTGGATGAATATGTACCAAAATATTGATGTAAATGTGAATAACAATACTCATCAACATTATCTGAAGGAATAGACATTCTTATCATGTTCTTAATCAGAAAATGAACAATACACAAGAAAATCATAACAGTTGGGAAACGTTCCATTTCCGTGGGAAACATCAAGAAGAAACAATGTAATGTGATGGAACATTCTTATTTTATTTCTAATCCCTTTGTAAGAAATCAATTCCACTTGATCAATAAAAACATGAAATTTCTAATATTATTTTTTTCAGAAGTAGTATTTGCTTGTAATACTTACTTGTAATATCAATATTTGTGACATCAAAACATCTGATAATAAAATTGAGATAAATTACACGGTTTTATAATAGAATTTGAATTATCCAACAAAAACACCACTTTTCATATTGAATCAGTAGCCACTCTTGCCGCTAAATATTAGGAGACATAAAAAAATATTATTAAAAAAAATTTCTAACAAATAATTCATATGAGTTTCATCGTCTACCTAGACACCGTTGCCTGTTCCTCTTCCTTTTTCTTGTCTTTGTTTTGTTCTCTTCGATTTTCTCTCACTCCTCCCCAATCTTTTGAATAATTTATCACCTTTCCAATGACGCTGTGAAAATCCTTCCGACTCATATTTGGTAACCCAGTTTTTCTTGCGTATT
Source organism: Gonatopus flavifemur (assembly GCA_018340375.1). Taxonomy (NCBI): domain Eukaryota; kingdom Metazoa; phylum Arthropoda; class Insecta; order Hymenoptera; family Dryinidae; genus Gonatopus; species Gonatopus flavifemur. The sequence goes on from JAFFJZ010000009.1 coordinate 19,072,840, forward strand.
CACTCATAATAATCTCTGTAATCAGGAAATTAACTATCATTATTCTCAAAAATGTTTCATTTTACATGATTCGGTTTATAATTTTTTGTTTACCATACGAGGTGTGTTCAAAAAGTAAGGTGACTTTGTATTTTGAAGAAAAAATATTCATTTATTCATCAATATTTATGTTGTCCCCTTCAAAGTAATCCCCCTCAGATACAATACACTTATGCCAACGGTTTTTCCAATCCTCAAAGCACTTCTCATAAGCACTTTTCGGTATAGCCTTGAGCTCTTCCAGCGATGCAGTCTTTATCTCTTCAATCGTTGCAAATCTCCGTCCTTTCATAGGTCTCTTTAGTTTTGGGAACAAGAAAAAGTCACATGGGGCCAAATCCGGTGAATATGGTGGCTGAGGCATGATTGTGGTGTTGTTTTTGGCCAAAAAATCTCTCACAAGCAAAGATGAGTGAGCAGGGGCATTATCGTGATGCAAAAGCCATGAATTATTTCTCCACAATTCTGGACGTTTTCTTCGTATTGCTTCTCGCAAACGGCGCCTAACTTCAAGATAATACTGTTTATTGACCGTACGACCATATGGTAAGAACTCCTGATGCACCACGCCATGGTAATCGAAGAAAACAGTGAGCAAAACTTTGACATTTGATCGAACTTGGCGTGCTTTTTTCGGTCACGGCTCATCTGGGGTCTTCCATTGGGACGATTGGACTTTGGTTTCGACATCATAACCATATACTCATGATTCGTCACCAGTTATGACCCTTTTGAGTCAATCTGGGTCGTCGTTGACGTCATTCAACAGTTCTTGAGCGATGCTCATGCGACGGTTCTTTTGGTCAAAATTTAGCAATTTCGGAACAAGCTTCGCTGACACACGTCTCATGCCCGAAACGTTAGAAAAAATTTCATGGCACGAGCTAAGCGATAAACCAACATCCTCAGCAACTTCTCTGATAGTGATTCGACGATTTTCCAAAACAATTTTCTTCACTGCTTGAACGTTTTCATCAGTTGTTGACGTGCTTGGGCGTCCAGAGCGAGGCTCGTCATTGGCATCTTCCCGGCCATCTTGGAAGAGTTTGTACCACTTGTAAACATTTTTTTTACTCAGAACAGTTTCATTGTATGCTACTGTCAACATTTTAAGTGTTTCGGAGCACTTTATTTTATTTTTTACACAAAATTCGATGCAAATCCTTTGATCCATATTTTTCGATAGCAAGAAATCGCCGAGCACGCAAAACACTTATAACCTTTACGCCTCTCATAACCAAACAAAAAATGCTATACACTTGAAACTTGGTACAGATGTTCGGGAAGAGTGTGCCAACATAACAAAACAAAAAAATCGATAATCGAAAGTACGTTGCCCGCGAAATTTGAAAAGTCACCTTACTTTTTGAACACACCTCGTACATGCAGGAACAGAACACTGTATCCTTGAACACCAGTTTGTCTTTGACTTTCTTCACCGTCGTATATTGCACCAGAACGTCTCTAGCAATGAATCTTTCAAGTATGTTTCTAATGGATTTTGATACCTTTGCTTGTGGGTCAATTAGAGGATACATCATATACATCTAGAAAAGAGAAATATACAGAATCATTTCAAGTTATTATAAGATCCTGATGATTGATTCAATTTGTTATTCAACAATCCATGTATTACTCACAACTTTCTCACGTAATGATCCGTCCGTTCCCATTTGATCATCAAAAGTTCCAAAATTTCCGAGATCTTTGAATGGCATTTCAAATTCATCGAGTCAAAACAAAGAGTTGTGAGGTTGTTGGCAAGGAAAATCGGGATTTTTGAGGTGTTGAATCGCGTCTTGAATTTGTATGATTTCGGTTTGAATTGTACCAATTTGATAGGATAATTTATTGGAACGATCGATGATAAGAGATTTAATTTCTGTGATACCTAAAATGAAGGTGATATATGGTATTATAAAGAATTATATGGGAACAATTATCACACTAAGGGAGTGTAATTATTATTATTAGTACAATCTATGAGCTACTTGAATAATTATCAAACCTTGTGCGAATTTGAAAATCAAGTATTGTGTCAGGAAAAATGTTAAGCTTGAACGTCGATAGAATTCACATTCTTTCTAATAAAGTTTTGGTAAAACACATCATACATTCTAATGATGGACAACGTTTCTCAATTATTTTACCAACACAATAACTTTTTTGCAGCGATGTCTTTTTGAAATGATCAAAAAACAAACCATTCCCAAGAGTCCCGGGGTCAGTACAATTTTTCGTAGAGCTGGATTGTTTTTTTGGTAATTTAGTACGTCTTTTTTCCGAAACTACAGGAGAATTGGATGAATCTGTACTATCTGCAGTTTCCAAATTGTTTGTATTATCTTCCCCTCCTTCAATATCAACGGAGGATGGTCACGCATCTGGAAATCAAAATACAGTTGACCTCATACGAAAAAATTTCAAATTACAAAATATCTGAATTGATAATAAGAATATTGTAGTGATAAATATTATAAATTGATATAAATGCATCAAAAATCTGTATGCTTGAATGACAAACACTTCTTGTAGCCGGTATGGATTAGATAGCTTTCCATTTAAATATACAGAAAAGCAACTATACTTTCATTGGCAACAAAAGTTGTTTTTTCACATACACATATAATCCTACATATTCACATCTCTCGAATTTTGTTGTTGACTGGAATGATTTGGATACAAATGTTTTTGAAATCATTTGAACTGTATAATTTGTTCAACTAATAGTGGATACCATCAGATTATGCTACAAGAACTACAAGAATTCGGAACGAATTCTTCAAGAAATCTTTCTGAACCTGTTATGCTGTGTGAAAATGCAATTGGAAATGATATGTTGAGACCATTTATTTGAGAAGGTGCACTAAGATTGTATGCTTGAAATTAAGAGAGGGGACCCCCAATAGCAGAAGAATTTTGAAAGAGTTATAGATGAATACATTGTAATCATGCAAAACTTTTTTTGAATTCTTGTGCTATTTGGAATATCAAGATGCATGCGTAATAAGTGCAGGTCAATCAAATCCACTATGATATTCAATGACAATATTGTGAGATAAAAAACAGTAATTTCAACAATGTAATTATCAACAAATTTTACTTACCTTTATTAGCAGTTGATTCTTTCAAATTCATATTACACTAAGACAATCGTTGATCGATTCCTGTTCGACTCGCCTTCACGCCATTCAATTTACATGGTTTCATTATTTCGCTTTGTTTAAATTTGATATGGCCCTCATCATTTGTAGTAAATGCATACGGCTTAACTTGTACAGTTTCTAGTTTTTTCACACCACTTTCATACGTATCTATGGATTGGAAACAAATCAATGGAAATTTGATTTCTAGCAATTCAGTTACAAGATAGTTCATCAATGATGCTGTCACTTGTGTTGACATAATATTGAATATTATCGTTCAGTATTCAAAAGTGATACTGTCCGATCAGCAGCAAAATCGTGAAATCACATCAAAGAAGTCAATCTAATTTTGAAATACTTTTTTTATCCTTCCTGAGATATTACAGGTAGCACAAAACGGAAGTTCAAAAGAGAATTTATTTATGAATAACCTTACTTGCATAACCTCGAACTTTGACGTGGTACAATTTCTATGGAGATGGTGCTGGTCGATCATTTCCGATAAGTTCTTTTAATAATTGAATGTTCTTAGGCGTACAATCACTGATAAATGGGCACATCAATATATTTTTCTCTTCATCAAAATTTAACCATGATGACGGAATTAAATCTATACTTCTTTTATCAGTGTCTTTATGTTCATCCAAGAAGAGAACTAAACAATATTCCATATTGACACTCATAGCGAATTATGGAAAATTCAATTCCTTTGCGCGCACTAATTTTACACTGCGTTACTTCATCGTTCAACCCGCCCATCAATGACCAAATAATAGAAAATTCGATTAACACTAGAGAGGTATGAGGTAGCCAGGACGCACACAGTTATCCTCTCTCTTTTCCAAGCGAACGACAGTTATAATGTCAACATGAAATGTCTTTGTCACTTGCTTGGAAAAACATCATCCTGACATATGAATGTTCGTTGGGTTATATTTCATGAGGTCACTGATAATCGTTATAATAACGGAAATGCTTTGATTCTTTCCTTCAATTATTCAAGTCAAGAGTTTTGGAGCAATCAGGATGTTGATTTGAAACTAATTGAGTATTAATATTCAATCAATATCATAGTAATAATGGAATGTTATCTTTAAGGGAAATTATCAATATAAAAAAGGATCACTGGATTAGATTGAAAATTTTTCAATCTATGAAATCCCATTTCATCACCGCATGAATAGTTCACTTATGGTTTACTTCATTCACCGTATAGACAGTTCACTTATGTAAAAGTGACATTGGATATAATTCCTCATGTCCAACCCCTTTCATAACAAACGTGACCATTTTTCGTTCAATTTCATCCACTGAACATTTCATGGAATGCTGGGTGATTCTGGAAACTTTCCACATTTCTAAAACATCTAATTTACATGGATAAGATAACATTGGTTCCTTTTTGTGTAGCAATATTCCTCCAAATTCAATAATCTTTTGCGGAGATGTAATATACATGTGTTGAATTTGCATAATCATTCCATTCTTCAACAGGACGGTGTTCTCAGGTTCTTTTGACCTCAAAATCATTTCTTGGTAGCGAATTTTTTTTATCACAATTCTTCACCATCTTCACTATCAATCTTTTTGCTCAAAATTTTTGTACCAGGTCTTGATTGAGAACCTTGCTCTTCATCGATGAAAACACTTTCTTCTAAGCGTCGACATACTTGAGCTGAAGGTCGGTTGCCACTCCGATGTAATTTTTTGATTCCCCCTGATGCATTTTCGAACGGAAAAGCTGTGAAATCACTGATTTCGGATTTCAAATACTCTACATCATCAGCTAAGTGGATTAATGAATGCATGTTCAAAATATTGCTTTTCATTCCATATAAATTTCGAGAAATCTGAACGAAAGACACTAAAAGAAATTTTGCTTGCTCATTGTAGTCAATTGCTGAATCTGATGATAAAATGCGACATGCTACATGGAAAAAAAGAAAATGTTTATATAATTCTTCTGACAAACATTTTTTGAGAATGACAGGTCCTGTGTATAACAATGAAAGTCTATATCCTGTCACCTTCCATTTTTGAATGTCACTGAGGTCTCTGGTGGTACGTTGGAATTCAATAGGAATTTGAGATTTCAAAAAAATCAACAGATCTGGAAGAACATCTTTGTTCGCATGACTTAATTTCGTTGCAGATTTAGAGTCTAACCAGAATTCATTTATTAATTTTTTCATCATTCCTAAGCAAGCAAGATGCATAAAATCCAGAATAAACATTTTGATCATGTCACAACTATCTAACCGTAACAGGGGTGATATTCCAGTGTGATGCTCAGGATCACTCTGTTCACAGAATGATTGATCGGTTCTTGATGAAGCATCAACTTCAATATAAACTGTACGTTGTTCCGTTCTTACACCCTCCACCACACAGCCTTCACATGCATAATAACCACCGTGATTTCAATGCATTTAATCACAGAACGCGCGGATCTATCGCAAATAAACGCTTTAATACGAATTTTGAACATTTTTTCCTCAATTATTAATCCACTTCTCTATAATTCATTGATTTCTGCGATAAATTTGTCCAGATATTTGTCTATATCACTAGATTTTTGATATCCACAATAAATCGCTATCGGAAAAGGCTTATACGTTATAGTTTTATGATACACTTTGCCTAAAATTGGGCAAAATTGTTTTGACGAAGATTTAAATAGAGGCAAGCCATCGATGTGAATCAATGAGTCCAAAGTTTCACGGGAATGATAAGATGCGATAATGCTACGTTTGAGATGCGAGGCCACACCAAAATTCATAAATTCTGAATTGTTATCGAATTTTTCAATTTCATAAGTAGTGGATGATGTTTCTGAAAATGTTTCCGCTGACTTAGGGAGACTTGGGAATACTCGCTTCCTCAAAATCACTAGTAATTCATCAATTTTATTCGATGGAATATTTGAAGATCGTGCCCATTTTCTTAACATCTCCACATCGTCCGTATCCCGTTCTGTATCTTCATTCCGACAATCTTGTTCATTTTCACTGGCACTCCCATCAAACGAATTATCGTTATTATCCATTCCACGGTTTTCACTATCACTTGCATTGTTGTTCAATAATCCATTTTCATCACTGCATGATACGTCCAGAATAGAATCTTCCACTGGTGAAATTCCAATTTCCAGACTTTCAGATTGCCACTGTTTCATTTCACTGTTAGTTCGAGAGCTCAATTGTTTATTGTTATTCCATTTACTGGTAGACGGTTGAGGTTCATTGTTGCTACTACTACATTTACTAGTGGACGGCAGCAGTTCATCATCCCTACATTCATCAGCAGACAATTGTGATTGGAATTCTGATTCCTGTTTTTCTTCAGACATTTGTTTTTTCCGCATTCGAAACCGTTTCATTCGTAATCGAGTAGCTTTCAGACTGCGTTTTTGTCGAGAACTATACATTTTTTCAATTATCATGTTTATAAATTATACTTATTTATCCAATCACATATTACAAAACATTATTGTCCAATTATAATATATATTGTAACGTTCCAATCTTAAGTAAATTACCCTGAGAGTTTGACTCGGGAAACATCCAAGATTCATGATCAGGTAATACTGAGACGAAGCACAAATACCTCATCTTCTTCCGCTCTCCGACATAAAAGGATAACCTTCAAATGAAAACAAATTCCAACTACACCGTTAAAAAGCAGGATATCTTCTGTTGACGAATGTCGAACACAATACAGATTTTATGATAGTACGATACGAGCGCGCGAGTATCGTATACTGTTTTTCCCAACGAGGTACGTGGAATTCAATTTTCGAAGTTTGTATTGTGGGCGTGGAGCGGCCGATCCCCACCCGGCAGACAGAAGAGGGCGGTGGAGGAATAAGAGCGCGGTAAAGTTCCTTCACCGCACGATTATCACTTCATGACCGCACGATTATTACTTTACCGCACTGTTCTGTCTGCGGGTGGGAATCGGTCACTTTGCGCACGCAACGCAAGCTTCAAAAGTCGAATTTCACGCATCGTGTTAGGGAATAGGACATTGTGTAGCAAGTGCGCAAATTCGATGATTCCCATACCCCTGTGAAGCCTGTCGGCTGAGCGTAGCGAGGGCGATTGACTCCGTAGGAGTGGGGGTATCACTGACTTTGGGTACGAGTTACACGTACTATTTTTCCTAACAACGTGCGCAAAAGTGAAATGAAGTAACATTCCCGCACGCTCTCTACCGTGCGGGAATGTGGCACTTTGCACACGCAAAACAGTGTGCAAAGTGAGCATTTTGCGCACGAGTATCGTATACTATTTTTCCTGACAAGGTGCGCGAACTTCGGTTTTCCAAGCCTGTGTTGCGTGCGCAGAGTGAGTGATTCCTACACGGCAGTCGGGCCAGTGCGGGGAAGTAATAAGCGTGCGGTAAACTTACTTTTCTCCCCTCCGCACAGTGGGCCAGAAATCTAGTTGCGTGGCCAAAAACGATTCTTTTTCAAATTGATTGAAATTAAATATGAACATCATAATTTGTTTCCATATACTTTGACACACTGAATCACAAAATATTGTGACTTTTGGTAGCTTAGGTCCCTCATAAAGGACATTTTTATTTCAAATTTATGTTGAAAAATGAATGCATTGTCATTGAGTTTATACATGCTCCGAACTCAATATCATTCCTTTAGACATTGCAGCAGTGCATATTTATCTTGTAATTGCATAATTCTAATGATATTTGTGAAGAAATAACATTTTCCATGCTATATTTTTAATCTAATCATTTCAGTTTGTCTCATTCCATTAGGTTTTACTGCACTTCTGTACCTTTGAATTGAACCTTCCCCGAGCTTCCACTTCCAAATGGACAAAATGATATACCAAAATTTTCGTGAAAGAGTTCTCAACACTGTGGATATGCCCCTTTTTGCCTGTTTTCATTCAGAAGTCAGAAAAATCGTATTTAATGTGAATGAAAACTCGTTACGTCAATGGGACAAATATTTGAACAAGTGGTAAAAATTGAAAATTTCATTAGAACCGTCTGGATTCTGGTGTACAGAGGTTTTTAGGGTTGCTGATCATGAATCTGAGGTCAGATTTTGCAAATTCAAGATGGCGGATCCAATATGGCGGAATAAAATTTGAAAATTCATCAAATTTTCTTAACCCCGTAAACACCAATTGTTGCCGTTTTAATGGACCATCAATGGTCCAACGATGCTGATAGCGGCCCTTCAACGGTCCTTTGAAACGCCAGTATTTGTGTGTGTTGGGAAGGTTCTTCGCTAGTGTTGCCGCGAGCCGCAAAACGAGCCGTAACGAGCTTGAGATTTCAACTGGATTCAAATAGGACTATGAGACGTGAAAATTGTCTGAATACTTGGTTGGATGGTCCTAAAGTCTCATTCAAAAGTTCATATAAACTCGTAGTTCTGTAATTTGAATTTGCAACCGATTTCTACATCCAACAGCATAGGTCCAGCTCGAGTATAGATTGATTTCAAACTTTTTTCAATAAAGATATATCACAATTTGAACCTTCAAATTCAGTTGAAGGTCTGATAAATTGGATTTTGGGGCAATTTCGTTGACTAAAGAGCAGGTCACTTTGGATTCAGATAATTTAAAACCTGGAATTCGTTATGGCTTATTTTGCGGCTCGCGGCAACTTTACTCTTCGCTTATGATTCTGATGCGTTATATGCTATACAAAGATTATCGGAGGAGTTCGGTTAATGGCACTTAGTTTATCACATGAACCTCATCTTTCAGGATAAAGTGAGCATTTCATCAATATTCAGTCTTTTTCATTTTTGTAAGAGTCGATTCAATTTATAGCAGCTGGTGAATGTGAAAGTTTCGTTTCATGTGCAAAAAATGAAATTCACCAAAAGAGAAATTCTTGAGTTGCTTTCAAATTCACCAAAAAAAGATTCAGTTGTTACATACATATTAAATAAGCTCAATAAGAACGTAAGTGATTTTGATAAAAAAAAATATAGATTGTCTTAAGCTTGCATTATCAACTATCAAAACAAAACGGGATATAAAATTTGAGGCTGCAAATAGAATGACTGATAGATTTCTTTTGAAAAATAAAAAATGGCTTGATTCTGAATTTGTTTCACCTGATTTTATATTCAGATCCTCAGTAGCAGGTCCTGGTAGAAAATCTCTTGATTACACGGAGGAGTCTGATAGATCAAAAAGACGATATGTTTCAGCTATTGGTGCTGCGAATGCTTATGATCCACAAAGACTTCTATCGGCTGCACGTCATGCAGCTAATGTATCTGGACAAAATGATGTGAAGGTAATACTAAATGAAATAACAAAAAGTCCCTCTCGTGCTTCTAAGGTGATGAAATTAATGAATATGGCACCGTCTCCAATTATAAAGGAAACTCCTTTAGGAGCTCTAGTTTTTCTATTAGATCAATCTTTATCAAAGGAGACATCCAATTCTATACGTCAAGAATCTAAGAATTGCGGAGCTGACATATGGCCAGCTTACAATAACTTAAGAGAAACTAAAAATATTTTGAGACCACCAAAAGATGACATTCTGATAGATGAACATATAGCACAGGTTTCCGTTCAATCACTATTGAACCATACAAGTAAACGAATAGTCGAAATGCAAGAAGAAGTTTTACTGAGAGTGATGGATACATATGCATTAACAGAATCAGAATTTGTTTTAACATGTTCTTGGGGATTCGATGGTAGCAGTGGTCATTCAAGGTATAAGCAACGTTTTAATATTGGTTCAGATAATGTCGGCTCAAATGATGAAAATATTTTTGCAACCACACTGATTCCTTTACAATTAACATGCCAAAATGGAGAGGTAATTTGGTACAATAATGCTTCACAATCTCCAAGATTTTGTCGTCCTATTGAATTAGAATTTATCAAAGAATCAGCGGAAGTCATTCTGTCCCAAAAATTGAAAAGAATCCATTTTTCTATGCATTTAACTTTGATTGATGGAAAGGGATTGCAAATCTTCACAAACACCAAATCCTCACAGAGCTGCCCTATTTGCAAATCTACTCCAAAACAATTCAATATTATAGAGAATATTCTTGGGCAAACAAACACTTTTCTTCCTGATCAGAACTCACTTCAGTATGGTGTTAGTCCGTTACATGCATGAATTAGATTGTTCGAATGTTGTTTGCACATAGCCTATCGAATGAATATCAGAAAGTGGCAGGTCAGAACTTATGAGCAGAAAAAGCTGTTTGCAGAACAAAAAGCTCAAATACAAAAATCCTTACATGATAAATTAGGTCTAATAGTCGATAAACCAAAATCAGGTGGTAGTGGTAGTACTAATGATGGAAACACGGCGCGTAGAGCACTCCAAAATGCAGATGTTTTCGCTGACTGCTTGAACATTGATTATCAGTTGGTGCATAACTTTAAAATTATTCTCATTTCTCTTTCTTGCCAACTCCCTGTCAACGTAGAAAAATTCCAAGAGTTCTGTATGGATACAGCGAAATTATATATTTCCCTTTATCCATGGTACCCTATGCCATCCACAGTTCATAAGATATTAATTCATGCTGGAGACATAATGAAATACTGTGTTCTACCAGTAGGTATGTTTGGAGGAGAGGCATCTGAATCTCGTAATAAAGACTATAAAAGTTTTAGACTCAACCATAGTAGACATTGTAGCAGGGAAGCGAATTTGGAAGATTTGTTTTATCGCATAATGGATTCCTCTGATCCAATTGTATCCAACATGAGTATCATATCTCGAATTCGCAGAAGAAAACGATTGCCATTACCAGTGGAAGTCAGACAGCCACTTTCGATAGATGACAGAGATAGTGATGATGATGATAATGATGAGTGCAAAACAGGAGATGTGGAACAGACTGAATTCAATTCTTTCAATGAATTGTTAGATGGGGTAGAATTATCTGATGAAGAAATCAGTGATAATGATTGAATACATAATTATTATAAATGATTGAAAAATGTTAACAAAACCACAAAAAAAAGAAGAAAAAAAAGACAAAAATGAAAAAAAGACAAAAAAAAATACAAAAAATAAGTGATAGAAAAAATACAAAAAAAAGTAAATAAAAAAAATACGGGATGTAAATTCGGACTAGGAGCCTCCTTGTGGCACATCCTGGGTGCATAACTGCAGCGAATCTTAGCCGTGAATCAAGTTGTATAACTGAATTGTCGTTGCTTCAAAAAAGTAAAGTGTGTGTATTTGGAAGGTATCTTATAGAATTTTTTCTGTAAGAAGAAGACAACTTTCGACAAAAAAGTCATTAATAATTCGTAATTAGCAGCCTAAAAAACTCTAAATAACATTGTTCTCGCACACTTCATGAATTTCAATAATTTTGGATATCATATCGATTCCATCATCTTGAATTTCAAATTTTGTACCTAATGTGTAGAATTAACAACCTTGGCCACCACCAAACACAGGATTTTATTTCAAATCTTCGGAAATCATGTAGGTCTCACCATTTTAAATGAGGAATTTCGACATCGAATTCGAAACCAGCGATCCCAAAAACCTCTTAGTGACACAGTAAAAAATTTTTCGTCATTGTGTAAAGTGTTAAAATTTGTGTGTCAAATATTCCACATTTGCGAGTGTTGATTCAACACAATCATTGTGTTAACACAAATGGATTCAACACAATCGTTTGTGTCAACACAACGATTGTGTTGAATCAACACTCTAGAATGTTGAATATTCAACACACAAATTTTAACACTTTACACAATGACGAAAAATTTTTTACTGTGGAAGAGCCAAAGGGAATCCAATGGATTTGAAAATGAAAATCCGTCGTGTTGGAATCGCTATATGGAATTTTCCAAATCTGAATACAGATTTGAAATCAGTGACCTTGAAAACCCCTCAGGACAAAATTTTCAGGAAATTCGGTGAATTTGAGCATTTAAACTCGCCATATCAAATCCGTCATGTTGAATTCCCGAAATCTGGCAACAGATCCGTGATCAGCGACCCTGGAAACCCCTGAAAAAGAATTTTCAAGGAATTCGGAGAATTTCAACATTTGAGCCCGCCATATTGGATTCGTCATGTTGAATTTCCCCAATCTGACTGTAGATTCGGAATCAGCGACCTCAAAAACTCTTATATGCCAGGTTTAGAACAATTCCGACGACATTTTTAATTTTGGCCACTTTTCCAGCTACCTAGCCCACTGCGCTCCGGGCGAGAAGTAGCAAAGTCCTGCCCGCTGGCCAAAACGAAGTCGCCACTTTTCGGCTCCGTCGGGGGGAAAAATAGTTTACACACCTCGGGCAGTAAAAAAGAAATGCTCAGATCACATGTTTGTCAGCCTCGGCCGACAATTACATGTGATCTGGGACATCTCTTATTTTACTGCCCTAGGTGCGTAATATACTATTACCGCACGCTTACTGCTTTCCCACACTGGTCTGACTGCCGTGTGGGAATTACTCACTTTGCGCACGCAACACAGGCTTGGAAAACCGGATTTTGTACACGCTGTTAGAGAAAATATATTTGTTAGTAAGAAGAATGAACCCAAACGGTACCTCAGATTTCAAACACGTATCAAACACGTATCAATATTGCATTCACATTGTGTTGCGTTTCATTTTGAATATAATGTATTTAATACGCGAATCACTCAATGTGTGTTTCACATATATGTGTTTAGGATTATGTGTCCGAAGCGGACATTTGTATCTATCAGACATGTACTTGATACACGATTATTACGAATCGATACGTGTCTGAAATATGACAATATTCCAGAACTTACGTATTTAATTGGTGTTTGCAATTCAAAATGCTGTGTGGGAAGGTTATTCCCAAGAGTAAATGTTCTCAATAATACGAATTAGGATAATCATATTTGATAATATGATTGATTATAAAAACTCCTCCTTTTTACATTCAATTTTTGTGCCAGAAATTATTCAAAATGTCATACATCTTATACTTGGAAAAATCGGTTTAGCTCAGATCATAATAACGCTTTGATTGCGAATAAAATAAAAAAAACCTGATCCAAACAGAGATACTTGAGAAACGGCATGCCGTGCGTGGCACTTAACATGAGTGCGTGGCACTGAAATCAGAATACTCACGTCAGGTCCGTTCACTCGGCCCGGATTTGATGAAAAATGGAAGGTCGTATCACGGACGTTTTATGGCAGTACACATGTGGGCCTAACGTTGAATTCCTTCACACATTATTGCACATACGTGCTTTATCAGGGCCCTATATGGATTTGATAATAAGGTATACCATGATGGAAACTGATTCGGCCCACATCAGTATTACGGCTAGCCATAACAGATTTCTGCTCGGGTTGTAGATCGAATAACCGATATCAACAACCATACAAGAATTATCCCCATGGTCAATTCTCGGTTGCTTTCCAACTGAGGACCAAGGACGTACTCAATGCTAGGAATTCTCCATCGGTTGGAGTTTGATCACTTTTTGGAGCAAAATGCCCGGAATCACCACGGATAAAAGGATTTAGTTGGTCGATTTGCGGTTGCTATCTGCTTGACAACCAAGGAAGTACGGCATGTTGAGTCCTGCTCATTGGTTGGAGTTCGTTCCGTGTTTGGGTCAGGAGAACCAATATTACTCGAATACAAAACTCTTCCGCTATGTGTTCAACATCTATCAATCCCAGAAATGATGTATAGTAATAGTCAAACAAAGAACCGCCGTCTAGTTAGTTTCGGAATACCTCAAATATCATTGTTTTTGCAAATGTTGAACGCACGGCTGTTCAACTCATCGAATGTCGAATTCAATCTTTGGTTGCTATCAGGCTGAGTACCAAGACTGCACCAAATGTTGGGAAGACTCCATCGGTTCAAGTTTGGTTACTCTTCAGAACAGAATACTCAGAATGACTACGTATGAAAAAAACTGTGTTGTCAGTTTGCGGTTGCATTCTCTCCGATAACCATGAACTCAGCGAATTTCGTGTGCTGTCCCATCAGTTACACTTCGTTTCGTTTTCAAACGGGAATTACCATTATCACCAGAATACAAAAATGGTCCTCATAATCAATCCTTGGTTGCTGTCAGGCTGAGAACCAAACACATACAGGATGTGGTAAGATCTTCATCGGTTGACAGTGGGTTACTTTCCGCAACAACATACGCAAAATCATCGCCAGGAGAAGGCATTAAGTGAGTCAATTCACGGTTCCCAGATGAATTTATAATGACCGGAACAAATTGGTCAATTTTCGGTGATTTTGAGGTTTGGTTGGCACTTAGTGATCGTCAAGTGATAAAGTGGACATGAAAAAGTTCTTCACTGGAGGTTGACTGAGTTATGACCATATCATCAAGGTTAGTTTATGAATTCTTCGAACCAACAACATACCATTAAAATTGACCCCAACATCAGCGGCGAATCAGTCGTACTGGAGGTATTGAAATGAACAAACGTGACATCGACCGAAATTGAATCAACACGTGGCACAGTGATTCAAAAACGCGAAAACGTGGCCAAAAGTCGAATGAAATGTTATTTCTGAGAACCCTTTTGGCAGTCGGTATTGTCTTACTGATAGTTGGAGTCTCAAAAAAACGATGGAGGAGACCGAAGTATTTGTACAAGGCTCCCGAGCTCACCTGAGAGTTTCATCCCGCCAACGCAACATTTTGAGCATACCTAACAGAAATGAATCGTTTCTTTCGAGAAGTTTGTCATTTTCGTGAAAATGGACCGATCCCCAAGTTTCAATATGGAACCTCCTAATCATAGTGAGTTTTGTCGAATCTATAAATTCAAGATTTGGGACAAATTTCATTTTCATCGTTAATTGCCACGAACTTTTGATGATTTTTCTCACATATTCAACGAATAATGTCTTCTCCCAAAACCCAGCACTAATTTTCACCCTCAGTTACCACCGTTATGTTCTTTGTTTACATGTCGACAGAACCCTTTTTAAGGATATATTGAAAAATTAACAGCGACTTCTCGCAACTTCAAATTTGACAGTCATTTTTTTCCTATGGTGATGTTTTTCGACTAACACTAAAAATTGATCAGAGTGTGAAGATGGAGTATCTACAAAACTCCATGACTCAGAGTTTTTTAAGTCGCTGCTTACGAATCTGGGAATGCATTTTCTTGAAACAAAGTAACAGATCCAATATGGCGGCCATGAATTGGGGAAAAACTGTGAGATACTGGAACATTGTATTGCTCAAGAGTTTTTTCGGTCGCCGATTATGAATTTGACATTAGATTTTTCGGAATCAAAATTGCGGATCCAATGTAGTGGCTATGATTCGGAAACAACTTGTAGGTACCGGGACATTCCATTGTCTAAGGGTTTCTCAGATCGCTGATCATGAATCTGACATCTGATCTTTCAAGAATAACTTTTTTGTATGGTGGATCCAGTATGGCGAAAATTTTTGGAGAACAATCGGGATTCGGGGAATTCTATTATTTAAAGGGTGTTTAAGTCTGCTGACCACGGATCTCGAATAAACTTCTTGACAACGAATCCGTATTCAGCGACCCCAAGAACTAGGAAGTGGAAAGTTTGAAGTGGATTCAAGGACTCCTTATATTTTTGGCAAGTGGGATTTATAATAGGAATCGATAAAAAAAAATGATTCCGTTATTTTCGGTGTCCCGGTGTTTCGATATGCTGGTCCTCCAGTATTCTGTCGTTCTAGTACATCGCCAATAATTCAGTCTTCCAATTACCCATGTCCGACGTATTATCGTCGCGCCGGGCAATAAAATCGACTCAGGATGAACCCCAAGACATACCGGTTAACCGTCATGCGTAGGTATGTGCAAATGTACGTATATATATACAGGATGGCGCAAAAGTCTGGAGACACCACCATAACTTTTGAACGGGGCATGATAATTGGATCAAATTTTTTTTTCAATCGGAGGTTTTTTATCTCAATCTTGGCATTACCCAGAATCAATGGCGTGGACGTGTCAGAAACGTGATTCCTTGTGTGTGTGTGTGTGTGTGGGTGTGTGCATGTGGTTGGTTTTGGGTGAGTGTCGGTGTGTGTGTGGGAGTGTGTGTGGGTGGTTCGGTCGTATGGGCCTGTGTGAGTTTATTCTCATCGATACTCACTTACGTGAGCGTATTTGGAGTCGATTATCCTCGAGTTCATTTCAAAGCTGTGATCGATGATCTTCAGGATCATTTCAGGCTGTTCATTCTCAAAGTCGGTGATTCATCCAAAGTATTCGGTACTTGAATCATCCGTTGATCGGAGATGTCACTTTCAGAGGAAGAACGAATCATTATTTCAATGATACGTGGCTACGGAGATCGTCAACGATCTTCCAGGGAGGTACAAACCTTATTCAACGATGAATATCGCGTCGTCACATCGGGAGTCTCCTTAGGGACTGACTCCGTGAAAATCCAACGTTTCACACAAACTAGGAGTGTTGAGGATTGCCCGAGATGTGGCAGGCAGTAGCGAGGTGAGGGAGCTTGTCTGTCTTTCTTCAACTGACATGAAACAAAGGATAGAAATGTTCCCACTACGCTACTGGTGGCAGGCCACGCACAACCACTAACCATGAAATTGCGGTGAAGGTCATACAATCATTTGTTGAGGAACCTCCATCCGTGAAGCTTTACAAGCTCATGATAACAATCGCCGCTCAATTCAGCGCATTCTTGGAACTGCGAAGTTCCATCCCTTCAAAATCAAACTTGTGCAAGAATTACTCGAGGTTAATTTTGACCGTCGCTTGCAATTCTGCGGAACCCTTATGGCAATGATCGATGAAGATCCTCACTTGTTAGATACGGTTGTTTTTTCCGACGAGGCCACTTCCTGCCTGAATGGTAACGTCAATCGACACAATTTCTGATATTGGGGCGACGAGAATCCTCATTGGATGAGCGAAGCGGAATCTCAATGTACACAAAAATTAGGTGTTTGGGCGGGAGTAATGGGGAATCAGTAGGGCCATTCTACATTCGAGGGAATCTCACATCGGCAAAATATTTGGATTTTCTTCGGCATCACTTTATCCCTTCGATTTCGAAGATTGCTGGTGATGATTTCGATACTGTGTGGTTCCAGCAAGATGGGGCACCAGCTCATTTTGGCATTCAAGTGAGGCATCTCCTCGATGAGACATTCCCAAACCGATGGATTGGGCGGAGGGGAAAAATTGAGTGGCCACCCCGATCTCTAGACCTCACGCCGTTGGATTTTTTTTGAGATTCGTAAGAGATCTAGTGTACTGCACGGAACCTGCAAATTTAGACGAGTTGTGGCAGAATATCATCGACCAAACAGGCTTGATCACTCCACTGATGTTAGAAGAAGTCGGACGGAGTTTTGATGAGCGGTTGGCGAGCTGTCAGGAAGTTGGAGGACACTAGTTCAAACAATTGCGATGAGGTGCCGAGCGCATGATCATCGATGATGATTGTTGCACCTGACGGAAAAAACCGCACAAACACATACACACCTACCCAACCACACACACACACACACACACACCCAACCTGAGGATAATCGATCACAGCTCCGAAATGAACCTGAGGATAATAGATTCCGAATACGCTCACGTGAGTGAGTATCGATGAGAATAGTCCCACACAGGCCCATACGACCGAACCACCCACCCACACTCCCACACGCACACCCCCCTACCGACACCCACACACAAACACACACACCGACACCCACCCACAACTAACCGCACGCACACACGCGCACACACACACACACACACACACACAAGGAATCAGGTTCCCGACACGTTAACGCCGTTGATTCTGGGTAATGCCAAGATTGAGATAAAAAACCTCCGATCCAAAAAAAATCTGACTCAATCATCATGTCCCGTTCAGGAGTTATGGGGATGTTCCCAGACTTCACCACATCAGAGTATGAAAATTACGATAACTCAGCGAAAAATGATCCGATTTCAAGAAAAAAAAAACCGCTGGATTCGGGTTGGACAACCCTATCGAATGAAGTATCACAAGCCCCCCCGTCTCATCAAAGATTTTGCACCCCCCATCGCCCCCTACAGGGCTGGGGAACTCAAAGTCCCCTGTCAAGATAGCTCTTGATCCGTCCTTTGATTCAAAAAAAATTTGATCCAATTATCATGCCCTGTTCGAAAGTGATGGAGGTGTCTCCAGACTTCTGCGCCACCCTGTATATATATATATATTAACGTATCAAGTGAATATATATCTATACATGTATATATATTTCCCAATTTCGCATTATGAAGTCCAGTTAATCAATAGATGATGATTAAACAATCATATAATCAATTATACTCTTTGATACACAAGCAAACTCCACATAGAGACATGCTTGAATCTGTTACGAATAAAAACAACCATATACTATGGGAATGGAAGAAACATGCATAGATAAATAACGAATAAAATGAAAAACAGATAAACATGAATCAACGATTTAACCTGTTACAAAGGAAAAAAACCACATACCACAGGGATGAATGAACATGCAAATAAGTGAGGAAATTATACCCAGGAACTTGCATAAACAAACCACGAATGAAGAACAGACGAAAATACAATGAATTTACAATAACTGAGTTGATACATGAATGAGAACAATCACATACCACAAATATTCAATTAGAAATTAAACCTTACAAACCACTCTGCGGATATATGTGTGCTTGAGTGACCTTACGAAAGGAGGAGAATGAACGTGTGAAGAGGAACGGAGAAGGAGACACCCCATCCCCCGCGTGGACAACGTGCGTCAATCGGAAAAACCCCCGATTGATGGATCTACAGGACCACTCCGTCAACCAATACACAAAGTGCTACGCGTCAACCTACCAGCAAGGACAGGGGGGCAACCCCTACCGCCAGTGAGGAGAATCCTCATTTTTGATTGGGCGGACGTGGCACCAAGAAACAGCTCAAAAGCGAGTGCAACCTCTCGATCATCGTCAATTGATCGACAGGCTCTTTATCCACGAACATCCCCAACTGGAAGGATAATGCTGATTAAACAAATCAGCAACACCAAGGATTTTTGAGAGCTCTCTTTCTCTCTCTGATATATAAGTGGGGATCCATTTTCTCACTCGCAACGAGGACATCCTGGAGGATTTACATCGATACTTGGGTCGGACCAAGGAAGGGGAACAACGCCGAGGATCTCTACAAAAACCAAGTTCTCATTCGAACGTTACGAGTGAACTCGTGCATATTTGAATGATATAAGAGAACTCGTGTGCATTGAACAACACCACGGAAACAGGGTTCACATTCGAACGACACGACCGAACTGGTTTCCATTTGAACGTTTGCGGATTCCCACTCAAACGTCGCTAAGGAATCCGCCTCCGTGATCTAAACAACAGCCAGGATCGGTTCAACCCGTGAACGGCATTGTGGAATTCATCTGTACAAGGTCTTGGAGTCGAGTCATCTGTATCCTGGGAAGTTTCTGATCTTGAGCGATTGGATAAGGGAACCCTCACCCACATCTCGACACCAAGGATCAATGAATCAAGACTTCTGTCTGGAACTGACGGACATCAAAGAGCAGGAACAACCGCAAATAAGGTGAGTATGGCCTAGTACTTCCGTACGTTCATACGGTCCCCCATAAACGAATGCTCTGAGTGATTGTTCATCATTCGTTTATCCCTTTGAATTGGATGTTCATTCAGTTCAAAGGGTAGCTGCCCATCAATCCCGAATACTATCGGTTCCCATGTTCAATTTTCCCTCACTTTTCCTTTAACGTCGAATGTTACTACTACTCTTACATGTCATTCAAAGAATCAATTGGAAAACATTTTCATTTCGTACCTTTTTTTGAATACAATATACTTGAAGTCCCCTTTTCAAGTGGATATGTATATATATGGGGCATTCTTAGTCAAATCGGACGACCCCCTGCCCATTCCAATTTTGGAGATACAGATCTCAAAGAACAGTCAAAATTTCCGTCGGCGTGTCTTTGTTCCGATACCGTCTGGTGTTTTGGGGTCTCGGCAACTAGTCGGGCAATATGGCAGCAGGAACGGAGAGCGTGAAGATGAGGATCAAAACCGGTCATAGGGGTATGAAACGTATGTGTTTAATACTTCTGTTGGTTGGAACGTGTAATCCAAGCATCCCAGGGTGAATCCATCCGGATAGAATATTGGAATCACAAATGGAGAGATTCCTCCCCGTGGATGATTGCGGGTCTTCCAGGGGGATATTCATGATACCTGTCCTTGATATCCTTTTTATCCATCCCTGGTGGTATCTGCTTCCTTTACGTGGTGGGGAGGATAAGTATCTCAGAGTTGGATCTTTTTTTTGAGTGGAATGAACTACTCAAGAGAAAGAATACAAACTGAGAGAAACGAAATCATCCTGATGTCAGAAACATCGGCAAAAACGGAAGGAAAGCAAGGGGAAACTACCTTCCTTGACATGTTTCAATACTTCCCGAGGAAATGAAACTTTTTCATAACCTGGAATATTATGTAACAAAAACAAACGAACAAATTAATGAACACATGATGGCGCTCTCTCGGGTGAAATATTCCGGAGGTAAACTAGTCTCCCGTTCGGATCTCCGGGTGGAGGCTGCTCGAGGAAGCTTCATCAGCAAAGAACGAAAACCGAAGAATAGGATAGGGAAAAGAAACAACATTCTTCGAATCGGAGCGTGGAATGTTAGATCACTGAGGCAAGTGGGAAAATTAGAAAATTTGAAATTAGAAATGAATAGGTTGAATATAGACGTAATGGGGATTAGCGAAATGAGATGGCCACAAGAGGGCGATTTCTGGAGTGAGGATTATAGAATAATTCATACAGGATCGAAGAAAGGTCGAGCAGGTGTAGGAATTGTAATGCATAAAAGAGTAGGAAATAGAATAGAAAATTATTTGCAACATAATGAACGTGTGATGATGGTTAGAATCAGAACAAAACCGGTAGACACAGTGATAGTCCAAGTATACATGCCCACATCTGCATATTCGGAGGAAGATATTGAAAAAACGTACGAAGAAATAGAAGAAGTGATAGAATATGTGAAGGGAGAAGAGAATTTGATAGTGATGGGGGATTGGAATGCGGTAGTAGGACAAGGAAAAGAGGACAACATAATAGGAGATTTTGCGTTAGGGAGGAGGAACGATAGAGGACAACGTTTAGTCGAATTTTGTGAAAATCATAAGATGGTTATCACAAACACTTTATTTGAAAATCATCCAAGAAGAATCTACACTTGGAAAATGCCAGGAGATACAGCAAGATACCAAATCGATTACATATTAGTGAAACAAAGATTTAGAAACAAAGTGAAAAACTGTAAAACTTATCCCAGTGCAGATGTAGATAGTGATCATAATATGTTGATGATGAAATGTTCTCTGAAATTCAAATCTCTGAAGAAGAAAAGGAAAATGCAGAAAAGATGGAATTTGAAGAACCTCAAGCAAAAACAAACACATGAGGCATTCGAGAAAATGTTGGATGAAAAATTGGGAGATCAAAAAGAGAAAGACTTGGGAATAGAGAGGAGATGGACAAAGATGAAGGGGAATATAAGAGAATGTGCGGATAAGACTTTGAAGAATGATGGAGTAGAACCTAAAAACCCATGGATAACGGGAGAAATTTCAGAATTGATAAATGAAAGAAGAAAATACAAGAATAATGATAGCCAAGAAGGCCAGCAACGATACAAATCATTGAGAAATAAAATAATAAGAGAATCAAGGAAAGCAAAAGAACAGTGGTTAGAAGAGAAATGTCAGGAAATAGAAATAAGATTGCATTTAGGAGAAATAGATGAAGCATATAGGATTATTAAAAGATTTTTCGGACAAATGAAATCTAGAAGCAATAAGATTAGAACTATCTAGGACGACAATTGATAAAAACGGAAGAGAAAATAGAACAGTGGATCAATCATTTGGAAGACTTGTATAGAGGAAACGATGATATAACACTTTTAGAGAAGGAGGAGGATGTAGATGAGGAAGAATTGGGAGATTCGATATTGAGATCAGAATTCGACAAGGCTTTGAGAGAATTGAAAAATAATAAAGCGCCAGGCATAGATGGCATGAGTGCGGACCTTATAAAAGCCTCCAGTGAAGGAACTCGTGACGCACTGTTTGAATTGATTAGAGATATGTACGAAAAAGGCGAAGTACCGGAAGATTTCCAAAAGAATAAAATTGTCGCTATCCCGAAAAAACAAGGGACAGACAAATGCGAGAACTACAGAACGATCAGTTTAACTTCACATGCTTCGAAGATACTGACCAAAATCATATACAGGAGGATGGAAAATAAAATAGAGAGTAGATTGGCAGAAGATCAGTTTGGTTTTAGAAAAAATAGGGGAACGCGAGAAGCGATTTTAGCACTTAGGGCAGTAATAGAGAAAAGAATAGCGCTGAAGAAATCTGTGTACATAGGTTTTGTAGATATACAAAAGGCTTTCGATAATGTGGACTGGGAGAAGATGTTTGCGATCCTGAAGAAGGTGGGAATAAATTATAAAGATAGAAGAATAATATACGAATTATATAAGAATCAAACTGCAATAATAGACATAGAGGGTCAGGAAGGGGAAGCACAAATAAGAAGAGGGGTGAGACAAGGATGCTCATTATCGCCACTGATTTTCAATTTATATATAGAAGAAGCAATGAACGAAGTGAAGGAGGAAATTCAATCAAAATTACAGATTCAGGGAGAAAATATAAGTATGTTGAGATTCGCGGATGACATAGCTATACTTGCCACGAGTAGTACTGAGTTGGAAAATATTCTCAACACTATGAGAACAATATTATTGGAGAACTATTGTATGAATATAAATAAAGACAAAACAAAATTCATGATGTGTACAGCAGCGAAAACAGCTAGAAGAACGAAAATCAAAATAGATACCGAGACAATTGAACAGGTGAAAGAATTCAAATATCTAGGAAGCATAATTACAGAAAACGGCAAAAGCGAAAGAGATATAAGAGCAAGAATAGCACAAGGGAAACAGGCTTTTTACCAAAAGAAACAGTTATTATGCTCAAAAAATATAAGCTTGGAAGTAAGGAAGAAATTCTTGAAAAATTACGTTTGGAGCACAGCACTATATGGTTGCGAAACTTGGACAATGGGGAAAACTGATCAACGAAGACTTGAAGCTTTTGAAATGTGGTGTTATAGGAGGATGCTCAGAATAAAATGGATAGACAAAGTCAAAAATGAAGAAGTACTCGAGCAGATACATGAAGAAAGAAATCTTTTGAAACACATCGTGAAAAGAAGAAGCAATCTTATAGGACACACATTACGGCATGAGAGTTTATTGAAAACAATATTGGAAGGGAAAATGAATGGTAAAACTGGTAAAGGTAGACCTAGAGCAAGTTATATGAAGCAAATCGTACAAGACAAGGGATGTAGTAGATATGTAGAAATTAAACGTTTGGCGGATAATAGACAGGGGTGGAGGGTTTCATCAAACCAGTCGTAAGACTGATTACTTCATGATGATGAAATGGAGAATCCAAAATTACGGCAAAAATTTGGAAATTACTACGAATTCCTTGAAACGTGGAGTGGAGGGGTTTTTTGGTTCGCTGATGACGAATCCGAACTCAGATTCCCAGGATTGCAAATAGCGGAAGAATCCTAAATCGCTTCGAATTTTTTGAGAAATGTACGGGAGAAGTTTTTGGGGTCGCTAATGACAAATCCAAACTCAGAGTTCCGGAATCGCAAGTGGCGAATGCAATATTGCGATCGGAAACATTCTAAGCCGTTTCGAATTTCCGGAAACATGGAGGGAAGGGGTTTCTGAGATCGCTGATGACGAATCCGGACTCCGATTTCCGAAATTGCGAATTACGAATCCAATATGGCCATCGAAAGAGTTCTAAACAGCTTGAATTTGTGGAAGCATTATCATTCTGAGATTTTGGAGGTCACTGATCATGAATCTGGACTCAGGTTCCCGGAATTGTGGATGGCACAAACAAAAATCAGAAGGATTCGAAATCCATTGAACTGAGGGGAAACCTTCATAGCAGTGTTGTTGGGGCTGCTGAGTGCACGGAAAAAAGGGCGAGATAAAAATTACATGAAAAGCAAAGTGACGATCGCAGTGTGAATCTGGTTGTAGAATCTTCTACAGAATTCTATTCGATTCACATTGTTATTATGGTCACCATAGAAATTCTATCGCCTCCAACTTCAGTGGGAATGTACACATAACATTGATTCAAATGTGAATTTTACTACAATCGCATTTTCATGAGCAGTTATGTCGAAATACATAACTCCCAATACACAATTTACATGGGATTTTCTCTTCGTGTACAAATGCAGAGTCTATGTGACAAGTGCGAATTGTGAATGGTTCGAAATCTTGGTCGAAGAGTACAGGAATATGGAACTCCCAGTCATTCCATCTGCCTGGCTACTTGGAATTCTGATAAATTCTCCATATGAGCATGTACGCATATTCACACATTCCATCAACAATTCTGAAGAGGTTTTGTGAGGGGCCGACTCAGATTGTTTATTCAACAATGAGTGCCCAAGAAAGCATACCGAATGATTTGGGTTCAAACACGTTTATTTTGAGTATACGGAAGCGATACAGGTCCCATAACCTTTGCGGTCCGTTGCTGCTGCAACACTGAGCTTCGTGTAGCAACGAGCAGTCTCGCACACGCGCATGCGTACCAACTACGCCTAATACCTCTGAATGCTGATGCTAACACATAAATAAACCACAGTTCGGCCATATTGACTCAATGATTGTCCCTAATCATTTTAACAGTGATATAGTACAGTTACATGAAATCTGAGAAAAGACAAAACGTTCACTTAAGGTTCACATAATTTCTACTGATAGGTTTACCCAAGTTTCCCGCAAAGGTTACATAAGACTGAAAACAAAATATTTTCTCACATACAATCCACATGAATTCTTCGCAGGAATTACGTAAGATCTACAACATAATATTTTCTACATAAAGTTCACATAAATTTCACATAAATGTTGCATAAGGTTCGGTGAAATATCACATAAGTTTCGCATAAGGTTTGCATAATGATAAATGAATAATCCTAATGATACATAATCATATACAATGTAAAGAGTCAATATTAGGATTTACATTGGAATTGAAAATATCAAATACATCATCGGAATGGCATTCAGATTCAACCCATGGCTTCATATTTTCACAAGAACATACACCCTCATGAGGGATTGGAGTTAATTGTAAGCCTGGTGGATTACAAATGATGTCTCGTTCGTTATCAAGGACTTTTTTGATTACATCATCATGAAGTAATCAGTCTTACGACTGGTTTGATGAAACCCTCCACCCCTGTCTATTATCCGCCAAACGTTTAATTTCTACATATCTACTACATCCCTTGTCTTGTACGATTTGCTTCATATAACTTGCTCTAGGTCTACCTTTACCAGTTTTACCATTCATTTTCCCTTCCAATATTGTTTTCAATAAACTCTCATGCCGTAATGTGTGTCCTATAAGATTGCTTCTTCTTTTCACGATGTGTTTCAAAAGATTTCTTTCTTCATGTATCTGCTCGAGTACTTCTTCATTTTTGACTTTGTCTATCCATTTTATTCTGAGCATCCTCCTATAACACCACATTTCAAAAGCTTCAAGTCTTCGTTGATCAGTTTTCCCCATTGTCCAAGTTTCGCAACCATATAGTGCTGTGCTCCAAACGTAATTTTTCAAGAATTTCTTCCTTACTTCCAAGCTTATATTTTTTGAGCATAATAACTGTTTCTTTTGGTAAAAAGCCTGTTTCCCTTGTGCTATTCTTGCTCTTATATCTCTTTCGCTTTTGCCGTTTTCTGTAATTATGCTTCCTAGATATTTGAATTCTTTCACCTGTTCAATTGTCTCGGTATCTATTTTGATTTTCGTTCTTCTAGCTGTTTTCGCTGCTGTACACATCATGAATTTTGTTTTGTCTTTATTTATATTCATACAATAGTTCTCCAATAATATTGTTCTCATAGTGTTGAGAATATTTTCCAACTCAGTACTACTCGTGGCAAGTATAGCTATGTCATCCGCGAATCTCAACATACTTATATTTTCTCCTGAATCTGTAATTTTGATTGAATTTCCTCCTTCACTTCGTTCATTGCTTCTTCTATATATAAATTGAAAATCAGTGGCGATAATGAGCATCCTTGTCTCACCCCTCTTCTTATTTGTGCTTCCCCTTCCTGACCCTCTATGTCTATTATTGCAGTTTGATTCTTATATAATTCGTATATTATTCTTCTATCTTTATAATTTATTCCCACCTTCTTCAGGATCGCAAACATCTTCTCCCAGTCCACATTATCGAAAGCCTTTTGTATATCTACAAAACCTATGTACACAGATTTCTTCAGCGCTATTCTTTTCTCTATTACTGCCCTAAGTGCTAAAATCGCTTCTCGCGTTCCCCTATTTTTTCTAAAACCAAACTGATCTTCTGCCAATCTACTCTCTATTTTATTTTCCATCCTCCTGTATATGATTTTGGTCAGTATCTTCGAAGCATGTGAAGTTAAACTGATCGTTCTGTAGTTCTCGCATTTGTCTGCCCCTTGTTTTTTCGGGATAGCGACAATTTTATTCTTTTGGAAATCTTCCGGTACTTCGCCTTTTTCGTACATATCTCTAATCAATTCAAACAGTGCGTCACGAGTTCCTTCACTGGAGGCTTTTATAAGGTCCGCACTCATGCCATCTATGCCTGGCGCTTTATTATTTTTCAATTCTCTCAAAGCCTTGTCGAATTCTGATCTCAATATTGAATCTCCCAATTCTTCCTCATCTACATCCTCCTCCTTCTCTAAAAGTGTTATATCATCGTTTCCTCTATACAAGTCTTCCAAATGATTGATCCACTGTTCTATTTTCTCTTCCGTTTTTATCAATTGTCGTCCTAGATAGTTCTAATCTTATTGCTTCTAGATTTCATTTGTCCGAAAAATCTTTTAATAATCCTATATGCTTCATCTATTTTTCCTAAATGCAATCTTATTTCTATTTCCTGACATTTCTCTTCTAACCACTGTTCTTTTGCTTTCCTTGATTCTCTTATTATTTTATTTCTCAATGATTTGTATCGTTGCTGGCCTTCTTGGCTATCATTATTCTTGTATTTTCTTCTTTCATTTATCAATTCTAAAATTTCTCCCGTTATCCATGGGTTTTTAGGTTCTACTCCATTATTCTTCAAAGTCTTATCCGCACATTCTCTTATATTCCCCTTCATCTTTGTCCATCTCCTCTCTATTCCCAAGTCTTTCTCTTTTTGATCTCCCAATTTTTCATCCAACATTTTCTCGAATGCCTCATGTGTTTGTTTTTGCTTGAGGTTCTTCAAATTCCATCTTTTCTGCATTTTCCTTTTCTTCTTCAGAGATTTGAATTTCAGAGAACATTTCATCATCAACATATTATGATCACTATCTACATCTGCACTGGGATAAGTTTTACAGTTTTTCACTTTGTTTCTAAATCTTTGTTTCACTAATATGTAATCGATTTGGTATCTTGCTGTATCTCCTGGCATTTTCCAAGTGTAGATTCTTCTTGGATGATTTTCAAATAAAGTGTTTGTGATAACCATCTTATGATTTTCACAAAATTCGACTAAACGTTGTCCTCTATCGTTCCTCCTCCCTAACGCAAAATCTCCTATTATGTTGTCCTCTTTTCCTTGTCCTACTACCGCATTCCAATCCCCCATCACTATCAAATTCTCTTCTCCCTTCACATATTCTATCACTTCTTCTATTTCTTCGTACGTTTTTTCAATATCTTCCTCCGAATATGCAGATGTGGGCATGTATACTTGGACTATCACTGTGTCTACCGGTTTTGTTCTGATTCTAACCATCATCACACGTTCATTATGTTGCAAATAATTCTCTATTCTATTTCCTACTCTTTTATGCATTACAATTCCTACACCTGCTCGACCTTTCTTTGATCCTGTATGAATTATTCTATAATCCCCACTCCAGAAATCGCCCTCTTGTGGCCATCCCATTTCGCTAATCCCCATTACGTCTATATTCAACCTATTCATTTCTAATTTCAAATTTTCTAATTTTCCCACTTGCCTCAGTGATCTAACATTCCACGCTCCGATTCGAAGAATGTTGTTTCTTTTCCCTATCCTATTCTTCGGTTTTCGTTCTTTGCTGATGAAGCTTCCTCGAGCAGCCTCCACCCGGAGATCCGAACGGGAGACTAGTTTACCTCCGGAATATTTTACCCGAGAGAGCGCCATCATGTGTTCATTAATTTGTTCGTTTGTTTTTGTTACATAATATTCCAGGTTATGAAAAAGTTTCATTTCCTCGGGAAGTATTGAAACATGTCAAGGAAGGTAGTTTCCCCTTGCTTTCCTTCCGTTTTTGCCGATGTTTCTGACATCAGGATGATTTCGTTTCTCTCAGTTTGTATTCTTTCTCTTGAGTAGTTCATTCCACTCAAAAAAAAGATCCAACTCTGAGATACTTATCCTCCCCACCACGTAAAGGAAGCAGATACCACCAGGGATGGATAAAAAGGATATCAAGGACAGGTATCATGAATATCCCCCTGGAAGACCCGCAATCATCCACGGGGAGGTTTGATTACATACGGTCCGTTATATTTTGGTGATAGTTTCTTATCAATACCTTCACTTACATCTCCATTCCTAATCATAATATGATCTCCTCCCTCATAAGAGGTTGGTCGTTTGTGTCGCTTATCCTAATAACTTTCGTTGTAATTGTTACAAACTTGCATCTTACTCAGGAACGTGGTGAGAACATTCCTATCCTCTTCCAATTCGCGTGAGATCAAGGATAAGAGGCGGGATTTCCCCGCCTCTTATCCTTTGTTCCGTGTCAGCTGAAGAAAGACAGACAAGCTCTCACCCCGCCACTGATCTTACTCATAGCGTTTTCTTTCATAATATCTGAAGGTTGTGTTTCTGATGGTTCTTCTTTCAAGAAGAATCTCAAATCATCGTGAATTTCACCTACTTGATCAGTACCAAATAGTCATCGTGCTGGAGTGTTATTGATTGAACGATTAATAGAATCATTGAACGCAAATTCTACTTCATGTAATCCAGTATCCCAAGTTCTCAAAGTGTTAGATAATTTTGCTAACATTGATGTTAAAATTCGGTTCATACGCTCAATTTGGCCGTAAGCATGAGGTGTTGCCGTAGCAACTAAAATCTGTTGCATGTGATATCCTTTTGAAAATTCTTCGAAATTTGTTGACGTAAATGCACTCCCTCTATCAGAAATAAGTTTTTTCGGTACACTATATGTTGCAAAATAAGTTTCAAGGGATTTAATTACTCCCTCAGTATTAGTGGTTTTGACTGGATAAAATTTCACAAATTTCATGAACGAATCGACAATTTAAGAAACATACCTATTTCGATTTTTTGTTTTTTCTAACGGGCCATAATGATCAATGTGTACACATTCAAAGGGCAAAGTCTTTCTTTCAGGACAGTGTAATGTTCCTCCTACTCGTTTACTTACTGACTCATAAGTAATGCATCTTATACAATTTTCAATATATTGTTGTACTTTGCGTTTCAAATCAGGAAACCGGTGTACACGCAGTAAATATCCACAAGTTTTATTCGCACCCTGGTGTCCTATTTCTTCATGACTTGCCCGAATCACATTATTCGTCATCGATAACGGAACGTGAAATAGTAATTCATCAATTTATTAATTCAGTTTTCGATAAACCAATCCATTATTCAATTCAAATTTCTTGTTTTCGTTGGTTTCTAAATCCACTTCAACTTTGCAAATTCCAGGATCTTCATCTTGCAGGAGCATTAAATTTCGCTCGAAACTATTTTCTGTAATCGCTAGAATATTAAACGTTCTGCTTGATGCATCCGCGTGTTTCATATACGTACTAGATCGATGTTCTGAAGTAAAGTCATAATTTTTCAGAATAAGAGCCCAACGTTGTATTCTGGGATACACCTCTCTACGATCTAAAGTTAGTTTGAGACTGTTACAATCAGTAACGATTTTGAAGTGGATGCCCTGCGAATATATACGGAATTGTTCTAAAGAATACATTATGGCTAATGCTTCTAACTCAAAGCTGTGGTACTGCGATACAGCTTTGGTAGTTCGTTCACTCAAATAAGCAAATGGATGAAATTTGCCATCCTGTTGTTTTTGTAGCAATACGGATCCGAAGTCATGCGAACTTGCGTCGCAGTGTAATTCTGTTTCCGCGACTGGTGAATAAATACTCGAAATTGGTTCTGAAATAAGCATTTGTCTCAATTGCTCAAAAGAATCTAACATAGCTCGATACCATTGGAATTCAATTTTTGATTTTGATCCATCATACAAAGGCTTAGTGATAGTAGGGAAATTTTTCGATGAATCCTCAGAAATACGACGCTAGACCTAGGAAACTATGTAATTCCCGAAAATTTCTTGGAATAGGATAATTTGCGATGGCATTGATATGCTCAGAACTTGCACGGATCCCTTCAAAATTCATTCGATAACCTGAATAAGTGATATCGGATTGCAAAAAGAGACACTTCTCAAATTCCAATTCCAAGCAATTCCTTCTAATTGTTACCAGAACTTCTCTTGAAATGTTCAAGTTTTCCTCAACGGTCTCTGTAGCAATCAAAATATCATCCAGATATATGAGAATTTATTTTGTATCAATTGATTTGCGAAAAGCTGTATCAAGAAATCGTGTAGAAAACGATGGACCATTAGATAAGCCAAACAGCATACGTACGTATCCAAATTGTCACATAAAAGTTACAAATGAAGTATATTGCACGGAATTTTCTTTCAACCGAATATTATGAAAATCATCCTTCAGATCTAGTTTTGTAAAATAATTCTTATTCCTCAAGGCATCAATGTGGTCGTCTATTCTAGGTATCGGGAATATATCACGTAATGTTACTCCATTCAATACACGATAATCGACAGCCGTTCGAAAATCACCAGACCTTTTGCGGACTTATACGATAAGGCTACTATATTGAGATAAACTCGGTCTAATAATGTTTCTTCTTAACAAATCTTGAATAATTTTTGATACCGCCTCTTCTCCTGCACAAGGAAGACGTCTAGGATCAAAATAGAAAGGCTGATGTTCCTTCAAAATTGATGCCGTTTCAAGATTTGTCTCAGGCATTTCTGGTTCTTCCATTGGAGAATAACACTCGTTTATAATCTCTCAAACTTTTTTTTGAATATTCGAATCGAAATTATCATTGATTATAACAGTAGATGAATTTGTTACATTTTGTATCTCATAAGCATCTATTTTAAAAATTTCCGGTACATCAAGATTAGAATTTCGATTTTCTGAATTTTTGAAACAAATCTCAACAGTTTTTCACAAAATTAATATCAATAGTTTCATTAGATATGGAGTCTCTACCTAACAAACAAACACAGCTCATCGTACTTTGTGGTACAATATAAAAATCGACAAGAACACGACAGTGTTGCGTTCCAATTTTTCGAGATAATCTACCCAGAATATCACTTTTACTTTTATTGATCCCTTCAAATTTCAAAGTTTCAATATACGGGTCAATGCACACCTCTTTTGGAATCACACTTACATCGATCAAAGAGATTGGGCTTATTATATATCATAATATCGCGGTAATGCTTCCTATATCCAATGTAATCTCGATCGTATAGGCTGGTATCACAACTTGTCCAGGCCTGAGGAACATCTACTCGTTGCACCACTACCGTACGGAATCTCGGACCGAGTGTCTCTTCCAGGTGACCAAAGGAAGGGGACAATCTTCCTCCCGAATAACGAGATCGTTGCTCCCCTCTCTAATTAGGAGGTCCGATTACATCAGAGAGAACAGACGTACCCAGGTATACTCCATATTCCACACGTGTTCGAACGCGATTTCAACTCTGTAAAAGTGAATTCTAAGTCGTTCGGTCGTGCACTTCGCTAAACTCGTCTTCTCGTTTAAAACGAACTCCAAGTTTTCAGTAGTGAATTCCTGTGCGGATGAGCATTTTCTGTGTCCACATCCCCTCCGCTGAAGTCGTCGGTCATCTTCTTTCGTCAACCCCGCATCGCTGGATCTACGACTCCAAGGTGGCCACCGCATATCGTCGAAGAGTGAGTGTGGTATGAAAGTATGTTGTCTTGGTCAGACAAATTTGTTAATTATATTTCAATTCTTTCTATCTTTCGTCATTATACATCGTTAGTCGTCGATACGACAACATTTCGATCGACGTTATTTCGATCAACGTTCGAGTTATTGAACTCTTCACTAGATGTAGAACTATATTCACTTCCGTAGAGAATTATATAGATATTTTATACAAATTGGTGTTCTATCTTTCAGATCCCCGCACCACACGAAATTCCCTCTCAATAATCGATGGAGTCCTCCGCGTTAATACAGTCCATTCCTCTCTTTCCTAGTTTCCTTTGTTTCTTCGTTCCAGCATTTTATAACAATTTCAATTTCCCTTCAAAATTTTCTCTGAAGTTGAACATGGTCCTTCGAGCCGGATTTGCCAGCTCGTAGTTTGATTCCTATTGATTATCCCTCGTAGAATTTCGTGGTGTTCAGGAAGATTCATTACATTCATCAAATTCAATTCCGATACATTATCTCATACTATTATCAAGTGTGAAACTCATTGTTCAAATTCTTACTCGTGGAGATAATGTTCAAGTAAATTCATCCCATTTCTATAAATTTATAATTGTACTTTCTGTATCAAATATTTCATTCAGAAGCTTTGGATACTCGGAGTCGATTGGGACGACGAACTACCATTGGAATACACCCAAGCTTGGCAGAAATTCCATTCCGAGCTGGTGATCGTGGCCAAAATTCAAATACCTCGTGCGTTACAGATTGCTCCGCAAGGCAATTACCTAATAGTTGGGTTCAGCGATGCCAGTGAGGAGGGCTACGCCGCTTGTTCATATCTAGTGGATGCGACCAACGAATCTGATCCGAAAACCCATCTGTTGAAAGCTAAAAGTGAAGTGGCACCACTTGAATCACTGACAATCTCACGCTTGGAATTGGAAGGAGCCACTTCATTATCTAGTCTTGTCAACACTATCGTGAAGTTTCTTCAGTATCTTCCCTCTTATCAAGTATATTGTTTTACGGACAGCTCGGTAGTCCTAGCGTGGCTCCGAACACCACCCCACCAATTAAAAACGTTTGTTGCAAATGACACGCATTCTAGAAGTGATTCCCCCTGATTCCTGGTTTCATGTGGAAGGAACTATGAATCCCGCGGATCACGCCTCCTGTGGGTTAAACCCACACTCCTTGTTGAATACTCAGTTGTGGTGGAAGGGACCGGAGTTCCTTCACTTGCCTCTAGCAGAATGGAAACCATCCCTGAGCTAAAACCCCAGATCGTCTCATTCCTTGCTCCGGGAGACCCTTCTTCTCCTCCGTACAATATCTTCGAAACACTCTCGAATAAAACCTTGTCTCTCCCCCGGTTTATTCGAATTCTCAGTTATGTCCGCAGATTTTGCGATAATACTCGTCCAAAAGAGAACGCGCGAATCTCAGGAGTGCTAAAACATTCGGAAATGAATCAAAGTTCAGAAGATCTGGTTCACGACACGCAGCATAAATATTATCCGGACATTTTCCAGGATTTGAAAAAGGGGCGACCTCTCAAGGGTTCAATCCGCTCATTTACTCCTTTTGTATCTCCTTGGGGACTCCTAAGGGTGGGGGTAGACTCGAGCTCGCAATTTGGCAGAATTACTATATACGTACTATCACAAGACTACCTTACATGGCGGTCCTCAACTCATTCAATCGTTAGTGCAACGCAAATTCTGGATTCCAGGCATCCGATCCCTACTCAGAAGCATACTCTTCAAGTGTCTCACGTGCTATTGTTTGAGGGCAACCCCTGTGCAACCTTTCATGTCAGATTTGCCTAGTGTACGGTTTCAAACCGTTCGCGCGTTCCTTAATACAGGTCTCGACTTGGCTGGTCCTTACATGGTGAAAGAGTCAAAGCGTCGTGACGCTCGTAGTAATAAGAGTTGGATTGTGTTCCTTATTTGTCTGAGCACACGCGCCGTACACGTCGACATTGTGGAAGACATCTCCACGCCAACGTTTCTTGCAGCTCTGGACCGTTTCGTCGCCCGAAGAGGACTCCCTTCTCAAATCCTCAGTGATAGGGGTACAAATTTTGTTGGAGCTGCCCGACAATTGGAAGAACTCGTCGATGCCTTACGGAACGCGGAACCGCAAATCCAACACTATTGTGAAGAGCGAAATATTGAATGGCGCTTTGATCCATCGGCCGCTCCTCATTTCGGAGGATCTTGAGAAGCAGCAGTGAAGAGTATGAAGTATCATCTCCAACGAGTCATGGGTAATCTCGTCCTTACCCTTCCCGAATTCTTGACCTTGCTGGTCAAGGTGGAAGCCATATTAAACTCCAGACCGTTGTGCCCATCATCCAGCAGCCCTCACGACGGATTCGATCATTCGACACCCGGCCATTTTCTCGTAAGAGCTCCCGTCTTACTCAGTCACCCGGAACCGGACTTCCTCTCTGAACCGATTCCCTATAACGCACGATGGAATCTCCTTTCCCGATGCGTGCAGGACTTGTGGAACCGCTGGTCAAAGGAATATCTGCACACGTTAACGCAAAGAACGGAATGGAATCACCGAACCACGAACGTTTCACCTGGGGAGACGGTTCTGATAATAGACAAGGCGCTGCCGCCAAATCTTTTGAGTTTGGGACGGATACGTGAAGTCTCCACCGGACAGGATGGAATCGCTCGAGTCGCCAGCCTACTTACACCCACAGGGACTATCACACGGCCGCTCACTAAAGTCTGTCGTCTTCCTATAGAAACCGATGTCCAGAATCCAACAGAATCGATCCAAGATTAGGATTCAAAAATATTCATTTTGCTGGGGAGTATGTTTACGCCTGAGGAACATCTACTCGTTGCACCACTACCGTACGAAATCTCGGACCAAGTGCCTCTCCCAGGTGACCAAAGGGAGGGGACAATCTTTCTCCCGAGTAACGAGATCGTTGCTCCCCTTCCTAATTAGGAGGTCCGATTACATCAGAGAGTACAGACGTACTCAGGTATACTCCATATTTCACACGTGTTCGAACGCGATTTCAACTCTGTAGAAGTGAATTCTAAGTCGTTCGGTCGTGCACTTCGCTAAACTCGTCTTTTCGTTTAAAACGAACTCCAAGTTTTCAGTAGTGAATTCCTGTGCGGATGAGCAATTTCTGTGTCCACATCCCTTCGCTGAAGTCGTCGGTCATCTTCTTCCGTCAACCCCGCATCGCTGAATCTACGACTTCTAGGTGGCCACCGCATATCGTCGAAGAGTGAGTGTGGTATGAAAGTATGTTGTCTCGGTCAGACAAATTTGTTAATTATATTTCAATTCTTTCTATCTTTCGTCATTATACTTCGTTAGTCGTCGATACGACAACATTTCGTTCGACGTTATTTCGATCAACGTTCGAGTTATTAAACTCTTTACTAGATGTAGAACTATATTGACTTTCGTAGAGAATTATATAGATATTTCATACAAATTGGTGTTCTATCTTTCAGATCCCTGCACTACACGAAATTCCCTCTCAATGATCGATGGAGTCCTCCGCGTTAATACAGTCTATTTCTCTCTTTCCTAGTTCCCTTTGTTTCTTCGTTTTAGCGTTTTATAACAATTTCAATTTTCCATAAATTTCAATTTTTCTTTAAAATTTTCTCTGAAGTTGAACACAACTTCTGGCTTGACGAGATGTGTTGTTGTTGCCTTTACCGATGCTGACGCTGGATTGGTTGACGAAATTGAACGTGCAGGACACATTTCCTTCATATGATCCTTGGAGCCACAGTTATAACGAGATCCACGCTCCCTTCTTGGTTTCGAACATTTTGATGCTATGTGTCCAACATCATTACAATTGAAACGACGATTTTCACTCTTTGTTTGCACATGTGGTATATTCTTCTTCATTACCGACCACGCTTGATCGACACGACTGGTTTCTTCTTTATCCGTAACTTGACTAGCTTTTTGTCTAATTCCCGAATGAACTCCGATTTTCTCTTTGAATTCTCGAAGAGTTTTAGCACCATATAGAACAAGTTCCCGACTTGAATCTTCATTCATACCGTCGATCACATATTTCATTGGAGCTGAATTTTCTATTTTTCCTCGTCATGCTAATTCCCTCATAATCAAGGAATATTCTTGTACGCTTCCACTCTTTTTCATTCTCCTCTCAGATAACAGTTCATGCAAATCGACGCTATTAATCTTACTTGAAAATTCTTCTACCAAAAGAGTCTTCAATTTTTTCCACGAAGTAATGCCTCGTTCACCACGTATGAACAATCTCGCCAAGCCGGTGAGAGATTCCTTTGCAAATAGAAACTTTTGTATTTCATTCCATTTAAATAATTTCGCCACATCTTCAAAATCGGGAATCCATGTTTCAATCGGATATCCTTCGAAAGATCTGATAGTATCTTCTACGTCTCGGAAACTGAGCGTGAATTTTGATACTTCTCGTTCACTAACAGCACTGCACATTGATTCATTCTCCTCTTCGTCATCTTCATCCGACTCTTGAGCGTCTTCATCATCGGAATGGGTGATATTATTCAATAGCTCTAAATTCGTTAGATGCTGATATATGTTCAACTTTACAAACAAAAATAGTGGAAGTTGATGACTTTATACTTGAATTGTGTGATGAGCTGGCAATCCCCAAACCTCATTCATTCATCGCTAAGCAGCAAAATCTTTCCATCCGGAAGCGGAAACAGAATCTTTCTGATGTCGGAATACTGGTTATGAGTGATTTTTCTGGAAACTACGCATATGTTTGTCAGGATGCCTCACAAACATTTCATTCCAATAACGACCAGTGCACTGTGTTTCCTGCTGTTTATCATTATAAGGAAGAACCCGATATTGAACATGAGAGTTACGTATTCTTATCTGGAACTTTAAAACACGACACCTCTGCTGTTTATGTTATCCAGACATTGTTGATTCCACAAATTCAACAGAATTTGGAAAAAGTTCAATATATCATCCATATCAGTGACGGAGCGGAGCAGCACTTGAAAAATAAATCTCAAATTGCAAATTTGATTCAGCCTAAAAAGGATTTCAGTATTGAAGGTGAAAGGCATTGCAGTGCGACTGCTCACGGTGAAAGTACTTGTCACGGAATCGGTGCTACATCCAAAAGAGGAGGATATAGAGCGAGTCACACCGCCAAACCTCAAAATGCAATATTGACGTCCCAGAAACTTCACAGTCGGGCAAATAGTAATTTCGAAACCATCGGCATCATGTACTATGACAAAATATACCACGAGAAGATGAGACGGAAACTCAACAAACGATTCGAAAATGCCCAATCGGTGCCTGAGATTTTTAAAAATCATGGGTTCTTAATAGGATCTGATAACGAAGTGATTATCAAAAGGTATGCTAATGATGATAAGAATGAAGTGTGGTGGGCCAGTGGACAACCATGAGATACGTACGCTGAGTTCTAAGCTCAAGTTAGTTCGGAGAATGTGACAATAATCAGCGCTTTTCAGGGCCACTTGATGTGCAAAGTTTGATCGCGGCACCTCCCCGTGGTGCACATTGGATTAGGCTGATGCCGACAGCTTAGAGCCTGGACACACAAGGCCAGAAGTCCAAAACGAGGGGTATTCATGGTTTAGCCCGAAGGAAATTTCCAAAGAGGTTCATTGGAATGCAGTCTTTTAAAAGTTTGTACATTTGTGTGATCAGGCTCCAAAAGATTCCCTGAATCAGTATGATATCTGTTCCTGTATATATCCTACCAACAACTGCGAAAAGGTGTGTGAGGGATCGCGATCAGCAAAGATTGTTTACTGACCAATTGGTGTGCCGAACGCACGATCTTCCCAGTTATTCCATCTGTCTGGCTACTCAGAATCTCCTTCAATTTCTTATATTGGCATACGAGTGAACACAGACATCCTACCGACAATTTTCGAAAGGATGGTGAGGGATCGCGATCAACAAACATTGTTTATTCAACAATTAGTGCCCAGAATCCATGGGTTCTCCAGATACGTTATCTGTGCTGAATAAAAAAAATAGACACTCTGTGTGTCTTCCTCTCTGATCAACGATGTTCTCCAGTATCTCACAGAATTTTTGGCCAGTTGTCTTCTCAGTATAACATTCCCCAACATTTTCAGTTCAGTGATTCTCACTGTTTGCGTGCAGGAATCACCTCGTTGAATTCCCGATCAGAATTCACACGCTCTTGGAGCCATAGTCTGGATTTTGAACTGAAAACAAATTTCAGATTCATACCACAAAAATTTTTGCCTCCAAGTCTTGTCATGAATTTCACAAGTCGATTGTCCTTGTCATAGTATCTACATTTAGAAAAAGGTATTCTGACGAAGAAACGATTTATTCCAATAGTGATAATGGGATATTTTTCTTATTTGATGAATCTTCTATCTTTCCTATGATGATTTGATTGGGTTGATGAGACGTACTTCGGAATAAAGGAATATGCATCAAATCAAGAAGATATTCCCTTGTCACTATTGGGAAAAGAGGTGTCTTTGTCTGGATAACTGTTTTTTCTCATTCTATTATACCGAAAGGCGATATTAGAACTTGGAAGAAATTTTGATTATATGAGAGAACTAGGAAATTCGTGGATTTGGCACATAAATTATTGGATACACAATATTTGTCGATCACGATCCCTTCCGAAAGCTCTCCGTATTCATTGGTGGGATGTGTGGGCATACTAATATGACAATATAAAAAATCACTGAAGATTCCGAATAAGCAGGCAGATGGAATAACTGGGGAACCGTGGATTTTGGGCACTAATTGTTGGATAAACAATCTTTGTTGATCGCGGTCCCGTACAAAGCTTCTTCAGAAGCGTTGGTACAACGCACTAGTACAATTGTTTCCCCTCAGTTCAATTCTGATTTCCTTCGAGAAGACTCAATCCTACCCCTTCCTCCCTCGAACGATGAATAAGGCAATTCAAAACTCTCGCCGTCCCGAATGGGAACACTCAGGACGTGGTATACCGATATTTCAATAATCAATATGCCAGTGTAATAATGTTTAGTAAATAGAAGCTTCAAGATGAATATTCCTATCTAATCATTTCTCAGATCTGGCATGTTCACAATTATATATTCTGAATAGGAGACTGGAGGGTATGAACATTCCACTATCCTGAGATCTTCCAATGCGGAAATCACATACGACTGTGATGAAGAAAAATTATTTGACAATAAAAGCTCTCATAATATTCACTCTCGTAAATATCCATGCGATTGATGTTCCATACAGTACAGCGTGTCACCGAAACCTGTATGGGATATTATAGGGAGTGGGGAAGTTCTCTAAACGTTGAGAAAACGTCTCAGAGACACATTCCGCTATTCAGGGATCATTCGATGTGGGGAGTAAAATCAAGGAATGATTACTTGTAACGGTACGAATATGGTAGGATATTCATACGGTTACAACGCCGTGCGATAGCTAAGATTCATGCATAGGAATTCTGAAATCACATATCGATAGTTAGATTGTACACAAAAGTTTCGTCGACCAAACCTATATAGAAAAAACGTCAACACACAGTGCACACGAACGTCACATGTGTTGAACTATACAGATACTCATCGTATGTATGCGAAGATGACATGAGAAAGTTTCATCGACGAAACTACGGGGAGAAAAAAAAATCATGTGTGAATGCATTAGACGGATTCCGAAGAAGAAGGAAAGAACGCGTCAAACAATAATTTACAATCAAGGAAAGTTTAAAGAGTCAGTATACATGATGAAACCTCTTCTAATTGAAATTAAAATCAAATCACAGTTTGATTCGAATTCAAACTGAGATATTCAGAGGCACGGATAATAAGCCAATGATAACATACCGTGTTTTCGATTAATTTATGCGATTGATCTCTTCGATGAGATCATTAGATACTGTTACGTCTACGATTTCATGAAAGGAAGAAATCGATCGACGATATACACATGAATATAAGGACGACTCAGATTTCGAATCTTTCGCGCCCTTTTTATTCGTTTTCACTATCTAGATATGTGTATATACATATATATATGTGTGTATGTGTATATACATGCGTGTATATATATATATATATATATATTTTAATTTAAATGATCATTCTGTGGAGATAACTTCAAAATTGAGGAATATTTTTCATTGACTCCAATCGTTGAGTCGATACGCTTGTTCGTGTTCAACGAAGGTTCCGTTACTTTCGTAGTTCGCGCCCCTACGTTCGGTTTTCACAACTCGGTGCGTGGTGGCTTGGCTTGGGGAAGCGACGCCTATGTAGAGTTGAGATATGGCTGCGTCCACACAAGTGACATGTGAGTGGAATAAACAGTGGTGATATATATATATATATAGATATATATATATATATATATATCACATATGTGGTTTTGTGTTACAGGTAAGTAATATCTGGTAAGAAGGGTAAGGAAATTGTATCAAAAAAAAATGATTTAATATGTTTGATAATTAATGATGTTTGTTTTCAGATTTTTCTTCAAGGGAAAAACCCATTGACAGAAGCTCAAATGTGAGGAATGGTTTGAACCCACAAGTCTCTGGAGAGACTCATATGGAGGAAAGAAGAGGAGTCTTACACGGATGTGAATGCTGTAAGTATCTCAATATCTTTTTGTATATATATATATATTCATATCATTATATATTGAAATAGAAAGATAGATGACTTTTTCCAACTTGTGTATTGAGAAAAAATCATGTATCTCTCTATGTATGTATGATATGAGAGTGTTCAATGTGTTATTCTAACACATTTTCGCTCTCGATACTGAATATTTGTTCCCCTTTTTACAGATTTTTCATTTTACAGGTTCGCTAGAGTGAATTTGGGGAGTATCGTCTCCAGCGCTAAGGAGATTTCCCTGACGGAGAGGAGGAAATACTTCAAATTAGGATTCTATGGCTTCGTCAAGTACTTCAGGTGAGATAGACAATTATACTTATAATTCATTTCTTTCAAATAGTAAGATAGATGATTTTTCAATTTGTATATTGAAAAGTCATGTATCTTTTTATATATCTATCATATGAGAGTGTTTAATGTGTCTTTTTAACACATTTTCACTCTCGATAGTGAATATTTGTTCCCTTTTCAATAGATTTTACTTTTACAGGTTCACTGGAATGGAATGGAGGTTTAGCGTCTCTGGCGCTAAGATGTTTTCTCTGACGGAGAGGAGGAAAGATTCCAGATTGGGGTTTTATAACCTTATTGAATACTTTAGGTAAGATACAGGCAATTATATTTATAATTTCTTTCCTTTAAATAGTAAGATAGGTAATTTTTCAATTTGTATATTGGAAAGTCATGTATCTTTTTATATATATCTATCATATGAGAGTGTTTAATGTGTCTTTTTAACACATTTTCACTCTCGATAGTGAATATTTGTTCCCTTTTTAATAGATTTTTCTTTTACAGGTTCGATGGAATGGAATGGAGGTTTAGCGTCTCTGGCGCTAAGATGTTTTCTCTGACGGAGAGGAGGAAAGGTTCCAGATTGGGGTTTTATAACCTTATTGAATACTTTAGGTAAGATATAGGCAATTATATTTATAATTTCTTTCCTTCAAATAGTAAGATAGGTGATTTTTCAATTTGTATATTGGAAAGTCATGTATCTTTTTATATATCTATCATTCTACGAGGGACCTTGAGAAGGGAATACGTAGTTCCCTCTACTTCGTTGGAAAATATGGGTGATGGAATCACCTGTTCGACTTGAAGAGTCGAACAAATAGTGTAAATTTAGTGTTTCGTGTAGTGTTTTATTGGTGAATCTGGTTTTAAGTTATTTGTCTCCTTCAATCATTCAGAGAATGGATATTTTTCCATTCCTGCAATGATTGATATGGAATTTGTTGATTGTCGACCAGGTGTTGGTCGTATAAGTAGATTCATCGATTAGACAAGTCGATGAACCAGATTGTATATTAAGTGTTAGTGATTCAAAGTGATAGTGGTTTGAGTGCAGTGGAAACTAATGGGATTATTATTACAACAATGCAAGGTTTGTGGTTAGTTGTATTTATATATGATTTTATATGGTTGGGATGGAGTCACACACGTAGGTTGAATAAGAATTGAAAATTTGCAGATATGTGTGGTGAATTTTATTTAAAAAATAGAAATTACAAATTCTCGGGGCGATCCCCGAAAATTCTCATACAAATCACTCTTTTATTTTCTTCTGGAGTGAAGGTGATAGTTTTAATTTGATGTAAAGTTAATTTAGCGTATTTATACACAAAATTTTTACAAGTGGGGCATTTAAAATATTCTTGCTTTGTTTTGATGCATTCTTCGCATCGCCGGGGTAACTTTGGCCGAAGATGAATCGGTTCTTTGGATGGACGTCGCTTTTGGGGTTGTGGCTGGTGGTTGGGCTGGAGCAATGTTCCTTGTTGTTTACAGGCTTCTTGGTACTCCTTTAAAAATCCTTTATATTTTTCGGTACGTTGATTTATTTTTTGTTTCGTCCTTTGAAAAGCCTTTTTATTCAAATTATTGCCGAACGTGTTTAATAATTTCTGTTTGGCCGAAATATGCTGTTTATATGCCCGTAGGTCATATTCTATCTCCTGGATTGATCGAGTCACTAAAATAAATCAGATAAATCCACAATTGATCACACTCGGGGTTGTTTAACCTATTCTAGCAAATGTAGAGTCGCGACAATAAAAATGAAAACTTTAAAGGGATGGTGATATGATACTCATATTATGTTTATGTTGATTAAGAAGGAAAATCTTGTGCAATTGAATGAGAATATATTTTATGATCACGATCGCGTGTATCGTGACCAAAATTGTAATGTCTTTTACTGTTATCAATCGCGAGTATTGTTAACAGTGAAGAAATATCACGAGTATATTTCTGTACAAATGATCACGAGTATCATAAGAATTTTTAAGATTTGATCACGAGTATCATATCTTGAATGTGGAAGGTATATGGATAACGTATATTCTGATAACGACCACGAGTTTCGTTATCAGGGTAAAGGACAGAAATTCGAAAGGATTAAGACTAGATCGCGAGTATCTCGTCTTAAAACAAGGAAAATTGTGTAGTATGTTCTGATAACGACCGCGAGTTTCGTTATCAGGGGAAAGGATAGAAATTTGAAGGGATTAAGACTAGATCGCGAGTATCTCGTCTTAAAACAAGGAAAATTGTATAGTATGTTCTGATAACGACCGCGAGTTTCGTTATCAGGGGAAAGGATAGAAATTTGAAGGGATTAAGACTAGATCGCGAGTATCTCGTCTTAAAACAAGGAAAATTGTATAGTATGTTCTGATAACGACCGCGAGTTTCGTTATCAGGGGAAAGGATAGAAATTTGAAGGGATTAAGACTAGATCGCGAGTATCTCGTCTTAAAACAAGGAAAATTGTAAAGTATGTTCTGATAACGAACGCGAGTTTCGTTATCAGGGAA
Organism: Gonatopus flavifemur; assembly: GCA_018340375.1. Classification (NCBI taxonomy): domain Eukaryota; kingdom Metazoa; phylum Arthropoda; class Insecta; order Hymenoptera; family Dryinidae; genus Gonatopus; species Gonatopus flavifemur. The sequence continues at coordinate 19,116,709 of JAFFJZ010000009.1, forward strand.
AAGGATAGAAATTTGAAGGGATTAAGAAGAAATAAAATCGCGTGTATTTTATCCCTTTGAACTTACTTTGTGGTTTTTGATGAATAAAACTTCCCAATTAAATGATGGTTGAGTATATTTGCAAATTATCAAGTACAAGGAACTTAACTTTGAGATTATAACGTATGTAATATTTTGAATTGAACTATAATAGTAAATGTATATAAGTTGTGAAAAATTTGAGAGTGAGTGAGTGAGTGTCAAAGGGCACGAGGTGGCTCCTTATATACTGTTCTGGGAGCTGCCCTCCAAGTGGGGGTCAGTTGTTTAAGAAAGAAGGAAATATGTTTTCATTCTTTCTATGGCTCGACAGTTTTTTTCATATAGGTTTTCCTACGTATCAATGCTTCTTGTGTTCGCATAGCTTTTCCTCGTAGACTCGAGTTAAAAATAATAGATTTTCTAATAATAATTGTTCAGAATTACAATGATAATGATCTTATATAATATATTTGTTGGTCTTTCATAGTTTAAATAGATTTTCTCAATGAGAAGCAACATAGAAATTGTTGAATCATAATTTAAATGTTTTTGAATAGTTTCTTGAACCTTGTTATATCCTAGTTATATATTTGTTATAAAAATATCATGGAGATATTCTATTGAGTAATATTCATCAAAAATATGATTCAATACAATTGAATATTTTCAGAATTCGTTTAAATTTGTGAAAAATATGTTTTAAATATTGCTCAAGTTGGAAAAAAAAAACCATTTTCAATGTATTATATCTATCTATAGCTTCATTTGGGAATTCTGGTCAATATTAAAAATGTAATCTGAACAGTTTATATTAGATTTTATAATTCTATTGCATAGATTAATTCTTATCCAAAGTTTGGGGGTTGAGTCATATCGTTAAAGAAAATATACAGTTGATAATAACTAATACTTAAGAATCTGAATTTGGTTATAATTATTGCCCAATAATATTGCATATCTAAAAATTATTTCTGAAAGTATACATAGAGTTAGGAATGCATGGGTTGACGTCACATGCGAGGTATCGAAACAGCACAGGCATTGTTCTGGTCTCGAGTTTTTTATAAACGCTTTTCCGTAGCGCACAGGAGTTTCCTTCGAATCTGTCACCCAAATGTATACAGAATTTGTATACATTCCGACGTACTTTCAAAAACAATTCAAAGGCGTAGGAAAAGAATATATCTTAAAATATTCGCATTTTTCATTGAATATTGATTGAAATTTAAAATTATATAATATATATAAATATATATATATATATATGTATATAACTATCTATGTGTACATATATATATATATATAAAGAAAATACGAATTATGAGAGAAAAAGAGAATATATATATATCATGAATGAATGAAAATTACATAACGCGAAAATTTTATTTATATATATTGTTTTATGAATTAATAGAAGAACTTCACATGAAAGATTGTTACTTGCATGTAATTGGATTGTTACATAGGTATATTAGAACCAATTGAAATCATGATTCAAATATAATTTTCCTAATTATGAGATTGTTATTTCATGTTATGTAATTTTGATATAATATTTATATAACAATGTTATATGAGTAAAGAGTATAAATATATCTATATCCTGATAGAAGAGAGACAAAAAAAAAGCGAAAAAAGATGAGGATGTTACAATACAGAAACTTATCAACAAATCCGACAGGTGCTTGATTCGCACATGATTCAAAATAAACTTCCAATATTATAATAAGGCGTAAAAATCGACAAAACATCGAACTGAATTACATCTCGATAAGTTTCTTGTGTGTTCAATTCTCGCTTCGACTTGATCGAATGCCAAATTGAGAGGAGTAAAACCTCATAGTTCCGTTCTTTCACAGCGAATACTCCTAACTCTCTGTCATTGCAACATTGATGTATAGAGCTGTTTCCAACTATCATTTTAGTTGATACCCTCACCCAGACAAACACACATCACACTTATTGCAAGTTGTGTCTCGGGTGGTCTACATAAGGCAAGAGATGTTTTTCACGTTCCCGCTAGATGAAATTGAGAATTAGAACCACACGGAATCCTGTCGGATACACGAATATGAATCTTTGATTGTAAAGAAAAATTGTTGAATTCTATGTTCAGACAATATTGAATCATTCACCGCCTTGTGAGGAGGAAGAATACTGGAAGGAAAAATCATTGTGTAGTTCCAAAAGTTGAATATATTTTCCCTCCTATTCTCTAACTACGAGTTGCTCATTCCGATTCGCTTTGGAAGGTCCCACTCCCCTCTCCATCGCTAATTTTTGAGTCATTTCGTGATCCATTCGGGGTTTGATCTCCTCAAAAATTATCTGTTCCTTCAGTGAGAGGGTGAGTATTGAGATATCATACAGAAGAATACCTTGTATTATACCGGATTATTGGAAAAACAAACTCTTTTGAAATTCATTGGAATATGAAGGAATAATAAAATCATAATTCCCATTAGCAATTATAACGAATCAAATGACACATCACATACAAGAAATAAAACGGACCGTTATTATCCCATGTATTGTATTATGATTTATTGTTTTAGGACATATTCGTCCATACAATGGAGTTCACATAAATCACAAATATCAGACATGGAGTTCGAAGTTGGTAGCATTTCATGTGTTTCATCAGATATTTACAATATGAAAGGTACCATTGTCCATGAGAACACAGGAGACAGAAAAGGTATATATGATCGATGAAATATGATATCATTTGACGTAAGACGAATTATACTATCAGCGACCTCTATATTGAGCCTCAGTCATATGTGATGGAAGTAATTTCCATTCCGTGGATAAATGGCTCCTCTGAAATTTCAATCACATATAAATAGAGAGAATTCAGTCATCAACCTGTACTATTATGTGTCCTACAGTGTATAGAGAGTTGGAAGCTCGAGTACGTCCAACTGAGTCCTCAATTCAATGCCCCAGAGTTGAAGATTCCGTTAGGAAGTGTGCTAGAAATGAATGATACTTCGAAGAATCTCCAACAGTGTATATGTTAACTACATCGAATGTAAGTATGTTGCCTTGGGAAGTACATATGATTCATCGATTGTAGACATCAAACGTGAAATTGAATTGGATGATGATATGTATAAAAAAATTAGTTATTAAAAGAGACATGCTGAATTGACAAATAACTTCAATAAAACAATTCCAAATGAAAAAAATGCCGACTCTTGGCTCGGTTCTTTGTTACAAAAAATGAACACGAATGCATATGAGCACGAAAGATTACTCTTCCCAAATAGGAAGGTATAACAACATTGAAAAAAGTATAATGAACGATGAGCCGTAGCTCACCATCGAAGAAAATCGGAGCAGTGAGACGCACGCGGATCTCGTATACACTTCTTTCGCAAATTGTGATGAAACAAGCATAGGGCTATGCACCTCGAACTAACTCGAACGAAGAAATATTCCCAGCGAAGTAGCAATTTTCACCATGAATAAAGCGTACCAGCATACGCGTAAGCACAAACAAAGAAAGCTCACTGCCCGATACGCAATGAATACAATCAAGAGGCTCGTCTGAACGCTTCGCAACGACTGATTCGGAATCGATCGAATTTGGAACAGATCGAGAGAGTACTCACAGCTAACGAACATTCACACACACATACATACATCACACCTAAGGGAGTGTGACCGGGACACCTTATACAAGCGCGAATCTGAATCAAGCTATTTCTATAACAGTACGGATACTTGAAATGTATCGCCAACAATGTCGACTCCCTCGAGAATCCTGCAGTCTCTCACGGGAGCATTCCTCTCAGAATTCATCGAGGGACTCATGAACAATAGATGCGAAGGATTCTTTCTCGTTAATTCCATGCATCAAGCATAGATTCTGATAGATGCATATAATATTACGTCACTACTCAAGTAGCACCAGAATATACTATGAACGTTCTCAGAATATTCGAAATATGTTCTGTGATGGGCCCATCCTGAACCCATACACGAAGGCGCATAGGGTTTTGAGCGCTCCCACGACCCCCGTCGTGGATATTTATAAGTAGTAGCGGCACCTGAAATATATTGATATCGAAAAAGTAATATGTCCACGATAATTTGGGGGTGGTCAAGGGATGAGGGAAGCTCAGGAAGAGGGGGGGGGGTGATTTTAATTCACCAGAACAAACAATCTCGACGTGTGGTCAACCACGTGCCAGAGCACGTATATATTTTGAGTTGAAGATTTCTACATTACACACACGACTTTGTCGCGAAAAACAAAATATAGACAATCATTTAGAGTCTATGTATCCGTCTAGGGGAACACAGGGAAGTCAAAGGAGCACGGGAATATTCTATACGGACCATGCCGTTCACATTCACTGAAAGAGGGGAGGGCTCAGGGAAACCGCGACCATAGAATCGTCTACGAGGGAGGGGCCAAATCGGACGAAGGGGGTGACTCAAGGGAGCAAACACAAAGGGTGGAGGGAGATTCGAGACAGAGAGAGCATGTAGAGGATGCCACGGGAAGGGAAGTTTCTCACGATAATTCACCGAAATCCACCACACCGGCACTCTCACTCTGGAAGAACAATTTGGCAGATGCGTATGCCAATGTTTCAATCCAAAATCAAGCCATGGTGGCACCGTACACTCACCTTCTCCCAAATTTCTCTAACAAAACTCTCTTTTATATGTCGCCGTGGCTCGGTCACATAAGAAGTGAGAACCCAAGATGGCCTTTTCTTCTTCTTCACCAACGGGTGAGTTCGCAAAGTGACACACGGAACTCCGTCGCTGACTTTCCCTTGGAGCTCACCTTTTGAGCTCGTTTCATTGATTCTGATGGTGGTGGTCTCTGATTGGTCGTTACGTGAGTGTCGGTATATGTGGGGTGGGAGTTCCGTCCTTCCCCAATTGACTGATTTCTCCCGTGTGAGAGTGACAGGAAGTGTCGGGGTTCGTGTTGTCCCTCTCGTCCTTTCCTTCTTCTCTCCTAGGGGCATCTTGAGCGGCGCATGCGGCTTGCTCCTTTCCTCCAGGTCGACAGCCAAGGCGAGGGGGCGATAGAGGGCGTTCCTTCCTTCATTGTTGGTCGGCCTGGGGTGAGAGAAGATGGACTCCCGTGATTGGTGAATTGTCCTTCGGTGGTGAGGGACCGCCGTGTCACATTGTGCTAGATGGCGTTGCCCCTTGGGATGGGAAACCTCGACAAATCATAGGAGGACACACGTTGGAGGAGGTCAGGATTGGTTGAGGAGGGGAAATGTGTTCCCGATCCTCATGTGAGCGAGCGACAGCAGTGTTCTCTCTAGCGAACTAAGGTGTTCGCAAATGACATGGCAAACTCTAACGAGGATGATGCGCGGTGCCACCCCGCGATCCTCTTTGTGACAAGATATCACGTCACAGTCCTATGTACATTCCAAAAGACCGTTTCATAGGTGCTATGCACATCCATCGGAAGTATGTAATCGAATATACGACAGTACGTCAATCGAACGTCGATTGAATGAATGTCGTACATTCCGAATGTACTATGTACGTATATTTGAAACAGTCTGGTTCGAATATTGCATGAACTTCCATCATATGTTCTTCGTATCTCATTCGTACATTCTACGAACGTCTATTCCGTATACACGAGGTGTGTTGAAAAAATAACGAGAATTTTCGTTTAATGAAAAAAATATTTATCTATTCATCAATATCTATTTTGTCCCCTCCAAAATAATCCCCCTTGGATATAATACACTTGTGACAACGCTTTTTCCAATCCTCGGAACACTTTTGAAACTCGATCTTTGTAATAGCTTTCAGCTCTTCCAGCGATTCGCTTTTCATGTCATCTATGCTCGTGAAACGACGGCCTTTGAATGTTTCTTTCATTTTTGGGAATAGAAAAAAGTCACATGGAGCCATATCTGGCGAATATGAAGGCTGAGGCATCGTTACAGTTTTGTTTCTGGCCAAAAATTCAAGAAAAAGCAATGAAGTGATGGAAGCTATGAATTGTTTTGCCACAAATCCGGGCGTTTTTTTCGGATTGCTTTTCGACTGATATGCCAACATCATCAGCGACTTTTATGATTGTGATTCGGCGATTGTTCATAACCATTTCTTTCACTTTCTTCACGTTTTCATCGTTTGTTGATGTGCTTGAGCGTCCAGGTCGTTCGTCATCTTCAACGTTTCCGCGGTCATCTTGGAAACGCTTATACCACTCGTCAATCCTTGCTTCACTCATAGCAGACTCACCATATGCCTTTGTTAACATTTCACAAACTTCACTACACTTTATTTCACTTTTTACGCAAAATTGAATACAAATTCTTTGATCCATTTTTTTTCACAAACGAAAATCGCTGAGCTCGAAAAACACGTCATGACGTTAGCGGCTGCCACTTAGGAAGTAAGCGATGAATATTGCTGAAAATTTCATCGTACTTCAAGGGCATGTGTACCAACATGATGAAGAGAAATTTTCTACAGGCGGACCCTCCAAACCCGCGAAATTTAAAAATTCTCGTTACTTCTTGAACACACCTCGTCCTTTGAACTCCTGTTGCTGCTTGGGTATCCACATGAATCGAGTTGTAATGTTAGTGATCAGACACAGCTGAGCGAAACATTCGCGTAGAGTAGTTGACAGTCTCAGGGAGAGATATTTTGCGAGGTCTCAGGTAAATGATAGGAAACTATATATTACACTGGTCTGCGAAAAAATGAAATTTTTCGCTCCTTCGCAACTGATGATCATTTCCTGAAGTAATTTGCTGCGTAGAATCCGAATCCGGAAGCAGAATTGCGCTATCACGTCAGGATTTTGAGATATTTGAGGATATATACTCGAAGAATTCGTTTTTTGCTATTTTTGAGGTTATGTACAGGGCGCGTAAAATTTTTTTGGTTTTTTATTCTAATTGGATCATTTAGTACTACTCTTACTTCTCGAAATGAGCTATTGATCGATCACCTACGATCCTTTCTTGCAGAGTTACGACCATTCGAAGTTGTGAAATATATGCCCAAGATGATATTATCAACCCTTTGAGGAATACATTTTTGCAGTGACAAATTTTCCTCAAACATTTGTATTTGAGAGTTTTCCGGGTCGCTGAGTAAGGAGATGATATCAGAAATCGAAATTTCCATCCCCATATATCATGGCAGCACACTTAGGAGATCTTAGGAATATTACCATCTTGGGCATGTATTTCACAACTTCGAATGGTTGTAACTTTGCAAAAACAGAATCGTAGATGACCGATCAATAGCTCATTTCGAGAAGTGAGAGTAGTGCAAAATGATCCAATTAGAATAAAAAACCCAAAAAATTTTGTGCGCCCTGTACATAACCTCAAGAATGGCAAAAAACGAATTCTCCGAGTATATATCCTCAAATATCTCAAAATCCTGCTTCCGGATTCGGATTCTACGCAGCGAATCACTTCAGGAAATGACAATTTCATTTGAAGGAGGATTTCGTTGCCGATCAGTATTATTAGTGACGGAGAGAAATTAGCTCCTCAAGTGTCCTCTTCAAGGAGTTAGCTCCCATATTAAGCCATAAGTTCGAATTCGTTTCCGGCAAGTTAACTAGCTGAGAGTGAATTCTAGGAGTAAGTCCCTTCTATAATCGTGAAATATTGTTTCACTTGGAGTGAACCAGTTATACTTCACGTTAGAAGGATCATTGGCCGTCAATGTTTTTGAACGTGTGAGCCGTCTCTTGAGGTATCGGTTGTCAGACATCTAGCTGCAGTCTACCAGTTTCCAGTCCTCTAACATTCCATGTGGAAATTGCCGAAGTCGACGAATGGCCTGGTACTGGTGAGATTATATTTGCCGAACTTTGGTGGGGACAATTGTTTTCATCCAGGGTTGTTATTATTCTTCAATTGGCACAGTCTATCCGACAAATTTCAAACGGTATTGATTCGGATGGACAGATAGTCTCGGGCGAGTAATGAATTGATACATATTCGGCGTATACAAACGAACAGTACTCACACGATTTTGAATGTTATACAGGGCCTTATGTGAAAAAATGTTATCATACCACCTTCTTGCTAGTTTCGATAGCTTTGGTAGCTTTGGATTTGCCAGGACCGACACTTCTGGCAGCAGTACTGAGCCAGTTTCGGCGCGTGTTTCCCTTCGCCCATGGAATACTTTGGGTTGCTCCTCGGTGAATGAAGGACTGCTTCAAAAAAGGTAGGTCGTACTTTTTGCAGCTGTTCCAAGTCATGAGCACCCCAGATTTGAACACCATATGAAAGAATAAGGAAAACCCCCGTATTCGCGGATTCACCTATTCGTGATTAGGGATTTGACACATCGTTCCGATATTCGCGGATGTTTGCTTCACGTATTCGCGATTTTGTTTATACCCACATTCATATTATTGACATTTCGGAAGTCCTTTGGTCGATCGAAGGAATTGAAGAAATGTTGGAGCCTTCTGAGGAAGATGAAACGACTGAAAGTTATTCTGAAACGCAATAAACAAATTTCCATAACAAATCACTTGTCAAAATCATTGGAGCAGTTCAAGAAGGAGTCGATGAAGCTATTGAAAATGATCCTATTATGGTACGAGGTTCAAAATTCAAACAAGAAATTACCGCAGCCTTAAGTTGTTATCAAGAATTGATGTTCTTCGTCGTGCGAAACAAACAACAGTTACTGAATTTCTTAAATCAACCAATAAATGATATTTAATGGTGAATAATGCATGTGTTATGATTGACAATAGTGTCATTCACAGGATATCACTATTTCACAGCAGAAAATGGTGATATTTCGTGCTCAGAGGACAATATGTACTGCTGTTCTTGTCGTCGCGAAACGTAACCCCCCTTTCTCCATAAGAGCAATGCTCCTGTATCCGCGGATTCAGTATTCGCGGTACCCTCGTGGAATGCAACCCCCACGAACACGGGGGTTCCCCTGTACTAGCAACAAGGAAGTTGAATGAAGTCTTGATGGATAGCCAGCTATCTAGTTAGGGAGCATTTATGATTGTGACAAAAGAGCTGATAGCCCGATTCGTTTTATTTGAAGCAGATTCAACTGACTTCGTGAGAGTCCTTGAGTTAGACAAGATATTGCCCAGATATTGATACTGACTCACAATCTCAATTTATGACTCACCACAATAGAAAGGGGAATATTTTTCAGTGTGGCCATGACGACCTTTTCGGAATATAACGATGTTAATTTTGTTAATATTGACAGTTAGGCCAGATAACCAGCAATATTCCACCACTATCACCTAAGTCTTCTTCATACCAGCCAACGAGTCCTTGGAGAAAACTAGATCATCCGCATACGCAAGTAACAGAATCTGTTATATGATCCATAGATACTCCTCAGATCCTTCCAGCTGCGAAAAATTCCTCAATGTCCACGATGAATCACGACACCAATAGTGAGCTCAAAATTCTTCCTTGCGGAACACCCTCCGTGATATCAATAGGCCTTATTAGACTGTCATTAGTTTCGACCGATAGAGTGGGCTTGAAGTAAAGCTTTCGGAGAATTCTAACAAATTCAGAGCCTGTACCTGAAGAATATATTTTATCCCACAGTCAAATACCCGTGATGCAGTCAAATGCTCTCCAAAATTCCACAAAAGAGGCGAACAACTTTCCTCTAGGTCGTCTTGGCTGAATTTGTATAACAGAGTATAGAGTGAAGATGTTATCTGTACAGCCTCGATTTCTCCTGGAGTTTGGTTGGAATTCGGGTGATGAATTTCCATCATCAGCCCGAATATTCAGGCGTCAATATAAAAAAGATTTGAATATGTGAGTTATTGTGTCAACCAATGCGATCGGACGATGATCAAACGGGCTTTTCCTATCACTTCGCTTGTGAATCATTCTGATGAGAACTCTTGACCAAGCCGTAGGGGCATCTTATTTTCCTATCATCTCATTGAATAGACCTCTGAAATAGGATAGCCAAGTCTCCAGTGAATTGATATGAAATTCTGAGTCAATACAGTCAGCTCCCGCGGACTTACCCACTTTAGGGGAGAGTGGCGTACCTCTGACCCAATGTACCTCTGGACTATCATTGATTACAGCGCCACCTGTTGTGTTTCCAGCAGTGTTCCCAACCGTCACATAATTATAGTACGTGTCACATAATTTCCACCTTTTGTACAATGTACTATAAAGCACCGTTATGTGACGTGAATGTACCATGTCTGCCTTCGATTTATTTGTGTGAAAAATTTGTCCTTCTTTTAGGGCTGTCATCCAAATGATCGCACACTTTACTTATTGGTCAATCTCCATGGAATTCAAGATCGTGATTGCACGTATGATTGTTGAATTTGGAAAAATTAACTAGTAAATGCGGCGTTGGCGTTTCCTGAGATCGTACATGATGTTGATTGGTCACTTTTTACAGAGCAACCAATCATATTCAAGATTCTATAAAAACTGATCAATTAAGATATCATTGGATTCTAAGCGCTGCGAACGCTGAATCAAAGCCGTGTAAAATGATTTTGTTGGCAATCCTGCACTAATTTGAGTGGTGTATATTGATGAATTCGCATCATTGAGCTCTATATACATACTGGAGTGAGTGCAGCCATACAAATTTTCGATGATAACAGAGAAACGGAACAGTAGGGCTACCTATGCTTTTCAACCAATCACAGGTTGTAGAAAAGGATAGGTGGCCCTACCGTTTCGTTTCTCTTTTGTCAACGAAGATTTGTATAGCTGTACTTACTCCAGTGTGTATGTAGAGTTCAATGGTTCGCATCTTTTTCTCCATAAGAATGCATACAAAGTGGGATTTCTCAATTCAAATTCCAACCGTTGAAAGAAGATAACAGCCTGTCAGTAAACACTCGGAGAGGTTAATGTTTTCCTTTGAATACTTCACGAAATTCAATCATTATTAATTAAAATGTGATACCCTAATGGTTTACCCTCAAAATTATACATGTGATATATACGTGAATATTCATTGAAATGGATTCAGATAATGAAAATCAATCTCCAAACACTCCACCAGATACACCACCTAAAAAGAAAATCAAAGCTGAGGTTAGGCGTAAACAAAAGTTCAAATCTGAGTTACTAAGAGAGAGTGATTTCAGTGAATGGCTTCGCCGTGATCCATCTGACGTATACAAAGCTCAATGCATTCTATGTAAGGAATCAATTACTGCTGAAATATGTGTCATTCGATCGCATGCACAAGGGAAAACTCATCTACGTGACATTGGCAGCACAGCAAAACAAAAACCCATTACCAATTTTACTCAAAACAAATCACCTGATGAAAATGAAACGCTCAACTGTGTTAACAGAGCGGAAATAAAACTATGTGGCTTACTTGCTGAACATAATCTTTCATTTAGATTTATGGATCATTTAGTTCTCTTATTGAAAAACTGTTTCCCAGATTCGAGAATTGCTCAAGAATTGCAAATGAAAAGTACGAAGGCTTCCGCAATTATAAAAGACGTTAATGGAGCGACAGAAAAAGAAATTCTCACTAGCAAATTAAAGTCTAATAAATTCAGTATACTGATTGATGAATCTCCTGATATATCTGCGATCAAAACTTTGTGTATTGTTATCCGGTAATAGATATAGTTTATAGCATTGTTACCTCTATTATTATTTTGAAGAATGTGTATGATAATTTATACAACTTGCAGGAGTCATGATTCTGAGGAGGAGAGAATAGTGAGTCGTTTTTGGGATTTGTGTCAAATATTCAACGACGAAAACCAAATAGATACCGCAACCGCAGAACACCTCTTCAATTGTGTCGAAAAATCTTTTCATGAAAATGGAGTACCGTTTCCAAACGTCTTCGGTTTTGCTTCAGACGGTTGTAACACAATGATGGGCAGCAATAATTCAGTCGCAACGAGATTTAGACTTTCATGTCCTGGCATATGTATTTTCAAATGCATTTGCCATTCCTTGCATTTGTATGCCAGTACAGCTTGTAAGGAACTGCTTCGGCAGTGTGAAGATTTGGCTCGCGGAGTTTTCACTTTTTTTAATGCAAGTGCGAAGAGGCAATTTCAATTCAAACAATTCCAAGAATTCTTTGATGTACAAATCCACAAGATTCTTCATCCTTCTCAAACCCGATGGCTTTTCTTGACGGCAGTTGTCGATAGATTATTAGAACAGGGGAACCATTGAAAAATTATTTTACACTATAAGTAATTGATCTAAAATTACGTTCAGCTGAACAAATCTTGACATATCTCCAAAATCCTAAATGGTGGTTTTACCTAAATTCACAAGATTGAATCAAATATTTCAATCTGAGAAACCACTGATGAGATCAATGTATGATATGATTAAAACAACTTACATAGAGCTCTTAGAAAGTTACATGCAGGAACATTATATAAGAACTACGCCATTATCGAACATTGATCCAAAAGATGAAGAGAAATTTTTGCCTCACACTCAAATCTATGTTGGGGTGCATGCCATGAATTTTCCAAATTCTCCTGAATGCGGTGATAATGTTAGATCAAAAGAGGACTTTTTCAATGGTTGTGTTCGATTTTTAAGCGTTGGATATGTTGAAATCAAATCTCGATTTGACTTTGAAGACCTTTTAGTCCGAAGATTATGTGTGTTGCAACCTTCATAAGCTATGCTTCGAAGCATGAGAATAGAAACCCCATCACTTATGCCTCCAATGCAGTCATTACCGCGTCTTGTAACACCAGATGATTATCAGAGTATTGATGCCGAATGGAGATTATTACCGAATTTTGAACTTCCTCCTGATATGAGTGTGGAAGACGATTGTGATATCTTCCGGCATAAACTATTACACAGTGATCCTGGTGATCAAAATTTCATGGAATTCAAAAACTTATCTCAGTTTGCCTTGAAAGTATTATCTCTTCCGCATTCTAATGCAGACTGCGAGCGTATTTTGAGTAGAGTCAATTCAATCAAAACTAAAAGTCGAAATAAGTTGGTAACGGCAACTGTTAACGGATTACTTACATCTAGTCAACGAGTTGGATTGGATTGTATGAGTTATGAGCCAACTAAAACCGAGTTTAGTCGGATGAACAAATCCATGCTTTATCCTCGTAAACGTGACGAAACAGCCATGACTTCTCAGTCCACTGAATGTGATAGCGATGAGGATAATGTAATCATGCCAGATGATTCTCAAAAGATAGTAATAAAAACATATCGTCACTGAGACCTGCCCACTAATTTTGTTGGCTCTTCCTAATGAAGAACAAACGATTGATGTCAATTGAGAAGGTCAAAAACCACGTGGAGTTTGATAGGAACAGATGGACTCTGAATCGTTTCATTTGTGGCTGTTGGTTATTCGAATCGGTTTTCATCATTTTCTTTCACCAGGAAGTTCCCCATGCATCTAAAGTGCAAGTTACATTGTTAAGCTTTCGCGTCGTTGGGAAATTTTATTATATTATAAGGTGTATGTAAATGAAAGTTTATTGTGTTTGATTTTCTGTAGTAATTGTAATAATTGTAATAATTCCTTGCAGTATTATATTCATAATTAGTGATTGAATACAATTTAATAAAATTTCATAAATGTACTATAATTTTTGGACTTGTACTATAATTTTACGCTCCTGAGCACATAATTCTTTGCCAAAAGGTTGAGAACACTGGTTTCCAGAAAAATTGTTAGGGTAATTCAATGTTCAACTCAACAGAGGCATTGTCAAAGTTGTGTTCATTTCAACCACTCATGCCTTGGCGTGAACATAACGTTTCGAAATTTCCTTGATCAAAAAGTAAGTTATTTTCCAAGTTTGTATTTTCTTCATTACTCAGTATTGATGAAATTTTCGGACGAAGTGTTAGTATCACATAATACTTTCAGGTATTCATAATATTTGTGTCAGAGCCGAATTAGGATATAACAAACCTAAAATTTTTGAGAGGCAGTTTATTAGAAAAAGTCCACATCGTGTACCTCTGACCCAAAGATTCTCGTGTACCTCTGCCCAAGGTCAGATGGATATAATTGATTTGTAATGGATTCACCAATATTTCTATCATCTTTCTCTCTCTCGATATTCCAATTGAGTAATTGATTGCAAAACTGACATCGTCATAAAATTTCTGAATAATAAAACAAGCCTCCGTTTGACCATGATACCATAGTTCTCAACTCGTTGCTGTGATAATATCTCTCTTGTCATGAATTTTTTTGAAGAATCAGAAAAACTCTTCCGCTCCATCCATAGTCGTAACCGGGATCTGGGACCCTTGTACTTCGTATACATAATGAAAATGAACAATGGCTAAAATCATTTTCATAAGTGAGAAAGTTGGACATGTTTTTTTGTAGATCTGTCGTGAACTTACCCAGTGTTTCTCCTCCCTCCTCTCAAATATTTTCCGAATTACGGCTGGGAACTTTTCATGCATTTACTGATATTTCGAAATTTTATCGAGAAGTTTTCTGTTGCCTACTTGAAGGTTGAGTTTGGGGGTTTTTTTGATGATCAATTTCAGGATAAAAAATGCCACGAAGTGAACATGAAATCAAAAGGAAACGGGTATCTGTCACAGACCTGGAACGTGCAGTTCAAGAAGTTGTCAAAGGTGCATTGACTGTTCATGCGGCTGCGAAAAAATATGGTTCAGTGAAAAATGCTGTCCGGCATCATGTGAATATTCTCAAAGAATCGGGCCAAGACAAATTTACTCATAACCAAAATAATGATACTCAGAGAACATTCAATGAAGGAGAGGAGTTACAACTCGTTGAGTACTTGAAAACTGCGAGCGACTCACAATATGGTTTGGAGCCAGTTGAAGTGAAAGTGCTGGCCTATGAATTCGCAAAGGCGAATCACAAAGCTTATCACAAGTCATGGGATGAAAAGGGTATGGTAGGTGATGGATGGCTCCGTCTTTCCCGCAACCAACACAACAATTGCCTTGCATTGCGAAAACCAGAAGCGACAAGTCTTGCTAGATCTACAGCTTTCAATGAAGCCAACATATCTTCATTTTCCGATAATTACAAGGCAGCTCTCGCTAAACATCCTGACATAGGTATAAGAAACATTTTGAATGTCGATGAGACTGGGATAAGCACGGTTCACGTTCCACCGAAAGTGTTGGCAGTAAAGGGTGTAAAGCAAGTTGGAAGTATGACCAATGCAGAAAGAGGCGCACATCTAACTATGATTGCAGCAATAAGTGCGGGAGGAACTTCTATATCTCCAATGTTCATTTTTCCACGGATGAGATTCAAAGATTTTATGCTTGAAGGAGTACCGACAGACTGGATTGAAGGGGCTGATTCTTCTGGTTGGTCTAACGAAAATCTTTTCCATGATTTTTTGTTGCATTTCATAAAACATACGCAAGCAAGTCTACGGAACCCAGTAATTTTATTGCTTTAAAACCATGGATCACACATGTCACTCGCCGTCATCCAAATTGCCGAAGAAAACGGAGTGACTTTGGTGAGTTTCCATCCTGATACAAGTCACAAGATGCAGCCACTCAATAAAGGAGTATTCGGACCTCTCAAAACATATCACAGTAAAGCCATGAGTGACTGGATGATTCAACCTGGAAATGCAGGAAAGCCTGCCACTATTGATGATGTTCCAGAATTGGCTTACAAAGCTTCCCAACTCGCCTTCACTCCATCTAATATAATTTCAGGTTTTTGTGCTACTGGTATCCAGCCTTTGAATGAAGGCATTTTCACTGATGCAGATTTCTTACCATCTAACGTCACCGATAGACCAATACCATCACTTACTCCGTCACAATCAACTCTTATCCCTCGGGAAAACAGCTTCCACTCCTTCATCACAGTCCTTGTCAGGGAAAAACCTACTCACAGGTACGAACATTCAACCAGACCAGTCAACTCCTTCCGACAGTTCTTCATTGATCAAGTCATACACACTCCCTGATTTAAATGCTACAGTTGGTTCATCGGCCATAGTTTCCCCTGTTGATATCAGGCCCTTCCCAAAAGCTGTACCAAGACAAAGAACTCGAAGAGGACGACCGAAAGGCAAGAGTTGTATTCTGACTGATACACCAGAGAAAACTCGAAATGAAAATGAAAAAGCTGCATCACTTGCGAAGAAAATAAAACTTACAGAAAAAGCTATTGATAAGAAAGGAAAACTGACAACAATCCGAAGGAAATCAATTCCAAGCATTTCCGAGTCAGATCTAGAAACTTCAGTCGCACAGTAATGTGACAGTCCTTATGGAGAAGAAGGATTTGAAGATTTGGAAGATTTTGATAAACAAAAAATTCAAAGAGGAGTCTACATTTGTACTAAAAAAACAGCGAAGTTTTTTATTGCAGAAATTTTTGAAATAGGCGAAGAACATTTGCAGGTGGAATACTTGAAGAGAATTCCCAATTCTCACAAATTTACTCGAGATGACGATACAATTCACAATAAAGAAAAATCAGATATGATTTCGAGATTACCAATGCCAATTGTTAGCATAAAGTCAGCGAGACAACTACAAAATTTATTTTTTGGCGTTGATCTTTCCCGATATGGAGTTGAATGAAATCAAAATAGGAAAATAGTGATCGCAGGTTTACTTCCAATCTATTCCACATTTTTACTCAACTTACATTCACTCAATAGTTTTGATTAAATTTGCTATATTTTTAGTTTTGTTCGTACTTCGTTCCTTCTATAAAATCTGCATTTGTGTCGATTTCCCTCCAAGTGTTCCTGTTTTCGTCTTATTGTTCTGTTTTGGTATAGTAATTTCAGCATCTTTTTAAAATTTCTCAAAAAAATTGATGAGTCGAAACTCTTTTTTTGTATTCGTTTCCTTCAACATATTGTTTGTATAATCCATCGAATGCTTCTTCCTTGAGAATGACTTTTTGATTGAAAGTTTTTAGAAATAGGTCAGAGGTACATTGGGGTGTTGTACCTCTGACCCAATTTTCTTTTCGCAAAAGAATTCGAAAAAACCATAGAAGGAATTAATTCAATGCCTGTATCGAATTCCATAATATAGTACAGACGTACTAGTGACTGATATTCACTCCGAAGAATCATAAGTTGCCAATATGATGGGAACTGAAAATGGAAAGGCGGAAATGGGTCAGAGGTACAACACCTTCCCCTACACTCCTTGATACTAGTCATGATTTCATTTGTAGTTATGACGGAATCTAGTGAATAATTCCTAGCAGTTGATATAGAGGGGAGTATAGAATGGTATCGTGATGGGTATAGTGCCTGAAAGAAGGAGTACCATGTTTCAAGCTCAATGACTCCGTTGGCTGTTCAGCGGAACCTGAATTTATCAATGATTTTTGAGGAGGAGGATGAGTTGGTGGATTTGGCGAGCGTATCAAGGACGTTATCTCTGTAGGATATTTTCTTTTGTTTGAGTAACCTCATATATATTCTGACGTGACAAATCATGCACAAAACAGTCTTGACCGCCACGTATCACGAACACGTTCGTTAGCCACGAGTTGAATAGAGATCGAATGATGCAGCGACGTTCGTTCAGCAGTCTCTCGAGGACACACTAAGATACCAAGTTGCTTTGCTCATGTATTTCACTTCTCCTCGAGGTTCCCTCTCTCATCGAGGACAACGTCTCCAGAGGATCAGCTCAGCCCATCGGGAAACGGCTGACGCCTGACGCTAGCCACAGGAAACGTCAACGAGGATCGTCGCCGAGAACGCCATTAAGGCCCACCCGCAAACCGTTGCAAACCGCAACCAAGCCCGCAGCCAACCCTGTTCCACTCCCCTGCCCCACCACCACTCACACTAACTACATCGTGTTGGAAATCAACCACGAGGCCAGAAACGAAGTTTACCGAGCCGCACACAAGCTTTGGGACCACCGACCAATCCAAATCCACCGATCCCAGGAAGTTACTAGGGAATCGCTACATGGGAGACCATTCAACGTGGATCTTTCATTGGGAAGGACTAACTTGTGGTAATAGCCCAAATTCACGAGTTCTCATTGATCAACAACGAAGCTGGTTAAAGCCAACCAACGGGAAGGAGAGACTCCCTCGGAGACAAGGGGGAGCGCGTTTCCGAACGCACGAGAATTGATGGAGAAGGAGCCAGAACTGACTCTGCTCGGACAACCGACGGCGAGCGAACGTATCTGTTTTAATTCCGAACTATTATTGCGATTCCACGCAAATGTAAAATTGCGGGGAGTTGTTCCCTCGCTGTGGAAAGCTACGTTGGAAATATTGCGGCGAGTGGTGGGTGGTGGTCACCCCTCAGTTATCATCTTCATTAAGAATCTCTGGAAAACGGTGCGAGTGGTGCCGTGTGGACCACGCCGCTGGAACGACAACTGATTCCGCCCTTGATTCCCCCCCGGTTCCGTTAATTTGTAAAGTGTGCCCCCGACCCCAATTGAATTTGTATTATCTCAGTTTGTATTCTGTTTTGAGCTCCTGGAGCTATTTTGGTTGATTACAGTATTAAAGTTAGAAGCATTTATCAATTTACTTCTGCTGGATTCCACTCCGCTCCTTTCTCCCCCTTTCCCTCTGGCTGGCTGGCCGACCTGTTTTGTGTCGTGTGATGTGATTTCAGGTTCGTTACTGACCCGAGGCAGGGACCTACTGCAGTGTACCTCGAGTGGCGCTCCTCATAAAACGCCACTTGTGGGTGTGGTGAAAAAAGCCCCTCGCAATATATTTTCTTGCATTCCAGCATGTTGTGAGTGTTTCCGTTGCAAATCAATCCTTTTCACAAGCTCTTTAACATTTCGCTACTTGGTAACGAAGAATGTCTTCCTCTTCTCATCCGGTGGACACATTCAAATCACGGGCCGTACAAACAATTGTCAGTACAACCTTTCTGCTAATTCGTCGATTGATGGGGCCGACGAGGGATCTGGTAAGGCATGAAGAGCGTCGTCCATTTTCTCCTGATACTGCTCTGCGAGGAGGTGCTTCCTGATCATATGACCCCTCTGTGCATGTCTTTTGTTCCTATTATATAAATCTATTTCTGAAGTTACGAAGACTGGGAAATGGTCAGAGGAGGTAGGAATCAATGATACTTGTGAATCTAAGATATTTTCGACTGCATTAAAATTACAAGAGATAAGGTCTATAACAGAGGAACCATCCTGTGAAACATGCGTGGAATGAGCAGGAGGATCACTTGGAGTACGACCATTCAGTAGAACTGAATCACTAGATTCCAAAGCTTTGACTGGCGTATGACCTCTTTTGTTCAATGTTGAGTCCTGGGTCGTTATGTACAGGAAAAATTTTGATTGGTGTGTTATAACGACTTCCACAAGTTGATTACAATCCGCTACTCTACAATGAAAATCGCCCCCAAGAATAGGCGAAGAATCAGGATATTTCAAAGTGAGTGAGATGATTAAACTTTCTATCTTCAAAATTAGTTCATCAAGGTCTGATATAGGGGAGGAGTAATTCAAGATTCGGTGACGAATATCTTTTCGGCTCACATAGAGAATCAAAAATCTCCCCTCTACATACACGAAGCATTCTGATTCTCAAGCACAATTCCTCCAACTGATAAACATTTGAAGCGATTCCCTCCAGTCAAAGACGTCAGCTGTTTTGTCACGGGGAGGAGATAGGGGCAAATTATGCTTCCGAGAGAATGTTTGAATCCCACACAGGATGCCTGGAATCGCGGGGCTGCCTCATCACTTGCTAGGAAACGTTGTCTAGCATGAGTAACTGGGGTAACAGGAATTTTTTAGCGGATTCGTTAACCGTAAGAAGTCTGCAGGCGATCTTCCAAAGGATAGGGAAAAGGGGATTCTAGGGAGAAAAATTGTTGTGCAGACCTGATACGCGGATTCCAGACGGGTTTGAACACCCCATCGGTTCCGAGAGACCGGAGTTAACAAAACGTTGTTGGAATGAGATACACATACGGCGATTCCCTCCAGTCGGAGACGTCACCTGTTATCTCAAGAGGGAAGGCCCAGAATGTTTTTGAGAAGGAATGTGTCGTCGACTCCAAACCCGATTCAAAGAGTCATGAGACCACTCCATCAGCTTCGAAAGACCGTTGTCTAGCACGATTTTGGATAAGAGTGATTTGCGGCTAATTTTCTGACTCAACGAGGCCACTCGATCATTCACGGGAAGAGACTCAAAATATTCTTACAGGAAATTATTTTGCAGACTCCATCCTCAATTCTTGAGCACGTGAGAAACCCCGGACCAGCTCCGGCAGAGCATTGTTCAGCACGAAATGTTGACACCAAATCCTTATGTCGCGATTCTGTCAAGTCTAAGAAGTCACCTGTTCCCCCCACGGGAAGGAGCCAGAAATATTATGGGAAGAAGATATTGTGTTGACCCTAGACTGAATTCTGGAGGCCTCATCAGCTTCAGAAGACTTTTGTCTAGCATCATTCCTTTGGGTAACAATGATTTGCAGCTAATTCCCTGACTCTGAGAGGCTATCCGATCCTTCACGGAGGGAAACCCAAAATATGAATACGAGGAATTATTGTGCAGACGCCATACTCCATCTTCGAGGACGCTGGAACGCCGTATCAACTCAGGGAGACTATTGTGCAGCATGATTCATACAGATCGAATACATATACCGTGATTCTCCGGAGTCTTAAACGTCGCCTGTTCTCCCACGGGAGAAAGCCCAAAATATTCCTGATAGAAAATGTTGTCTCATACGAAAACTAAATTCCTGAAGTCATGAGATCACCCGATCAGCTTCGGAAGACCGTTGTCCAGCAACTTCCTTTCGGATAACAGTAATTTGCGGCAGATTACCGGATCCTAAGAGGCTGCCTGAATCTTCTCACAAGAAATCGTTGTGCATACCTCATACTCAATCCTCGAGTACGTTAGAATGTTGTATCAAATCTTCCGCTTTGCCATTTCCCATGAGGTATATGGTAATGTTCCACTGATGATGCCATGGTGTCCTCATATGAGTTTCACTGGAATCAATTGATGAGTGAAAGAATTTTTGTTCCCAACGTCCTACGGACGTCCTACGTTACCCTTGCGAAAATATCAACTCCAGCAGCTAAGAGGAGGATAGATTTGGTTGTGTCAATCATTTTTCTTGCTCTTACACCTCACTTTTTTTGTGAGCGCTACAGTAATAGACCTGCTTGTTATGTCGGCAAGACTTTTTCCTCCGTGCGGTATTCCTGCGAATTTTTGGAAAGCATGTCTTCGCCATATTCCACTGGTCCAAATATCATGTAACTCCGCTCGAATCCCTGGAGTTCGTTCTTCTTTGACATTTATTTCTGGGATGTACCCAGAGCGTTGATGAGGAGGTTTCAATAACTCGATCTCTAAATCGAAAATCCTATTAAACAGTTTAGCTCTCCCGTTTTCTGATAAATCCACGTCCTTTTGATAAAGTTCCCTTTTCAATGATTTGAGAACGGCTCTCCGACCAGTTTCAGTCATGGACGAAAAGTAGCAAGGAAAGGAAGAGGATGGGAAACAGAATTCTTTGTTTCAAACAAAAACTCTACCACAGAATGCAGTCAGAATTTCTCGAAACCAAGGTAGCGAAAGTGGGTGGGGAGAGGATCACGGTGAGGAAACTTCTCCTCACAGATCTCGAAGCCAGATTCCCCGCTTAGGAGGAGAACTCACCACAGTGTGCAGTCAAGCTCCCTCGGAAACAACGAAAAAGGTAGCGATTCCTCATAAAAGAGAGAAATGCACCGTACTAGGTTCCGAAGTTAGTTGAAGTTCTCGTCGTACTAATATTTACAACCTTAACAACCATCCAGCTTCACCTCGAGAGGCAGTCACCGTCGATTGGGGAGATTCGTAAACACAGTTAGAAATTCCACGCTCGTGTCCTCCGATTATGAAAGATTTACCACTGAATGCAGTCAAATCTTCCACAAGGGAGAGAAAACAAGGGAGAGGAAATAACGCAGGAAAATCGATAATCGATCTCGGATTTTTTCAAAATCTATAGTGTCAATCTGTTTACATCTCCATACAAACGTTTCACCACCATTACAGTCGGTGTCAATTTGAGAGATTGGTAAACAGATTTCTATCCACACGCTATAGTCCCACCAATGCAAAACGATCACCACTGACTGCAGTCGAAAGTTTTACAAAAGAGGAAAACAATATAACGCACAGACTCTTTGGTTTGAGGATAAAATCATCATTAACTATTCGCGGCCTTTAACAACGATCCAACACCGCGTAAGAGGCAGTCACTGACCCTCGAAAAAGTTCGCAAAATGTTCAAAATCTCAAGTTATCATTCTCCTCTCGTGAGACACACACCACAGAATGCAGTCGTATGTATCACAAGCGGGGAAAAAGAATAACTTGGAGGAACTCAGTGATTTGATTCAGGATTTTACGTGAACAGGAACGGTCTGATCAAGCGAAAGCAGAGCAAGTAAATCCACTTTTTGTTTTTTCACAATTTTACTGGAAGAGAAACGTTCATGTCCAAGCAAAACTAGAGTTTCAACACTGAAGACACGTGTTCCAACCGTGTACGGTACACGAAGCTACTCGTATACCTCTTATCACGATGAATTCCAAGTCCCTATATTCTTGGCCGTAAAATTTTATGGGCGCCCCAAGAATAATTGTGACGTAATGGGGTTCTAAATAACACATATATATATCATGAACGATAATATGATGATAAAACACAACAAGGATATCAGTTGAAACTGCACTGGTTCCCACACACGCTCGTAACCTGTAAAAGGGTGAGCTAATCGTTGTAAATTGAAGTAAGCAAATGAAAAATGTTGAATCTTATATAAATTTCTGTTTTCTTCAATTGATAAAGTGAGACAGTAACATTCGCTATAAGAAAATTACTTTAGTGGTTTCTACTGAAAAATTTCCTTCAAATATGAATCATAAAAATTTATTTCCGAAGATGAATGCAAAGGGAGAAATATACTATGGTTTGGGTGAACTGAGTGAGCGTGTGTGCAACTCCTGTCCGGTAGATATGTATATACATGCATATATTTGACACCTGAAAAATGAGATAAAAACAGAATAGGATAGAGTGTAATATGGTGTGTATGTTGGTGAGTGTATAAATGGAAATGTGTGATGAGTTGGTGTGAGTTCGTATGAAGAAGCAAGGCCGAGGTATCGTATGACGTCCCTGACCTGCGACAATGCGATGATTGTCGTTATAACGAGAAGAAGAAATCACTCAAAATCATTGAAAGCATCTATGTTCGAGACGAAAAAGAGAAACAATCCTCAAAATATAATACACGAGTTCGCAGAGAATTGTTCTGATCGGAATGAAAGTGAATACGAGAAGAAAAACTAGTTCATTTCATCTACGGGAAAGAAGTTCGTATAGTGTAGAAAAACTCGCAAAGAGTCGGGTTGTACAATGCAACGATCGCGTGAAGCATACGTTGTCGACAACGGTGAAAAAGAATCGATTCTTCTTCAACGTAGTGAAGAAGGAATTCGTACGGCGTGTTATACGCGCGTTCGTCGTATCGAAGTATAGAGGAGGAAGAAGAAAAGAGTGTATCGTTGAATGGAACGAAAGAAGAATAACCACATGTACACTGAGTTACTGAGCGGAGTTTCTGTCAAGATTTTGGACAACGAAATTAGCAAAGTAACTGAAACAATTGACAGGAACTGTACCCCACACTTAGCACCAATGTTATATAACGGGTTTTTCCGTAGGTGGAAGCCGAAAAATCTCGTTATATACGTAAAAAATTGAAGCACTTTCCCAACCGGGGTGGCTCGATTGGAAAAGTGAGTGGGTACCCGCTCCTGGTTTCAAGCTCTCGATAAGATATAGATTCTCTTATCTTGCACCCCCAGTGTGGTGGTTGAGGTTAACATGAAAGAAATTTAGATGTGGAGGAATTCGTTTTACAAATACTTTATTCCGTTCAAAGAAACTATGAAAAACATGAAAACAGATATGATTTTGTTTACAGACCTTTCTATGAGAATTTTCGGAAAGGATTTGAATGTACAATGAGTAAATCAGATATAATTTGATTACAGATATTTCTACGAGAGTTCTCGAAAAGAACTCGTAATGTACAAAGAGTAAACCAGATATAATTGAGGCGATAGCTATAAGAAGGGCACATAGCTGAAAACTCAAATTTCAGAAACAGCAGTTGAAGTTTTAGAATGTGATGAAAATGTGTGAAGCATTGTTTCAAGATTCTGAAATGTTCAAACCAACCAGATGCATCCCTTTTGTTCAAGATTTGACCGTGAAATGACGAGAAAAGTGCCATTAAAGGTTAAATGATGCAAGTTTTTGAAAACATGTTATGTACCCTTCTCACAGCGAACTTTTAATAGGGCAATTTTATTAGGGCAAGTGTGGAATTATCAAAGTTAGAACTCATTATTACACTAGAAAAGGATATTTCAATCGACATTGATAAATTAGTATCGAAAAATTGCACATATTTAACATAATTCAAGGAGAAACAGTATTTATGTTTATAAAAGTTTTTAGCCTTGTAGATGTCGTGAGTCATTCGTCGTCAGACTCTTCATCATTAATGTCTTTCATGGTCTCACAAGGTGTTCCTTTCGCAGCCATTTCTTCAAAGAGCATTTCTATCCAAGCTACGCTCTCTTCATCTATGAACTTGTAAAGAATCCTGACATCTTTGATTTTGGCCGCTTTGATCGTTGGTAAGGGAGGCGCCATAAGTGTATGTTGAACATGGCGCACTCTTTCATCGTTGACATTGGTTTTCCATTTTTCAAATGGAACGTAAGTAGGGGGATCATATGTTGTGGATGGCGAAAGAGTACCATTTGTCATGTATTTTATTTGTACATACGACTGAATTTCGAAAGATCTACCTTTGCACAATGGCGGCAAATGGACAAGTGCGCTTAGAGCTGAGTTCCAGTCCTTGATAAGATTTTTGTCATGTGTTACAACAAAGGGATTACTCTTACGAGCTATAACCATTGATTCCAAGTAGGTTTAGCTGTTGCAATCACTTCTCCCTTCTTAAGGAGTGTTTTGAAGGGGCCAAAGTTCCTGTTGCATTGCGAAAATCAGTGCCCGCGCACAGGAAATATGTGTCTAATGTTCACATTATATAATCTTGCAAACCAGCAACCAAATGCTACTTTAGTTTTATTGTTGTTTTGGCCTCCTGCACCATCTGAAAAAAAGACAAGTTCCTTTAATCCAGGGTAGTCCAGGCATTTCTTTTTCAGGCAGTCGTATAGAAATGATGCCACTGAATTAGCATCTTCTTCCCTATCGGTTTCCATGAATGTGTACATGTAAAAAGTATTGTCATTGTGAATGTGCACATTGAAAGTATATAGCCATAAAAGTTTCTTATAGAACTGACTTGTTACATTGAGCTCAGGAATGGGTAAATTTTGTGCATAGTCGGACTCTATGACTAACGTATAGGACTCGTTTTACACCTTTCCAATATTTCCTTCTTTATTTTCCCATGAGCCTCGACTTTTTTCTTGTGTACCAAAAGATTTAACTTACAGCCATCTTCGGGATTTACTTTCAGCTTTGTTTGGCATTCAATGCAGAAGTCGCAAACATCTGTTTTCGGATGAGAAAATCTAAAGTTGCAATGCTGCTTGAAAAATTGAAAATACGTTTTATATTCCATTGTTAGAGATTTTTCAGTTCTCTCTTTGTAGTACTTTGAGAACATATTGTGTAAGATCTCCACATTCAGGGATGGATCATCGAAATATTTCAAGTTCGATTTTTCCTGACAGTAATGGCTCTTTTTGTGTGGGATTGATTGTACATGTTCAAGAAGTAAACCCCATACTGAGGGATCAAGTTTAGAAGGCCTATTTGAATGGGTTCCTCTTTGTTCAGGAAATAATCCATTCTGATGAAGGATTTTGTCCTGAATCACTCTAATCCTTTTCATTGAAATATTGAAGAGTTTTATTAACACTTTCTGACACACCGGTAACTCCTGTCCATCAACCCTCAAAGAGTAATACCAAGTATGAAGTCGCGCTTCCTTTGGTGCCGTAGCTACGGTTCTTAAAGGAGTGGTTTTCATACAGCTAGCCAAAAAACCATCCTGACCTTCCTTGCTGGAGCTGTCCCAAAACCGTGTGAACATTTCAAACTGCTGCTCTGGGGTGACATTTTCAGAGCATTTTTTCAAACAGCAAGTTGTGACTCTTGAAAATTGTTTCCCAGGTATTTACTTTTTTGATGTTGATACGTAGCTCTGATCTTAATTACGAGCGATTCTCTTTGATTCCTGTTTCCATTCACTTGAATTCACTCTTTTTCTACCACTCAACTGCACAGCTCTTAGGTTACTTAAAACTTGTCCACTGTCACTCATATTGACTTACAAGGCTAGGCCTACTATTCCGAAAATACACCGGTATTCTGTAAGAAGGATAATAGTAAAGTTAGTTGTGCTTTGAACTATTACGGTAATACAGTGCACACTCCAAATAGGCCTGCGGTCTTCTTCCTCTAATTCCTTTGTCAACCGCCGACTGACAATGAGGTTAGAGAAAGAGGACCGCGGCCTTATTTGGACAGCGCGCTGTAATGACTTCAGATATACAGAGAGCTTTATATACCAACCAACAAGACAAACCATCAGTAAACAAACTGAAATTGTCAAGTGAGGCAGCCTGACGAGCGCAACAGAGAAATCAAACAGACTCATCGAAACAAACACAGGTATACCAACCCCAAGACACAAGATATCGAAACCAAATTTTCAGGGTATCTTCAGAAAGGAATAGTGGTTGATTTTCAACGTTCTCTGCAAAAAGGGCACATAGCGGTATCTGCCCTTATTATAGCTACCGCCTCAATTTGATGACGGATATTTCGACGAGAGTTCTCGAAAAGAACTCGTAATGTACAAAGAGTGAGAAACCAGATATATGTTTACTACAGATATTTCTAAGAGAGGTCTCGAAAAGAACTCGTAATGTACAAAAAGTGGAAAACCAGATATATGTTTATTACAGATATTTCTACGAGAGCTCACGAAAAGAACTCGTAATGTACAAAAAGTGAAAAACCAGATAAATGTTTATTACAGATATTTCTACAAGAGTCCTCGAAAAGAACTCGTAATGTACAAAGAGTGAAAAACCAGATATAATTTGATTACAGATATTTTTACGAGAGTTCTCGAAAAGAACTCGTCATGTACAAAGAGTAAAAAAAAGAAAAGGAGATTCCTTTGAGTCGTGTATACAGTGTGTATAGAGGAGGAGGAAGGAAGAACTAATCTTTCTTTTTTCTTTTGCTCTTGACTCACCGTGGTGGAAAAGAAGAGTACACGTTAGGTACTTCTTTTCGAACAAAAAGAAACGGGGTGATGGTTGCTTCTGGTGGTCCTCCTGTCTCTCTCTCTCTCTCTCTCTCTCTCTCCCTCTAGGATGAAGATTGGAGACGTGCTGGTTCACGATTAGTTTTTTTTTGACGCGATTTGATGCCAAAATTACTCAATTGCACTGAATTTCACTGATCTTATTATGACAAAAAAAATGATTCCATTCGCGAAACTCGGTTGGATTATAGACTTATTCTACAAAGTCACGCTCCACTAAGTTTCAATCGTGACCAAAGCAAAGGAACTAATTTGAGAAAACCTTCCGTTGGAAAAAACATTTCTGAACATGAATTTCTTACAAAAGACTCCGTGGAACCTTCCAAAGGGACACGCTTTTACGATTTATTGCAAAACTTGAAATATTCAATAGTCAACTTGGCTTCAATCGTATCTTCGTTTCTACCCTCTTGCGAAAAAGGACGGACTTGTCTTCGCGTATGGAAATCGGCTGTTCAACAAACTTTCGCTTAACGAATCTGTCGATTTTTCCATTGTCCGTCCTATCCACGTGTTCTTCATCTGGGTGATGGAACACGCCAGATCCTGGCGAGAGGGGTTTTTCTGCCGACTCAACTGCCTGACCAGGAGTGATTAATCAATTCGGTATTTGGGAAGAGAGAGAGAGAGACACGGGCACTTGGGTACCGTGAACAAAGACAGCGAATCCGCGGGACTTGGACTTTGGTTCCGCGTTGGTATGTTCCCTCACGGTGCCTCGAAAATATGCATCGATGTGGACATCGATGCGAGCTCTGACCTAGATTTCTTTCTTCCTGCTCAGCGTTTTGTTTGAGCGTACGTTTTTTTTCTCACATACTATGGGTCAATATATATACATTTAAACATATATTTTGTATAATGTTTGGGATCTGACTTCCCTTTGATTTGAAATAGTTCACGTACGGGAATACAGGCGGGAATAGGGATTATGATCTTCTGTACTCCAGGAGCGAAATTCATCGTCACATAACAGTGTCTCTCCAAAATGAGGGAACAGAATGAATGAAAAAATGTATATCATGAGGTAAAATCACAATAAAGTGAGAAGTCGGCGGGGGTGAGCATTCTTGACCTTTATGACTATTTTTTTCGTGTGAAAAATATCTTTAGAGTAAAATATGAGGTGAAAAGTGTCCCACACTAAGAGTACGCCCAGAATACGTGAATGTCGATCCCTGATCATCGGTGGAACAGTCTCGTTTGATATCTCTCTACTAATCCACCAGGGGATGAATGAAGTAAACTTCAAGTAATCATGACATTCCTAAACGATGTTTGAGATCATTATTTCCAGAAAAACTTGAAGAATCATTGGAGAATAACATTTTTTTGGATGATTGCTCATAACTCATCATACTAATGTGAATGGTCTGTCCGGAATTCATTGAGGTATGGCAAAAGTCAAGGAAATGAATGTCCAAACATTGATGAAACGCATCAGATCTCACTGACAGATAATTAAGTGGGATTCAACTAGGTCTTTGTTCAATGCTGATATGATTCAATGGAATTCAGTGGGTTCTTTTGCATCGGATTGAATATTTCATAAAATTCATATGAGATTTCAATGTCGGCTACATTCATACATTATCATAAGTGGGAGGCGAGGACGTGGAATCTTGGATCAGGGAGATCCAAGTTTTATATTGGATGGAATCAGTTTGACGCGGAGTGGCTATATTTTGAGCAGCCTGTAAAACTACATTTCAAATTCCACTAGTTCCGCTGATCACCGTATGCTGTATGCACGTGCAGTTGTTCCTGTTCGCGAGTATGATCTACGTGACAACAGTGATCAGTAGCGCGGCAAATCTTATATCGTACAGTCACGACGTACCACCGCCAAAATTCTCATCTGTACCTCACGGATAAATTTTAATTCGTTACAACTGACACCTAGTCTCCGCAGTTGATTCCCAAGTGGAAAATACTACCTCAATCCTAACTATCTTATCTGAATTACAGTCCGCTGCAAATCCTTCAACGGACGCTCGTTCCTACTTGCGGGAAGATCTACCGATTGTTGATCCACGCTGTCTTTTTGTTCGAACACGTTCGACAAAAAAAAAGAGAAACTCTATCCTTCCCGCTCTAACTTTCAAGCTCGAAAGGACCAATTGCGTTCAAAGTGGCCCATCGAGCTGGATCCGCGAGTGAACATTGTGTGTACCTGTGGAGGAAAAGTGCATAAAAAAGATCATACAGTGTCGTTATCGTAAAACTCAGTGCGTGAATTTCAATATAAAAATTTTCACCGTGTAGCTGCCGTTACACCGGCTCACACATACACACTATGATACGCGACGCTGCTTTCAACACACGTACGAGTGATGATTCCTTCCCTGATATATTCTAACCTCACATAAACTCAAAGCAATACATACGGCTCTCATACCACATTCTTCGTTGTGGATATTTATTTATTCATCTATCCATTCATATATGAGTTGAACTCATTAGTGTACCAAGTAAAATACAAAAGGAAACAGAAGACAAAGAATAATTAATACATGCTATTAGAATGGGAAGAAAGAGGACATCCAGGAACTTCACAATAAAATAGATAAAATTAGTTATTCATAAACCGGGAGCATGCTGTCCGAAACTCATTGACAGAGTGAGCAAAGAAATTTATCTTGATACTATGAGTATTTACATAGACACAAAGGCGATTCAAAGGGTCACTGTGGCTAAATCTGGTCCTATACATTATAGTTCCAAATAACTGATGAGATCTAAGACATCTGTTAGTAACATTTCAACTGATAAGGCTGCGAACTTCAACATTATCGATGATTCCATTCAAGATTTTATACAGAAAAAATAGATCATCGAACAACCTTCATGATTCAAGCGTCGGAATATTGAGTCTGCGAATAATAGCAGTATCATCATGAGAATTCGGCTTCATAGGACAACCAATCCGATAAGCTGCAAAGCGCGAGAATCTATGCTGAACCCCTCTCAAAAAGGTTGAGTCTTTGATAAGATAGGGAGACCAAATTTGGGATGCATACTCCGAATGAGGCCTCACTTAGGAGGAGTAAAGTGTACGTAACGCTCTCAGGTTACTAAACTCACTGCCAAATCTCCGGATAAAGCCTAGAGTTTTCAACGCTTCACCTACTATGACATGATAGTGATGGGAGAAGCTAAAGTTACTATCAAAAAATACCCACAAATCGCGTACCGAGTGACAGGGAGACAATAACTCGTTAGAGAGAGTGTGAGGAAAGAGAATTCTGTTATTACTCCTAGCGAATCTCATCACTTGGCACTTAGATATGTTGAGCTTCATATTATTAGTCTTACACCACTTTCCAAGTCTATACAGGTCCGATTGCAATTGTTGAGCTTCCTCTAAGGTCGTTATGCACATAAACATTTTGAGATCGTCAGCAAAAAGTAAGTGACGACAATACCGAAAAGCTTTGCTGATGTCGTTTATGAATACAAGAAATAAAAGAGGACCCAAATGAGAACCCTGAGGTACTCCGGATGTTACAGCAAAAGAATCAGATAGAAAGTTACGAACACGTACACTCTGAGAGCGTTCAGACAAGTAACTACGGAGCCACAATAAGAAGTTATCCCGAATTCCCATGTTGACCAATTTGCTCAAAAGTATACTCTGGTCTACGGTGTCAAACGCCTTGGAAAAATCGGTGAAAACTGTTTTGACTTGTATGTTGGATTCAAGTGAAGGAGAGATATAATTACTCAACACAGATAAATTTGAGATCGTTGATCTACCAGAGATAAAGCCATGTTGACAGTCAGAAATAACATTAGAAAAGAATGGCTTGATCAATGGGGTGCATGTAGAAGATTCGAAACCTTGGATGGGACAAAAGGTCAGATGCCGCGTCCCTTTCCAACTAACGATTCGAATCTCTTGCATTTCGAATCTTCTGCATGCACCCGATCAATGTAGTAATCAAATACTTAAAAATCTTGGGTGTAACATTTGAAATACTTATCGGCCAATAGTTCTTGATATCTGATCTATTACCAGATTTAGGGATGGGAGTAATTATACTAAATTTCCGAAGTGCTGGGAATTTACCGGTTGACAGAGACTGATTAAAAATGAGCCATAATGGACGGCATAAGATGAACTTACAAGACTTCAAGAGAATCGGATGAATACTGTCATCACCTGGGCCGATATTCACATTCAGAGACTCAATTTCAGTGAGAATATCACTTATACTAACAGTTATATCTGGCAGATCGATATTGACATCGGTCGGAGAATCTGTGAGCTGAGGTGTATGAGTCGTGTGAACTGACCTAAAATGAAGGGCAAACAGATTAGCAATATCATGACCAGTATGAGCAGACAGATTATCCAACGTCAATTCTGAGGGTATACCACTTGACTCACGTTTACTATTTACAAAATTCCAGAAGACTTCAATGTTACCCGATAAAGAATCTTGAACTCGATTACATTAATCCGCATAACATTTACGAGCAAGGAACTTACATTTCGACCGTAAACCACAAAAAACAAGGTAGTCCTCGCGAAAATTAGAATTTTTGAATTCTCTATGCGCTCATTTTTTCTGCTTGATGAACTTGATCAATACAGATGACAATCAACTGGGGAAGCTGTTATCTCTCATACGAGAACGTGGTACTAATGAATCAATTGCATCATGTAAGTGAGAATGAAGAAATTCAACTGATTCGCTCAGATCAAGTTGAGAGAGTACAGCATCCCAATTAATCTGATTGAAATATTGACGCATGCTCCTGAAGTCGGGATGTTCATAGTCATAGCTGAATACAGAATTGAGGGATAAATTCTCAGGCTCGGAAAAATTGAGTTTACATATCAGAGCAGGGTGGAATTTATCACAATCCAACAGCGGGTCAAACGCAGGTTTCACATCAATATAAGAATCATCACTGAAGATCAAATCAAGCATGTTGCCGGAGACATTATTATGAATATTGAATTGACGAAAATTCAAGTCATTGTAACAGTCAGCAATGTGTTCAGCCACTGCGATTTCGTTTGAACTCACATGCAGAGAAGAAACGAAATTTAAACATGAGTAACGAGTATACCAAGTATTATGAGGTAGATTATAGTCTCCAAATGAAAAAATTTCCGAGGATGAGTTTGAACTAAATAAATCACTCAAACTGAGACGATGATGCAGGTAAGTAGTAGAAGGAGAAACCGGTGGAACGTAAACTGCGCCAAAGATGACTGTTGAGTTATCGAAACATACTTTGACGAAAAGTTGCTCGATATTATTGTATGAAGAGGGAATAATGCAACTGCGGAGACATTTTTTCACCGCAATTAGTACACCTCCACCACTGGTAAAAGGACTCATCAGCACACTCCGATCCATACGATAGATATGTATATATGTCACTCGTTTCCGACGAAGTGACATACCAGGTGTACCGGTATGTAATGAGCGTTTATTTGTGAGAATGAAACACTCATTGCGAATGGGAGAGTGAAAAAAAATTTATTCAAAGTATTGACCATTGCTTTCTACACACTTTGACCACCTTTCTGGCAATTTGTTGATACCACGCCAATAGAAATGTTCTTCTGTTGAAGCAAACCAATCAGACACCCAATTTTCGACTTCTTCGTAGGAATCGAAGTGCTGCTCAGTCAATGCGTGTCCCATCGATGAAAACGGATGGTAGTTGGAAGGGGCCAAGTCTAGTGAATACGGCGAGTGAGGTAGCAGCTCCCAGCCAAGTGCTTTGATTGTATCCTGAACCGGTCTCGCTTCGTGTGCAGGTGCATTGTCGTGTAATAAAATTACTTTGCCGTGTCTCCTGGTCCATTCTGGTCGTTTTTCGATCATAAATGGTTCAAATTGATCGTTTGTTGTCTGTAAGGATTAGTATTGACAGTTTGACCAGGTTTCAGAAACTCATGATACACTACACTTTCTTGGTCCCACAAAACACAGAGCATTGCCTCCTTGCCGAAACGATCTGGTTTTGCAGTCGATGTTGATGGTTGTCTCGGATTAACTTATGATTTCCTCCGTTGAGGATTCTTGAAATAAATCAATTTTCCATCGTCAGTAATAATCCGATTCGCAACTGATTTCCTTTCGTGTCTTTAAAGCAAAACAAAAGTCACAAGTGTTCCTCCGGTTTTCCATCTGTCTTCCATTCAATTCATGTGGTACCCATTTCCCACACTTCTGGATCTGTCACACAGCTCTCAAACGGTCAGAAATTGTTTGTTGTACAACATGTAACATTGCTGCTATTTGCTTTTGACTCAAAGTATCATCTTCATCCAATATTGCTCGCAGTGATCACTATATGCCTCGACAAGCATTCGATGCGACTCTGCAGCACTTTTCTTCGAATGGAAACAAAAAATTGATGCTTGCCGCAAATCATCACTTTCTAGTACAAAATCCGACATCTTTAACGCGATGGAGAAATATGATGATGTTTGTTCAATGACTTGATGTTTATCAAATATGTGTGACAGATGTCATACCAATCAAACAGAACAAAAATCAAGGTTCGTTCACAACAAATGTTCCGTATCGACACATTTGTATCTTAACGCCCACTTCAAACCGGTACACCTGGTATAGCGCTCATGTAAGAATCAATAACATATGATTTTCTTATTTCATTTCTGAAACAAATCACAATTGGTTCCAGTTAAAAACATCAACGATTCTCGATCGCAAAACGAAATTCGTTATCATACGATTCTTCCATACGTCGTCTTCCGTCAGATCCTCGCGCTGATGTATTGGATGTACTCACTTGCACACACCCCACCTGATCAATCGTTGATCGGAATATCATTATACTTCGTACTTCGTCGAGCTCTCGCGCTGACGTATTACTACATCCCTGCCTTACACGTTGGATTCAAACGACTCAAGCGTTTTCACGCATACAGTCCTCTGATACTTTCCAGAAGATTCCGACCCCTCATTGCTTCGCTCTCATACAAGCATGAAGAGTTCCTTGCTCAATTCTCATTTCAGACGTCTTCCTCCTGATCCCAATTCGGTACCATGGAAAATACTGAAAAACAGTATGACATTCCCATGTTAATCGAGGCGTACGAGAATGTTTCCCGTTCCATTCGCAAAACTATAACGAATATCAAGAAAATGGGTCAAGGTAGATGGACCATCGTTAACCTGCCAGGACGTGTAAAGCTTCCCGAAAAAAATCGGAATCGCTGTTTGGAACTCTGTTTCACGATCGAAGCGCATGCAACACCAGGACATGACATCTCGAAGGTATCTCTCCAAAGCCTCGAAGGAGACTATTCGGAGGCGACCGACTTCTTGAATGACCAACTGGAGGCCGTGTCTTTCAGTCACGATAGCAGCATAGCAAGCATCACGAATGCTGGCGTAAGTTATACAACATCGTTTACTCTCACGCGTATCGATTCACAGGAATTCTCAGGGTGGTATGCCGATTGGACAGATTTTCATGACTTGTTTGACTCTTTAGTTATACAAAACAAAGCGCTCTGCGCGGTTCGGCCCTTTCATTATTCGAAAACTTGTTTGGAGGGCGAAGCGAAGGATATAGTGAAGAATACTAGGATCACGACTGCTAACTTCGAGCTCGCGTGAGACACTTTCAAGCAGTGTTACGGTAATGCTACGGCTATTATTGATGCTCAACTTCCGATCTTCGTTGATATTCCGATTGTGAAAGATGATGTTTTAAATGATTTGAAATATTTGCGCCACACTGCTTTCGAAGTTCGCTTCACGTTGTTCAACTCGGAACGTCCAGTTGATAGATGAGACGACATGGTGGTATATATGCTAGGTCAGAAATTGGACCGTTTATCAAGGAAAGAATCGGAAACCGAGTTGGGTGACGCGAAGGAATATCCAAAATTTTCTGAATTCATCAAGTTTCTTGATACACGTATCCGCACCTTGGGAGCCCTCCTAGGTTCCAACATGACGTTTGAACATGCGAATACCAAGGACGATAACAATACACGAGCCAAGAGCATCAATTCACATTTCGCCGCTCCGAAGTAATCCTGTGTGTTTTGTAAAGCGGACCATGAAATCTCTCATTGCAAAAAATCTGAGTCGATATCTGCACCGCAACGCAATGCGTTCGCGAAAAAACGCAGTTATGCCACAACTGTTCATCCCGGGGACATAGCTCACGCGAGTGTAGGAGCACAATCATCTGTATCACGTGTCAACAACGGCACCATTCTCTCCTACTCAGGGACAACGGTCGAAGCAGCGAAGCTGGGCCAAGTTCTGGTCCGATATTAAGTAGCGAAATTCAAATCATCCATCTCAAAACACCACAAACACCTCAGGAATCGTGACGTCGTACAGTGCTCAAACTCTCAAACTTGTGCAAGTTCGAGGCTCAAGGACTTCTATCTGACTATCTAGCGCCACGATACGCATCACAGGACCATCTTGTCGCTTCATTCAAGCCCGCGCGTTGCTTGATTCTGGCTCTGAGTCTTCCTTTGTTTCGGAGAG
This sequence comes from Gonatopus flavifemur, assembly GCA_018340375.1. Classification (NCBI taxonomy): domain Eukaryota; kingdom Metazoa; phylum Arthropoda; class Insecta; order Hymenoptera; family Dryinidae; genus Gonatopus; species Gonatopus flavifemur. Next base: position 19,152,584 of record JAFFJZ010000009.1, read on the forward strand.
CATATCTCACACTCTAAAACTATCTCGAACTCAGGCCTTCGTGTCAGGAGTCGGGAGCGGTGCTGTGGCTCAAGTTTCGCACACAGCAGAATTCACAATCTGAACTATCGATGGTAGCGAGTCAAGGCTTGCGGTGCGCACATGGATTCCACACAAAATGACCGCCTATGGACCTCAGCCGATGAAGCATTCCAGTTTCCCACATTTGCGCGAACTTCAGTCAGCCGGTCGTTCAAACACGTCGAATGAGAAAATCGAACTTTCGCTAGGCACTGATGTATATGGTGCCATTTTGACCCAAGAGGTATTTCAAGGGCCGATTGTTTCGGCAATCGCGCAGAACACCATCTTTAGGTGAGTAATAACTGGCCCAGTGCTCACACACAATTTGGACTTATTCAACATACAAGTTCATCATTCTTCCCACCAATTAGAAGACACTCTTTTTTCGAACCACATTTTTCGAGTTCCCGTTCTAAAATGAGTGACGGTAGATATGTAGTGCGAATTCCCTTCGTACGAGAACCAAGCGTCGCATTAGGCCAATCTTGAAACGCGGCAGCTGGGTCAGTGGTGCGTATCGCAAAGAAGACTCATATCCGATCCTGAAAACTCCTCAGCATTTCCTCTTTCTCTTGAGGAATATTGACGTTTGAGCCATATGAGCGCCATTCCTTCGGTATCAGAACCCAATTAGGACTCGAAATTCGCAATTTTCATGCCACACCATCTAGTCATCAGGCCGGAGCGTATCACCACAAAACTTTTGGTGATTTCAAACGCGTCTGGGCCCACTTCAAACGGTACCTCGCTCAACGATATGATGATTAGCGGGCCCAATGACAGTCCGATCATCCGCTTATTCCTCTCCAATGGAGATCATTCAGATACATAGATTCCGCTGATATCGGAAAGATGTTCCGGCAAATCTGGGTTGGTCCAAAAGACCGGCCATATCAGTCTATACTGTGGCGCGCGAATCCTGCGGAAGCGATAACTACCCACACGCCTAATACCGTCACGTATGGAAATGCTAGCGCCCTGTTTCTAGCCATGGCAGCCTTCGAACAGCTTGTTGCGGAAGGAAGTCCGAATTATCCTTCAGTGGTGCCTATTTGAGATGAACACATTCACGTGTACGATATTCATTCCCGCGCCGACGATAGGCATCTTGCTATACAAGCGCGCGATCAAGTTATTCAGCTTTCGCAAGCTCGTGGGTCTCAGCTCGGGGAACGAAGCAGCAACTCGCAACCGCTATCGCACGGTAAACCTAGCGAAGATTGTACTTCCAACGGCGGAAATTTAGAATTGAGCTGCGATAATCTCAAGGTTCCAAAAATAAGATGGAATCCGCTCGAAGGATTCCTGTAGAATTACGATAGACTGGGAACACGAAGCCAGTCCTATCAAACGAACGATCTTAGAGATCATAGCCAAGATCTTCGACCCCATGGGGTGGCTATTGCCATTAGTTATCAGCGCCAAAGTTCTCCTGCAACAAATTTGGGCGCACAAATCCAGTTCGCATAATCAGCTGCCTTTCTTTTTCCAGTCCAAGTGGGAGAGCTACTCGACAGAAATATCCACTTCATCCACAATCCCAATTGCGCACTGGATTGGTCGCGGTAATGACGATATTCAGATGAGATTGCACGGCTTTGCAGACGCGTCCAACGTCGCATATGCGGCATTCGTGCATTCTCGCTCGGTCACAATCGGGAGGGGGCATCAGGGTCAATCTCCTCATGGCAAAAACCGAAGTGGCACTGATTCAAACGTTGAGTATTCCAAGACTCGAATCAAAAATTATCGGCTGCTATTTTACTATCTAGATTGCTCAGCTGTATACTGCAAGCTGACGCTAACGCAATGTCCAGACTAATTTGCTCGACGGATTCAACAGTCACGCTAGGTTGAATTCACAAGGAACCGAATCAATGAAAAACCTTTGCGGCAAACAGGCTTTCCAAAATTCAAACACGACTTCCTCAGGCCCAATGGAGACATGTGGCCACTACGCAAAATCACACGGACTGCGCGTCTCGCGGAATATGCACAAAGTCTTTTTGCGATCGTCCTCTTTGGTAGAATGTGCCACAGTGGCTGTGCAAAGAGGGAGATCTGTAGTCTAACACTCCTTATCCGCCACGGACCGATATCAATTCGGAGTTGCGAACGCCTATTCATGCTCATCACGTGCTTGACGAGCCATAGTGGGACTCAGCGCATAGATATTCTAGTTGGCCAAAGTTGCTGAGAGTAACGGCCTATTTATACAAATTCTTATCTCATTTGCGAGGTAGTGATACTGACGAAAAATACAACATATCCTCCCAAGAGGAGATCGGAAAGGCATCCCGATTTCGGATCCGCCAAACACGAAAATTATATTCCTCTGGAGAAATCTCGGCGTTGAGAGAAATGACTCCGTTTTCTAGAGACAATAGACTCATAGAACTAGGCCCTTCTCTGGATGAATTCGGAATAGTTCGTGTTGGCGGGTGGCTCCGATTCTCTGTGCTTCCCACAACCAAAAGAATCCAGTAGTTTCAATCCGCTCTCGCATAGCCACTTCACTCATACAGCGATACCACCAGCTCACGCTGCACGGTGGTGTTCAGTTGACGCTCTGAATGCTACGAGAATAAATGTGTCTCTGGCGCTCGCATACGAGTCTCTACTCCCACTCATCTAATGGCCAATCTTCCTTCGAGGTACTCCTTCTAGGCCATTTCCTCATACTAGCATAGATTACGCCGGCCCATTTCGAATTATTCCAAGAAGAGGTCACGGGGTGAGATCTTCCAAATCGTACGTGTCTCTGTTTGTATGTATGGCTACTCGTGCGATTCACACTTGTGTCTGATTACACCGCTGGATCGTTTCCAGCCGCATTCCATAGATTAGTTGCGTGGAGAGGATTACCAAGCGATATGTACAGCGATGGAGGCACCACATTCCAAGGCGCTAATAGAGAACTAATAACTGACGTACGAACGCTTGAGAGCAGCTCGGACTTCTTGATCAAACTAGCTACAGACGGTGTGTCTCGGCTTTTCTTCCCCCCTCCCGCTCAGCACTCCGGAGGATTATGGGAAACTGGTGTAAAGAGTGTCAAGCATCACCTACGTAGAATCGTGGGGAATCATACCCGCACCATAGAGGAATTTCCCACGATTTTATGCCGTATCGAGGCCTGTTCAAATTGCAGGCCAATAGCTCTCTTATCGGATCATCTCGACGATTTCAACGCCTTGACACCAGGTCACTTCTTGGTTGGCACAGCCTTCAAGTCGGTGCCTGTGCCAAGCGTTCTCAATATTAACGAATCCCGGTTATCGCTTTAAAGCGCAGCTGAGCGATTCTGATGAGTCTGGTCAAACGACTACCTGAATGAACTTCAGCAAAGGAAGGAATGGCTCAATGCTCAGCCAAACCTCGAAACTGGTGACTTTGGCTTATCAAGGAGCCGAACCTACCTCCAACAAGTGGTCACTGGGGAGAGTCACTCAGGCGCATCCCAGCGCGCATTCCTGGGTTCGCGTCATTACCATCCGGACTGCTCAGTCTACGTTGACCAGGCCGATTGCTGAGCTATGTGAGCTCCCGATCTAATCTAAGTTCACTCAAAGTAGTGTGTGAGTGCGCTTCTCATATATTGACAGGGAGATCGAACTCGCTCTCGCATTGTTATTTTGTGAATTCTGGTGAATAGTAAATTCAAGTTCCTCTCAGTTTCCCGCTCAACCGCCGAATGTTCGTAAGGCGAAGATCGACATACAATAGTTGCACAGTTCCAACCAATGTGAATATAGTTGACTTTTTTCGTGTATGTTGCACGAGGTGCGCGGCATGTTGCGAAGTTGCTATATTCTGAGGTGCCTGCGAAGATACATTTGAAGTTTCCCTCGTTCCACTGATCATCGTATGCTGTACGCGAATGCAGGTGTTCCTGTTGGTGCGTATGATCCACGTAACAACAGCAATTCGTAGCGCGGAAAACCCCATATTGTACAGTCACGACGTACCGCCGCCAGAATTCTCATCTGTACCTCACGGATGGATGTCAATTCGTTACATCTAACACGTAGTCTGTGCAGTCGATTCCCAAGTGGAACATACTACCTCAATCCTGACTATCCTATTTGAAATGCAGTCTGCTGCGAATCCTTCCACGAACGCTCCATTCTACTCGCGGAAAGACCTACTGATCGTTGCGCCACGTCATCTCTTCGTTCGAACACGTTCGACAAAGGGAAAGAAAAACTCTATCCTTCCCGCTCAAAATTTCCAGCTCGGAAGGACCAATCGCGTTCACAGTTGTTTTTTTCATTCAAGAATCCAAATTGTTGATTCACTGGGGAAAACATAATCACAATTTTCAGCAGGATGACGTCTCCTTGACGTGATCATCTTTGGTGGAACCAAGTTATACTCAAGGTTCGAAACTGTTATTCTCAACGTTGTTCCCTTCTTCTCCAGAGTGAATCTATTTCACCATGTTAATAATTGTTCCGGAGCAATCGGATAGGGAAGAACGAATGTGATCAAAATCGCGATTTTCGTGGACCCGCGTATCTCATCTTCTGCTCTTCTGATTCTTATGAAACTCATAGCATGTTTGAGCGATGTTCTCATGGTGATCTCATATCACTTACAGTTGAATTCATGGAGAGGAGAAAAGATTTCACTTTCGTATTCGATATTTTGGGAAATTATTTCGAGAGCATGCCTTGATTATGTTGCGATGATCCGAATTCCGTGTGATGCCGCTCAAATGTGACTACTGGAGAGATGAATGTTCCCTATGAATTTGGAGTGAATCGCTTCGGAGGATCAGAGATAGGCTGGATCGATGTGGCGAAGTTCTTTTATTCTTTTTCGTATTTTGTCTGTCAACAAATTGCACACGCCGATATCTCCCGTTCTACTGATCCGATCGTGATGAAATGTATACCACAGTCGTGGATCGAAGCAGCAGTGATCATATACAAGTTCCAACCTGATTGTTGCGGCTATGATCAAGCACGGTACCGCCTGTCATACGGCAACCTTTCGTACAACTTCCATATCAGAATTGACCGCCATTTACTTCAATACATAACTCCAGCCGGCGTCGAAAGTTTCCAAGAACAGACTGAAAAACTTCTGCACGAATATTCGCAATTGCGTATCTGATGCGTTGTTGTAGATCCACAGGTGTTGTTGGTCGGTTGGTATAAACGACATTTTTTACGTAACCCCACAAATAAAAATCTAGAGGGGTCAGATCAGGAGATCTTGCGGCCACAGTACAAATCCACCTCGACCAATCCAACGAATGGGGAGAAGGATATTTAGATAATCCCTCACACATCGAGCAAAGTGTGGTGGTGCACCGTCTTGCTGATACCACATCCTCTGCCTAGTCGCTAATGTCACATCTTCCATGAGAACTGGTAATTCATTCTGTAAAAACTGTAGATAATTAGGACCGTTAACAGTTCCATCAAAAAAATACGGCCCAATAACTTGATTGTCTAGAATTCCACACCAAACATTTATACTCCACCGATGCTGATGATCAACTTGTTGAGTCCAGTGCGGGTTTTGCGCTGACCAATAGTGGCTATTGTGACGATTTAACAAGCCAGTACTTTGAAACGTTGATTCATCACTGAAAAGAACATATCGAAAGAAATCGGGCGCTTCGTTCAACCTCTGTAAAGCCCAATGGCGAAAGTTAACCCGATTCTGCATATCTTGTTGAGATAATTCTTGGGTCAGTGTGATGTGGTACGGATGATATTGAGCAGCTTGTAGAATTCTGTGTGCCGGACTGCGTGGAATACCCAAATCGCGTTCAATATCACGTAAACTAACATGAGGATTCATGTGTATTATTGCTAAAACAGCAACGCATCGAGGGTCATTGAAGTTGGAACCTTGATTGTTTAGGCGTTGACCAATCTTTCCTTGTCGACAATTTCTTTCAACTTGCCGAATGACTTCTGAAGAAGGATGATGCTGCCGATCTTCAAACCGCTCTGTGTACAATCGTGACGCTCTTTGATACACTCCGCGACACTCACCCAAGATCATTAGAATATCAACACATTCGTTAGGTGAATAAACCATTTTGAACCCGCACTTACACCGTAAACGATGAAAACTTCTTAATGATCATTTTCGTACTGATATGAAGAATAAACTCTGAAGGTTAGTTCTGTTTACTTTCAATTCAAGGTCGGAACGTGGGGTTTCACTTAACCTTCAATAACTTTGGTCAGAGAAACAACTCGTTTGAGGCTTTTCCGTGAAAATCCATAGAAAATGGTTTTTTGACCTTCAAATGACCTCTAACTGACCTGATATGTTAACATATTCGGACGTAAAATTTTCCGCTCTTTCCATCTCTCAGGTCGGACGTAGGGTTTTCCATTTGGAAAAACATACTTTGACCATCAATCATGCTCAAAATTGAACTCAAGGTCAAATTCAAGGTCACCATCTTATGGCCCCTTTCGAACCCTACAACTTTTATCTGAACAATTTTTTCCCCCTCCATTCCCTGAAGAGTTATCCAGCTGTCCTGTTTCAAATGGGACGCCCTGTATATATATATAGGGGATTCTCTGTCAATTCAGCCACCCCCCTGCACATTTTAATTTTTGAGATGAAGAATGTTTTATGGGCTTAAAATTTCCGGTGAAGTGTCTACTTCTTCATGCCGTATGGTACTTTTCGATATTCATTCGCGTTCTCTCAAAATGGCGGGTCGAACGGAAAAAGAGCATTGTGATGTAACAAATCATCACAAAAAGAGTCGCGGGATGGCACCGCGCACGATCCCTATCGATCGTAATCGTAAACATTCGTAACGAGTTAGTTCACTCGTGAGAACACAGCTGTCCTTCGCTTACACGAGAATCGGGAACACATCTCCTCTCCCTCGCTATTCCTATCCTCCTCTCATCCCTGTCCTTCTTCCATTTGTTGAGGTTTCCCGTCCCCAAGGAGGCAGCGCCACTCATACCACGGATACTTGGTAGGATTGGTTCAACGTCAGGAGGCGATATCAACGCCATCTTGGTCGTTCCAAAATCGACAACCCCCAGGAGACTGGAAATCCCTCGCGGACAACACCATCTCTCTTCAACCCTGGACTAGAGAGAGAGAGAGAGAGAGAGAGTAAGATGAATCGTCTCCGAGGATGCCACCCTGTTCCTGGATCGGCGGAACAACGGCAGAGACCAACCCGACCACGCTGTACCCCTCCTCCCGGCCCCACCAAAGCAGGGAAAAGGACATAAACACCCGCACCCAAACGATCTCCGAAACGCACATGCGCACACTCACCCAACGAATAGTAAGAAGCCACTACCACCCGAGCTCGCAAGTCGAGCTCGAGAGTGCGCTCCAACGGAAAGTCACCGACGGGGTTTCGTATATGATTTTGTGAACTCACCCGTCGGTGAAGAAGAAGGAAGTGGCCATGTTGTCTGTCACTTCTTGTGTAACCGAGCCACGGCGACGTTCCAGGATCTTTCGCGCGCTGTCAAATTTTTGATACGGTGAGTGTGCTGTGCCATCGGGGCTCAGGTTTCGACCGCGAATTGGAATACCGCATCTGCCAGGTTTCCCCGCCGGTGTGGAAGTGCTAGTGCGGTGAAGATTGGTTTTGGTGGTAAAAAATTGTGTCCTTCACGTGGCCACCTCCACGTGTCCTCGTCCCGTGTTTTCTCTCCTCTTACCCGTTACTATCGACTTAGAGTCACTCCCTCCGCCCGTGTTTGCCCTCCCTCGATTGATTTCATGGTCGCGGTCTCTCGGTATTTCCCTTTTGCTTCTGCTTCATGTAAACGGCATAGTCCGTGTAGTATATTCCCTCGTGGTCGCGCCCTCCTTGTCTTTTCCTCTTCTCCGTGTTTCCCAGACTCTTTTATGAATTCACATGATCATTGTTCTTCTAGCTCCACGCCGAAGTCGTGTGAGTTGTGTACAAATTGGGAAAGTTGAAATATACTGGTGCTGCGAGCACGTGTTTAACCTCGAAACCGAGTATAGTTCTTTTACAATCACTAGAATCGACCCACCCCCTCTCCCTGAGTTTTTCCTTTTCTTTTAACACCACAGGACTATCGTGAACAATTCACTCGTTGTATTTCAATATATTTCAGATCTCGGCCCCTTATCAATATCCACGACAGGAGTCGTGGAGGCGCTCAATAACCCAAGCGCCTTTGTGTATGGATTCAAGGAATATCCATCATAAATTGGTGCCCAACGTGGGGCCCTGTGTATGAATCTGAGGATTGAAAGCATCTGCCAACGTCCAGGAAGTAGTGGAATAGTGAGTGACTGTCTCCGACTCAGTCGAATCCCAATATTTTGCCTCGTCTTTCGGCAGTCGAGCTCAAGCGAGGTGGTCAGGATTATATCGGATGGTTATCCTGTTTCATTTGACTACATCGGTGAGTCCTTCCCAGTTTTCTACCCAGGGAAGCGATATTTCCATCCGTAGGCCATTTAGAGTGCTGTGAAGGTCGACTTTCGTTAACGTTGAGGGATTATTCGTCTCTGAAGTGACGTAACATCAGAGTTCATCGGTGTAACCATTCAAAATTATTACCTATGTCAAATTCATCAAGAGTTAGAAACATTGAAAGAGAGAATCTCACATGAAAAACGAAAATTAATGCACAGTTCGTGATGGAGGCAGGATTTCTCAACCTATAATGTTTCATACACGTATGCTATAAACATCATTATCTGTGCATACTATTTACTGTTGATCTTTATAATCGAATCATGTTTTCTATATTCCATTCTCAACATGAGGCAAAAATTTCATAAGAAATAACCTTATCGAATGACTATATAGAGGTTGATTTTTCATTATAGATTTTGCTTGACACACGATACAAGCGAACGAGTAACTTCCATCATTTAATCGTCTCACTTGCACTAGGTTCACAGGTTAGACATTGAAAATCTCATTATTTGCTATCTATCCGTTCGCATTTTGTGTTCAAGCAGATTGTGACAGTGTTATGAAATTCATCTGTGCAGCCACATATTTTCAATGGATCGACTGGATACAGAGAAAATAACATTTATCTGTAATTGATTCTATGAAGCAATGGATGTATGATTCGAAATATTACTCTCGGTGAATTCTTGCTTTCATTACTAGAGTGCTTTGGTTACGTTTGTTTTTGTATTCAATTTCATAACTCAAAATTGTGTTTCAAATGCTTTGGTGTGATAATCGTTTGAGAACTGAATTGAATTCCTAATGACGTATATCTTTATAATTTTCCTTCATCGACATATTTTCTTTTCGAAAATGATCTCACATCACGAATGAATGATTACGTGAGAGCTTTCCGATTCCCAATATAATTTCATTCGTCAATCAAATATAAATGACAGCCCTATTATGGAATGAATTATTCTTGACTTCCGAATGAGTTGTAGGGATTTCTCCAACTCAATCACAGTCACGTACATTGCGGGGTCGTAAAACCTCTCATTCAACACTATTGAAATATTTGAAACGTATAAATAAATGAAATTCATAGTTTATTGATAATAAAAATATAAAATAACGATTATAACGTCCATAAAAACATATTTACGTGGGAATAAATCACGTTTTGTGATACTGGTTCATGATTATCAGTTTATTTTGAATAAATTCAAAATAAATAATCATGCTACATCGATTCAGTTAGGATGAATGTATACGAGTTAAATTATTCATTCTTTTCGAAAATCTCATTCGAGACGAGTGATTGGCATATGAGAACGGGTAGGATTGTGGTAGAAAACTAGCGTACTTCGAGCGTGAATTCCCCCCCGTTGTATCTTCAATTTTTCTTGTGGAAGAAACACTTGAGACGAAGTAATCAATTGCAGGTAAATTGATAATTTGAAAATTGCTCTTACATTCGAAAGTATGTTGAAGTAGGAACTCATACATATATACAGGGCGTCCCATTTGAAACAGGACAGCTGAATAATTCTTCAGGGGATGGAGGGGGAGGAAAATTGTTCATATAAAAGTTGTAGGGTTCGAAGGGGGCCATGAGATGATGACCTTGAATTTGACCTTGGGGTCAATTTTGAGCATGATTGATGGTCAAAGTATGTTTTCTCAGATGGAAAACCCTACGTTCGACCTCAGAAATGGAAAGAGCGAAAAATTTTACGTCCGAATATGTTCACATACCAGGTCATTTAGAGGTCATTTGGAGGTCAAAAAACCATTTTCCATGGATTTTCACGGAAAAGCCTCAAACGAGTTGTTTCTCTGACCACAGTTATCAAAGTTAAAGTGGAACCCCACGTTTCGACCTTGAATTGAAAGTAAACAGAACTAACCTTCAGAGTTTATTCTTCATATCAGTACGAGAATGATCATTAAGAAGTTTTCATCGTTTACGGTGTAAGTGCGGGTTCAAAATGGTTTATTCACCTAACGAATGTGTTGATATTCTAATGATCTTGGGTGAGTGTCGCGGAGTGTATCAAAGAGCGTCACGATTGTACAGAGAGCGGTTTGAAGATCGGCAGCATCATCCTTCTTCAGAAGTCATTCGGCAAGTTGAAAGAAATTGTCGACGAGGAAGGATTGGTCAACGCCGGAACAATCAAGGTTTCAACTTTAACGACCCTCGATGCGTTGCTGTTTCAGCAATAATACACATGAATCCTCATGTTAGTTCACGTGATATTGAACGCGATTTGGGTATTCCACGCAGTACGGCACACAGAATCCTACAAGCTGCTCAATATCATCCGTACCACATCACACTGACCCAAGAATTATCTCAACAAGATATACAGAATCGGGTTAACTTTTGCCATTGGGCTTTACAGAGATTGAACGGAGCGCCCGATTTCTTTCGATATGTTCTTTTCAGTGATGAATCAACGTTTCAAAGTACTGGCTTGTTAAATCGTCACAATAGCCACTATTGGTCAGCGCAAAACCCGCACTGGGCTCAACAAGTTGATCATCAGCATCGGTGGAGTATAAATGTTTGGTGTGGAATTCTAGACAATCAAGTTATTGGGCCGTATTTTTTTGATGGAACTGTTAACGGTCCTAATTATCTACAGTTTTTACAGAATAAATTACCAGTTCTCATGGAAGATGTGACATTAGCAACTAGGCAGAGGATGTGGTATCAGGAAGACGGTGCACCACCACACTTTGCTCGATGTGTGAGGGATTATCTAAATATCCTTTTCCCCAATCGTTGGATTGGTCGAGGTGCATTTGTACTGTGGCCGGCAAGATCTCCTGATCTCACCCCTCTAGATTTTTATTTGTGGGGTTACGTAAAAAATGTCGTTTATACCAACCGACCAACAACACCTGTGGATCTACAACAACGCATCAGATACGCAATTGCGAATATTCGTGCAGAAGTTTTTCAGTCTGTTCTTGGAAACTTTCGACGCCGGCTGGAGTTATGTATTGAAGTAAATGGCGGTCAATTCGAACATCTCCTGCAACAAGTGTGTCTTACCCGTCAACGGATTTGTGCCATCTGTAATTATAAAACGACGAACTGGAAAAATAAATAATTTTTCAATTATTGTTCCAAATTTGGCATTCATTATCGTTCTCAAGGTCGAATTCCAGGTCGAAACGTGGGGTTTCACTTGAACTTCAATAACTTTGGTCAGAGAAACAACTCGTTTGAGGCTTTTCCGTGAAAATCCATAGAAAATGGTTTTTTGACCTTCAAATGACCTCTAAATGACCTGATATGTCAACATATTCGGACGTAAAATTTTCCGCTCTTTCCATTCCTGAGGTCGACCGTGGGGTTCTCGATTTGAAAAAACATACTCTGACCATCAATTATGCTCAAAATTGACCTCAAGGTCAAATTCAAGGTCACCATCTTATGGCCCTCTTCGAACCCTACAACTTCTATCTGAACAATTTTTTCCCCCTCCATTCCCTGAAGAGTTATTCAGCTGTCCTGTTTCAAATGGGACGCCCTGTATATATGTATATATACTAGGTCCGTTGATTTCAATGGTTGGGCAGATTCATATCACGAACGCGTTATAAATCATATCAAGCATCCTGAATACAGAGTTCAAGAGCTCCCAAAGAGATATCCAAGTCTCGCTTTGCTACCTATTACCGGAACAAATAGAAATCTATGGTGGCGAGTGTTTTTCTTGGGTACGTATCTACATACATATATATACATATATATATATGGATATATGTGTGCATAAGGACAGCATTGAATCGTTTTGTACATAGTGTTTTAATCATAACCCATCGCATTTAAGATTCTTCGGAGACTTTTTTCAAGGAATTTCCAATATTTCGGGTCATGAATGATCATTATTATTATTCATATGCATAAGCTACTCGACCACTCGTTGCGTTCAGGAATTGAGAGCCTCGAATAAGTTTCCTACTTCGAGTGGATCATTTGATTGAAGTATAATAATTTCGGTGGAACAAATGACGCTTGAAGTATGAAGATAGCATTTAGAACTCGTTACTTCTGATTATTTAGTTATCATTCTAAGCTCTTGCAGAAGCATATGGATTTTCTTTGGGAATTCGTATTGTGCGTTGATTTTGTTTTTTTGAACATAGTTGGGGAACCAATTAAGTGTCTTCTACAAGAACGCGTAATATCTCTAAGATAATTTGTGAATTCGTTTTGTTTGCGCGAATAGATTTTTCTCTTTTCTCGCATGTTTGTACAGGCCTTCGGTGGTTTGAGGAGGTATTCTCTTCTTCTTCACCGACAAGGTAGATCGGCGTCTGTACCATAAGCACCCATATTGTGCTGGACCAAGTCCATATTCTTTGAATGATTTTGATTGTTTTCCCCTTTATATCGATTGTATATACGACATATATATATATACATATCTTGAAAATTTTTTTTTGGTCATTGGCCATTCTGTCTATTTGTTGTTTTCAGCTTGTGGCACCCATTGAACCCCACAAACCGTAACAAATACGGCAAAAACCATTATTTTCGATTGGACCCCCTGAAATAATCGGATCGTCCCCCTGTTCCTCAACGCGTAACAGGACTCTGAATTCGATTCAATATATAGAATCGGAGGGATTAATTGAAATTCTCTCATCGCCTTCGGAGTTATTCATAAACCGCTAGAGGAATTCTTTGCCGCTAGGGAACTTTGATCGATTGAGTGGAGAATCTTCGATTTTCTTTTCCTATTCTAAGCAAAGTTTAGGGAATTTTTTTTTTTTGCTCTTGTATCCAACCATTCCGTGGCGTGAACGGGTTTCATCCGGGGTGAACATAGTTCGGAAAATATTTCCATTGCCTCCGTAATCAATCATTGTGGACAGGAGACTATTATCAAGGGAATCCCAAGTGTCTTTTCATCAGTTCCTTCATCAAACTTGTTTATCGGGAAGAGATTGAGGATACGTGATCCGTTCCATTTATTTTTTGTAAGAACGTTGAAAATTCGAGAACGGTTTCAAGAATTGGTTTTCCTCTTTCCTTTCCTGAATAGTATTCCCATCTCGTCTGGGGGAATTGGGAAGCTAATACCGGATTGTCCGAAATTCCCCACGAGTTTTGACCGAAAATGGACCCATCAGGAATCTCTGAACTCTCTCTAGAGGAAATTATAAGCCGACTTCACGGTCTTGGGCTTCCACAGAGGGAGGAGAGAGAGAATTGCGTGAGCGGCTACAAGCTCATCTGACCCCTATGAGCGACCCCCCCAGTCACTTCTCAATCCACCCTTTTGAGTACCCTGCCCGGAATCTCGGGACTCTTTGAAGATCCCAATAACCCCCTCGATAATCGACCCCCATCGCGTGGTTCGTCGTACGCAGAAGACCCCAATGACCATTCGTGGATCGACGCCCTTGCCCCGGAAAAATTAGTAGCCCTCCTAGTGGGCCATTCCCTGAACTGCGCGGGAACGGTAGACGAGAAGCGAGATCGGGCCCATCGTTATTACCGACGGGCACAAGGGGACAGAACCATCCGTTGGACCATGGACGATTTGTCCCCGGAACTTAGGCCCTCTGAACCCGAATCTTTCTTGAATCTTGCACCCCCCGTACCCGTTCGAGGCACATCCGGAGATACTAACTCTCCTTTTGAGCTCTCATCGGGGCACACCCACGAGTCCACCCATATCGAATCCACCCCCAACTCGCAACATATTCCCACGTCCCATGCTGTATCGTCCACCACATTTACTACGACGACAACCACTGTCAACGTCGACACCCGCGCCCCCATAACTGCCCCGATCACTTCTGTGCCTCAGAGGCGAATTATTCCCGCCAATATTAGTGACTTCGGGTCAACTGTCGTGCAAAGCCCACCCCTGGTCACCCATCCCCAATATTTTCCGACCATCCTCCCCAATCACATGGAAAATTGCAGTGATTCCCCCCAGTCTGCCCCAAAAACCACCGAATAAGGCCCAGGAGGACAATTTTCGGCGCAAATCACGCCGACAACCTACATCTCTCAACCGATGGCCACAAGAGTGAGTCGAAATGTCCCGACAATCCCCACGACTGCCTCCACTCATGGGATTCATAGCATTCCTGGCCCTCAATTGACCCAACCCCATGGGTGCTCCAATAATCCCAGCAGTTCGGTACCCGTGACCCAGCACTTATACTCCCATGCCCCGACCCCAGCGACGGTAGCGTCGATCCCTACCCAGCCCTCCTATTCCTTGATCTTACACTACCAAGCTACCAGTATCAACACATGGCCCAGTACCCAACCCTCATCCCATATGACCCCATATGTCCCGGCCGGAGCCCATCGCAGCAACCTAGGTGCTATTGCCCGGGATTGGCGTCTGTCCTTCTCGGGACTAGACGGCGATCCCGAGGAATTTCTCTCAAGATTAAATGAATGTCGGGCCATGACCAACTTGTCGGATTTGGGAGTCCTCAACTTGATGCCCACCGTTCTGAAGGACATTGCCCTACAATGGTTTCGGATCAAGAGAACGTCCTCCACTTCCCTAGATTCCTTTTATAGTTCCTTCCGATATAGATTTGGCTCCGTGGATTACGAGGGGGAATTGCGCCTACAGGTGCTCACTCGATTTCAAGGACCAGATGAACCACCCGCGAATTACATCAATTGTGTACAACTTTCATGGTCGAGCATGCGCAGACCTTATCCCCTGGAAGACCAGCTTTCTCTGGCGCTAGATCACATGCGCTCGGAGTATCGCTGCCAGATGATGAGGGCATCATTGCATACATACGAGCAAATAGAAATGCGGGCCCTTGAAGTCGAGCGATCACTCAGGCCGCAGGAAATCCCTATACAACTCCCAACTCCCCAACCAGCACTCCCGGAATTGGCCTATAAGCCAAAGGAGACCCCACCGAAAAATCCCCGATCCCTAGCCTCCCTAGAGACTTCCCCTGACACACCAGTGCCCCAAGGAACCCCAATCCCCCTAAACGAACACTCAACTCACCACCTCCCGAGACTGATACATCCCAACCTACCTATGCACCAAAAGCTGCCCTACCGGCGTCTCCTCCACCCGATCCCCGACCATTTGCTCAAGCCAATCAGACCCCGCCATTGCCCTCCTTAGCCAAACCCCAACCATTGATGACTATCCCTGTGCCCCCGGTTTATATACCCCATAGTTCCCCTAGAAATTTCCCACACAATTCCCCACGACCCACCCGGAGGGTTCCGGACTCAACCCCGAACGAACCAATAGAATGTTGGCGCTGCGAGGGGCGCGGACATTTCTCAAAACAATGTCCCACCTCTCGCGGTCTGGATTACTCCCCTAAAAGGGAGGACATGGAAAACTGAACAGAGGAACGGTGACTTGGGTCCACCCAACCTCTGGTAGTACGCCCCTGTCGACTCTAAAACACCACCCTACCCCCGGACATAGGGTACTCGCCCACCAACCACGACAGAGTACAGAAATGGAGAATACACCCCAAACCTCTACACTTTCGGGATCCCACTGGGATGAAAACCCACCCCTACCCCAACGAGAGCTATACCGAACCACCCCAGATAAGACTCCTAGGGAATGACCATTGGTTCCACCCCCTACCTCAAACCCCTTGGATTTCTTCGATCTATTCTCCGAAACCACCCCTGACCCGGATAATTCCGAAGCGGTTGTGCTTCGAACACACCTACCCTTCACCCGACCCCGGACGTTCGTAACTTCGTAGAAAACACCCTCCTCAATGACCTGATGTCCCTACTACCCAAAATTCGGAACGAATCGAGGAAAATAACCCTTCTCGGAATCCCCCAGAAGTCCCTGCACACCCACCAATAGAGAATAATCCGGAGAGATCGATTCACAGATCCTTATATGAAGACGGATATCCTTACGAATAATCTATCTCTTCGGAGGAACTCACCCCCTCGTTTACTCTACCCCCCAGAGGAATCACCCCCTACCAGAAGGAGCGATGTATCAGAACCCCAGAATACCCTGGACACAACCTTCCGAGCGACCTAGTCGCGAATGCACCCCCCAGAATACACCCGTGGTCAGGAACCGATAATTCCCCAGATCCGGAAAGAACACCCGAACTAAGAAACCTGTTCCCGCCATCCCAGTCTCAGCCCGAACACAACCCCCCGAACACGACTCAGGAAACCCCACGAAGGGAACCCAATAGCCACCACCCGAATGACCCGAGCCCCCTAGCCCAAATATACTTGACCATCAGGATCGGCCCCTACGATATTCCTGCCCTCATGGATACAGGTGCATCATGTACCTGTTTCGGTCCTCCTGGACGTGACTTACTGCGGGTTCTCAAAATCCCTGTCAAAAGAGCCTTCTATGGTGCCGTGGAGGTCGCCAATGGGAAAATTGAGCCCATTTCGGAGGAAGCCCAGGTACCAATAGAAATTCTGAACGTCAAAAAGACTTTGACTTGTCGGGTGGTACCGGACCTGTATATTGATTCCATCCTTGGGATGGATTTCTTTTACGAATTCGGTTTGGTTTTGGATGGGTTCAATGGCGGTTGGCGTATCGGAGGACAGGGAGAGAACTGGCAGTACTCCACTCCAAGCCCCGAGACCCCAATCCCGCCACCCACCCTTCATGGTTTACTACCCTTAAACCCCTCCCAACAAACCCGTTTAGAGAATTTTATCAAGCAGGAAGTCCCTTCCCTAACTCGTCCCTCTGGTGCTATTTCGTTGACTTCCCATCACATTGATGTCCATGGACATCTAGGCAAGAAGCGCAGATACTACCCGGTCAGCCCAAAGGTCAGAGAAGGAATGTACAAGGAAGTAGATAGAATGCTGGCCGAAGGAATAGTCGAACCTTCTTCGAGCGATTGGTCAAGTCCGATCGTAATAGTGAAGAAAAGAGAAGTAGAACCCCAAGACGAGGAACTACAACGCATGATCGCTCGGGAAGGGAAGACCGAACCCAAAAGCGAGTACAGGTTCTGCGTGGATTACTGTGAAGTCAACAAGGTACCCAAAAAGGACGCCTATCCCCTTCCCTACATGAGTAGTATTCTGGACAAATTACGTTCGGCCCGGTACATCTCCACAATTGATCTTAGTCGAGCCTATCACCAGATTCCCATAGACCCTCGTTCGAAAGAAATCACGGCTCTTACGGTCCCTGGCCGTGGTTTATTTCAATTCACCCGTATGCCCTATGGCTTGACTAATGCCCCTGCCACCTTCCAACGACTCATGGACAAACTAATTCGTCCCTCCTTAGAGCCCCACGCATTTGCGTATTTGGACGATATCATTATCGTCACGGGAACATTGAGGGACCATCTAATCTTGCTAAAGAAAGTATTAGACAGGATAAGAGAAGCCGGGTTGGCGATGAATCCGGAAAAATGCGGATGGTGCGAGTCGGAGGTGAGGTACCTCGGCTTTCTGGGCAACCAAAATGGTCTTCAAATGGATCCTAGTCAAATCGAGCCCGTACTGAACTACCCTCCACCCACTAACCTAAAAAGACTTCAGAGATTCCTCCGTATGGCGTCGTGGTACCGACGTTTTATCGAACCTTTCGCCACGATCGCCGCCCCGCTCCATAAGTTGACCAAGAAAGGTTCAGCGTGGAAGTGGGGGAATGCGGAACAAGAGGCCTTTGAATCTCTGAAGAAGTCCATAGCCTCAGCCCCTATCCTGGTTTGCCCCGATTTTTCTTAGCCCTTCGCCCTCCAAACAGATGCCAGTAACACTAGTTTCGGAGCTGTCCTCACCCAGTCTTTAGAGGGGGAGGAGAGTGTTATTGCTTTCGCAAGCAGAACTCTGAACAGCGCTGAGGAAAATTACTCCGTGACATAGCGAGAATGCCAGGCCGTTCTCTGGGCCATCAAGAAATTCCAAGAATACTTGGGAGGTTACCACTTCACCGTGATAACCGACCACGCAAGTTTAAAGTGGCTATATTAACTTCATAACTCAACAGGGAGACTAGCCAGATGGGCTCTGGAACTCCTGGAGTATGATTTTGATATAGTCCACAGGAAAGGCGCCCTCCACCATGTCCCCGATGCCCTGTCACGGATGTACGAAGAAGACCCCCACACGGCATCTGCCCTGAAACCTCCTACTTCCCAAGCCCAGGCCACACCAAGTCCCACTGCCCCTCTTGAAACCCATGAATCCTTACCTCACCCCCCGTTCCCTTCCTCCGATCCCTGACGCCCCTCAAAGGACCTTGATTCCCCGCCCTCCGCTCCCGAGTAACTCCTCGGCCCTGCCCCAAGCCCTCCTATGCCTGCTCCCATCCTGCCCCGCCACTAGCAGTTCCCAGTGACTCCAGGAGAGAACTACAGTGGAACTCAGTGAGAGACTGTTTGTGCTGGATTCGTAGACAGCTTTTTTTTTATTCTTTTTGTAGCTCTCAGTACACTTTGGTATACGGGGTTATAATTGCTGAATTGGATGGGGGGGAAACGTGTTTCCGAGGAGGTTGAGCGAAGCGACAGAGGGAAATGTTTTGTGGAATACGGGACGTAGATGGCTCGAACGGACCGTGCTGGCACTTGGACATCGGCATGTCAAGTGCTCAGACCGGGGGGGGTTGTGATGTAACAAATCATCACAAAAAGAGTCGCGGGATGGCACCGCGCACGATCCCTATCGATCGTAATCGTGAACATTCGTAACGAGTTAGTTCACTCGTAAGAACACAGCTGTCGCTCGCTTACACGAGAATCAGGAACACATCTCCTCTCCCTTGCTATTCCTGTCCTCCTCTAATCCCTGTCCTCCTTCTATTTGTTGAGGTTCCCCGTCCCCAAGGAGGCAGCGCCACCTATATCACGGATACGTGGTAGGATCGGTTCGACGTCAGGAGGCGATATCAACGACACCTCGGCCGTTCCAAACTCAACAACCCTCAGGAGATTGGAAATCTCTCGCGGACAACAACATCTCTCTCCAACCCTTGACTAGAGAGAGAGAGAGAGAGAATGAGATGAATCGTCTCCGAGGATGCCACCCCGTTCCTGGATCGGCGGACAAAACGGCAGAGACCAACCCGACCACGCTGTACCCCTTCTCCCGGCCCCATCAAAGGAGAGGAAAGGACATGAACACCCGCACCCAAACGATCTCCACAACGCACATGCCCGCACTCACCCAACGAATAGCAAGAAGCCACTACCACCCGAGCGCGCAAGTCGAGCTCGAGAGTGCGCTCCAACGGAAAGTCACCGACGGGTTTTCGTATATGATTTTGTGAACTCACCCGTCGGTGAAGAAGAAGGAAGTGGCCATGTTGCCTGTCACTCCTTGTGTAACCGAGCCACGGCGATGTTCCAGGATCTTTCGCGCGCTGTCGAATTTTTGATACGGTGAGTGTGCTGTGCCATCGGGGCTCAGGTTTCGACCGCGGATTGGAATACCGCATCTGCCAGGTTTCCCCGCCGGTGTGGAAGTGCTAGTGCGGTGAAGATTGGTTTTGATGGTGAAAAATTGTGTCCTCCACGTGGCCACCTCCACGTGTCCTCGTCCCGTGTTTTCTCTCCTCTCACCCGTTACTTTCGACTGAGAGTCACCCCCTCCGCCCGTGCTTGCCCTCCCTCGATTGACTTCATGGTCGCGGTCTCCCGGAATTTCCCTTTTGCTTTTGCTTCATGTAAACGGCATAGTCCGTGTAGTATATTCCCTCGTGGTCGCGCCCTCCTCGTCTTTTTCTTTTGTCCGTGTTTCCCAGACTCTTTTATAAATTCACATGATCATTGTTCTCCTAGCTCCACGCCGAAGTCGTGTGAGTTGTGTGCAAATTGAGAAAGTCAAAATATACTGGTGCTGCGAGCACGTGTTCAACCTCGAAACCGAGTATAGTTCTTTTACAATCACTAGAATCGACCCACCCCCTCTCCCTGAATTTTTCCTTTTCCTTTAACACCACAGGACTATCGTGAACAATTTACTTGTTGTATTTCACTATATTTCAGATCTCGGCCCCTTATAAATATCCACGACAAGAGTCGTGGAGGCGCTCAATAACCCAAGCGCCTTTGTGTATGGATTCAAGGAATATCCATCACAGCATAAAAAAATCAAAGATATGTGGAAAATAATGTGTAAAATGTGGTAGTTGGGGGATTTTATGGGAGAGAACGATACTGATGATTTCCACAGATCGACGATTCATATTCTCCGAAATTCAAGATGGTGGAACCAATATGGAGGTCGAAGGACCGAGAATACATCCAATCTCAACAAAACTCGGAATGTAAACGTTTTTGGTACTCCTCAGTCATTTCTCCAACTGTCTCTTGCGCCAAGTTTTTGCCCTTTTTCAAGGTGAGATCAGGTAATACGCCATGACTGGACTCCAGTTGTTCAGATTTAGCTGCAAAATATCTTGTTACACTAAACTCTGTTGTTATTTCCCTTGCACTCCAAGATGACGGCGCGATGGTGAGAATTTTTATCCTCAACGGATCAGAATACTCTAAGCTTAATAAGTTTTCTTTGAGACCATCAAGCATCTCTTCGAGTCCGATTTCTCTCATCATCATGAAGTAATCAGTCTTACGACTGGTTTGATAAAACCCTCAAACCCTGTCTATTATCCGCCAAACGTTTAATTCCTACATATCCACTACATCCCTTGTCTTTTACAATTTGCTTCATATAATTTGCTCTAGGTCTGCCTTCACCAGTTTGACCATTCATTTTCCCTTCCAATATTGTTTTCAATAAACTCTCATGCCGTAATGTGTGTCCTATAAGATTGCTTCTCCTTTTCACGATGTGTTTCAAAAGAATTCTTTCTTCATTTATCTGCTCGAGTACTTCTTCATTTTTGACTTTGTCTATCCGTTTGATTCTGAGCATCCTCCTATAACACCACATTCCAAAAGCTTCAAGTCTTCGTTGATCAGTTTTCCCCGTTGTCCAAGTTTTGCAACCATATATTGCTGTGCTTCAAACGTAACTCCTCAAGAATTTCTTCCTTACTCCCAAGCTTATATTTTTTTAGCATAATAACTGTCTCTTTTGGTGAAAAGCCTGTTTCACTGGTGCTATTCTTGCTCTTATATCTCTTTCGCTTTTGCCGTTCTCTGTAATTATGCTTCCTAGATATTTGAATTCTTTCACCTGTTCAATTGTCTCGGTATCTATTTTAATTTCCGTGCTTTTTGCATTTTGCATCATGCATTTTGTTTTGTCTTTATTTATATTCATACAATAGTTTTCCAATAATATTGTTCTCATAGTGTTGAGAATATTTTCTAACTCAGTACTACTCGTGGCAAGTATGGCTATGTCATCCACGAATCTCAACATACTTATATTTTCTCCCTGAATTTGTAATTCCGATCGAATTCCCTCCTCCACTTCGTTCATTGCTTCTTCTATATATAAATTGGAAATCAGTGACGATAATGAGCATCCTCGTCTCACCCCTCTCCTTATTTGTGCTTCCCTTTCCTGACCCTCTATGTCTATTATTGCACTTTGATTCTCATATAATTCGTATATTATTCTTCTATCTTCATAATTCATGCCCACCTCCTCCAGGATCGCGAACATCTTCTCCCAGTCCACATTATCGAAAGCTTTTGTATATCTACGAAACCTATGTGCACAGATTTCTTCAGCGCTATCCTTTTCTCTATTACTGCCCTGAGAGCCAAGATTGCTTTTCGCGTTCCCCTATTTTTTCTAGAACCAAACTGATCTTCTGCCAATCTACTCTCTATTTCATTTTCCATCCTCCTGTCTATAATTTTGGTCAGTATTTTCGAAGCATGTGAAGTTAAACTGATCGTTCTGTAGTTCTCGCATTTGTCTGCCCCCTGTTTTTTCGGGATAGCAACAATTTTATTCTTCTGGAAATCTTCCGGTACTTCTCCTTTTCCGTACATATCTCTGATCAATTCAAACAGTGCGTCGCGAGTTCCTTCACTGGCGGCTTCTATAAGGTCCGCACTTATGCCATCTATGCCTGGCCCTTTATTATTTTTCAATTCTTCCAAAGCCTTGTCGAATTCTGATCTCAATATCGAATCTCCAAATTCTTCCTCATCTACATCCTCCCCCTTCTTTAAAAGTGCTATATCTTCGTTTCCTCTATACAAGTCTTCCGAATGATTGATCCACTGTTCTATTTTCTCTTCCGTTTTCATCAATTGTCGTCCTAGGGAGTTTCTAATCTTATTGCTTCTAGATTTCATTTGTCCGAAAAATCTTTGATTAATCCTATATGCTTCATCTATTCTTCCTAAATGCAATCTTATTCCTATTCCCTGACATTTCTCTTCTAACCACTGTTCTTTTTCTTCCCTTGATTCTCTCATTATTTTATTTCTCAATGATTTGTATCGTTGCTGACCTCCTTGGCTATCATTATTCTTGTATTTCCTTCTTTCATTCATCAATTCTGAAATTTCTCTCGCTATCCATGGGTTTTTAGGTTCTACTCCATCATTCTCCAAAATCTTATCCGCACATTCTTTTATATTCCTCTTCATCTTTGCCCATCTCCTCTCTGTTCTCAAGTCTTTCTCTTTTTGATCTCCCAATTTTCCATCCAACATTTTCTCGAATGCCTCATTTGTTCGTTTCTGCTTGAGGTTCTTCAAATTCCATCTTCTCTGCATTTTCCTTCTCTTCTTCAGAGATTTGAATTCCAGAGAACATTCCATCATCAACATATTATGATCACTATCTATATCTGCACCGGGATGAGTTGTACAGTTTTTCACTTGGTTTCTAAATCTTTGTTCCACTAATATGTATTCAATTTGGTATCTTGCTGTATCTCCTGGCATTTTCCAAGTGTAGATTCTTCTTGGATGATTTTTGAATGAAGTGTTTGTGATAACCATCTCATGATTTTCACAAAATTCGACTAAACGTTGTCCTCTATCGTTCCTCCTCCCTGACGCGAAAACTCCTATAATGTTGTCCTCTTTTCCTTGTCCTACTACCGCATTCCGATCCCCCATCACTATCAAATCCTCTTCTCCCTTCACATATTCTATCACTTCTTCTATTTCTTCGTACGTTTTTCCAATATCTTCCTCCGTATATGCAGATGTGGGCATGTTTACTTGGACTATGACTGTGTCTACCGGTTTTGTTCTGATCCTCACCATCATCACACGTTCATTAGGTTGCAAATAATTTTCCATTCTATTTCCTACTCTTTTATGCATCACAATTCCTACACCTGCTTGACCGTCCTTTGATCCTGTATGAATTATTCTACAATTCCCACCTCATAAATCGCCCTCTTGTGGCCATCTTATTTCGCCAATCCCCATTACGTCTATATTCAACCTATTCATTCCTAATTTCAAATTTTCTAATTTCCCCGCTTGCCTCAGTGATCTAACATTCCACGCTCCGACTCGAAGAATGTTGTTTTTTTTCCCTATCCTATTCTTCGGTTTCCGTTCCTTGCTGACGAAGCTTCCTCGAGCAGCCTCCACCCGGAGATCCGAACGGGAGACTTATTTCCCCCGGAATATTTTTACCGAGAGAGCGTCTCCATGTATTCATTAATTTGTTCGTTGGTTTTCGTTACATAATATTCCAGGTTAGGAAAAAAGTTTCATTCCTTCAGGAAGTATTGAAACATGTCAAGGAAGGTAGTTCCCCCTTGCTTTCCTTCCGTTTAATTTTGCCGATGTTCCTGGCATTAGGATGATTTCGTTTCTCTCAGTTTGTATTCTTTCTCTTGAGTAGTTTATTCCACTCAGAACAAGATCCAATTTTGAGATCCTCATCCTCCCCACCTCGTAAAGAAAGCAGATACTACCAGGGATGGATAAACAGGATACCAAGGACAGGTATCATGAATATCCCCCTAGAAGACCCGCAGTCATCCACGGGGAGGTAATCGATTCCTCCAGAGGATCGAAAATTATCATCAGCTTCACGAGACGCGACTGGATCATCAATATCCATTGGGACTGAGGTTCCAATACTCCCTGTATTTGTAACGGAATCATTCGATTCATGCGAACATCTGTCAGAATTTCGTAATTCAACTGAAAATTTTTTCACACATGTAGAACAAATTATACTAGATTCTGATAAATCAGGGAACTTTTCCAATATCAACTTTGACACCTCCCTCAGAGTTTTACCGAGATGACGTTTTCCACCTGGTTTCTTGAATGGGTTGAAGCATCTGTCGGTTCGGCATCGGCCCGACATTTTCTATTTTATCAATTCAACGATAACCTAATGAGATGAGAAAATTCCTCCGGTGAAGAAATAGTCGCGAAATGTGAGAGGTCGGACAATTCGTGTTTTTCTGTTTGCAATATTTACGCGTTGTTCTGAGAATTTTTCACGTTCGTTACTTATGCACTCGGGAATTAGATATGGATTTTGCTATTGTGGACGAATTCACTACAGCATACATTCAAGCGGATGAAGGTTGCTAGTTCGCTATGAAGTTTGACACATATATTGAAAGAGCACATTTATTATTGATGAAACAATGATTGGTCATTTTGCGGAAAAAAGAGCATCAATGAACTATACATGTGTAATATTCTTGAGGAGTTACGTTTGGAGCACAGCATTATATGGTTGCGAAACTTGGACAATGGGGAAAACTGATCAACGAAGACTTGAAGCTTTTGAAATGTGGTGTTATAGGAGGATGCTCAGAATAAAATGGATAGACAGAGTCAAAAATGAAGAAGGACTCGAGCAAATAAATGAAGGAAGAAATCTTTTGAAACACATCGTGAAAAGGAGAAGCAATCTTATAGGACACACATTACGGCATGAGAGTTTATTGAAAACAATATTGGAAGGGAAAATGAATGGTGAAACTGGTGAAGGTAGACCTAGAGCAAGTTATATGAAGCAAATCGTACAAGACAAGGGATGTAGTGGATATGTGGAAATTAAACGTTTGGCGGATAATAGATAGGGGTGGAGGGTTTCATCAAACCAGTCGTAAGACTGATTACTTCATGATGATGAGAGAAATCGAACTCGAAGAGATGCTTGATGGTCTCAAAGGAAAGTTATTAAGCTTAGAGTATTCTGATACGTTGAGGATAAAACCTCTCACCATCGCGCCGTCATCTTGGAGTGCAAGGGAAATAGCAACAGAGTTTAGTGTAACAAGATATTTTGCAGCTAAATCTAAACAACTGAAGTCCAGCCATGGCGTATTACCTGATCTCACCTTGAAAAAAGGCAAAAACTTGGCGCAAGAGACAGTTGGAAAAGTGACTGAATTCTACAATAGTGACATAAACAGCAGGATAATGCCTGGAATGAAGGACGTTATCCCTGTGGTAATTGATGGGAAACGGACAACACAGCAGGAACGACTACTAATTTTGAATTTGAAAGAATTATATGCCTTATTCAAACAATCCCATTCGAAGAATGTCATTGGCTTCAGTACATTTGCTAGACTTAGACCAAAACATTGCATACTCCCTGGAGCTCCCGGTACACATTCCGTTTGTGTTTGCACGATTCACCAGAATATGAAGTTGATGATCGATGCGATTGATATTAAGACACTCACATCAAACACAAATAAGCCACTTATCGATTACAATGATTGTTTGCAGGAAAGTATCCGTGAAGAGCCTGATTCTGATTGCTACCTTGATAGATATGACAAATGCCCAGGTACTTCGGGGTTTTTGGCAGAGCTACGTACAGTATTGGAAAATTCATTTATCACACATATAAAATGCGCTCCGTGGACAGGAACTGATCGCTCAACTCTACTCACACGGATATTCACAGTTGACGAGTTCATTATCGAATTGTGTGATAGGCTGAAAATTCTCAAACCTCATTCGTTCATCGCAAAACAACAGGGCCTTTTTATCAAAGAGAGGAGAAATGATCTTCTTGATGGTGAAGTGATCGTCATGTTTGATTTTTCGGAAAACTATTCGTATGTGTGTCAAGATGCTTCACAAGCCTTTCATTTCAACAATGATCAGTGCACTGTATTTCCTGTGATTTGTTATTATAAGGAAATGGGAAAATTGAAGCACCAGAGTTATGTTTTCTTATCAGAAAGTTTGAAGCACGATACCGCTGCCGTCTATGCTGTACAAACATCGTTACTCCCTGAGATCAAGAGCGATATAAAAAATCTTAAAAAAATAATATACATGACCGACGGGGCGAAGCAGCATTTTAAGAATAGGTTCCAAATTGCCAATTCGATTCATCATAAAAGAGATTCCAATGTTGAAGCGGAATGGCATTACAGCACCACCGCTCATGGTGAGAGTGCGTACGATGGCATTGGGGCGACATTTAAAAGGGACGCATATAAGGCAAGTCTCATCGCTAAGCCAGAGGATGCAATTCTCACGCCTCGAGTGCTTTACAATTGGGCAAAAAACCATTTTGAAACCGTAAGAATTTTTTACTTTGATAAAACTCATCACGATGAAATGCGGAAAAAACTAAATAAACGATTTGAAACCGCTGAACCAGTGCCAGAAATTCTTAAGAATCATGGATTCGTAGTTGGATCTGATGATAAGGTGCTTATCAAAAGGTACTCCAATGTGGAAGGTGGAACGATATGGTGCTCATACAAAAAAAAATAGCTCCCATACACGAAAGCACCAACTCTGGCACACACACACGCGCACACACACACACACACACACACACACACACACTCAAACACATGTACGTACGTATGCAAACCCCCACCGTATCAATGACAATCGGTACTTTTCAGGACCACCATGATGTGCCAAGTCCGATCGCGCAACCTCCTCGTGGTGCACGTTGGGTAATGCTAATGCCGACGGCAACCAACTATACAAAATCATGATGAGTAGCTCAAAAGATTCATCTTACCAGTTTTTCCAAATTCGTCATGACAGGGTCTAAAAACCCTTGTATACAGATTTTTGTCAAGATTGAGGACAGTTCCGATTCTCCACCCTGCATATTGGATCCGTCATTCTGAATTATGAAAAACTGACTCCAGATTCGTAATCAGGAGTACCAAAAATGTTGACCTTCCGAGTTTCGTCAAGATCCGTCGCATTTTCGATTTTTCGACCTCCATATTGGATCCGCCATTTTGAATTTTGAAAAACTGACTTCAGATTCGTAATCAGGAGTACCAAAAACGTTTACATTCCGAGTTTTGTTGAGATCGAATGTATTTTCGGTCCTTCGACCTCCATATTGGTTCCGCCATCTTGAATTTCGGAAAATATGAATCCAGGTTCATGATCGTCGATCTGTGGAAACCATCAGTATCGTTTTCTTCCATAAAATCCCCCAACTATAACATTTTACACATTATTTTCCACGTATCTTTGATTTTTTTATGCTCTTCTTCCGTTCGAGCCGCCATTTTGAGAGAACGCAAATGAATATCAAAAAGTACTATACGGCATGAAAAAGTAGACACTTCACCGAAAATTTTGAGCCCATAAAACATTTTTTATCTCAAAAATTAAAATGTGCAGGGGGGTGGCTGAATTGACAGAGTATCCCCCATATATATATATATATATATACATATTTATACAATCTTTGTATTTTAAGTGACTCTTATGTGAATTTTCCATTATTAATATAATAAATAATCTCCAATCTGCTTTTGAGAGATCTGTGAACTATGAACTATAAATTCATTGTTTCTTCTTTTATTCCCGAAACGATTCTTTCCTTTCTATTGATCTCGTTCCTCAAATCACTCCGTTTCTTTTATGAACAAATTAATTCGGAAATTACGGTCGAGACAATCTGAATGTGATCGAATTCATTCGAACCACCGGCATTTTATCTCGCTTCACGAGTTAACACTGATTCTGACAAAAGAAAGGGAGGGGTGACAGAGAATGTCTTGAAAATTTGTGATTTTGCGATCCTGCATATCTCCGCTTCATATTATCCGACTGCAATGAAACTCATGACACGGTTTGTACATCATCCACCTATGGTCTGATATCAGTTTCATTCCGATCAGTTAAGAACTGTGGAAAATTTTGTTTTGTGATCCACACTATTCGACAATGTTTTGGAAGCATGCCCCCCCTATGCTCGTATCATCCCAATGTCATTCAACTTTGAGCATATTCAATTGACGAGGTGTTAGTCGTACAATGTGAATTCAGAGCAAAATGGAAGTCGAGGGAGAAAATGGTACGTCCTAAGCCGCGAAACAAAATTCGAAAATCTCGTAAATGTCACTATCATGCGGATATCTTCCGTTACTATCATCCGATCGTCACGAAATTTCCACCCCAGTTTTTTTTGCCCTTTGAATCCGCATCACTGAGAACCGTTCGGATCACATATATATAAAACAAGGAAGCTTTGTGCCTATCGATTGGTAGGATTTTTCTTCAACCTATCCTCCAAAGTCTCGTTTCTCACTCGTACCCGGATTTGTCGTCAGAAACTCACGGAAGTAGACGCAGGAAACAACTGTCTTGAGAGGATAACAGCGGTATCATGCGAGCTCGTTAGTTAGGAAAGGACGGACGGGGGCCAAATTGACGAAAAACCAAATCAACAAAAAGTTGGTTGAGAAGGGAGATACGTTACACTCTCTCTTTTTAAACACTGATTTCGTTGATTTGGCCCCCATCCGAAAGGACATACCCAAACGACAGGAAAATAGATCCGGAGCAAAAGTTTATATCCTCTCAAGAGGATATCAGCGTTCGCTTCGGACCTCGTTTCTCTCTTCTTCTGTGAGGACACAAGTCACATTTTATTCTCGCTCTGGAATATCTTTACTAATTTTCATAATTTCCCGATCTTGCGTCATAAATTTGCACTGAGTTTTTTCCGCCAACACCGGCTCTTCATATTACTCAGGAAAAGAATTGTTCAATCTTAATATTGAGCTGATAATAAACGAAGGGAATTCTATGTAAATTGTCGACATCGTATCTAGACATAGCTGTTGGCGGGAAACTCTTGTTTACAACATGACAATCTATGAGCACTGCCATATTGCCTGAGTGTATGCAGAATCGCCAACTCAACACATCTGCACGAAGGTCTGTCTGCATGAACGATCTGCGATTGGCTACCTCGACTGACGTCATTAAGGTTGCACTATGGATATTGGCTCTTGACTTCTAAGCTACTGACAACTGCGATATTCCAACATCGTTATATTTTGTGTCATCATCCCTATCTCTTCTTCTACGAATGATTTTCAAATTGTAATCAATGGCAAAACTTTGCATTAACTTCCTTACGAATTCTTTTGAATAAGCTATTTTTATTCGCGACATCATACTCGTCGACGTAAGCGCCACTCTGTGGGGAGAATCTTACTTGCGTCTTGACAATCTGATGACACTATTGGTAAGGGAATTTCCTTGCATTCAGGCGGTCATTTTCAAACCCCAGATCTCTTGTTTTGTTTTGCTCCATTCTTCTCCTGCTTTCGCACGATATTTTCCTCTCCTCCTCTACATATCTCATAGGAATCTGTATTGACATAATGGGTTGGCTGTTATGCATGTAAACTTGCTTCTGCTTCTGGAGTCACAGCTTTTCTCACTTTGTACTTTCCAAATGGTTGTCAGAGAATATGCATCAATAATAATATAGAATCTGCTTCTATTTTGGGAATTATATCAACCATTAATGATAATATTCTTGAACTACTTGTGATGCAATTCTCAGGATGAACTTTTCAGATGGATTATGAGTGGATATATTGTATATTTCACTCTTAATTCCGCTAAATTTTCTGCTTTTGAGCGAGCATTTGGATTTCATATGTCTACATAGTAAATGGATAATCTGTTATATAATATATTGAAATATATTCCGGCTTCATATCAACAGCATTAGCGGAATGCTTGGGTGCATGTGACTGGATGGTCGTTCAAAAGCAAAAGTATCAGGGTTCAATTATATATTCTCATTCAATTCTGCCTGGTGCTAACGTAAATTGGAACCTATTGAGGGTAATGACTCTTTGTTCACTTTTCCAAGTGGTCAACTGCGTTACATTGAGTGAAATACCACTCTCCTACATTGCTTTGATAAATCTAGCATGGATAAACAAGTGAAACTAACTTGTAAGGGATGTGAGAAGGATGTTTCAACACCTGTTGTATGTGAATTATGTCAGGATTCTTATCATTCTTCTTGCATTGAGTTTCGGAAAGTTAAAGCGAATGAGAAACTGGTTCCAGCATGCAGAACTTGTATTCTCGTGGCCAATACTCGTGCTCAGTCTTCCCTCTCAACCGATTAAACCATGCCTTCCACGGGAAGCAACTCGACGACTGATGACGATTCACTGGCGGCAATCAATTCCCTAAAGATCGATCTCTCACAAAAAATAGATGGCCTATCGGAATCATTTCATGTCCTCTCTTAGAAAGTGTCTGCTGTTGAAGCGGTGATGAACTCGCTTGAAGAAAAGCATAGCGTGTTGAAAAATCGTGTAATCTCTATAAAAAACGCAATCGAACAACATGATGATTTTCTTGGCAAGGTACAAACTGAGCTAACAACTATTCGGGCTGCATGTAGTTCTGTGGGGGATGGAGTTGCGTCAAATGGACGCAAGCTATGTGATGTCAATCCAAAAATCGTAGAGACAATAGAGGAGAATGCTAAACTTCAGAAAGGACTGAGAGAATTGCAGCAACGAGCAAACAATTCGATTCTTACCGTTTCTGGTCTTCCAGAACGGTTGAATAAGATCCAACCTGCTCTCTCTTGTGAGGCTGTAGACGTTCTTGGTATCCCTCTTTCCCAAGGAAGACGTCTTACGAATCTTTCGGATGAAGAGCACCAAAGAAACCACCAACCCACGAACTTTGCTAGTTGAACAGAAATCTCCAATCTTAGTCAATAGTATTTCACAGGCTCAGCGAACAAAGGGTACCCTAACTGCCTCAGAGATGACACTTCCTTTCCCTCAAGAAGAATATTTGTCGACGAGTTTCTAAGTATGGAAACGGCCTCTCTTTTGCGCAGTACGCGTGAGGTGGCTGAAGACAGAAATTACCGTTTTGTCTGGTCCAAAAATAGTCGGGTCTTAGTAAAAAAGGATAATCAGTCTTCACCCATCACCATAACTTCCTCTGCTGATATTAATGAGAAGCTAATTTGACCACCATCTTCATCCTCACCACGATTGCCTCCTTGTCGTGATAACACGTTGAATAACTGCCATCTCAATGCCCAGTCTTTGCCTGCGCACTGGGAAGATTTCTGCTACCTTGTGTCTAGTTCTGATTATGCTGTAATTGCAGTTTCTGAAACGTGGTTCAAGCCCGCCTTAGCGAATTATCATTACGCCATTGAAGATTATACTACTTATCGTAACGACAGACTCAATCAACAGTGAGGTGGTGTCTGCTTCTATAAAAAGTCAATTTATCAAGTTGAGCTTGTGGCTTCTTCGAGTGCCGACTCAAATTCTCTAGCTGTCGAATATCTATTTGTTCAAATATTTGGCCAGACTGCTCGTAAACTATTGTTGAGAGTGGTTTACAGACCTCCCAAAGTAGCGTTCGGATCCTTTGGTGATCTACTTGCGGTAACCTGCTCTGAGTTTCATGACAAAATTATTCTCGGTGATTTCAACACAAATTTGTTGGTAGATAAATTTGATAGTACATATCTTCGTCGATTGTTTCTTGCAACATCTCTTCATCTACTGCCTTCTCACCCGACTTTTCACTCGCCCACTACATCTTCTTGGCTTGACTGATGCTTGGTGGATGACATTGCTCAAGTCGCGGACGCTGCTCAGTACCCTATTCCTTCATCCAATCACGATTTGATTCGTCTCACGTATTCT
The DNA here is from genome assembly GCA_018340375.1 of Gonatopus flavifemur. Classification (NCBI taxonomy): domain Eukaryota; kingdom Metazoa; phylum Arthropoda; class Insecta; order Hymenoptera; family Dryinidae; genus Gonatopus; species Gonatopus flavifemur. Next base: position 19,184,852 of record JAFFJZ010000009.1, read on the forward strand.
TCTGAAACTACTGTGAAAAATCGATCCGTCATCAAAGTTCGAAACTTGAATGCTGTTCCAGTGAAGGTACCCACTCCATATTCCAAGAATCTAGCAGTCATGCCGTTGGCTCCTTTGGACGACATCAATAGTTATGTATTTTTCCTCAATACTGCTCTACAACATATTCACAATCATAACGTACCAACTGTAGTCTTTTCACCTAAACGACAGCCTGCTCCATAGTTGACTCATAATATACGTAATTTGATGAAACAGCGTGATTCCATCCGAAATGTGTACCGACGTACGCATAACCCGATTGCCTTAATGGAATATCGAAGATTACGTAATCTCGTCACATCTGAAATTGATAGTGCTAGAAGAACCTATATATCCTCAAGATTGTCTTTGATAGAAACTCCGGGTCAATTGTGGAACGAACTCCGTGCGCTCAAAATTGTTGAGCCGCGTAAGGGAAGTACGACCTCCAGGATAAACCACTCCTTGGCCTCAATTAACGATTATTTTGCATCAGTTTTCACTTCTACTCCTCCGGCTCAATCTTTCCCATTGATGGGTGATTATCCATCAAATTTTGACGATTCCTTATTTTACTTGCCTCATATTACTTTGGAAATACTCCAGCGGTTTGTTTGCTTCTCAGATTCTTCTAATAACCCTCCTGATTACTTGCCTAGCCGTTTCCTTTTCTCATGCTCATACTTGCTGTATCCACTCTTTCTGGACATCTTTAACATATCATTGTCTACATCTACTTTTCTTGAGGAATGCAAGAAATCATTTATAACTATATTCCTAAAATTGAACCACCACAGGAACTCAATGATTATCGACCCATTTCCATCTTGAGTGAATTTTCCAAAGTTCTTGAGAAGAATGTTCATCACTTTTTGCAGGAGTTTCTCGAAAAGGAAAGTTTTTTTGGATCCAACTCAATCTGGCCTCAAGAACAGGTGCTCCACCCAGACGTTATCGATTGATCCAACTGATACCGTAAGATAAGCGATTGATAACCGTGAGATAGCTATTCTAGTTTCTCTTGACTCCTCGAAGGCTTTTCACACCATAGATCATTCCTCACTCATACATAAGCTCTCAAGACTTCAACTTCCTCATTCCGTTCTGAAATGGTTTCGGTCATATCTTACTGGACGGGAACAGGCACTTAAAACGACTGACGGCCAGTCAAACTGGAAATCAGTAACGTCTGGCGTTCCACAGGGGTCAGTTTTAGGGCCGCGACTTTCCTCGCTCTACGTCGCTGATGTAAATTCTTGTGTGCAATATGGTAGAGTCAAGAAATTTGCTGATGATTTTCAAATCATCTACTCAACTCAACCAAAGGCAATTACAGAATGTCTAATTGACATGAATCAGGACATTCGGAGGATCAGCGATCAGCGCGTAGAGAATAAGCTATCTCTCAATTCTAAGAAGACTCGAATTATGATTTTAGGTTCTTCCAGTTGTGTGCTTACTTGTTTGAAAATCAAATAGACTCCTATGGGCTTTTGCTAGCTTCTCTGTTTTTCTGCACTGAAAAAGGGATGGCTTGTCTCACGTTCCTTTTGTTTTCGTCCTTCTGTATCGCAGCTGATTGCTTATCTAGTCTGTTCCTTTTAGATATTTATCTATAGTTATATAAGCTCCTTCCTAGAAATATATAAATCATTACTTTGGTGAATTCTTGTATGACACTGTACTTACATTCATCAATCATTGCTCTTGAAGGGCAATCAATCTATCGTATAGTTTTGTCTTCTTTCAACCAACGTGCTCCGATGGGAACATTGGTATTTTCTCAAGTGAACACGAGCAAGGTTTCTTCCGACCAAATTACTCGAAACTGGATTCATAAAAGAATCTGGAACCTTAAAGGAAAATTCTTTGAGTTTTCATGTACGTCTGTACAGAATCCGAATTTTGAATTCTTGCAAGATTTTTTTGGTGAATTTTCTGTTCCGAAATTTGAAATCCGGGCTCTTTACGGGCATAGATGAAGTCTCAAAGAATCTCTCCTGATGATTTCAGATTCTTTTATCAATTCAGTTCCGAGTCGGTGAATTCATGTCCTCTCGGAGGGACCCTCACAGCACCACAGCCCCAGAAGAATTCTTGAGGAATTCATAAAACAACAATGAGTTCAATAAGAATTCCTAATGAATTCTTCTGGGACTGTGGTGCTATGTGGGGATGCCAGCGTACCTACCGAATAAAGAATTTGCCTGTGAGATTTCTCTGAGCTGAACTCACTAAACAGTCTGAACTTCCCGGGATATAATCCTTGATGCTTCACAAATTGCGGTACATAGCCCGAATGTGTGCAGTATCAAAGATTGTACCCTGGAATCTTCGGACTGTTTAGTGAGCTCAGCTCAGAGAAATCTTACAGACAAATTCTTTATCCGGGTGGTACGCTGATATCTCCTTGAATCTATGTTCTAGCAGTTTGAATCGTTTATAAGAGCGGAACGAAAATTCAAACCCCCAATATCTGTTGGATCATCGTTTTTCAAACCCCCCCTTGAAATTTGAAACGTCGTTTAGAGAATGTGCTACATGATTCTGAGTCTTGACTGGAATTTGGTCTTGGTATTTTTTTGTTTGATTCTTAATTCATTTCGATGAACGATTCAAACTACAGCAACATCCTGAATCTGTTATATTGTTCACTCTAACAGCGGAGGTACCAAAACTTTAGAATACCCAATGTGTAGTCGCTTCTGTCGATAATTCAAATAATAAGACTGGCAATGCCTTACTAGAAGCGAAGAAACATATTCAATATGTTTCAATATGTTTTGAGTCGAGAGCCGGAGGAATCGTCGACAGAAGTGGTACCTTTGGACTTGAAATGACTGGAACTGATCTACTCTGGCTCCAAGCTGCAAATCCATACAGCACCACAGTTCAGGGAGAGTTCACGGATAATTCATTTGGACTCAAAATGAATACATTATGAACTCTTCCGGGAGTGTGGTGATGCGTGGGAGGGAACTCGGATTTTTTTTTATGGCATCTGGAAGAGGTGTGTCAGTAATTGATTATAACGCGATATATTCTGTTCGTACCGCGGAAATGGAAAAAAAACCCTGACTGGGGCAGATCTACTATAGGAGAATTATTGTTCAGGACATCCCAAGAATATTCCCAGCAAGTTTCATCGTTTGTACCTCCTTGGTATGGAAGTTATAGGCCTTGGAATGTACAAATATCGGAATTTTCGAACTTTGAAAAATCACACAGCATTGCTCCTGACTGGGGCAAACTTTCTATGGATGAATTATTGTTTGGTGACCTCCCAAGAATATTCCCTGCGAGTTTCATCGTTTGTACCTCCTTGGTTTGGAAGTTATAAGCCTTGGAATACATAAAAGTCAGAATTTTCGAACTTTGAAAAATCATACAGAATTGCCCCTGACTGCGGCAACTTTTATATGCATAAAATGTTGTTTGGGGACCTCCCGAGAATATTCCCTGTGAAATTCATCGTTTGTACCCCCTTGGTTTGGAAGGTATAAGCCTTAGAATATAGAAGTATCGGAATTTTCGAACTTTGAAAAATCATACAGAATTGCCCCTGACTGGGGTAACTTTTATATGCATGAATTATCGTTCGGTGACCTCCCGAGAATATTCCCTGCAAGTTTCATCGTTTGTACCTCCTCGGTTCGGAAGTTATAAGCCTTAGAATACATAAAAGTCAGAATTTTCGAACTTTGAAAAATCATACAGAATTGCCCCTGACTGGGGCAACTTTTATATGCATGAATTGTTGTTCGGGGACCTCCCAAGAATATTCCCTGCGAGTTTCATCGTTTGTACCTCCTTGGTTCGGAAGTTATAAGCCCTTATAATTATACATAAAAGTAAGAATTTTCGAACTTTGAAAAATCATACAGAATTGCCCCTGACTGGGGCGAATTTTATATGCATGGATTATTGTTCGGGGACCTCCCAAAAATATTCCCTGCAAGTTTCATCGTTCGTACCTCCTTGGTTCGGGAGTTATAAGCCTTAGAATATATCAAAGTCAGAATTTTCGCACTTTGAAAAATCATACAGGATTGCTCCTGACTGGGGCGAATTTTATATGCATGGACTATTGTTCGGAAACCTCCCGAGAATATCCCCTGCAAGTTCCATCGTTCTTACCTCCTTGGTTTGGAAGTTATAAGCCTTGGAATATAGAAATATCGGAATTTCCGAACTTTGGAAAATCACACAGAATTGCCCCTGACTGGGGTGAACTTTATATGGATAAATTAATGTTTAGTGACCTCCCAAGAATCTTGCCTGCAAGTTTCATCGTTTGTACCACCTTAGTTTGGACGTTATAAGCCTTGGAATGTAGAAATATCGAAATTTTCGAACTTCAAAAAATCATACACAATTGCCCCTGACTGGAGCAAACTTTCTATGCACCAACTATTGTTTGGTGACCTCCTAAGAATATTCCCTGTGAATTTCATTGTTTGTACCCCCTTGGTTTGGAGGTTATAAGCCTTGGAATATATAAAAGTCAGAATTTTCGAGCTTTGAAAAATCACACAGCATTGCCCCCGACTGGGGCAACTTTGATATGCATAAATTATTGTTCGGGGACCTCCCGAGGATATTCTCTGCAAGTTTCATTATTTGTACCTCCTTGGTTCAGGAGTTATAAACCTTGGAATATATAAAAGTCAGAATTTTCGAACTTTGAAAAATCATACAGAATTGCCCCTGATTGGGGCAACTTTTATATGTATAAATTATTGTTCGGGTACCTCCTGAGAATATCCCCTGCAAGTTTCATCGTTTGTACCTCCTTGGTTCAGAAGTTATAAGCCCTGGAATACATAAGAGTGAGAATTTTCGAACTTTGAAGAATCATACAGAATTGCCCCTGACTGGGGCGAATTTTATATGCATAAATTATTGTTCGGGAACCTCCCGAGAATATTCTCTGCAAGTTTCATCGTTCGCACCTCCTTGGTTCGGGAGTTATAAGCCTTAGAATATATAAAAGTGAGAATTTTCGAACTTTGAAAAATCATACAGAATTGCCCCTGACTGGGGCAATTTTTATATGGATAAATTATTGTTCGGGGACCTCCCGAGAATATTCCCTGCAAGTTCCATCGTTCGTACCTCCTTGGTTCGGAAGTTATAAGCCTTAGAATACAAAAAAGTCAGAATTTTCGAATTTTGAAAAATCATACAGAATTGCCCCAGTCATATATTATTTAATATTCTATATTCAATATTTCTATATTATAATTCATTATTATATATTATACAATATTCTCGGGAGGTCCCCGAACAATAATTAATGCATATAAAACATGCCCCAGTCAGGGGCAATCCTGTATGATTTTTCAAATCTCGAAAATTCTGACTTTTATATATTCCAAGGTTCATAACTCCCAATCCAAGGAGGTACAAACGATGAACCTTGCAGGGAATATCCTCGGGAGGTTCAGGAACAATAATTTATCTATAGTAGATTCGCCCCAGTCAGGGGCAATTCTGTAAGATTTTTTTGAAGTTCGACAATTCCGATATTTATATATTCCAAGGCTGATAACTTCCAAACCAAGGAGGTACAAACGATGAAACTTGCAGGGAATATTCTCAGGAGGACCCCAAACATCAATTTATCCATAGAAAGTGTGCCCCAGTCAGGGGCAATGCTGTCTGATTTTTCAAAGTTTCAGGAATTTTGATATTTATATATTCCAAGGCCTATAACTTCCATACCAAGGAGGTACAAACGATGAAACTCGCAGGGAATATTCTCGGGAGGTCCTGGAACAATAATTTATGCATGGAAAAGTTGCCCCAGTCAGGGGCAATTCACTACGATTGTTTAAAATTCGAAAAAAAATTTTTTTCCCATGTAAAATCAGTTTTTCGCTTGTAACTTCCCCTCCTCTTCCTTTCCCGAAAAATCCTTTGCGTAACAATCATCTACGTTCCGAGACCTTTCAAATGAGCTATCATTCATTAAAATCGGTGAAAGTCGGGCGCAGACCATTTTTTCAAATTTCTGTAACTTCTTTATTTTTGAGGTACAAACTAAATTTTTTTCGGTACAATCAGGTACTAACGTTGCGCTTCCGGATGCCATAAAAAAAAAATTTTTTTCTCCACTTCGGGGGCTAACTTCATATAGGTCGAAAACTAACGTAGTTTCATCATTTTTTTTCAAGTGATCCTAAATGTTCTTTGAAAAAGGTTCTCATGGCATTTATTCGTATATCTTCTTAGATGTAAATGAAATTAAAAAAAAAAATAAATAAATAAAGTGGTGGCTCCAGCCCTCACTGAACAAAGCCGTGCGCGACGATGATCAATGTGCGCGGAGCACTCTACAGCCCTGTCAAGTGTTAGGAAACAAAACAACCAAGAATATTCTCGAGAGAATTGAAATTTGGGGGGCCTTCTCGATTTCCGATTTTTAAAAAACGATTTGAAAAAAAATAACAGCTTTTACAAAGAAGAAGCCCCTTTTTTCCCGTGTTTTTTTTTCTTTTGCTTCAACGATAAAGGAAAGGAATAGACAATTTTGTTGAAAACGCTTGGATAAGGCCCCCTCAATTGAATAAGCTTCAATTTGAGCCATCAAACATCAAAATCGGTTCAGTCGTTGAAGCAGAATCGTGCTCCGCGCGCAAGAAACAGTTTTGAGAAAGACGCGTCTCAAGTTCGAGGAAGAAAAACTCGTAAGTATAAAATAAACTGCGTGGGAAAATATAATTTTGGCTACACATTTCCAAGACCCTAAGAATAAAAATAAAGCAAAAAGAAAGACAAAATTTTTCCCGTCAATTTTGACTAGAACCTTCCCTTAAACCATCTCTCTGGGTGTGGAAGTTTTTTCATTTCCGCGGTACGAACAGAATATATCGCGTTATAATCAATTACTGACACACCTCTTCCAGATGCCATAAAAAAAAATCCGAGTTCCCTCCCACGCATCACCACACTCCCGGAAGAGTTCATAATGTATTCATTTTGAGTCCAAATGAATTATCCGTGAACTCTCCCTGAACTGTGGTGCTGTATGGATTTGCAGCTTGGAGCCAGAGTAGATCAGTTCCAGTCATTTCAAGTCCAAAGGTACCACTTCTGTCGACGATTCCTCCGGCTCTCGACTCAAAACATATTTTCTTCTATATCTCCTTTTCCTTTGAGGTACAAACGAAAATTCCAACGGTACAATCAGGTACAAACGATACCCCTTCGAATGACACCAGACTCGTCCTGATTGGTCGGAATTGCTGGCTGGGGCTTAAGCCCCCGGGCTATATCTCGGTACCCTTGGAGGTACAAACGAAAATCTTTGCGGTACAATCAGGTACAAACGAAGTACTTTTGATTGGGATTAACGAAAAATCTTTATCTCCCACTTGCTGGCTAAGTTCACGGAGATCACGATTGGACACAAAAGTTTCCCACTGTGTTGGATGTCCTTTCAACCATGCAAGCACAATTGCTGAGTCACCATATAACTGCACTGGTTGATTATCAAAGTTTAATACACTTTCCACAAATTGCACTAACTTTGCTAGGAGATGAGCTCCGCAAAGCTCCAAGCGAGGTAGGGTCACCTTTCGTATAGGTGCTACCTTGTTCTTTGCTGCAAGCAGTGGAATCTCGTTATGAGATTACTGCTCGTAAACTATTGTTGAGAGTGGTTTACAGACCTCCCAAAGTAGCGTTCGGATCCTTTGGTGATCTACTTGGAGGTACAAACGAAAATCTTTGCGGTACAATCAGGTACAAACGAAGTACTTTTGATTGGGATTAACGAAAAATCTTTATCTCCCACTTGCTGGCCAAGTTCACGGAGATCACGATTGGACACAAAAGTTTCCCACTGTGTTGGATGTCCTTTCAACCATGCAAGCACAATTGCTGAGTCACCATATAACTGCACTGGTTGATTATCAAAGTTTAATACACTTTCCACAAATTGCACTAACTTTGCTAGGAGATGAGCTCCGCAAAGCTCCAAGCGAGGTAGGGTCACCTTTCGTATAGGTGCTACCTTGTTCTTTGCTGCAAGCAGTGGAATCTCGTTATGAGATTTGTAGTCCATCGAAGATATATGACAGCAGCATACGCCCTCTCAGAAGCATCTGAAAATCCATGAAGTTCATAAGTAGTGTTCTTCTTCATTCGACCAATCCAGCGTGGAATGTGTAATCCGGATACACCAGTAAGCTGAGATCTGAACGTTCTTCACTGATGTTGAACAGATAGAGGTATCGGGTCATCCCAACCAATACGTTGCAACCAAAGATTTTGAAGGTTAAGTTTTGCAGTGATCATTATAGGGCTCAACCATCCTAACGCATCGAAAGTCCTTGACACATCCGATAGCATATTACGTTTGGTGATTTTCGGTGAGAGGGTGTCAAGTTGAACTCGGAATTCGGAATTATCCGGAGTTGGATCCCGATATAACCCAAGTACGTTGACAAATGTCTCTGGAAAAGGTTGAATAGTTAACATGATAGCACGTTGATCCGCTGGTAGATCCTGGAGTAATTCTGAAGCATTGCTGGCCCACTCGCGAACCGTGAATCCACCAGATTGTAATAGAGCGATGGTTTGGGTGATTCGTTCTCGTACCTTTCTCATCGAATTTTCCCCTAACAAAATGTCTTCAACGGACATGTCGTTATCCAGTACATCGGAGCCTAACGGAAATGATCCTTTGCCATCACTTGCGAGTTGTTTGATCACACGCAACGCTGAAAACGGAGCACTGGTAGTCCCATGAGTCACCGTTCTTAGTTGGTCACATTGGCTTGGATCCTTCGAATGATCTCTCCAAAGTATCCTTTGAAACTTCTGGTCGTCGGGATGCACCTGAATCTGTCTATACATCTTCTCGATGTATGCAATGAATACAATCGAACGAAGTCGTCACTCAAGTAGTAAAGAGGGGAGATCCTTTTGCAATTTAGGTCCAGGATGCAATAACTCATTTAGTGGAACATGAGTCGATGAACGTTGAGAGGCGGTAAATACGACCCTCGGCTTCGTAGTTGTGCTGTTCATTTTGGAGACAGCATGATGCGGGATAAAATATCCCAACAGAGGTCATTTTGGAGGTCATTTAGGGGTCAAGGTGGTTTTTTTGAACGGGACCCCCATTTCTTTATCATGGCATAGGGGAGCTAGTTTCAAACCCTCTACGGAACATTGGTCATGGACCCCTTTCCGCCCATCGGGGTGCAAGGTATGGACCATCGAAGTTATTGATGAACAGCTCTTAGCGCTTCCCAGGAACAACGACGTGGACGTGGTAGTTCTCTGTTCCCTCCGGAGTGCTTGATCATTGTAAATCCCCTTGTCTCTCACATGAGGGATGCTTGATGCTGTCACAATAATTGTCTTCCGCAATAATGATGCGATCGATCATCTCCTCCCTCATTTACAAACAAACTTCCAAATTTTTCTGGTAAAGCTACACAGAAATTTTTTACAGTGTAACTCTCTTTGGTGAATTCTCTGGGAGCTTGGAGCATTTCTGTATCCGTTCGAATGTGCATCCTAATCGACGTCATGTGGTATGGTCAATACTTCCAATGTTTCCAGCAACCTTTCAACAATATTTTTGAGTTGATACTCATTTATAACCCTCATTGCATCGAATGGAATGATTCATTCGATTCGAAACGCAATAATCGTACTAAATCGTACACATCACTGCCAACTATAATAAGCGGAGACTCACAGTAAACCTAACTTCCTGTGACTCACCGATTTCATTGGGACTCAACATACTTGTAGAATGATGGAAAATAAGAGACACGTATTTTTTGATATCGGCCTTGGTGAAGGTTTAGGGGGTTAAACACTCCTCAAGAGATTATTTTGTATATAAGTTTCGGTAGAATATCATGGAAACTATGAGAGCTGGGGAAAAATGTTTCAGATGGAAGTTTTACTAAAACTACCATTCTCGAAGATGGCATCATCATATTTCGAAATAATCCGATATTTTCGAATATCCCTCCACCACCACCGCTCAATTTTCCAAAATTCCAAATTTGAGTTCAGGACAATTACAGGAAATTTCACGACAAATCCATTGGTATGGGATAAAATCATTTTCCCTAATTTCATTCTCGAGGAATAAGCCGTAAACGATGCACTATAGCGATATCGTACAGGATATCAGAATGTTGAACAATTGACATGACGGCTGGATCACGCAAAATATTGAGCTCGCTCTTTGCCGAACCCAGGGATGACCAACGAGGAGGTCGCGAAAATCTATTCCCATTTGGTTTTTTTTTCATTTTTCATCAATTTTTCTTGGATTGTCAGTACATTTTGTGTGTTTTTTTGTTTTTCGTTTTTATGCTTCATATTTCTGACAGAAATGGGATTCTTCAAAGTATTGTTCCATACACAAACATTTCGCACACCAGTCACATTTTATGACAGCAATGTGACTGCATAATGTACACATAGACTCACAATTTTTGAAACAATAATCCACAGGATTATCAGAGTGTATTGGTTTCTCGTTTGAGTATCCACTTTTATACTACGAATACTTGAACATATTGGTGAATCGAGGAGAAGATGATTGGTTATGGGTGAGCGATTGCAATTGAATCACGTTGATCCGTATATGTGAATTAACATCGTAATTATATGAAATAATTAGATCTGAAAAATGGTTGAGAAAATTTTTCCAAATTCTAAATCCAAATACATCCAGAGATTGGATCATTCCTATCGTCCCTGGAGGAATCATTAGGATTTTAATATTTTTGGATAATCCATCCATTGCATTGAATGTTTTCGAATTCTGAACACTCCAATAATCTAAGGGTGAAACACTGTTCTCGTTACAATTAGGGAGGTAAACATCTCTGAACCATGTCTGAACAAGATTTGTTGTCATTTCACCCGATGTCGAAGCCAACACAAGAACATTTTCGGCCTGGAAGAGATTCGATCCCCCCCCAGGCCCGAATTTCCCATCTTTTTCTCGTAAAATTATCAGGAAAGGTGACAGAAGAAGACCACTTGCCGATATGATCGGTTGAATCGTATAACTGTGAGTCATAGAATTTTTTGATTACGTTATGGTCTCGATTTTTTTCCTGTCCTTGAAAAGATGAAGTACGCTCAGTGTGCATTTTCAAATTGGAACCCGATTGATCGGAGTCGTGAATATTCTCTATTCCAATTGATAAAATTTCAGTTTTTACTTTTTCAACGAAGTCATTAGCTTCTGTTTCCAATTTATTCGCGTCCGTCAAGGTTCTTTTCGTTATGAATTTATCAATTTTTCTAGAAACAATGCAATGACTCGTTCTGAAATTATGCATCTATTTGTCGGATGCTTTGAAAAAATCTTTCGATAATTGAAATTCATTTCTAGCCCTCAAAGTCCATCTGCGAATATCCAAATCATGGATTGGTGACGATTTTTCTAAAGATTTTTCGAATTCAGTCATTACATATTCTGAAATTTTGCGTAATTTATCGCGCGTATTCCCACCTCTTGAAAATTTCTTTGTCCCATCTATAAAGTTGTTCCTTTGAAGTGACACGTTCAAAACTGGATTGTACCGTCGCCAATTTCAATTCATCTCTTTTCCCTGATTCCCAAAATTCAATTGCTCTGCGTTTATAATCTCAACTGCATTCTTGTGTATATGCAACGAATACCACCATATTAGAACTCGTGATATGTTCAACATAGTCATCGTCAATTTCATTCACTGGCACTGTTTCTGGAATAACACTGGTTTCATCGAAAAATCGAAGATTCATACGTTTCTAAATACAGAGAATCTTGCATAGCATCCTCGCATAGTTTTCTAATATGGCTGCGCCGCTATCGAATCGCATCACAATGAACATTTAGCGAGCACTCCCCCACAACGATCAATCTCGCACACAGTGATTCTCACATCACTACAATGATGCTCAACCCAAAGAACGTTTTGAAATTATGGTCACCAGCCTTCGATTGTCCTCAATACGATATCGAATCTGTTATCAGCGAAGATGGGAGGATATTTAGTCCACATCCAGAGAATTTCTCTGTATTTAGAGACGTATGAATCTTTGATTTTTTGATGAAACCAGTGTTATTCCAGAAACAGTGCCAGTTAATGGGATTGACGATGACTATATTCAAGATATCACGAGTTCTGATATGGCGGTATCCGTTGGATATACACAAGAATGCAGTTGAGATTAAAAACGCACAGCAATTGAATTTTGGGAATCAGGGAAAAGAGATGAATTGAAATTGGCGACGGTACAATCCAGCTGTGAACGTGTCACTTCAGAGGAACAACTTTATAGATAGGACAAAGAAATTTCAGGAGGTGGGAATACGCGCGATAAATTACGCAAAATATCAGGATATGTAATGACTGAATTCGAAAAATCTTTAGAAAAATCGTCACCAATTCATGATTTGGATATTCGCAGATGGACCTTGAGGGCTAGAAATGGATTTCAATCATCGAAAGATTTTTTCAAAGCATCCGACAAATAGATGCATAATTTCAAAACGAGTCATCGCATTTTTTCTAGAAAAATTAATAAATTCATAACGAAAGGAACCTTGACGGACGCGAATAAATTGGAAACAGAAGCTAATGACTTTGTTGAAAAAGTAAAAACTGAAATTTTATCAATTGGAATAGAGAATATTCACAACTCCGATCAATCGGGTTCCAATTTAGAAATGCACACTGAGCGTACTTTATCTCTTCAAGGACGGGAAAAAAATCGAGACCATAACGCGATCAAAAAATTCTATGACTCACAGTTATACGATTCAACTGATCATATCAGCAAGTGGTCTTCTTCTGTCACCTTTCCTAATGATTTTACGAGAAAAAGATGGGAAATTCGGGCCTCGGGTGGGATCGAATCTCTTCCAGGCCGAAAATGTTCTTGTGTTGGCTTCGAAATCGGGTGAAATGACAACAAATCTTGTTCAGACGTGGTTCAGAGATGTTTACCTCCCTAATTGTAACGAGAACAGTGTTTCACCCTTAGATTATTGGAGTGTTCGGAATTCGAAAACATTCGATGCAATGGATGGATTATCCAAAAATATTAAAATCCTAATGATTCCTCCAGGGACGATAGGAATGATCCAATCTCTGGATGTATTTGGATTTAAAATTTGGAAAAATTTTCTCAACCATTTTTCAGATCTAATTATTTCATATAATTACGATGTTAATTCACATATACGGATCAACGTGATTCAATTGCAATCGCTCACCCATAAACAATCATCTTCTCCTCGATTCACCAATATGTTCAAGTATTCGTAGTATAAAAGTGGATACTCAAACGAGAAACCAATACACTCTGATAATCCTGTGGATTATTGTTTCAAAAATTGTGAGTCTATGTGTACATTATGCAGTCACATTGCTGTTATGAAATGTGCCTGGTGTGCGAAATGTTTGTGTATGGAACAATACTTTGAAGAATACCATTTTTGTCGGAAATATGAAGCATAAAAACAAAAAACAAAAAAAAACACAAAATACACTGAAAATCCAGAAAAGAAATGATGAAGGATGAAGAATAGAAAAACACACACAAAATATACTAAAAATCAAAGGAAAAATGATAGAAAATAAGAAAACACCAAATGGGAATCGATTCTCGCTACCTCCTCGTCGGTCATCCCTGGGTTCGGCAAAGAACGAGCTTAATATTTTGCGTGATCCGGCCGTCATGTCAATTGTTCAACGCTCTGATATTCTGTGTGATATCGCTACAGTGCATCGTTTACGGCTTATTCCTCGAGAATGAAATGAGGGAAAATGATTTTATCCCATACCAATGGATTTGTCGTGAAATTCCCTGTAATTATCGTGAACTCAAATTTGGAATTTTGGAAAATTGAGGGGCGGTGGTGGAAAGATTTTCCGAAATATCGGATTATTTCGAAATATGATAATGCCATCTTCAATCGGTTTAATCGAAGAAATGAATCACTATCCACCCTCTGAAATTATTGATATGATGCTTGTGCTTGGCTCATGTCACAATAATCACAACGAAGCTGCAAGAGTTTACCGGGACCGGTATTCCAATTGCCGCATCGCACACCCCACGACCATCCGTCGACTCGTATTGAGGGCTCGACGAGGAGTATTGCAGCGAGATCTAAGACATCACCAGTACGAAGAGAATGATATCCGTGCACTCACCATATTGGGATCTATCCACTTGGACCCTCATGTTAGGAGCAGATCGTTGGCACAAATAACTGGTATACCCCGGACTACTGTTTGAGGATCTCGAAGCATGTTGAATATCGACCATACCACATTACGTTAACTCAAGCTCTCACTCCAAACGACATGAGACTCCGAATTAGATTCTGCAACTGGGCACGAGCAAGGCTGGTTGACGATCCTCAATTCTTCGACTATGTAATGTTCTCCGACGAAGCATTTTTTCAGAGCACTGGGCATTTGAATGCACACAACTCTCACTGGTCGACTCATTACTGGTCGGATGTTGATCCGCATTGGTATCGAGCAATCGACAACCAACATTGTTGGAGCGTAAATGTGTGGTACGGGATCGTCAATGGCTATTTAGTCGGTCCACATTTTTCAAACGGCACTTCAAACGGTCCCATGTTTCTGGAATTTCTGGCGAATCATTTACCAGGCTTGCTTGAGGATCTGGATTCACAAACAAGGCAGAGGATGTGGGTCCAACTAGATGAAGCGCCGCCCCATTACGCATTGATCGTGAGAGAATACCTTGATCATCATTCCCCGGGAAGTTGGATTGGACGAAGGGGGCCAGTTACGTGGCTTCCAAGCTCACCCGACTTGACATCACCCGACTTTTCGTTGTGGGGATTTCTGAAAGACAAAGTATTCAAGGCCCAACCAACAACGAGGGAGGACATGATCGATCGCATCCGCACTGTTTGTGCCAACATACCGCGATCAGTGTTCCTGAAGACGGTTACAAACCGACGGAGACTGGGATTATGTATCCAGGCAGAGGGGGGTGACTTCGAGCAATTATTGTGACAGCATCAAGCACCCCTCATGTGAGAGGCAAGGGGACTCACAATAATCAAGCACCCTACATGTCAGAGGCAAGGAAACTCACAACAATCAAGCACTCCGGAGGGAACAGACAACTCCCACGTCCACGTCGTTGTTCCTGGGCAACGCTAAGGGTAGTTCATCAATCACTCCGACGGTCCATACCTTGCACCCCAATGTGTGAAAAGAGGTCCATGACCAGTGTTTCGCGAAGGGTTTGAAACCAGCTTCCCCATGCCATGATAAAAAAATGGGGGTCCCTTTCAAAAAAACCATCTTCACCCCTGAATGACCTTTAAAATGACGTCTGAGGGATTTTTAAAGGTCAGCATCATACTTCCCCCTTGGAACCCCAAACTTTTTATCTGAAACATTTTTCTCCATCCCCACTAGTTTCCGAGATATTCGACTATATCACTCCAAATGGACCACCCTGTATACATATAAGTTCACATCTAAACCGTTATATACAATATGATGAATTAAAACCGATTCATTTCATCTTCAATTGGTTCAAATCCCGAACAATCACTGTCAATGTTCATGGTTGGGAGGGACGAGAAATTCCCCATTCCTCTTTTTGAATTTTCCAAATCAGGATCCACAGTATTTGTTGAAGAATTTGACCTGGGTCTTTCAGGTTCCCAAAGAGAAGACAATTTGGAACGTTCCAGTGGTTTTTCTATCTAGTTTGAACTCCAAATTTGAATCAATGCACATTCAGATTCGAACTCTGACTATTTCCAGCCAATCATCTCCTGTGGTGGAGTATGCTGACTCGAAACGCGGACCCAAAATGGTACATTTCATCAGAATGATATTAACTGAAGTGTTTGTAATGTGACGTCCCCTGAGAATTTGCATTATTCAATTCGTTGCATTTTCTTCAAGAATATCAGATTCAAATTGAGCATCATCTAGTTCAAGTGAAGTCAGTGAATTTGTTGAAATAAAACCGCGGCAATATCATAGACGCAATAAAATAGTCTTTTCCGTTCAACTTCTCTTCAATGTCTTGAACGGGTACTAGTATTGTCACAAACTTTTTCAAAGTAATATATTCATTCGTCAATGTTACATTTGATATACGAACCCCGTTGTCGTACTTTCCAAAACAAAGATTGAGTGCTAATTTTTTCATGCAACACTGTGATTATGAGTTCCAACGAAGACCATCAACTGGTTTTCGAAAGAGATGGGATCTTGATATTTTCAATATCAAGCTGTCCTTGTATCTAACGTGACTCTCCGAAGCTCCAGAGCTATGAGCAATTATTTTTGGGATAGAATTCACTTTCTGCACAATATCTGAAAATTTTCCCAAAGATTTCTCCATCACCCATGGAATGTCCGAAACATTAAACATGAGATATGTTGAAAATATGCACAGCCTTTACAACATGAAAACCCGCATCGGTTGTGATCGCAGATATTTCATCTCCACTAATATTAAATTCTCCGAGGATCACATTCAGAGGATGGGTGCAATATCTTCCGCTGTATGACTTCCAATTGTTCCATCACATTCTCAGCAAACTGGGGACACTCGGGAAGTATCACTGATAAAATGAGCCGTTGAAGATATGCGATTGATTCGCTGTGAAGTTCAAAACTCTGTTGTCAAAGCAACATATCGTGTATTTCTTATGAAACTAGTGACAAAAGTTTTTGTTTCAGAAAATAAAGACGGTATTTCTTGTGAAACTAGTGACAAAAGTCTTAGTTTCAGAAAATAAAGACGGTATATGGTTCTCCGTCATTGATTTGCGACTTGGCATTTCATCACTCGGATCGAAAACCTCAACAAATTCTCGGAATCCATATTTTCCAACGATTGGATATGATTGCATCTCAATAGCTACGAAACAGGTCAACGATCTGTCAATTCGATCTCGGATTTGTTTCAAAAACGAAAATCGTGTTCTTCCTTGTCTATCCTAACATAATAGTGTAACTAATCACAATTGCATAAGGAATACAAAATTGTTCCTGGTGACTTGGAAGTGGTATGCAATATTCAAAAACATAGAATCATGTCGAATTAAGTAATGATGATGATATGAAATCTCACTTTTGATTATTGCCTGCCACTCCTCAGTCACCAGAAACAATTTTTCATCTCTCATACAATTGTGATTAGTTCTCTTCATATTATCATGAAAAAATTTGAACAAATGGAAAATGCCTGACGTAGTATTTTTCTCGTTCATCAAACCTCTCAATTCAAAGGAACCAAGAGACTGTTAACGTCTTTTTTGATTAAGATTCAACATGATATGAGTTATGAGTTTATGAATAAAAATCATATAATTTTGGTCCAATAAAATGTTTTTCAGTACCGATATATATCCTCTATAGTTACAACCCGATGAATATGAAACATGGATGTGAAACGCTACTCGCGTGGTCGCCGCCGCACTTGCACCCGCGTCTAAGAAAATTCATTGATGTGTTACCCGACAACAATGACACATTTTTCTCCGCATTTTTAGGCCCGGAGAGTATATATTTCATTGAAGCCTGGAAGGATATTCAGTTGCTGTATGTAGGACACGATTGAATTCTGATTTGTTCATAGGGTTCCCAATACAAAATCGCAAGAATGCAAAATTCAAATTCCTTTCCGTTGTCATTATGAAAGGGATGCGTACATTGGAATGTGATTGAACTCGTATCCGAATCAATCCAGTCATTCGCGAGTGATCCATTTCTATCCTCCGAAGGACAAGAATTCTCAAATAAACATTGTTACTAAACAAATTCGATCTTGAATGTAATATTTCAGGAGTGATGTGAGATACCCAAATACTTGATATTCAATGACTTCTCATCGATTTTTATGACCAAAGTGAAAATTATGAGCTCACTTCACGAATTCTGACACATATGCAACACGGATAGATATCTGACAAATCCCTTGGAGACTTCTCAAGGGTATCTTGAGCGAGAAATTGAGGAATCTGAGAGAGTTTTGGAGAATTCCTTGAAGATGTCTCGAAGAATTCATGAAAATGTCTTGGATGAAGCTTGAATTTATTCATGAAGAAAATTCTAACTTGTCTTCTCTCCTTCTACCCCTCTTCTCTCCAGCGCTCTCGCATTCTTATGAATTCTATTTTTCCTTGACCCTTGAGGTCGAAGGATTTGAACCCGGTGATTTCCCGACGTACCTACGCTTCAGTGACCTGACCTTTACGGACGATTTGATTTCAATGCATATAATTATCGGCATGGCATAGTGATCCTTTGGACAAAATACGCGAATGTTGATTGTATGAACAAATATCACCCGAGTTGACTGTACTCATACAAATAAGAAAGTTCAATGAATATGGTGAACTTTATTCACACCCAAAAAAGATTATCATCAAAATGAGCGTATCGCTCTCTATTTGATGCAACTTCTCCTCTAGTACATGGTATTGAAAGTATTCCTTTCCATGTGAGAGGATTAGTCTTTGTGGTGAAACAATTTCTATCTGTTCAATATTCATTCGTTTAGAATGGTTGGAATGGAATTGGATGATGGAATGTATGAAAATTTGATGATTACAAGAAATGTTAAATCCACAAATAACTTCGATAAAATAATTCCGAATAAAAAAAAATGCCGACTCTTGGTGTGGTTCTTTGTTACAAAATCAATTTACACAAGTACATATGAGCACAAAAGAGTGCACTTCTCAAATAGGAAGTTATAAACACGTGAAGATTATAACTAACGCTGAGCCGTTGCTCCGCGTCGTGCAAATCGGAGCAGTGAGACGCCGCGAATCTTGCATACACTTTTCCGCAAATTGTAATAATACAAGCAACAGAGCCCAGACGCCGTCCGCGGATGCTGCCAGAACAACCCTTTCGACCCTCAATTCCGGTAAGGCGATATAATCTGGTTCGATATTCAGCGGAGCACTAGCCTCACCCAACTTTTCCAGCCGAGGAGGCCCTTGTCACGACAGCTGGCACTGCAGCATCCTAACAGCCGGATTTCCCCTAGCGCCAATATCTGCGGGATTTTCTCTTCCCGCGACGAGTCTCCAGACTGCGTTGGAACCAATGACTGTATTCTCGAGACCCGATCAGCGACAGGAGTCTTCCACTTGCTGGGCGCACTGCAAATCCAAGGAAGCGTGACTGACGAATCAGTCCAACAAAATACAGGCATATCAGTGGGCGGCATGGAAGATCGAACGAAGCGGACTGATCTGGCTGGTGAATGTGCAGCGCATAATCTCAAGCGAGGAACCGTAACAGATTTAAGCGGTGCGACCTTAGTCTTGACGGCTGACGATGAGATCCTGACACAAGTATCTCCACCAACGCTAAGATACACTGAAGCTGCGGACGCCACGTTCGAGGCGTCAGCGAACCCATGTATGGCAATCTGTTCGGCCGATCGAGTTTGACCGGTCCAACGAGAAACAACAACATCCTCCAGATAGGTCAAATCTACATAATCACCCAAGCGCTGAGAATTCAAATCCGAGGGAAGAGGTTCATCTCATCCTCATTTCCGAGTCCACATAACCTGTAAAATAATTTTGGCCTCAATCGTTACCGCTGGAACGCATCCCAACGGATCAAAGTTGCACAGAACACAAGACAAAAAAGAGCGCTTGGTGAACTGAGGAATCTCTTGAGCTGATACCTGATGATAGAAACAATCCGATTCAGGGTTCCATAGAATCCACAGCAGGAGGAGTTTCTCATCCTGTTGAAGCAGCTTACCACAAGCTAAACCGTGATCTCGAGCATCAATATCAGCTAGCAATGCAGGAGTGTTGCTGGCTCATTTTCTCAGGCGGAAACCGCCCGCTATGAGCAGCTCCGATACTTCTAACTCAGGCGCTGAGCCAATTCTGAATCATTGGCCCCGAAAAGGACATCCTCCACATAAACTTGATTGTGAAGAACCTCAGCGGCGCTCGGAAATCCATCTCTTCCGTCAAGAGGCAGTTGTTTCAGCAGCCTGTTGGCTGAGAACGGAGTGGAAGCGGTGCCGTATGTCACGGTCAATAAACGAAACGAATCAAGCGAAGCATTCAAATGAGCTCCCCAAAAGATTTCCTGGAAGTCGACGTCGCGTGAATCAACCCAGATTTTTCGAAACATCTTCTCGATGTCCGAGTACAACACGGAACGAAAGCTGCGTCAACGACAAACCAGCGGAAACAAATCAGCCTGTAACTTGGGGCCTATTAGCAGAAAATCGTTCAATGATTTTCTATTAGCAGTACGCATTGGAGCGTTGACAACTACGCGCAATTTGGACGTTGAGCTATTATCACGCCAAACTGGATGATGCAAAAAAAAGCATCCTCGATGCAACGAATCCGCATTCTGCACAGGTTCCATATGCTCCAACGACAAATATTCATCTGAAAAACTCTGATAGGCGCGAAATTTATCAAGATCTGTCACCGAACGGGTTTCGTTTTCCAAAAAGAGTGGACGCGCAATGTCAGAGGATCGCGGCAAAGATACCTCAGAACTCGAATTTAACGGTAAACGCACGATATATTCACCATCAGCAGCACGAGAATGCGTTTCAACGAAATGCTTTTCGACTTCCTCAGGCTTGAATTCAGATGCTGTAGGAAGATCTTCGAGTTCCCAAAACCGAGCAAGCGATTGATCTAATTCATGACACAAACGAACGTGATTGATCGAGAGAGAGGTACTATTCGAAGGATGATTCCCGTGAACCACCCAGCCGAAAATACTATCCTGTGCAACAGGACCACGAGCAAATCACCTACGAATTTCGGGGAGCAAAATCTCCCCCAGATAATCAGCACCAATGATGAGCTCAATTGAACCTGATAGCAGGATCAGCTAATTTGAGATGCTGCGAGTGCTCCCAGGGCTCATTGATGTGCATCATACCCGGAGTATATGACGTCAGATGTGGTAGCACTAACGCTCTGACCTCTATGGCAGGACCACGGCGATGCGTTGGCTCAATGATGAAGCTAGCAGCAGCCCCGACTGGGATCGATGGATTGTCTCCTACAGCGCTCACCCTGGCATCCACGCGTCCTCCTCGAACGCTCAATGCTCGAGCAATTTCCTGCGGAAGGACAGTAATCTGAGAACCAAAGTCCAATAAAGCTCGTGCCTCAACAAATATCTCATCAGCAGCTCGGAATGAAACAATTGCGGTAGGCAATAATACCGTGCAAGGCAGTGATTTATGGATCATTTGAGGACAAAAGGACGATGCATGTGCATTTTCATTCGCGCCCTGTACTCGCGAGGATACAGCACTAGAATTGGCTGCAGAATTCTGTGTCGAACGACCCGAATGGTCTGATTGCAAGGGCTTATGCAGCAGAGAATGATGTCGCTGTCTGCATTGAAAGCATACATTGCTGCTTCCACACTCCGCTAAGGTATGTTCTTACTAAGGCAATTCATGCAGCATTCATTCGTTTCAACGAATTCCGAGTGATGAGCCACAGATTCCTGCTTGAATCTGTTACCGTGAAACAATCGATGCTCATCTTTGCACAAAATGCATCTGTCACTATGGGCATTGATGTGAAGAGAACGGGAAGAATTATTCCCGGTAGATTTGTTGAGCTGAATAGTGAGAGAAAACGGATTTTTGCGAAGCAGTAGATTCTAAAGCTCTGATGGTCGCATTCAAAAAAGTCTTGAGCCCAGTAAAAGTCGGACTGACAGTTGGATCCCTCAACTCAAACTCCCATTCCGTACGAGTTTGTACATCTAATTCAGCGACAATCAAATGAACAAGGATAGGATCCCATGTTTCATTACAAATTTAGAAAAATCCGTTGGAGCAATAATAGCATTTTTCGAGCAACCTCATTAATTACGTGAATCTTGTACATTACGTGCTTTCAAGGGTGAAATACTTATCAAACTGTGCGAATAAGCATCTATAATCAGCCGCTGGTTCTTGTATCGATCGGTCAGCGTTCCCCATGCAGCAGCGTAGTCAGCGGATGTGGTAGGCAAACTTTCAATCAGCAATAAAGCCTCACCAGTCAAGCATGATTTCAAGAGCTGCAATTTCTGCACATTAGAAGCGTGTGGATATGGAACGAGAATAGATTGAAATTGGTCCTTGAAGGCTTCCGAACGTGAATAAGAACTGGGGAACTTCGGAAGATCCGGCCGCGGTAACTGGAATAGCCTCGATTGTCCCTCACACTAAAAATTTTGTATTAGATATTAGCATATTTATGTTCTTTTTGGGATGTATTTGATTATGTCGTTATGAACCACAAGTATACGAGCATTCACCATACTTTCTCGTGAGGATGAAGATAAATATGCAATAATTTAAAATGAATATAATTCTGAGCCCCATAATGAAGTATATCCCACGAGTACCATAAAAATATAGTAATCTTCAATATAAGCTTTCCTCTGTGCTGCAATACATCATTCGCATCAACAACCGATCCAGCTATCGGTTGATTCGCTCTCAGCAGGAGTTTTGAGAAACCAGCAAGCGCTCACTCATAGGCATCCTCTATGAACGAACATTGATTCAGCTCGAAATATGAGTGCTCTTCCTTCTCTTCTTCTGACGTCGAAGTGACGAGTTTTGAATGAGTTGCTCTAGCATCATCCCAATAACTTTTGATGAGCTCGATACGTTTATTCACATTTGCAGGATCAATATGTGCTACCCCCAATTTTTTGAAACCGGCAACACTTCTCTTAATTAAGCCACCACACAGTGGTCGATTTGATCAATTTATGTGGCCAAAAGTGAATTTTTAAAAGTAAGCCGGGTAACAAGAAAATTCGTTCCCTGTTCTACTAGGGGGTTTTGAAAACAATACTCAACTCCACCCATCTCTCATCATTTCGACAAAACGGCCTGAAGATAGTAGAAATTCGATTGTTGCTAGGGAGGAACGTCTCGATCTCTGACACTCTCGATGTGAACGACTCTTCCAAGTGCATATCTTCGTATCTATATCAGTTTTTCTATGACGAGGGATGGCTTCCGGTACTCCGAGTGAGCACATAATTTCAACAAATTCTCAGGTTCTCAAGAATAACCAACCTTAAGTAGATTCTTTAGAGATAGTTCAGTTTTGCAAAGCTATTTAATCATGTTTCCCTGTTCATCCCGACTTGGGCTACAAGATTCTTCCGATCTTTAATCAAACACGGTTGATGGAATCTCCTCTCAATTCGCTCTACAATGCATCTATTATATTTGTTCCTCCACTTTTACCATTCAATATTGATCTGTATATTTCAATCATGCTTATTCACATGTGGTGAATACTCACTTTTATACGCAAACAATTTCCCGATGGTAGATTTGAGGTGACGTGAATAGGTACTTTGACATGATAAGGTCTCCATGATGGGACGCATAATATTCTCAAGATTTTACTTTCGAAATCGAGAGACACGGTAGTGTCTCGAGCCAAGTACATGAAAAAAAATTAGAAAAAAATCGATCAAGGGTACCATATATACGCGAGACGCGACTGTGTATCTTTACAGCAATAGATGGATTTAACCTCTTTGGAAAATAGTTAGATGCACAATAACTCGTATTATGTTGCATGTAACAAAAAAATAATCACATTTCTGCTGTATAATTCAAATACGCGTTTCCGATTGAGCCCATAATACCTCAGATCACTTGAAGTATTGTGGAGATATCATGATTTTCCATTCAATCTGCTTCCATCCAAAACATTATGATTTTTTCAGGTTTCCTTCTTCTCTCAATCTTTCGGATTCCGATCGAATACAACAAGGCAGCGTTCACAAATTTTACGTATATTATCATAGGTTATTACATCCCGTTCTGTGTGTTCCGTAACTCATCAATCGAAAGTTACGAAAGATCAAAAGAAATTCCATTGGTTATTTCTTATGAAAATTAATCACCTCACAAAATTGACAAATCGGATGGCACGTTGACGGAATTCTGAAATACGGTTCAGTCCAGCAACTCAAGAAGGCCCGTAGAGAAAATATAAACAAATAATCTGTCCATGTAATTCGACATATTGTTCACCGGATAATCTAGATTATTACTGAAATTGATTAGAAATCTACTGGTTTGATTTGAATACCTGAATTTAGTGATACGAAGTGAGGAATAACACCAATCATAATAGATTTGAAATTGATCGTGTTTTTCTAATTAAGTGTGTGTTGAATTAGTTCAATATGATAGTTCAAGATGATAATACATAGGTTAGGTAGCACAAATGAATAAACATTTTGTTCAAAAATATTGCCAGCTCCGTCACAGTATTTTGAGTTCCGATATTTATGATATTTTAGTATAATAAAATACATAGGATAAAAATTACTCATGAGATACCAGTAGAAGATATAAATCGAAAACTATCGGAGATGAATTGTGTACACAAATATTAAAAATTGAATCTTTATAATCTAAATCACTTGTGATATAATGTCATTCTACTGAATATTCTCTCCAGTACCTAATCAACAATTATGTGCAAGATCAAAAAAGAAATTACAGAGCAATTCTTGTGTCTACACTGTTGGTTGGAATATATTCGGACCATAACATGAGTATTCATTGATTGATAATATGTTGAAATAAGACTCATCAATTATTGATTGCGTATTTTCCTGTCTGTTTGTAAGTATTCTCAATGGTAGTGCATCAGAACAACGATAGATTGATTATCAAATTTGATTCCAGAAAGTCGTGTAGTTATGACTCGTCGCATAGTTTCTGGTAACAACATTTTGTTTCATGTGCTTTCTTCTTGGAATCTATATCCTTGACATCGATACTTTTCTAGAGTCCTGCTATAAGAAACAAAGCTGGTATTTGACATCAAGATCTATAATATTGTGGTATATTTGCTACGCTCCTGTCTTTTCAACATTCACCTATGGATTCGCTTGGAGAAATTTATAACAGTCTACTGAACACGCATACTTGTAATATATATCATCTGTGTTTCTACCTCCAGCAAAATGGTACATGACTTGATGATCACTTACATTGCTCATAAATTCAAGAACCTTTATGAACAATAATGATATGTCACGTGCTCTGTGTTCTTGGAGTTTGGATCGTGTATGAAAACGAAACAAAGGATCAAATTATCATCTCTTCAAATAAAGCCTTTGGGAGTGTGAATACTGTTTAGAGAACGTATTGCAACATTTTGGGTCTTCAAAAGCTAAGTATTCGATTATTCGATGACTGATTGGTTTCAAAAAACAATTCGAACGTCATTAACATAATTGCACTATGTTTTCATATTTTCATGAGAATAATTTCATCATTTTATCATGTAACAAGACTCTTTCAATTTTATATATCACGTATGAGAATGAATAATAATCAAATGGAAATAGATTGGAATTTAGAGAGCACAATCTTTATTCAATTCTTTTTCTCTTCTTCTCTCTGAATAGTTTATATATATTTCGATCAGAACATCTCTTAATTGAAAAACAATTGCATCCTAATATAGATGGATACAGATACAAATTATAGACAGATACGTGTATATATATATCGTTTATATATAAGTATCTAGACATAGACATTTATATATCAATAGTACATTCGATAGGGAAGTATATGAATCGCATATTCAATATATAGATGTTGAAGATGAAATCTAAGATGTTCGCACGCAATCAGCTTAATATTAAGATACAACATTTTTCTATTAGTTCCCCAGATATAACAGCCGATCCATAATAGATGGAATCGAAATTTTTGCCGTTTATATCAGTTATTTCAATTATGCCGAAAATATCTCTAAATAGAAAAGGAAACGACGTGGCACTGAAGTCGTGTGATTTCACTAGCTGATCAATACAATTATAAAATTCCAAAACACATACAATTTCAAGGATATGATTCTGTATGTATGTAGTTTGACATCTTCATCAGTGAAGACAATAATTGAAAGAAATACAATTCGAACCTTGACCGTGTAGATTGAGGAGCGATGATTTTCAATGGTCCGGATCAGATGAAGCCCAGATAATCCACATCGCCAATATATTTCGGAGTTTTTCCAGTTGTTTTGTCTTCCTTTTGTCGGTTACGTTTTGGAATTCCTTGGTTGTCCTCAATCAATTTTATTCATTTCCCTCCGATTAATTCCGTGGATGACAATTCGATACAACAGTATAATTCATCAGTAGGGAGGAGTGCGCACTCCTTACATATAGGTTGACGACGGTGTCATCGATACGAAATCTCGTTTTCATCTGATTCCTTTTCTTGTTCATTAGTTCATCCACTCCCCTACATCTCCTCTAATCGTTCATCCCTCCCAAGGTCCTCATCTTCGGTTTGTACAGAACTCTACTATCTGGTTCTGCCGTCAGATCACGCCTTATACAACATTTATATATACATTATATACAAACTCTATGAGTCGAACTTTGTTCCTTTTTCATATGAGAAACTGCTCAAGATCGTACTATTGTACGATGTCAATCTCACAATTATCCCCCTTAATGGTATATTCCTGTCCAGGAATAAACCATCAAATTCTAGCCGTACAGATGGTCTCCTATGCCTCTTTAGTTCTTATATACCTGACTTACAGTCCTAATCGAGTTCAGACTATTAACATTTTATCCTGTTACATCTGTATATAACACGTCCGCCTATCAAACTATCCTATATTATTGTGAGTCCATACATTCAATTCATTTTACCTTATGTTACTATTACAGGGTGTCCAGCGTCACACAGTGCACAGTGGGCCAGGTAGCTGGAAAAGTGGCCAAAATTAAAAATGTCGTCGGAATTGTTCTAAACCTGGCATATAAGGGTTTTTGAGGTCGCTGATTCCGAATCTACAGTCAGATTGGGGAAATTCAACATGGCGAATCCAATATGGCGGGCTCAAATGTTGAAATTCTCCGAATTCCTTGGAAAGTCTTTTCCAGGGGTTTCCAGGGTCGCTGATCACGGATCTGTTGCCAGATTTCGGGAATTCAACATGACGGATTTGATATGGCGAGTTTAAATGCTCAAATTCACCGAATTTCCTGAAAATTTGTCCTGAGGGGTTTTCAAGGTCACTGATTTCAAATCTGTATTCAGATTTGGAAAATTCCATATAGCGGTTCCAACACGACGGATTTTCATTTTCAAATCCATTGGATTCCCTTTGGCTCTTCCACAGTAAAAAATTTTTCGTCATTGTGTAAAGTGTTCAAATTTGTGTGTTGAATATTTAACATTCTAGAGTGTTGATTCAACACAATGATTGTGTTGAATCAACACTCGCAAATGTGGAATATTTGACACACAAATTTTAACACTTTACACAATGAGGAAAAATTTTTTACTGTGTCACTAAGAGGTTTTTGGGATCGCTGGTTTCGAATTCGATGTCAAAATTCCTCATTTAAAATGGTGAGAACTACATGATTTCCGAAGATTTGAAATAAAATCCTGTGTTTGGTGGTGGCCAAGGTTGTTAATTCTACACATTAGGTACAAAATTTGAAATTCAAGATGATGGAATCGATATGATATCCAAAATTATTGAAATTCATGAAGTGTGCGAGAACAATGTTATTTAGAGTTTTTTAGGCTGCTAATTACGAATTATTAATGAATTTTTTGTCGAAAGTTGTCTTTTTCTTACAGAAAAAATTCTATAAGATACCTTCCAAATACACACACTTTACTTTTTTGAAGCAACGACAATTCAGTTATACAACTTGATTCACGGCTAAGATTCGCTGCAGTTATGCACCCAGGATGTGCCACAAGGAGGCTCCTAGTCCGAATTTACATCCCGTATTTTTTTTATTCACTTTTTTTTGTATTTTTTCTATCACTTATTTTTTGTATTTTTTTTTGTCTTTTTTTCATTTTTGTCTTTTTTTTTGTTTTTTTTGTGGTTTTGTTAACATTTTTCAATCATTTATAATCAATATGTATTCAATCATTATCACTGATTTCTTCATCAGATAATTCTACCCCATCTAACAATTCATTGAAAGAATTAAATTCAGTCTGTTCCACATCTCCTGTTTTGCACTCATCATTATCATCATCATCACTATCTCTGTCATCTATCGAAAGTAGCTGTCTGACTTCCACTGGTAATGGCAATCGTTTTCTCCTGCGAATTCGAGATATGATACTCATGTTGGATACAATTGGATCAGAGGAATCCATTATGCGATAGAACAAATCTTCCAAATTCGCTTCCCTGCTACAATGTCTACTATGGTTGAGTCTAGAACTTTTATAGTCTTTATTACGAGATTCAGATGCCTCTCCTCCAAACATACCTACTGGTAGAACACAGTATTTCATTATGTCTCCAGCATGAATCAATATCTTATGAACTGTGGATGGCATAGGGTACCATGGATAAAGGGAAATATATAATTTCGCTGTATCCATACAGAACTCTTGGAATTTCTTTACGTTGACAGGGAGTTGGCAAAAAAGAGGAATGAGAATAATTTTAAAGTTATGCACCAACTGATAATCAATGTTCAAGCAGTCAGCGAAAACATCTGCATTTTGGAATGCTCTACGCACCGTGTTTCCATCGTTAGTACTACCACTACCATCTGATTTTGGTTTATCGACTATTAGACCTAATTTATCATGTAAGGATTTTTGTATTTGAGCTTTTTGTTCTGCAAACAGCTTTTTCTGCTCATAAGTTCTGACCTGCCACTTTTTAATATTCATTCGATAGGCTATGCGCAAACAACATTCGAACAATCTAATCCATGCATGTAACGGACTAACACCATACTGAAGTGAGTTCTGATCAGGAAGAAAAGTGTTTGTTTGCCCAAGAATATTCTCTATAATATTAAATTGTTTCGGAGTAGATTTGCAAATAGGGCAGCTCTGTAAGGATTTGGTGTTTGTTAAGATTTGCAATACCTTTCCATCAATCAAAGTTAAATGCATAGAAAAATGGATTCTTATTTCATGGCCACTGCTCATCACGATACTCAAGGTATTTAATTGATCAATCTGATTTTGAATTTCCAATTTTCGGGACAGAATCACTTCCGCTGATTCTTTGATGAATTCTAATTTAATAGGACGACAAAATCTTGGAGATTGTGAAGCATTATTGTACCAAATTACCTCTCCATTTTGGCATGTTAATTGTAAAGGAATCAGTGTGGTTGCAAAAATATTTTCATCATTTGAGCCGACATTATCTGAACCAACAATAAAACGTTGCTTATACCTTGAATGACCACTGCTACCATCGAATCCCCAAGAACATGTTAAAACAAATTCTGATTCTGTTAATGCATATGTATCCATCACTCTTAGTAAAACTTCTTCTTGCATTTCGACTATTCGTTTACTTGTATGGTTCAATAGTGATTGAACGGAAACCTGTGCTATATGTTCATTTATCAGAATGTCATCTTTTGGTGGTCTCAAAATATTTTTAGTTTCTCTTAAGTTATTGTAAGCTGACCATATGTCAGCTCCGCAATTCTTAGATTCTTGACATATAGCATTGGATGTCTCCTTTGATAAAGATTGATCTAATAGAAAAACTAGAGCTCCTAAAGGAGTTTTCTTTATAATTGAAGACGGTGCCATATTCATCAATTTCATCACCTTAGAAGCACGAGAGGGACTTTTTGTTATTTCATTTAGTATTACCTTCACATCATTTTGTCCAGATACATTAGCTGCATGACGTGCAGCCGATAGAAGTCTTTGTGGATCATAAGCATTGGCAGCACTAATAGCTGAAACATATCGTCTTTTTGATCTATCAGACTTCTCCGTGTAATCAAGAGATTTTCTACCAGGACCTGCTACTGAGGATCTGAATATAAAATCAGGTAAAACAAATTCAGAATCAAGCCATTTTTTATTTTTCAAAAGAAATCTATCAATCATTCTATTTGCAGCCTCAAATTTTATATCCCGTTTTCTTTTGATAGTTGATAATGCAAGCTTAAGACAATCTATATTTTTTTTATCCAAATCACTTACGTTTTTATTGAGCTCATTTAATATGTATGTAACAACTGAATCTTTTTTTGGTGAATTTGAAAGCAACTCAAGAATTTCTCTTTTGGTGAATTTCATTTTATGCACATGAAACGAAACTTTCACATTCACCAGCTGCTATAAATTGAATCGACTCTTACAAAAATGAAAAAGACTGAGTATTGATGAAATGCTCACTTTATCCTGAAAGATGAGGTTCATGTGATAAACTAAGTGCCATTAACCGAACTTCTCCGATAATCTTCGTATAGCATATAACGCATCAGAATCATAAGCGAAGAGTAATGTTGCCGCGAGCCGCAAAATAAGCCGTAACGAATTCCAGGTTTTAAATTATCTGAATCCAAAGTGACCTGCTCTTTAGTCAACGAAATTGCCCCAAAATCCAATTTATCAGACCTTCAACTGAATTTGAAGGTTCAAATTGTGATATATCTTCATTGAAAAAAGTTTAAAATCAATCTACACTCGAGCTGGACCTATGCTGTTGGATGTAGAAATCGGTTGCAAATTCAAATTACAGAACTACGAGTTTATATGAACTTCTGAATGAGACTATAGGACCATCCAACCAAGTATTCAGACAATTTTCACGTCTCATAGTCCTATTTGAATCCAGTTGAAATCTAAAGCTCGTTACGGCTCGTTTTGCGGCTCGCGGCAACACTAGCGAAGAACCTTCCCAACACACACAAATACCGGCGTTTCAAAGGACCATTGAAGCGCCGCTATCAGCATCGTTGGACCATTGATGGTCCATTAAAACGGCAACAATTGGTGTTTATGGGGTTAAGAAAATTTGATGAATTTTCAAATTTTATTCCGCCATATTGGATCCGCCATCTTGAATTTGCAAAATCTGACCTCAGATTCATGATCAGCAACCCTAAAAACCTCTGTACACCAGAATCCAGACGGTTCTAATGAAATTTTCAATTTTTACCACTTGTTCAAATATTTGTCCCATTGACGTAACGAGTTTTCATTCACATTAAATACGATTTTTCTGACTTCTGAATGAAAACGGGCAAAAAGGGGCATATCCACAGTGTTGAGAACTCTTTCACGGAAAGTTTGGTATATCATTCTGT
Source organism: Gonatopus flavifemur (assembly GCA_018340375.1). NCBI lineage: Eukaryota > Metazoa > Arthropoda > Insecta > Hymenoptera > Dryinidae > Gonatopus > Gonatopus flavifemur. The sequence continues at coordinate 19,216,009 of JAFFJZ010000009.1, forward strand.
CCATTTGGAAGTGGAAGCTCGGGGAAGGTTCAATTCGAAGGTACAGAAGTGCAGTAAAACCTAATTAAATGAGACAAACTGAAATGATTAGACTGAAAATATAGCATGGAAAATGTTATTTCTTTACAAATATCATTAGAATTATGCAATTACAAGATAAATATGCACTGCTGCAATGTCTAGAGAAATGATATTGAGTTCGGAGCATGTATAAACTCAATGACAATGCATTCATTTTTCAACATAAATTTGAAATAAAAATGTCCTTTATGAGGGACCTAAGCTACCAAAAGTAACAATATTTTTTGATTCAGTGTGTCAAAGTATATGGAAACAAATCATGATGTTTATATTTATATTCAATCAATTTGAAAAAGAATCGTTTTTGGCCACGCAACTAGATTTCTGGCCCACTGTGCTCCACATAGAATACATTTGACGTCATAAACAGACGTTTGATGTGAACGAACGGTTTGACTGATAGATCTGTTGGGTATGTCATTAGAAGAGTTAACAGATTTCTTATCAAAAAGTGAATTCTGAGCAGCAGTTAATTCCAAAGCTCGAATTGTGGCAGATAAAAGAGATTTGAGTTCAGCAAAAGCAGGAGTAGCAGTAGAATCTTTCAATTCAAACTCCCACTCCGTACGAGTCTGTAAATCCAATTCACTTACAAGCAAGTGGACAAGAATCGGATCCCATGAAAGGTTACATACCTTTGAATTTGTCAGTGCAATAATCGCATTGCTAGTACAATCCAAAAGATTCCTCAAATCCTGAACATTCCGTGTTTTTATACAAGATATACTTATAAAACTCCCAAGATACGCTCCAACAATCAGTCTTTGATTCTCGTAACGGTCTGTCAATGCAGTCCACGCAGCATCATAATTATCGCCTGTGGTTGGTCAGCTCTCAATCAGCAATAAGGCCTCTTCCTTCAAGCACGACTTCAGGAACTGCAATTATTACACCTTAGAAGTGTTTGGAAATGCTTTCAAAATCGACTCGAATTCATCCTTGAAAGAACTTCACCCAATATAGGATCCTGAGAATTTCGGTAGATTGATTCTCGGCAGTTGAAAAGGTCGAGTTTGCACCTGCGAAGCGTCATTTACATTGGAAGCGGAAGCAGAAGAAGTTTGAGCAATGACAGGTAAAAGATCCATAAAACCATTCAAAGATTCTTCAATCATTTGGAACTGGTTTGAACGAAAATAATCATGTCCTTCTTTTCCGCATCTGTTGCCATCATTATTAATTTTGAATGAATGGCTCGCGCTTCGTCCAAATAACCTTTCAGAAGCTCTATTCGTTTGTTGATCTTTATTGGGGTGGAATTTTGCTCCCCAAGCTTTTTAAAATTTGCGACGCTTCTTCTAATCAAACCACTGGTGAATTCTAACGATGCAATAAGTTCATCCATCTTTGTTTCTTCTCTTTTATAAACCTTGGTGGTGATAATGAAAATCAATAAGAAGCGGTAACAATTCTCGAGCCAGAAAAGAAACGAACGATATCAAACAGTGTAATAACAAGTAACAGATATACTTATCTTGTCTTCGTTTCTCACGGTTGGCTCACATATACGTCCCTTCGCACGTATACTCCTCCCTTTTCGCCAATCCCCTCTTCACGTATGCAGCACCGGTCAGAACAAAGACGACTTACTTCCTCAGGCGAGGGCAGATACACGGAAGATTGATGACGTCACAGCGACTTGGAGGTGGTTGAAATTCTCAAGTAATGATATAGAGCATAGATGTTCCCCAGCAACAGCGAGATACGTTACGAGAATCGAAGTTTATGTTTCCCAGCATTCAAAGCGTATTGAACACAAGGTCAACGGTGCCCAAACATGAGCCGACACGAAGAGGAAAACGATTAAAACAGATTATAGATAAGAATCGAGACAGATATCCAGCTCGGAGGACCAGCCATGAAATGGAAATAGTTAATGAGGAAAGAAATATAAAACTCAATAGGATAGCTGATAAAGAAAAGAAAGGAGAAAGTGGGAACGCAAGAATGATTAATTGAACGACTATTTATTCTCGAACTAATTCCATTCAAAATTGCCGTAAACCGGCTCAACTCTGATCTTTAATTACCAAATTGGAAACAAAATACTCATTGGAGGATATGATAAATTATAAAGGAAAGAAAGGTTTCGGAGCGGTGAGTCGTTGCTCCACGTATAAAGCGCATATACACCCAAAAGCACCCCACACTCACACAGCAAAGAAAAGCACTTGTTGCTCTGCAATTGAGCCAAATAACACTCGAATTCATACAATTATGTGAGCAATAGCATTGAGAAAACCCATTAAGGAAACCATTTATAGAGCAAGCACATTCGAGTTTCGCTCAGAATTACATGGAATCTACACTCTGATTTGAACGAACGCTTCGCAACGACTGACTAATTTACATAAATCATCGCTCGCTTGATCTTCAGATTCAAGTAACGCATACACGCCTAGGCACGTAGGTGATGAGCGCAGAACCGGCTATCGGCTATCAGGCGCCTTGCAAATATAACGCGTATCCACAACAGGAGGGAAAAAAGTGGTTTTCGTACTCAGACTTGAATAATCATCATCATGAAGTAATCAGTCTCATGACTGGTTTGATGGGATCCTCCAACCCTGTCTATCATCCGCTAACCGCTCAATTTCTGCATATCTACGATAACCCTTAACTTGTATAATTTGCTTCATATAACTCAATCTAGGTCTATCTCTCCGAGTTTTACCATTCATTTGTCCTTTCAATATTGTTTTCAAGAAGCTATCATGCCCTAATGTGTGTCCTATCCGATTACTTCTTCTTTTCGCGACCTGCCTCAAAAGACTCCTTTTTTCACTTACCTTCTCAAGTACTCCTTCATTTTTCACTCTCTCTATCCACTTCACTCTGAGCATTCTTCTATAACACCACATTCCAAGAGCTTCAGATGTTCCTTGGTCCGTTTTCTCAATTGTCCAAGTTTAGCAACCACATAATGCTGTGCTCCAAACGTAACTCTTCAAGAATTTCTTCCTTACTGCTATGCTAATATTCTCCAAACATAGTAACTGTTTCTTCTGGTGGAAAGCCTGTTTTCCTTGTGCTATTCTTGCTCTTATATTTCTCTCGCTTTTACCGTTTTCTGTAATTATGTTCCCTAGATATTCAAATTCTCTCACTTGCTGAATTGTCTCTGCATTTATTTTCATTCTCGTTCTTCTTGATGTTTTCGCTGTTGAACAAATCATGAATTTTGTTATGTCCTTATTTTTATCCCTACAATAGTTTTCTAGTAATTTTGTTTTCATAGTGTTGAGAGTATTTTCTAACTCGTAGCTGATATAGTTATGTCATCCGCAAATCTGCACATGCTTACATTTACACCTCGGAACTGTAATCTCAATCGCACTCGCTCCTTCACTTTGTTCATCGCTTCTTCTATATACAAATTGAAAATCAATGGCGATAGTGAGCATCCCTGTCCCACCCCTCTTCTAATTTGTGCTTCTCTTTTTTGACCCTCTATTTCTATTATTGCGGTTTGATTCTTATATAATTCATATATTATTCTTCTATCTTTATAATTTATTCCCACCTTCTTCAGGATCGCAAACATCTTCTCCCAGTCCACATTATCGAAAGCCTTTTGTATATCTACAAAACCTATGTACACAGATTTCTTCAGCGCTATCCTTTTCTCTATTACTGCCCTGAGTGCCCTATCCTCGAAATTAATTCCTACCTTTTCCAAAATCGTGAACATCTCCTCCCAATCAACACTATCGAATGCTTTCTGTATATCTACGAAACCTATATACACAAACTTTTCTCTACTACTGTTCTGAGTGCTAATGTTGCTACCCACGTTCCCCTATTCCTCCTAAAACCAAACTGATCTTCTGCTAATCTATCCTTTATTTTATTCTCCATTCTCCTGTATACAATTTTTTTCAGTATTCTTGAGGCATGTGAAGTTAAACTAATCGGTCTGTAGTTCTCGCATTTGTCTGCTCCTTGTTTTTTTCAAATTGTAAAAGAATTATGGGTGGTGCATGGCAAATTTGGGTTCTCTCAAGATCGTTCCCTTTGCTCATTGCAGACGAAATTCAAGATATACATGATTTAGTTTGGAAGAGTCTCGTAAGGTCGACAGGAATGATAGAAATCGCTTGCGCGCCTGAAATATCCCCATCCTGCTTGGGTTATTTACAAGCATTGATAGATGATTATCTCATTTGGAGATGGTCTTTATTCTCCAAAATCCACTGCGTTCCAAGCATCATTATTCGGAACATTATCCCAAACTTATTTCGGAATTCGGTCCTTTGATTCGCGTTTGGACCTTGCGCTTCTGAAGTGAGCACACTTCTTTGAAGAGATTCGTGCGGGTGCTGCGGAATTATGAAAACGTTACATTTTCTTCAGCAGAGAAACATGCATTGTTTCAAAGTTTATTACGCCAGGGAGGAGGGTTGGAAACCTCAAATTATTTGCAACAAGAAATTCCGTTCAATGTACAATTGTATTCGGAAACTCTACAATCGGTGATAGAGGAAACAGGATTAACCACTCATATTACTGAATGATCGAAAATTGTGATTAAAGGGCTTCTTATGAAAAGGGAAAAATAATGGTAGTGAAACAAGGAAATTATCAATCGGATGTAGAGATGGGTAGAATCCCATTGATATTGAATAATTGTAATGAAGCAATATACTTGGTGGTTGAAGTTTTGACTTCAACTTTCAGATCACATCTACGTCTCTGTGAACTTGGGAGTTCTTCACGTTATGAATGTATTCCTTTGAAAGAGTTCGTATTCCATGAACATCTGCCAATTCATACTGTATAACCATCCAATATGTCAAACTAAAATATGCGTTGGTAGGGGAGAGGCATGCAGGTTGGACCGTGTTTTGTTCTTGACTTATAAGATTAGAACAGGAAATTATTTGATCAATATCTATATACCACTGGAAAGTGACGACCTCCAGCTTTATTCCGTGATGGAAAGCTCCTTGATTGCTTTGAAATACTGCGGAATACAAGCGATTTTTTGAAGTTGGAAACAATTGGTTGAAAAAAAGTAAGCATGCAAGTTGAGCCACTTCTGAAAATTCGCTGAGAAGGTAGAGGAATGCATTCTATACATCAGGTATGGAATTTGTAGCCGATATTTATTCATTTCAAATAGTTTTAACATTAGAATGATGAAATATCACTGACAATGAAATCATGATCACCGATTCCATGGTCTGTCTTTCTCTCCCTTCGGCATGCGATTCTGAAATAGAAAAATCACCGAATACTTGAGGTTACATCCAATTTAAACATTATTCTGATCATCAAAGATGATCGAAATGGTGTTTGAATACTTATATGACAAGAAAAAGTAGTGGCCCAACCTGCATGTTTTGGATGGCCCAATCTACATATTCAATGCAACTTTGCAATTGCAAGAGCATTATTCTAATTTCACAATATGATCGGAATATGTTTTGTGCAATTCGGAGAAATTGGGAAAAAAACATGATAGATTGATTTACCTTCATCAATCGATGAACACTATCCTCTTCCTATGAAATGAAATAAATTGGAATAAAACTTTTTTGCACGTTGTTCCTTTTGCTTCCTGGAATACTCATAAGAGGTGTCTGTTTTTGCATTCTATGCACATGAAAAGTTAACATACAATAAGACTCGACTTCAATCGTCATGAAATCAGAGTTGCCCACGGTTGAAAATACAAGAAACTCCCTGGCCTAACCTGCATACCACTTCAACCTGCATGCTTCTGCCCTATTTAAAGATTCTTGAATCTAAACTGAATCACCATTTTTCCTAAATTCCCGTTATACATAGGAGAATGAAAAACTCACTGAATTCTCAACTATTTTTTGTAATACATTTCCCTTTTTGAATTTCAAATTGTAGAAATAAGTATAATTCATGCAATTCAATATCAGACCATCTTTCATTCTCTACGATTCCAAGAAAGTTCGTAATATATTTCTCATATAGACATTTATTGAATGCGAAGTTGTGAATATTGTACTAGATCAAATGTTCCTGTATACAGCACCCTGTTGTTTCCCACTGTTGTGTCTTTGGATCGAGCAAAACGGCTTTTAGTTTGTGGAGACAGTATTGAAACAATTGTAGATTCAGCTGTCAAAAATTTGAACCTACCAGATGGACAATACAGGGTACTGTATATTAAATAATAAAATCACTGCATGAGAATTGAATATTATTCATCATCATGGAGTAATCAGTCTTATGACTGGTTTGATGAAATCCTCCAACCCTATCTATTATCCGCTGACCGCTTAATTTCTGCATATCTACGACAACCCCTATCTTGTATAATTTGCTTCATACAACTTAATCTAGGTCTACCTCTTCGAGTTTTACCATTCATTTCTTCTTCTAATATTGTTTTCAATAAGCTATCATGCCTCAATGTGTGTCCTATCAGATTACTTCTCCTTTTCACGACCTGTCTCGAAAGACTCCTTATTTCATTTACCTTCTCAAGTACTTCTTCATTTCTACTTCCTCTATCCACTTGATTCTAAGCATCCTTCTATCCCGATTGGAAAAATTCGATGGATTCCGATAGATTCCGATAGAAAACCTATTGGAACCCATTGGAATCCATGAGGTCTATTTGGAAGACAGAAAATGTAAGCAATGGAGGTATCGGAAATTGTTGGGAATCTCCATCATTGTGCTCTGATTTGGAAATCCTTATAGTCCACGAATCGGAATTCATGAGTTTTATGCATTGATTGACTTCTATTTGGAATCACAATGCTGATAAGTATTTGATTCGATGAGGATTTTCCAGTTTGTTCGATAATTCCATATGGGCCTGAGGAAATAGTTTCAGCCGTATTCGTACATGAAGTATACCAATCGTTTTTTATTGGGATTCGCATTTCAAAAATGAATAGGCTGGATGAGGGTAATCCAATATTTATATTGATGCATTTCTATCTGGATAGACCAACTTTTGGGTGTATGAATTTTATTGGATTCTATTGGGAAGTGCGATTGGATAATCAATAATACTGTTATTTTATTCCATGTGGAAATACTGTAACGAATACACATAATTCTCCAATTGAATACAATTAACGAATACCCATAATTTCCCAATTGAAATCAATCAATAGTGCCGTAGGCTGCTATTGGGGGTTCCTAAAATTCCTGTTATCGGAGATGACAAATCATTTATTCAGCCACTTCTATCGCCTTACGATTGGAATCTCCAATCGAAGGACATCCATATGAGATGTATGAATTGAATAGCGATTGATAATCATGTTATTGATAGGTCTTATCGGAATCCATTGGGATATCCGATGTGAATATTATGGAAGAATTCAGTGGATTTTGTTGGAACTTCCCATTGAAAGAATCACATGTCATTCAAAGTTCCTTGAGATGGGAGGGAATCTAATGGGATGAAACCCTTTATACCTACGATTTCCAATTTTACGATTTTCCATCGATTTGCATTTGGTATTCCAATTGGAGGACGTCCATATGGTATGCATGAATGAAATCAGCGTTACCATCCCGGGAATTCTGTTGTTCTGTGATTTGTCATTCTTCCTAATAAATAAACGGAACTGGCTAATCCCGATAGATTCCGGGATTTGGTGGCGACACTGGATGAGATAGCGATTCAAATGCATTTTATTGATATTTCTTCATCGGAATCCATCAGGATATCCAATATAGATGATGTGAAAGAATTTATTGGTTTTCATTGCCACTTTCCATTGAAAGAATGAAATTTCGTTCGAAGTGTTTCTAAATGGAAGAGAATTTGGTTGAATACAAATTCACGACCATGGCGATTTTCCATCGATTTGCATTTGGTATTCCGATTGAAGGATGTCCATATGACATGTATGCATTGAGAGGCAATTCAAAATCATTTTACTGATATTTTTCATCGGAATCGATTGGGATATCCGGTATAAATATTGTGAGAGAATTCATTGGATTTCTTTGGAACTTTCCATTTGAAGCATGACATTACATTAGAAGTTTTCCCAAGTGGCAGAGAATTTGATTGAATAGGAATTGACGAGTACGGCGTGACGTTTTCCATCAAGTTGCAATTGTTGTTGTTGTTATGTGGATATTGAGAGAGAATTTATTGCATTCTATCTGAATTCTTCATTAAAAAGCATGACATCTCATTCAAAGTTCCCTAAAATGGAAGAGAATACGAAATTACCATTACGACGATTTTCCGTGGATTCGCATCTGGTATTGCAATTGAAGAACGTTCATGAGACATGTGTTGAACGAAATAGCGGATTCCAAGTGATACTTTCAACGGAATTCATTGGGATATTCAATACATGTATTGCGAAATTCATTGGTTTTTATTGGAACTTCACGGAGAGAAAAAATTTGCTGATGCAGCAAATCGAGGTATAATATATAGAATAGCAAAATTTTTTGCTGACCTAGCGAAGAATTTGCTATAACAGCAATCGTGTTAGCTACGACAGCAATTTTTTAGCTGTGGGAGCAAAAAATGTTTGCTCCGCCAGCAAATTTTCAGTATTATATACAGAATAGCAAACAAATTTTGCTGGGATAGCAAACATTTTCCGCTGCCACAGCTGAAAATTCGCTGTCGCAGCTAACAAGACTGCTGGAACAGCGAATAGTTGGCTGTCACAGCAAAAAATTTGCTGCTCTGGCAAAAGGAACACAGCAAAAGTAGATTTCGCTGTCACAGCGAATTCCTTTCTCTCCGTGTTCCTATTGAGAGAACGACATTTCATCAAAAGTTTTTCTAAATAGGAGAGAAGTGGATTGAGTACAAATTCACGATCGCAGCGGTTTTCCATGGATTTGTATCCGGTATTCCAATGATTGTAGGATGTCTATATGACATGTATGCATTGAATAGCAATTCGAAATTATTTTACTGATATTTTTTCATCGGAATCGATTGGGATATCCGATATAAATATTATGACAGAATTCATTGGATTTTGTTGGAACTTCCCATCGAAAGCATTACATTTGATTTGAAGTTTTTCAAAATAGAAGAGAATTTGATTGAATAAGAAATCACGAGTACGGCGCGGCGTTCTCCATCATGTCGCAATTGTTCTCTGAATTGCAGGACATCCATATGACATGTATTCATGAAATAGCAATTTCCAATTCTCTTATTGATGTTTTCAGCGGAATTTATTGGGATATCCAATATCAATATTGTGAAATAATTTATTCGCATCTTATTGGTTGAATTATTCAACAGGAATGTTAGATTGGTCAATCCCACACCTGTATAATTCCGTCAGGATCCGTGGACAGCTATGAACCCTGAACATCGAATCAACAAAAATTTCATGTCATAAATTCGAAGTACAACAAAATGCGAATGAGCAGAACTGATCGATCGGTGAGAACAAGATATTTCCATCTCTCTGTGTCACTGATTCACCAGAAAATGATCGAACGCAACTTCATTGGTTCATGACACTCCGGTACACGATACATCAGGATTTTTACGTATTATTCATGAGAAAAAATGGGAGGATTATTGGAGAATCATTCTTTCTTGCATATTCTACAATTTGGTTAGAAATGTTATCAAAATCTCAGATACGTACATGATCTTTGTTTGAAGAAAAAATCGATCATTCAGCGCCCTCTGTTATCCCCGTATAGTTACATCCTTGAATCGAGTTAACGTTCAAGATGCCGTAACTATTGGGGAACGAAATGAATGAGCCTGCCAGTAAATCACGATTGTATGTGAACTGGAAATGAACAAGAATAAAAAAGGGTTTGAATAATTTTCAGAAGTACAAGTTCCTCCAATAGATTAATTTATTACTAAATTAAATTGTTCTTTTCCAAACATAATCGCCGGAGCTCTACCCAAAAAATGATTATAAATGATTATGATGATAAGATGATTAATGATTATGAAATTATAATTTGAAGAATGTTCAATTGAAACGCAAAGCTTCGATCCTTTCCTCACATACCTGCTGAATCAGTAAGAGATGAAAGAAGGGGGGATGAATCGTTGTTCCACGTTTCTTCGCACTTTGAAATACAATGAGCACACTTTGCATACAAATCACACATTCAAAGATATTCCCAAAAGTGCGGAGCATCACCAATCAATGAACAATAGCCATATGAGCATGGAAGAAGAGATACAAAATTTGCGCGTAGCAACAAGAAAGGGCGAGCTTTAGCACACACGTAATTACATATTACTAGTGGAACGCTTCGCAACGACTCAGTCGATCGCACGGATCATACACGGACGTACTCATATACTTGAACTATTCGCGCGGAGGAATACATGTAGGAAAGCTATACTTTTCAAATTTCAGTTGTAGCCCGCGTTTGAAGCTGTCGTTTCCACAAAATTACCGCCCGCCTCGTCCGTCACGAGCACAAATGAATTAAAATGAATACCAAGAAAAACAGGAACAGTGGAGAGCATAAACCTGTTAGTGATCAGAGGAATCGAATCTGATAGGCAAAACGCACAGCTTCAAAATAGGGCGTTTGTACGTTCCTGCCGACGTGCGTACGGCTACAACGCGTACCAAATTGTCAGAGCCCGGGTGACACACTTCTACCCGTGCAAACTCCCATTTAGCACGTGGTAGATTCTCGTTTCTAAGTAACATAAGATCTCCAGGCCGAAGATTAGTTTTCCGCAAATAACAGGCCAATCGCTGCTGGAGAGAGTGCAGATAATCCCGTTTCCATGCGTTCTACAATTGTTCGGATAATGTCTGAACCATTTGCCACCTTGACAATCGGTTATCCACTAAATCGAGCACAGATGGCGTAGGCAAAGCCCACAAACTGGTACCGATCAAGGAATGACCAGGCATTAGTGCCTCCAAGGATTCAGGATCGTCATACAATCGCGCGATGGGACGTGAGTTGAGCCATGCCTCGATGCCGCACAAAAGAGTGTGGAATTCATCTTTCACCGGAGAGACACCAGCTAATATTCGACGAAGATGAAACTTCAATCGCTTAACTCCAGCCTCCCAGACCCTTCCGAAATGAGGAGAACTGGGTGTTATAAAATGGCAGCGCAAGTGATCAGCTGCATGGTGACTTTTCAACAAAGGATCCGAAATAATTCTCTTATAATTGTCCGATAATCATTTATCGGCTCCAATGAAATTCGTACCATTGTCCGTGTAGACGTCAGATGGTATACCGCGTCTAGCCACGAACCTATCCGAAACAGCAAGGAAATCAGTTGTCGAACAGCTGTCCACGAGCTCAAGGTGCATCACCTCGGTTGAAAGACGAACGAATAATGACACGAATACTTTCACTGCCCGATTCCCTCTACCCCGCGATAATCTGACGAAGAACGGCCCAGCGTAATCTACCCCCACATGGGAAAACGACCGTGCAGGTTGAACCCGATAATGGGTGAGGACCCCATAAGCTGCTGTGCAGGGACAGCACGATAGCGAGCGCAAGTGACGCAATTAGATATGCATCGTTTCACAAGCGTTCCAAGTCCTAAAACCCAATATTGCTGTCTAACCGTGTGCATCATCAACGGCACACCCCCGTGCAGCGTTTGCAAGTGAATCCGACGAACGAGCAGCACAGAGATTTCGCAGTTGGACAATATCAGCGGAAACTTTTGAGCATATGAGAGTTTAGTCTTGTCGAGCCTTCCTCCAACTCGCAACATACATGCTGAATCAACGAAAGGATTGAGTTTAGTCATTTTACTTCTGCGGTGAATAGACTGACCTTCACCTAAAGCGTCCAGTTCATCTCTGAAGGATAGCTGTTGCAGCCTTTTCACCCAAAAAAGTTCCACTCCGGAAATTCCGTTAGAAGTGAACGAAATATCGGAGCATGCTGAAGATTTGCGACGAGCATGAGCGACAAAGCGCATACGAGAGCAAGTGATGCGAAGCAACCTCAACCAAGAGGAAACAGGCCGAAATGGGGCCCATAGATCCTCGATAGGAACTGTAGAAACAGCCTCTTCTACTCGAGCTTCAGACAGCGCAGAATCATCAACTTCCAGAGAAGTAGAGGGCCAGTAATCTGAATTTCCCCTCAACCAACGCGGACCTTGCCACCACAACTCGCTATGCACGAGTTTCTCAGAATTCATATCCCTGGAAGCTAGATCAGCAGGATTCTCTTTTCCGGAAATGTGCCTCCAGATGGAAGCAGGAAGCCGGGTTTGAATGTCTGATACCCTGTTAGCAACAGAAGTTTTCCATCTACTCGGAGGGTTGGAAATCCACGGAAAAGTGACCGAAGAATCAGAGCAGCAGTAAACAGGAATATCGGACAACTGCATGGGATCTTGAACAAAGCAAATCAACTTCGCGAGTACTTGAGCCGCGCACAGCTCCACGCGAGGAATGCAGATTGTTTCGGGCGGAGCAACCTTGGTCTTAGTGACTAGCAAAGAAACCTTAGAATCTAAACCGATATTTACAACCTTAATATAAACTAATGCAGCGTAAGCGACGTTGAATGCGTCAGCGAACCCGTGAATGAACACTCGCGCAGAGCGCCGGTGTTGACCAGTACAACGAGGGATAACAATGTCTCGCACAGCAGTTAAATCTCGATAATATTTCAAGCATTGTTTGTTCACATCGTTAGGGAGCAGATCATCCCAACCGATGTGCTTAGCCCAAATAATCTGAACGAGTATCTTCGCCCTAACCGTGATGGCGGAAATCAACTCCAGCGGATCAAAGATGTGCAGAATACACGATAGAAAACTACGCTTCGTGAACGGAGTAACTTCACGCAGCGAAACTTGAAGGAAAAAACTGTCTGTCCTAGGATCCCAAGATATCTCAAGCAATCTAAGTTTTTCATCTTGGAGCAGGAATGGATCACAGGCTAACCCGTGATCAGCAGGATCAATATCAGCAAGCAGTGCAGAAGAGTTGCTGGCCCATTTGCATAGACGAAAACCGCCCGCCATGAGCAACTCTAAAACTTCGAGTCGGACACAATGAGCGGAATGCAAATCATCCGCCCCAAACAAAACGTCGTCGACGTAGACTTGATGCAGCAAAACCTTAGCAGCATTCGGAAACCTAGAATTTTCATCCAAAGCGAGCTGTTTCATGATCCGATTAGCCAAAAACGGAGCGCAAGCGGTACCGTAAGTGACGGTCAGCAAACGATGAGTCCCCAAATCAGAGGCAACATCAACTCCCAAAAAAATCCATTGAAAGTCAGCGTCTCGAGGAGCTATCCAGATCTGTCTGAACATCTCCTCGATGTCAGCGCATACTACGAAGCGATAGGATCGCCAACTGCAGATAAGTGAGCATAAATCGGCCTGTAACTTGGGCCCAACTAGTAGAAGATCATTCAATGATTTGCGATTTGCAGTAAGCATAGACGCGTTAAAAACTACACGTAACCTCGACGTAGAACTTGTCTCCATCCACACAGGGCGATGAGAGACATAGTAGCCTGAGTCAATAACCGAAACAGCAGGTAGCAGCTCCATATGTCCCTTAGACAAATACTCAAGCATGAATTCCTGATTTGCAGTGAGTTTTCCAGGATCGAGCAACAACCTGGATTCGTTTCTCAAGAAGAACTTTTCAGCAATATCGGACGAACGAGGCAATTCGACTGAGCAAGCAGATTTAAATGGCAATCGTACCACATATCGACCATCAGCAGTACGAGAATGAGTTTGAACGAAATGTGGCTCGCACTCAAGCTCTTCAGCATTTGAAGTAGAGGCTCCAGGCAAATCCTCTGATTCCCAAAACCTACGGAACGATTGATCAAGCTCTGAACAGACACATAAATGATTTACCGAGATACTAGGCGAATCAGGAGAATAATTTCCAAAGAGTACCCATCCAAAGATGGTATTCTGTGCAACTGGAGCATGGCTAGAACCCTTTCCAATATCTGAGAGCAATACTTCGCCCAAGTCATCAGACCCAATGATGAGCTATACTGGGCCTTGGAGTTGCGGAGCAGACACAGCCAATGGAAGCTGATGCGAATGGGTCCATGACTCCTCTAGGTGGAGCATTTCAGCAGTGTGAGACGTCAGCCTCGGAAGCACCAAAGCCTTGACATTTCAAGTGGGCCCACGTTGATTCGTAGGTTCCACTGCGAGTGAAACTACAGCGGTGATGTTGGTCGTCAAAGTCCCTCCAACAGCGCTCACCCTGGCATCGATTTTCTCCTCTTTAGCATACAGTAGCTTAGTCACACTCTGCGAAACAAAAGTAGCCTTAGAACCTTGGTCAAGCAAAGCACGAGCTTTAATATATCTGCCATTGGAAGCACGAAACAGTACAATAGCGGTAGGTGGCAAAACCGAGCAAGGGAAATTCTTGTGAACCAATTGCGAGCAAATAGAATGAGCACTGACGTCGGTACTTGTAATTTCACAGGATTAACCTGCGTTATTCAGGTTTCTCATTTGAGACTGTGAATTTGGAGACTCAGATAACAAGTTTTTATGCAGAAGGGAATGATGTCTCCTTTTGCAAACTGAGCATACATTCGCACTGTTGCAATTTGACAAGAAATGTCCCTTGCTGAGACAGTGCATACAACACTGATTTTGCTTTTCAAACTTGAGCCTTTCCGCCACTGTTCTCCCCTTGAACCTATCGCATTGGAATAATCAATGCTGTTCATTGCACAGAGTGCATCTATTGTTGGAAACACTAGTTTGTTGCGATCGGAAAGTTTTGGGAGCGAACTTGCTAGGCTGAACTACAGAGGCAGTTGGATTTTGAGCGGTAAAAGATTATCGAACAGCGGAAGATTCCAATGCTCGAATCGTAGCAGTCAGAAAGGATTTGAGTTTCGAAAAGGCAGGACACTCATCGGTTGATTTGAGCTCGAATTCCCACTCTGTGCGGGTTTGCAAATCCAACTCACTCGCGACAATGAAAATCACAATTGGATCCCAACAGTCAGAATAGATTCTCAGATTTGAAAGAGCGGTAATCGCATTACTCGAATTATCCAATAAGTGTCTCAAATCCTTAGCGGTGCGAGATTTAAAATTGGGAAGATTGGTAAAACTATTCAAATACTCCTCTACAATCAATCTTTGATTCTCGTATCGTTCCTTGAGAGCGTTCCAAGCAGTTTCGTAGTTGGCCTCCGTAATGGGCAAACCATCATCAGCAGAAGCGCTTCATCGGTCAAACAATACTTCAAATACTGCAACTTCTGAACGTTGGGAGTATCAGGATAAGATTTGAAGATTGATTCAAACTGGTCCTTGAAAGAATTCCAGTGTAAGTACGATCCTGCAAACTTTGGCAAATCCAGGCGAGGCAATTGAAGCTGTCTAGCGGTTACCTGCGAAGTTGCATTAGCATTATCGTTAGCATTGACAGCACATGTTGGAGTCTCAATTGCATGTGATAGTTCCATAAACCCGGAAAGAGCTTCTTCATAGGGTTCTTCAATAACGTTGAAGTGCTGAAGTTGAAAATATGGCAGTGTTTTCTGCTCATCGGGAGACACTGACGTGATCAATTTCAGATGGAATGCGCGCACTTCATCCCAATACCCTTTCAATAACTCGATTCGCTTGGGTATATTCATTGGAGTACAATTTTGGGCTCCTTGTTCTTCAAAACCAATGACACTGCGTTCAATTGAACCAGCAGTCATTTCGATAGGAGCGATCGTTTCGTTCATGATTGAGTGAAATGAAATCAGAACTCTTAAATTTGAGCTTGAACTGTCAAATCGACAGCGAAACGTATGATCGTAGATCAAAACAAATACGTCATTGTATTGAGTATACGTGGATACTTATTTTGGTATTGGTAGTGTATCAGCGCAACGAACCAAGAGTCGTGTGAAACGAGTATAAATGACCAAGATAGAGCAAGCGGCAGAAGGAGATAAGCATAAAATGATACGAGGTGTGTTCAAGAAGTAACGAGAATTTTTAAATTCCACGGGTTTGGAGAGTCCGCCTGTATAAAATTTCTCTTCATTATGTTGGTACACATGCCCCTGAAGTACGATGAAATTCTCAGCAATATCTATTGCTCACTGTTTAAGTGGCAGCCGCTAACGTTATGACGTGTTTTTTGAGCTCGACGATTTTCGTTTGTGAAAAAAAATGGATCAAAGAATTCGTATTCAATTTTGTGTAAAAAATGGAATGAAGTGTAGTGAAGTTTGTAGAATGTTAACAAAGGCATATGGTGAGTCTGCTCTGAGTGAAGCAAGGATTGACGAGTGGTATAAGCGTTTCCAAGATGGCCGCGGAAACGTTGAAGATGACGAACGACCCGGACGCCCAAGCACATCAACAACCGATGAAAACGTGAGAAGAGTGAAAGAAATGGTTATGAACGATCGCCGAATCACAATCAGAAAAAAACGCCCGGATTTGTGGCAAGACAATTCATGACTTTTGCACCACGATAATGCACCTGCTCACACTCCATTGCTTGTTCGTGAATTTTTGGCCGAAAAGAAAACTGTAACGATGCCTCAGCCTCCATATTCGCTAGATATGGCTCCATGTGAATTTTTTCTATCCCCAAAAGTAAAGGGAACATTAAAAGGCCGTCGTTTCACAAGCGCAGATGACATTAAAAGCGAATCGCTGGAAGAGCTGAAAGCTATTACAAAGATGGAGTTTCAAAAGTGTTTCGAGGATTGGAAAAAGCGTTGGCACGAGTGTATTATATCCAAGGGGGATTATTTTGAAGGGGACGAAATAGATATTCATGAATAAATCAATACTTCCTCCATAAAACGAGAATTCTCGTTATTTTCTTAACACACCTCGTATTCCACTCACAGGGACGCACCGATGTGGCTGAGAGAGCGAAGAAGAACGGCCGATGACGTCACAGCATTGGGCGGGAAACGACGTATAAATGCTCACAAGTGTTGTTGTTCCAAGACGAACGTGGACGAACGATACACGAGAGCCAAAGATGGATGTTTCGCAGGGAAACCAAGAGTCACACAAGGTCGCATAAAAACAATCAGAGGAAAGAATTCGAAGCGAACAAAGAGACTGGAATATAAAGCGGTCAAAAATCAATCCTCGAGCCGAAGATCCGGCTCGAAGGACCAGAAATGAAATGGAAATGAACAAGAATGAAAGAAGGTTCGAATAATTTTCAGAAGTACAAGTTCCTCTAATAGATTAATTTATTATTGAATTAAATTGTGCTTTCCCAAACATAACTGCCGGAGCTCTACCCGAAGAATGATTATAAGTGATTAGGATTGATTAATGATTATGAAATTATGATATGTCATTTATTCCCACATATTATGTGTTTCTTGCACCGAAATAAATTACTGACTGATTATTACATTTCATGATTCACTTCACTCTATTAAGCACTCTCAAAATCTCGTACACGCACCTATTCAATCAATTTATAAGAGAAAATATACGTGCTACTGATTGTATCTTGGAGATTAGTTCCATTCAAAAACTTTCACAACTTCGGAAAGACTCTGATTGAATTCTTGTTGATCGAAGTTCATGGTATTCGTTATAAATTCTTTTGGGCAGAACAGGACTACATTTTGGACTTCCTTGAAGATTCACATTCACTGTCATAACGGGTAGTCTTTACGAATACCTCATGCATTTCGTATGTGTATTTCAAGAACTACCACATGTATTCATCGAGAACTCTTCAAGAATTCTTTTGATACTCTATGTGTTCATTCAGGATACTCTATGACTTTATGGAAATGAATTCCGTAGGTATTCTTTACTCTGAGTTCTCTGCGAACTCGAAAGGAACTTGTGTGCTGTCTGGGGTATATGATATTTCATTCGTATATTCGTTGGATGTCATTGTATACTTTTTCAGAATCAGCATTAGTAAACATTACCGGCATTCCTAGCCCTGCTCTTTACTGTCGTTTACATATATGAACAAATGGAATATCATGCACTCACTCGATGAGATTTTATCCTATTTAGAGGCGCAATTGCAGTTCTTGAATATCTTGAACTATTACAAAAATCAATTCATGGACCTTAATACATGAATTTGTACCATGCTGTGTTCTCCTCGCAACATCTTCATCGAATTCATGTATCGATTCCTTGGCGAAGGTGGATCTCATGATTCTACATAATTTCTTATAAAAGCGACAATTCTTCATATTTCCTCATAAATTACAAACTCGGTAAGGAAAATCTAATATTTCCTCCTCGAATTTGTAACAAATGACGAAATACACAGAATTATGACTTTCATGATAATTATAAAAAATTATGATATACATCACCACTCCTGGTATCTCCTGACATCTTCTGAATATAGTTTCTTCTTGAATAATCTTCGAATAATGTGTTGGTAATAATCATTTTATGGCTTTCACTGAATTTGATTAAACGGTGTCCTCTTTCATTTCTTTTTCCGAACGCAAAATCTCCTATTATGTTGCCCTCTTTTCTTTGCCCTACTGCCGCATCCCAGTCGCTTATGATCATTGAATTTTCTGCTCCCTTCGCATGTTCCATCACTCAATCTATTTCATCGTACGTTTTTTCGATATCTTCCTCTGAGTATGCAGGTGTGGGCATGTATCCCTGAACTATCACAGTGTCTACCGGTTTCGTTCTGACTCTGACCATCATTACGCGTCCGCTATCTGTTGCAAATAATGTTCTATCCTATTCTCTACCCTTTTATGCATTATAATTCCCACACCTGCTTGACAATTCTTTGATCTTGTATGAATGATGCTATAATCCCCACTCCAGAAATCCCCCTCTTGCGGCCATCTCATTCCACTAATTCCCATTACATCGATACCTAACCTATCCATTCCTGATTCCAAATTTTCTGATTTTCCTGTTTGTCTCAGTGATCTAACATTCCACGCTCCGACTCGAAGGATGTTCTCTTTCTCTGTTATCTTCTTTGGTTTCCTATCTTGTTTGATGAGGGTCTCTCGAGCAGCCTCCACCCGGAGATCCGAACGGGAGGCTATTTTATCTCCGGAATATTCTATCCGAGAGGAAGCCATCATGTCTCTGTTGTTGCTTTCTTTCCAATAAATGAAAATCCAAAATTCCAGGTTTGGAGGGAAGATTCCATTTCCTCGGGAATATTAAAAGATATCAAGGAAGGTAGTTTCCCCTTGCTTTCCCTCCGTTTCTGCCGATGTTCCTGTCGTTGGGATGATTTAGTTTCTCCCAGTTTGTATTCTCCCCCTCGAGTAGTTTATTCCACCCGAAAAAGAGACTCAAATCTGGGATACTCATCCTCCCCACCACATAGAGGAAGCAGATACTACCAAGGATGGATAAAAAGGATATCAGAGACAGGTATCAAGAATATCCCCCTGAAAGACCCGCAATCATCCCACGGGGAGGTGAATATTATTACATATGGAATAATTTTTGATGATTTGTTCCATAGATTGTTTCAGAACATAATTACGCAGCTATAGATGGAGATGCGTTAGTGTCCTACTTACCACCATCTTCTGAACGAATGATTTCATCTGAAGACCAGGAATGGACCCAAGAAACGACTAAAACACCTCGAATTCCAGCCAGTGGACCGAACGAAGTGTCAAGGGGCATTGAAGGTAAATTTGTGTAAGGATATGATAGCGATTGATGGAATTTCCATTGAGGAATGTTGGAATATTATGATTACATTGAGAAAAAAACCAAGTAATTGACTGGAATTCATCATGTGTAGCGATTCAGGGAATCATCACGATAGAACACAGTTATTACATATGTGATAATACACATGCTGATACACATCGCATTCCCATTTTCCATCATCGCATGTCATTCATTCTTTTTTCAATATTCCAAATTATTTTGAAAATACAGAGACAAACGGTTTGTATGAATAGTACTATGCAAATTTTGTTCCAGCCTTTGATATTCATTCTTTAAAGAGTAGAAAATCAGATTATAATGAGTAATAAAGTATTTTGAGAGTCATTGAAAGCTAGTATTTATATACTGAGATGTATAATTCAGGAGCTGGTCTTCGAATTCAATAAAAAAAGTTAGTACCCAGTGAGCATGTTCGATACAACTCCATGGTATCGATATTCCGTATCGATGCGTATTAGTGAGGGTTGTATCGATACATCTAAATATTGGACTGAGATGTATCGATATAAGCAATATCGATTCGTATCGGAACCATAATAATAAATAGAGTGAACATATCGTTACATTCGAATAACTGAACATCAGCGGCCCATTGTTGTAACTTTTCATTGAACTCGATTTGATTATTTTTCATATTAGAAGTTAATTCAGTACCTTCCATTTGTAATATTTGACTACTTGCGTTATTCAATGAAATGATGTTATCAGAAGTTATATCAATCAATCGCCAGCTGTGGGCTGCTGATTTGATCTCCATATTAATATCATTGAGTTTTTGTTGCATTTTGGAAACTCTCAACATGGGAGAGTTCCAAAGCTGCACAAACTAGAGTCAGCCCAATGAAGATAACATCCCGAACTTGTCTAAGAATGTTGCGTGAAACATCTTTCAGATATCTATTAGATGTCTTCCATACATTGCTCTAAAAGACGTCTAATAGAGATCTAAAAGATGTCTCATACAACATTTTTAGACAAGTTTTAGATGTTATGTTTATTGGGAGAATGAAAATGTCATTCAAAGAGGTATTGATAGGATCCATGTTCATTGATAGTATAAATGCTTTTTCAATATTCAAAACTAGACATAGCTATCAAATGAAAAAATAAACAATCATGTGAAATGAATGCATGTATTTCCTTTATTATCTGCTGGTTCATAGAGCACAGATTCCATCACATTGTTAACATTCATTAGTATGTAAATGAGCAACGTTTGTTCTTTCCGATGAATGAACCTTTGAATTCATCACCAAAATATTCATGAGATTATAAAAACCAGTCTTCTGCGTTGAGACTATCCAAAAATGATAACTGATCTGAATGCTTTCCTATGATTCTATTTCTATCCTCGGTCATTATTCTCCCAGCTTTGGAAGACAGTCTCTCGGATGGAACTGAAGTCCCGATGAGGGATAAATACTTCATGGCTAAGTTTCTCAAAGGACCATGATTCGCTGCCAACCGGTATTCAATTGGACTGTCTGGCATTTTCATTGATCCTTGGCTGAGGTAATACCTACAACCTTCAGACATCTCGTTTGGATTATCATCATCTGTCGTTTGTTTTAATCGGTTCAGATTAGCTTAATTTCCATGATACGATCAGAAATTCTCTGTCGAATTGTCTCCTTCAATCTTTTCAAGTACGGTTTGCAGATTACCTACAGTTCCCGTATTCAAAAATAGAGTGATCCTATTGATTGCATCCGCACATGCTACTTTATCTGTGAAATGAATCGTTCCGGAGCGCATGATCTAAAATGGTAGCGACAGGTAATAACACCCCATCTTCTATATTATCGAATCGCTTCGAAAATTTCACGATCAACATCTTCTTCAAATGATGTCCTATCTCTGTAATAGGTTCGTAACGCTCCAAAGTATTCCTGAGTGTGCTCACAACAGGAATAATTTTACTCGCAGTTGGATATGATTCACCGCATACTATTCGAGTTGCCTTTTCAAACGGGCTCAATATCTTCACCAACTCTTCAGCTGCCTGCATTTCTGTTGCGGATAACATTGGAGGAGCTGAGAGTGACTGTAAGAGAATCATACTAATTTTATCAGAAAGTTCTAAGAATCTTTGCAACGCTCCGAATTGATTTCAATCGAGAACGCAGTCTCAATTAATCTGCTGCAACGACAGATCAGGGGAAATTGGACTGTGAGAAAGAAGCGTGAGAATGCCACCAACAACTCGTCAGCTACCTTCTCACGACTTTTCACTACTGTTCTTACTTATATCGTCCTGATCGATCCGAAATCCTTGTATAAATATTGTTATATGACCTCATATATTCCAGACACCTCTCACAGTATGAACACACCCCATAGAATACCCATACAGAAGTTAGAATGAGAGAAAAACGTGAGAATCCAACTCAATCCATCCGCTAGGTTTTCACGACTTTTCACTACTTTCCTCACTTATATCGTTCTGATTGATTCCAAATACTCGTATCGATGTCGCCATATGATTCATCATCTCCCAGATACCTTCCCAGTATAGACATGACCCATAGAATACCCATAGGAAAGTTGGAATGCAGAAAAAACGTGAGGATGGCACAGAGAACTCATCCGCCCCTTTTTCACGACTTTTCACTACTTTTCCCATTTGAATCGTGCTGATCGATCCAAAGTCGTAATGAATCAATAATGAATATTGGTATATGACCTGACATTTCCTACATACCTGTTATAGTATAGACACACACCATAGAATACCCATGCAGAAGTTAGAATGAGAAAAAAACATTAGAATGCCACCCACAATTCGTCCGCTACTTTTTCACGACTTTCCCACTACTTCTATTACCTTCCTGCGTCAAGATGATGGAGGCATGGACCACGTCTCACTCCGTTCCCTCCCCTCCGTTCTTCGTTGTTGTGATCACGGTTCTTCACTAGACGCCGACACGCGTGCAGCATTGATTTTCGTCAAAAATAATCTTTTTCTAAAATCGCTCAATTCACATCTTGATCACTGAATATCATTCTGATTCTGTGCTGAATGTATAGATTAGAGTCTCCACTTCCTGTTTTCCTTCTCATTCTACTTCCTACGTACTTTTTTCCCAAGAAAATCGCATTTTCCTCCACTACTTTTCTACTACTCATTCAGGACTTTTCCTTGCACAATTAGAACTAGTTTCCGTTCCACCAGGGTATGTCTTCGGTCAGATGACAAAATGTAACAAATTAAGTTATAACTCCCCCATTTTCCTCAATTTTCACTACTGTGGAAGTTAAATAGTCGTGTGAAATGAATTTATCAAGATAACCATGGTTCAAACGGATAATTTGATACCAGATTTGTAAGAGATTGCAGTTGGAAACATTTGTTCCCATCAGAATAACAATTATTCAAAAACGTGACTTTTTATTTTTCTTCATGTCAACGACAATACAAGAGAAGAATCATACATATATATACTTATATACACATATGTCCATACATAAATATATAGATGTACGAATTGATATTGAGATAAAATCCACACATAAGAAAAATTCAACAGCTTATTCACTATTGATATCATTCTCAACCTTGAATTGATATACGTCATTCGAACATATAAAACACCTTCACTCTCACTCACCGGAATGGAATGAAAAGTGATGATGAATATTTTCCTTCCTAATAATGTATCATCTAGGAAAAATAGATGAAGCATATAGGATTATTAAAAGATTTTTCGAGCAAATGAAATCTAGAAGCAATAAGATTAGAAACTATCTAGGACGACAATTGATAAAAACGGAAGAGAAAATAGAACAGTGGATCAATCATTTGGAAGACTTGTATAGAGGAAAAGATGATATAGCACTTTGAGAGAAGGAGGAGGATGTAGATAAGGAAGGATTGGGAGATTCGATATTGAGATCAGAATTCGACAAGGCTTTGAAAGAATTGAAAAATAATAAAGCGCCAGGCATAGATGGCATAAGTGCGGACCTTATAAAAGCCTCCAGTGAAGGAACTCGTGACGCACTGACTGGGAGAAGATGTTTGCGATCCTGAAGAAGGTGGGAATAAATTATAAAGATAGAAGAATAATATACGAATTATATAAGAATCAAAGTGCAATAATAGACATAGAGGGTCAGGAAGGGGAAGCACAAATGAGAAGAGGGGTGAGACAAGGATGCTCATTATCGCCACTGATTTTCAATTTATATATAGAAGAAGCAATGAACGGAGTGAAGGAGGAAATTCAATCGAAATTACAGATTCAGGGAGAAAATATAAGTATGTTGAGATTCGCGGATGACATAGCTATACTTGCCACGAGTAGTACTGAGTTGGAAAATATTCTCAACACTATGAGAACAATATTATTGGAGAACTATTGTATGAATATAAATAAAGACAGAACAAAATTTATGATGTGTACAGCAGCGAAAACAGCTAGAAGAACGAAAATCAAAATAGATACCGAGACAATTGAACAGGTGAAAGAATTCAAATATCTAGGAAGCATAATTACAGAGAACGGCAAAAGCGAAAGAGATATAAGAGCAAGAATAGCACAAGGGAAACAGGCTTTTTACCAAAAGAAACAGTTATCATGCTCAAAAAATATAAGCTTGGAAGTAAGGAAGAAATTCTTGAAAAATTACGTTCGGAGCACAGGCACTATATGGTTGCGAAACTTGGACAATGGGGAAAACTGATCAACGAAGACTTGAAGCTTTTGAAATGTGGTGTTATAGGAAGATGCTGAGAATGAAGTAGATAGAGAAAGTAAGAAATGAAGAAGTACTTGAGAAGGTAAATGAAAAAAGAAGTCTCTTGAGACAGGTCGTGAAAAGAAGAAGTAATCTGATTGGACACACATTGAGGCATGAGAGTTTATTGAAAACAATATTGGAAGGGAAAATGAATGGTAAAACTGGTAAAGGTAGACCTAGAGCAAGTTATATGAAGCAAATCGTACAAGACAAGGGATGTAGTAGATATGTAGAAATTAAACGTTCGGCGGATAATAGACAGGGGTGGAGGGTTTCATCAAACCAGTCGTAAGACTGATTACTTCATGATGATGAATAATGTATCACATCACATAGATATATGAAATTACTTCAAATATAAGAGGAGATGGTAATTGATCGTAGATACGACTCTGAATACGGTCTTGGAGCGCCCAG
Source organism: Gonatopus flavifemur (assembly GCA_018340375.1). Classification (NCBI taxonomy): domain Eukaryota; kingdom Metazoa; phylum Arthropoda; class Insecta; order Hymenoptera; family Dryinidae; genus Gonatopus; species Gonatopus flavifemur. The sequence goes on from JAFFJZ010000009.1 coordinate 19,240,838, forward strand.
GAAGACAAAACGGGACTGCGAATTGGGTGCGCTTTGATTTGCAAAGGATGCGTTCCAAAACTCCACCATCATGCTCGAAGTATACTTCACAGTATGGAAGTGAAGTTTTTGAACGTACCTTGAACTTGAACGTTACATGAGAGCAGTGTTGTCAACTTTCTATGTCTTCCTCATATACTTATCATTCCGTCTACTCATCACAAAGTACGATCACTCGGAATGGCCAATGAGGGAAATTGAAAATGTAGATGGAGAGATCAGTACATCTAGAGAGGTTATATCCCAAATGGATGTATTGGAGTTCAATATTTGTAATTGTAGTATCGATACGAGTGAATATGGATGGGCAGAATATCGATACAAAATATCGATATATCGACTCCAAAGTATCGATATTCTGTATATCGATACTGTATTGAACATCCCTAGTGGATAGGACAACGATTCACCACCGATTTCGTAGTGGGACAATGTCGTATCGGTACTGGTACAATCTTGCATTTTCATGGTATTCTGCATGATTACCAACTCTGGGTCTGTACTGGGCCAGTCTTGTCTTCTCAAAACAACTGTGTTTCCACCAAGTTGATTCAAACTCCGATCGACCACCGTTCCCGTGGTGCAACAATGTTGTTCGGATACTGGCTTAGTATCGTTTTTTTAGATTATCCTACCATTTCACCAACCCAGTTCAATACTGGCACAATCCTGTTTCCCCTAAACTTGGGTCTTCGCTCAACGGTGAACATTGAGTACTGGCTGCTCCAAACTGCCAGTCCAAGGGTACCAATACATTTTGAAATTTGTCTCACGACTGGTGCCAATTGCGAAACAGTACTGACCTCGAATAGGAATAGTTGTTTTCGCCAAACTACGGCGAATACAAACGTACCAGTACTGGGCCTTCTGACAACTCTGGCAATTTCCACATGGGAAGTGTTGGAATCCAGATATGAGGGAGTTTGATCATCCTGCCCTTTTATGCCAGTTCAAAAGTGCCCTTCGTTGGGGGATTATTCGCGTAATGAAGGGATAATAATGTCCATAACCATGTTCAAAGAGACGTTGTGTCTCGAGGTGTCATCCAATTGACTTCTGAAAGATGGAATCAATTGTGGCAATTATTTGGAATATACTGAAAATTAATGGAATATCAATTCTTCGCGTGGCGAATAATGGCAAAGCAATCATTGGATCTGATTTTTATACCTCTGAATTGGAAAATCTGTTGGGTTTTCCGAGGCAGAACCGTGTTGCACAGCTTGCCACCTCACTTTACATATCAACGGTTGTAGATGGGGGCTTCACTGCCAAAATGAAACAAAAAAACAGTGGCCCTTGTATACCCCCAAAAGTTATATAATTATTCTGTGACAAAAGTCCCTCTTGCACCGCATAATGGCAATGACAAAAAATTGGAGGTATTTGAGCGGCTGGATCGAAAAACTCGCCGAGCACTCGAACGTTGAGAGAAGTATCGTCCAAGCCATGACGTCACACGCCAGAATCAAAAGTTGGAATTTCGAAAATTGAAAAATAGTGGGCGGTAGGTCTGGGAAAATCAATGAGAGTATCCCCTTACGATATTTTCCCTTGATCAGTAGTTTTCGAGATGAAAAATAGAAACTACACATTTTTTCGTATCAAAAATGAATGTTTTCCAATATTAAACTCCTTCCAACTCAGTCATTTTTCAAGATATCAAGGAAAACTTGATCAATTTTTGTTCGTAAGATCTGTCCGAAGACGATGTCCTTAAAATTTGTAGAAGTTGATCATAAATTGATAAATTTTCAATCCAAAGTGAAAACCATGGTCTTGATGCTTTGGATTGTGACGTGATATATTGTCACAAAGAGAATCGTGAGGTGGCACCGCGCACCACCCTTGTTAGAGTTAGTCGTGTCATTTGCGAACACCTTAGTTCGCTCAAGAGAACACAGCCGTTGCTCGCTCACATAAGAATCGGGAACACATTCTCCCTCCTCAACCAATCCTGACCTCCTCTAACTCATGTCCTCCTATGATTTGTCGAGGTTTCCCGCCCCGAGGAGGCAACGCCATCTTCCACAAGGTGACATGGCGTTCCCTTACCACCAAAGGACGATCCACCAATCACAGGAGTCGACCTTCTCTCACCCCAGGCCAACCAACAGAGGAGGAAGGAACGCCCCCTATCGCCCTCTCGCCAAGGCTGCCGACCTGGAGGAAAGAAGCAAGCCGCATGCACCACTCAACATGCCCCTAGGAGAGAAGAAGAAGAGGACGAGAGAGACAATACAAACACTTTCGTCACTCCCACACGGAAGAAATCAAATGATTGGGGGAGAACAGAACCCCTCACCCCAAAGAACTCCCGCCCCGCATATACCCACACTCATGTAACGACTATTCGGAGACCACCACCGCCAAAACCAATGAAACAGGCCTAAGAGGTGAGCTCCAACGGAAATGCACCGACGGGGTTCGACCAAAAATTGATTCGAAAGAACATTCCTACCGCCAATTTGGCGTTGTATAAGCGTAATCCAAGCGAATTTTTGCGTCGATTCGTAACCGTTGACGAAACTTGGGTCCACCACTACACTCCTGAAACCAAAGAACAGTCTAAACAGTAGATTGGACCAGGGGAACCAACTCCAAAGAAGGCAAAAACAATTTTTTCGGCGAACAAGGTTATGGCTACTGTTTTTTGGGATGCAAGAGGTATTATACACATTGATTACCTTGAAAAGGGTAAAACTATCACTGGTCAATACTACGCAGACTTATTGCAACGTTTGAGCCACGAAGTGAAAATTAAACGACCTCATCTGGCGAAGAAAAAAATCTTGTTTCATCACGATAACGCACCAGCGCACACGTCAATCGTTGCGATGGCTAAAATCAACGATCTGAAGTTTGAATTAATGCCGTACCCTCCCTACTCTCCAGACCTAGCCCCGAGTGACTATTATCTGTTTCCTAACCTCAAAAAATGGCTTGGCGGTAAGAGATTCGCGCACAATGAAGAAGTAATCGAAGCTGTAAATGGGTATTTTGAGGAGCTTGACGAATCAGTCTATAGAGATGGCATTACTAGACTAGAACACCGCTATGAGAAATGTATCAGCCTTGGAGGAGATTATGTTGAGAAATAAAAAAAAAAAAATTCTTAAAAACGTTGTTTTTCTTGGTCAGGCCGGAAACTTATCAATCCACCCTCGTAGTTTCACTATTTGAGGTAAATCTCGAGCTAGAAATGGTCAATCTGGTTGCATGAGGTCTCAAACTGGACATGATTGAATTGGCAATGAATATCATCATCGTTGTCACTGATGAATTAGGTAGTTTGAGTGCAACGAACTGAAAGATGTGGAAAATATCATGTTTTTTGAGAAAAATGAAAATAAAATAGTCACTTTTCTCCTAAGGAAAAATAGAAATCATGGAAATATGTTCAGTTACGAATTCTCCACGTGAAGTTCGACTCTTACGAACAAAACAAGGTATTTACGAAAGAAAACTCATGGAACATTACCGAAGTTACAATCGTTTATGTACAAGTACCAAAATTCAGGTCTTTTTTTATCCTTGGATTCCTATCTTATTCATCACGTATACTCGAGTTCGATTGGATTTGAATCCTGTTTTATTATGATATTCCGATACAACATGGATGAATCAGGAATGATTTCAGCTTGTTAATCGTCTCTAGTTCTTTTGCGGCATTTGTTCCTCTGACATTTTATATCTGTGTGTTATTGTGTTCCGTCAAATTGTTTGAATCGATGATCTGTGTTGTGACATTGATATTTCATTTTTCAATTCATTTTATATATTTTTGCCACGTATGTGGTAATTATGTCGCGGAAAAGAATCGCCAAAGATTCATCAACCCTCTCCAAGATCGTTATCTACAATATCCCAAAGTGAAAGCTGGAAATCTTGATGAACCATGGACACTAAATATTGTATGCTTTTCATGCCATATGAATCTCGTAGAATGGGGTCCTGACTCGACAGGGTATGTATTGAGTAATGAGTGGATGTGAAATCTACAACTTGAGTAGAGTATACAGGGTGGGGCATTTAAAGTGTCGCGGGCGTTTTTTCCAAAAATAAAATGAGATACGAGAAAATTTTTCGGACAAAAATTGTAGGGTATCGAGGGGGACATCAGATGGTGGCCTTGGCTTTGACCTCAAATCTCATCTTCAAGGGCATTCTGAGGTCAACTCTTGTTTTTTAAATGGCATCTCATATTTTTCACTGCAGATTTGGATTCTAGGTCAAAAACCAAGAAACTTTTGTCTGAACCATTTTCCTGAAATCCGCAAAGATGGCGCTCTAATCGATATTGTTTCATACTGAATCTGACATTAGAATGACTCAAAAACGAAGGGTCTTGGAGGAGAATGTTTCGGACAAAAGTTGTCTGATTCCAAGGGGGACCCCTTGAACTGAAACGGAGGTGATGGGGTATAACAGACAAAACACAACACATTTCAATCGTCTACATCACTTGGATAATTTTAATGCAGTAGATGCTCAAAATGATGGCCTTCGACTTCAATACACATTTCAAAACGTTTCACAAAAGATTGCTGAACTCGTGCTAAAATATCTTCATTGATGCTCGCGCATGCATTGATGATTCGTTGACGCATATTCTCAGGTGTAGTCGGTGCTTGTTGATAAACTGTATCTTTCATGTATCCCCATGAAAAAAAATCTGCAGAAGTAATCCGGAGAACGGGCAGGCCAATGAACTGGTCCACGACGTCCTATCCATCGTCCAGGATAATCTCTGTCCAATATTTCTCGAGCTGTGACTGCATAATGGGATGGACAACCATCGTGTTGATACCACATATTCAATCGTTCCTGAATAGGTATGTCTTCAAGTAATGTTGGAAGTACTTGATCTAAGAAATGTCTGTACTTCTCTCCATTTAGCGTATCTGCAATGAAGTACGGTCCAATTACTCGAGATCAAAAAATACCACACCAAACATCCACAGCCCATTGTCTTTGATGCTCTACTTGACGTAACCATCTTGGATTTTCTGTCGCCCAGTAATGCATATTATGTCGATTTACTTGACCATGATTGGTGAACGTCGACTCATCAGGAAATAATATGTTGATGAAGTTGTTATTGTGCATTTGCGCTAGACCCCATCGACAAAACTGTACACGATTTTCGAAATCATCACCGTGAAGGTCTTGATGCAAACAAATGTGATACGGATGGAATTTGTGACGTTTCAGTATTCGAAGAACACTTCTTCGAGAAATTCCCGAATGGAGTTCATTTTCACGAGAGCTCACGTGTGGATTATTGGCTACTGCAGCTAGTACATTAACTTCCGCATTTTCTCCGCTAACAGTTCTCATTCGATGTCGTTTTTCCCTTGTAACACTTCCCGTTTCTGAGAATAATTTTGTAATGCGTTGAAAATACCTAATGGATGGCGTTGTTCTTTCAGGAAATCGTTCTGCATACAAGTCATATGCTTGTCTGGGGTTCTTATGCACTTCACCGTGAATGTAGATCATATCGATCTTTTCAGAAACCGTGTATCGGATATCCATGATTTTCAATTTGTCATAAACCAAGTAATAATCAAATGTAACTGACAAACTGACTTTCAAAATCGTGAATTTTCACTGAACCCCGTCGTTTGTTTACATCGCGTGAGCTCTGAATGGTGGTAATGTAGACGATTGAAATGTGTTGTGTATTGACAACTTTTGTACGAAACATTCTTTTGCAAGACCATTCGTCTTCGAGTTATTCGAATGTCAGATTCAAAATGGAACAATATCGATTAGAGCGCCATTTTTGCGGATTTCAGGAAAATGGTTCAGACAAAAGTTTCTTGGTTTTCGACCTAGAATCCAAATCTGCAGTGAAAAATATGAGATGCTATTTAAAAAACAAGAGTTGATCTCAGAATGCCCTTGAAGATGAGATTTGAGGTCAAAGCCAAGGCCACCATCGGATGTCCCCCTCGGTACCCTACAACTTTTGTCCGAAAAATTTTCTCGTATCTCACTTCATTTTTGGAAAAAACGCCCGCGACACTTTAAATGCCCCACCCTGTATACTAATCTACAATGACAAAAATGTTCATGTATAATTTTCCATCATTCATAGTGAATTGAGTATACTATGACCTGGAAATATGCTGTCGAACGTGCATGAACTATGCAGCGATTACAGCTATCTTAACTCACTTCCGTCATTAATGTTACTTGTTCGTATTGTGGATTCAACCAAACACTGGGAAAAAAGATTGGTATAACCCAACGTGGGCGCATCACGTTGTTTGTTCAACGTCAAAACAACGTTGACTCACGTAAATTTTACGTGGTTTCAGACTGCTGCAGCAACCACATTGGAAACGGTGGTGTTACATAGAATTGCCCCTTAAACAGTACGTTATACGTTAACGTTACAGCAGCATTTGTGTCATATGGAATGACAACAGGTCTATACGAATTTATTATATATTGAGATACTCATCTGATTGTTAAGAAAAAATCTGTATTGAATACTTTGTTTATTTTTCAATAAAAAATGAATGTGAAAATTAATAATCAAATGAACAGTAATTGAACAGAGTGATTTAGAATTCACCGATTACCTTTTTATCATATATTCTACAGCTAAACTGCAAAAACTTGTTCGTTTGACAAAATTGTCGACTGTTATTTTGAAAAAGTCTTGAGAAAAGTTTCAAAAATCTATGCTATTGAAACCAACGTTCAAGGAATATCTTGGAGATATCGTCTGAAAATATAAAAATGTTCAAGAATTCTTAAATATATCTAAACACGTCACATGAGATTCCTTGAATTTTTTGAAAAGATTGCTCCAACCCTAAATGCCATATGAATCTAATTATTGTTTCGAATTGGTGAGTGGCATATCAGTATTTTTCTATCTCCATCTATACATATAGCCCATCAATGTGGAGTATACTTGTCTTAAATTATGTGCATCCTGTCCTCTTCTCTTTTGTACACAAAAAATATAACATATATTCCTACTTCTGGTGAAAATTACAACTTTATATATACTCTTAATACACGCTTTACACGTTTCTCTCCCACTAGGGATTACAAATGGGTCACATATAACTCCTATATAATTCATATACGATTTTATACAATGCATATGTATAAATCCTCTACAACTCATATAAATGATTCATACGGTAGTTATAAACACTTTTCCATTGATTAATAAAAACGGGGTTTATGGCTCAGTGGCGAGTGTTTGTTGTAGTAATCATGAAGACCCTGATTCGATTCTAGCTGCGTAAGCAAATTTTTTTTTCAATCATGAGAGTTCAATACAAAATTTTTTTTCCATATTAAATCATATATCTAATCACTACTGATTTTTTTGAGATAGAAACATCGTACATGAGTGTTTTTTGAGGTAGAGACACTATATACATATATGTGTTTATATATTTTTTGTCTTCGGCAAAAACTCCTAAATCTCATCTAAAAAAAAGTATAGGAAAATTTTTCCTACGAGAGGGATTCAAAATTCCGAGCTCTACTTATATTACACGTAATTTTGTTTTTCCATGTAATTTGAAGTACTTCCAGTGTGAAATATGCTGTAAAATTTACGAAAGAAATTGGAACTAAATCGACCGTATTATGAGATGTAATTCTAGCATTGAAACCCTTGTAGAATTTACGTGCGAAACTATGGCTAGATTAAATGTAAGGTTTGAAGTAGGTTTAACAGACGTTTCTATTGTTCGGTAAACGGTTCTATTGCGACAGCGAGCATGCAACGCTAGCGCCACGTTTCCAATGCAACTTGTTTCGCGACCGTACGGACAACGTGATTTTACGTATAGCCTTACGGTTTTTTTTCCCAATGAATGACAGTCAAATTTATCAGCTATGACAACACATTTAGGGGTGCACGAGACGAGATTTCCGACGATACTTTGAAAGTCTCGTCTCGGTATCGAGAAATACTATCAGATGCGAGTATCGTCTCGGTATCGTGGACACGGTATCGGTATCGTCTCGTCAGTATCGGTATCGCCTAATATTTCTTATGAAAGTCAGGGCCGGCTCGTCCATATAGGCAGTATAGGCGGCCGCCTGGGGCGACAAGATTCAGGGGGCGGCAAAATTCCGGAAAACAACAAAATCCTAGAAATCATGAGTACCCAAGTAACACCAATGTGCGTAAAATATTCTCCGAACGTGCCTAGAATATTTAAACGTCCTGCAAACATTCTCAGAACGTCTGACGAAGATTGTGTGTTACTAGGGTAAGAACCATACTGAACATACACATACACATGACACACAAAATACTTATTAGAAACATTCTCTGTCTTCCTAAGAATTCATGGTGGTTCAATTACTGAATAAGAATTACAATTTCCCTCTGAAAAAGAGATTTTCCTCTGAAAAAAGTGTTTTGCAAAAGTCTTGAGGCATAAATTTCAGTACCCATTTCACAAGCAATAAGTTATTTTTTAATTCAGTTTCAGAATGGCATCAGAAAGATGACCCGGTGAATAATGATAATTAGGTGATGTATGCAAGACATCAAATATCGATTGGGTGAGGACCTAGTTATCATCCGACAATAGTATTCAACATTGTCTCGCAGCAGTATTGGAAGCAGTATCCTAAACAGCACCGGAAACCAACGTATCAATGGTTTCACAGATTTTCGTTTTCAAAAGTCCGTTTTCCAAACGTTTCGAGAACATTGGTTGATCATGTTGGAATACACGTTTCGATGGCGTTTTCTTACGTATGCTATGGTACGTTCTCAGAATGTTGTCGAAACATCATATGAAAACCAAGTGTTTCATTCTCAACCTGCACAAATGTGTATTCATCTAGGTATTTATGGTGAATCGTAAGCAGAAATTCATACCCTGCAAAAAATTTCCCGTAGAAAACGATAAAATTTTGCCTATGGGTTTCAATGCGGTTCCTGAAACTGAAATTCCGATGCTGTATCGTGAATTATTTACGATAGAATTCTGTCGATTCTTATCGTATTCTATAGGATTCAAGAAAAATTTACGTGTTTTTAAAGTGAACTTCCCATAGACAAAGTATTAATTATTTGGAGAATTATAACCTTTTTTTTGCGAATAATTGATTTTTTTACTACAGGAATTTTACGATAGAACCAGGTACATTTCTCAAATCCTGTAGGATGCGATGAGAATCAATAGAATTCTATCGTAAATGCACGATACAGCATGGGGATTCCAATTTTAGAAACCGTATTGAAACTCGTAAGAAAAATTTCATCGTCTTCTATGGGACATTTTCAGCAGAGTAGGACTTCGTGTTTTACTTATGAATATCCTGTTGAAAAATCCATGAAGTTGCATAATAAGAACATTTTTTTATGAACTGCAATAAGATACCATTCAATTTTGAATCGCTTCATTGGGAATTTGTAATATGTGTTTTGTTTTTCCTCCATGCAAGATTCATAGGTTAACAAAAGACTATCGTATTGTCGGTGCACTCATCTTTTGTTTTATTGTGTGTCGAAGTAATATTGTATGGAGAACCGACATCTACTCAGGGTTGATCAGCAATTTTTCATTTGAACGAGTTTTCAAGTAAATCAAGTTTTGATTATAATGAATTTTGAAGTATATTATGTGCGTGAGAATTAGAATATAATGAAGCGTACCACCAAAAAAGTCGAAAGTTTTCAAAACGTGTCAGTGGTGTGGATTTAAGTTTCAGAGAGTACGTGTTTTAAAATTTGTGGAAACCTGCATTTTTTATGTTACGTGAGACGTTCGGCAAATATCATTTGTGTGTGCTGAGATATTTCTTCAGAATGTTTCTGAAACATCCCATGAAAATATAGTACTTTCTTCCTAATCTATACAAAATTTTATTCTTCTATTGTTCTATAGTTAACCAAATATCCTAATTTTCGTGTTCAATTGCGAATTTACGATGCGAATATACCATTCACTGTAATTGACAGGTTTTTTACAGGGAAGTGGGCGGCGTCTTGGGATTTCGCCTAGGGTGGCAAAATACCTAGGGCCGGCCCTGATGAAAGTAACAATACTCCACCATTATACTCCGAATATCAGTGTAGTAGTATCAGCTGGTCAAATTGGGTTGAAGAACTTTATTTTCACAAAGGAATAATACAAAGTTCCTTGACTTCAAAATAAAAAATATATACCTCATATATCTTTAGTTTCATTTGAGTTGGAAACCGTTCGACGAAAACGGAAGGAGATGAAGTACTTGGGAAAAATCCGGGCCCCCAGAAAACTCCGGGCCTGGGGGGGAACACCCTGGCAGTCCCCTCCTCTCATTAGGCCTGGTTGTATATAATCACTTTATTCAGCAGTAGGGTCTCCATCTCAGCGAGGAACTCTAAAGTTTCTCCAGAATAGTATACAATTTCGAGAAATTTCCAAGTTGAAAGTGAATTCTCTAATAGAAACATTTTATCGGAGTTCATTAAGGGGATAAGCGTATCATTCGAATAAACATTTTATTGTAAGATTTCTCTGAAAGAATATATGAAACTCCTGGTGAAAATGAAGCGGATGGAGCGACGCGGAAGAGTAAACGGAACCGTATCTAACCGCAAAAGAAGCGGAAATTGAAAGGTTTTTACGCGCCATCTGTTTCAACATTTTTCACCAGGGACAGTCTGAAATTTTCAGGAAATAATATTTGATACTCTATGTCTTGCGCTATCGAAGATTATTCTTTGAAAATTGTAGACTGTTCCATAAATTCAGTACACAGAAGTCTCACAGACAAAATGTTTTTTACGCTGGTATACGGATAAAAATGCCGCTCGAAAATATAAGAATTCTTGTTATCTTTCTTAGTGAACTAGAAACAAAGATATAATATTTGTAATATGAATTTTTACGTAAAAGTACGAAAGATTGCGAATATCGTAGAAAAAGTCATAGGTAGGATTGAAGTTTTAAACGCTGAACGTGAAATTTCATAAAGCATATAGTAAAATTCAGTTACTGATTCGTAATCACCCTTATTTTCATGTAAAAATCCATTTCACAAACGTTCCTGTTTCTGGTTTAGCAAGCAAAAGGAGAAAAAATAGTATCTTGTTTCTCCGTGTATCTCCTTGAGATGTATGTTGAATTTGTCCTCACAACTGATGATATTCATATGATATTACTGGAATATTATCCCCAATTTCCGTGTGGTATTGTGTACAGCCGAATGAATGTTCAAATGATCTATTATTTTTGTACTAATATCAATCAATTGAAGTTGGAATTCAATATTGATGTATAATTAATTTTTCTATCCGTCTTGATATCTTGAAACACTGTGTTTTTCCACGGAAAATTCCTCTGAACATCTATGAACATCTTTGAAAAACTATGAACACCTCTGAAAAACTGCACTGGAAGTCTTTGAGATTTTCAGAGACTGCCAGTGAAATTATTCCACCAGGCAATTTTCAAAATAAGACCATATACATATCTTATAATTTGAGAGATATACAGCTCTTTTTGAAGAGAAATTTTGTCACATGTATCATTTTGAAATACTCCTTTTCTATTATTTCCATATTGAAAAAAATCAACACTATTGACGATATGTCCGAATATTAGATCTTCATTCTCAATTTCGTGTTAATTCCAAAACGATACCGATATTAGTCTCGTGCTTCTATGCACTCGCAGTATCGACGATATTCTCGAGTATCGAATATCCGGTCTCGGTATCGTCTCGACTCCAAATACAACAGTATCGTCTCGGTATCGTCTCGTGATGTCGAGACGATATCGAGACGATACCGATACTGGTCTCGAGTCTCGTGCACCCCTAAACACATTTTGTGGTTTCCAGGTCACAACCTTGATTCCTCATCAATTATGGGAAATTATAAAACCAAATTTTCCCAAAGGCATATGATTATTTCATGGATTTCACTTTCGTTTTTGAATTAGGCGGCTGATGAAATTTTGTGTACCAATGATGTGGGCAAAACCGTTTTGTCATGCAACCGATTGCTATTCTTGAAGAAAATATGCAATGGGCTTACGCAAAGGTACAATCTGCCACGTTCCCGATACCATACTCAAATACACTTGGCATTCCGAAATGTCCCAAATCACCTCCCTGGTGAAAATGGGAGCGAGAAGAAAGAGTAAACGAAGCGTATGCTGAAGGGTAACAGAAACGTTAATGTAAAGTATACGAAGTTTGAATGGAAAGGATACAAAGAATGTGTGAAACGGGAATTGAAACAAAGGAAGCGGGAAAAATTCAAGAAATCTAGACCAAAAAATTGAACCCTGTGGTGAGAACCGAACCGGTGACTTTCACTATGGTAGGGTCTTATCCACTGAGCCATGGATCGTCGTTGACATCGACTGCTGAAAGATGTTATTTGAAGTCAGAATAGGTATGACTCGCATACGCTCCATGTAACCTACCATTACGTTACATGAAGCATATACGAAACGGGATCGGAAGTTTATAAAACGTATACAGAACGTATGATTTGATGACTTTCCAGCAAGCGGGTATCATACGCTCCAGAAAGAGGGAGTTGAAACGTTTTTCGCTTCGTATACGTTTCCTTCTCGCTTTGTGTATACGCTTCATTTTCACCAGGGCTACCCTTGAAATTGGTAACGATTTATTACACGATACGGAAACGAATAGTGATAGCAATGTTGATGCTACTGAAAAGCATCATCTCTTGACTCAAGGTGAGTTGAATGATTGGGTAAGAGATTTGAACTTTTCAAAAGAGGCAGCAGAATCGCATGCATCTCGAATGAAACAATATAACTTTTTGGCTGCAAATGTTAGAATAACGTATCACAGGGACCGTGACAAGATTTACTCAAAGTATTATAAAACGAAAAATCAAATATGCTTTTGCGAGAAAATTTCTGGTTTGTTCGAGGAACTTAAACAGTCATATGATGCAAAAGAGTGGTGGTTATTCATTGACAGTAATAAAAAAAGTTTGAAAGCAGTTCTTTTGCATGACGGAAACGGAGAACCGTCAATATCCATTGCACATGCTGTTAATACTAAAGAATCCTATGACACAATGGTCAAATTATTGGAATTTATCGAGTACGAAGAGTACGATTGGAAGATTTGTTCTGATTTAGAAGTAGTGGGCACGCTATCTGGAATGCAGCAGGGATACACAAAATATTGTTGTTTCCTATGTCTCTGGGATAGTCGTGATTGCGAACATCATTATAAAAAAAAACAATGGTCACAAAAAAGAACCATACGGTGGGTGAGGATAATGTCAGATATGTTACTCTCGTGAAGAAAGGAAACATTATTCTTCCACCATCACACATCAAACTGGGGCTTCTGAAAAACTTCGTGAAAGCGGTGAACCAAGAAGGGCGAGCATTTCCTCATCTAAGAACCCTGTTCGAAAATCTCTCTACCGCGAAAATCAAAGAAGGGTTTTCCGATGGTCCACAAATAAGAAAACTGATGGGAGATGAAAAATTTCTGACATATTTGCTCCCTGATGAAACTGCAGCCTGGAATGCGTTTAAGTCAGTTGTTTCTGGTTTCCTTGGGAATAGTGAAGATCCGAAGTGCAAAATGATCGTGGCCAATTCACTTAAGGATTAGGCAAAAATAGGCATACAATACCGTTCTTCTATTCCATTCTATTCCATCTTTTGTCATGTATCCTGTATCCCTTTACTTCTCCTAACAGGAGTGAATATGTCTCTCAAGATCCATTTCTTTACATCCCCACTTGGATTTTTTCCCGGAGAATCTCGGTGACGTCAGTGACGAGCATGGTGAGAGATTCTACCAACAACTCAAGTCCGTGGAGCAGCGTTACCAGGGATTTTGGAATGAGAGAATGATGGGGGATTATATTAGGTTTCTCATAGGGAAACAGATGTAACAAAAAATCAACGACAATCGAAGAGTCAAAATCATTTCCAATGAACTCACATTGTATTAGAATCTTGAAATGAAGATGAGTCAAATCAATCAAACTTGATTATACGTTATGAATAAGATAGGAATCCAAGGATAAAAAAAAGCTGAATTTTGGTACTTGTACATAAACGATTGTAACTTCGGTAATGTTCCATGAATTTTCTTTCGTAAATATCTTGTTTTATTCGTAAGAGTCGAACTTCACGTAGAGAATTCGTAACTGAACATATTTCCATGATTTCTAGTTCTCCTTGGGAAAAAAGTTTCTTTTTTATTTTCATTTTTCTTAAAAAACATGATTTTTTCCACATATTTCGGTTCGTTGCACTCAAAATACCTAATTAATCAGTAACAACGGTGATGATGTTCATTGGCAATTCAATTATGTTCAATTTGAGACCTCATGCAACCAGATTGGCCATTTCTAGCTCGAGATATACCTCAAATAATAAAACTATCATCGGAAAAAAATTTTTTGGATTAAAAAAACTCATACCTCGAAAACCCTTCCATACAAAAACTTTTTACTGTGATTTTTGAGTTCAGCCAGCCAAAATGCATAACAAAAAAATCATAGCATTCAATGTACAGACAATTTCTTTTATTTTGTAAACTAGTGTATTTGATACAAAAAATGTGTAGTTCTTATTTCTTATCTTGAAAACTATTGATCAAGGAAAAAAATCGTGAAGGGATACTCACATTGATTTTTCAAAACCTATCACCCAGTATTTTTCAATTTCCGAAATTCCAACTTTTGATTCTGGTTTGTGCCGTCACGGCTTGGACAATACTTTTCCCCTCGTTCGAGCGCTTGCCGAGTTTTTCGATCTAGCCGCTCAATCGGCACAACCTATTCGACCAATTTCAAACGGTATTGATTTGAGTGGGTAGACAGTCTTGGGCTAGTATTGAATCGATATCATTTGGACAAGGTTGGAGTATCAGAATTCTACCCTGCATACGAACGAACAGTACTGACACAGTTGTAAATGGTATACAGGCTCTTATGTGAAACTATATTATCATGCCGACTTCTCGACAGTTTTGATAGCTTTGGTAGCTTCGGATTTGCCAGTACGAGTAACTCTGGCGGCAGTACTGAGCCAGTATAGGTCTGTATTTCTCTTTGCTCATGGCCACTTTCCCAGACACCACCGTACAATATCAAAATGTTTTTAAAACGTTTCCGTTGTTCCACGATCTATGATTGAGAACAAATACGTCTTCGGAACATTCTCCAAACCTACACTGTGAAAATATGTATTTGATCCATGAAACTTCCCCAGTTCATCGCTAACTCACGCTAACCTACTAATCATGCATTCTCAGAGTTCATTTAATCCATCAAACAATCGTGAAACAATATTGCTCTCCATATAATGGAATGAGTCTCATTGGGAAATATAAAAAACCAGGAGAATCCACATACTGTGAAGAGTAAAGCGAAGATATTAGAATGCGTTTCAGAGTCGAACTATTTTCCACTAAATCTAGCACTTCATAAGCTCTCACATGTAATTTATTGTACTCAAGATCAGTTGACCTTGGTACATTGGATTCAGAATCCGTATCAAATACGATCCGTATCAAAATAAATGAAAACATCGGCAAAAATGTAATCAATTGAATGATTTATGAAGACCAATTCAACATGTTCCAATAACGTTTTGTGAAAATGTAAATAAAACAAACCCGGACTTTTCCATGTTTCAAAAACATACATGCGACCTCTTAAAAAACTCCCAAAACGTTTCTGAAATACTTCGTTTGTGACGAAGTAAGTTTTGTGAATGTTTACAAAACGTCCTGGTGCTGGATGGTTTTTAAAGAATTCTTGAACAGTTTCCATCATGACTATGAGAACAAATTCAAAATGAACTCGATGCATTGTTGCCAAGAATCACGTTGCCAGAAAAGATCATTATAGAATCACGATATCAATTCTCTCGGAATATTGAATTGTGCATCGAGAATTCATTTAAAACTCGAAGTAATCATGATGAACTCATGTGCACTATCATAACAGGAACTCACTCTCTGACTGGGGACTCTTGAACTGTATTGGTTTTCAACCCTTGCTATCCCTGGTAGAAATTCTCGCTAGTAAACCATGAGGCACTAATCAGTTCATCCTTTTTACTGGTGAGGCACTAATCGGGAAAACTTACCAGTAACTGATGAGGGATGTAACACTCGCACCAACGAGGGACTAATCAGGTAAACTAAGCAGACACTAGAAAGTAACTGATGAGGCACTTGCCAGTAACTGACGAGGAATTTTTTGGAATAAATATGACTCTCTAAATTTCTTGGAGTGGAAAAGCACTCTTGAGAAATGTGTATTTCGGGGGGAAAAAATCTGTCACAGATTTTAATTATTTTTGTAAAAGAAAATAAAATAATCCATTTTTATCTTTTCATCAACATCCCCAAACTCCGCAACATTCTGTAATTGCTCGTTGTACTGATGGGAATTTATCATGCAACTCCGAGGATTCGAACCGCTGTAATCAACCTACCTGAACGTGAACCTACATAACCTATGCCTAAACGACCTGAGCTAAACCGACACTTGCGTCTGTGGTAGAAAAAGTTGCAACAAGTGTTCCTGGAGTACCTCGGTTGATTTCCTGTGGAACGATGTGTTACAATAATAATCAAATCAGACTCGATAAATTTTTGATTCATTATAATATTAGGGATAAATATAGCGAAGTATTGAAAATTCTGTAATGATGTGCCAGTGAATAGAATTTGATTCTGACGTTGACAAATTTCCAATCCATGTAATTTTCTAACCTCAAAATTTTTGAATCACATATACTTATATGATATATGTACTGTGAGAGGTTATATAATTTCATCAATAAAATGAATTGAACTTACAATTATTGATGTATAATTTCATATGAAGTGAATTGTGAATTTGGAAGTGAATTTGATTCAATGTATATTAAATCGACGCTCAAAGTTTCTATTTTTTGCAATGCTTTGGTTTGAGTCTGTATCCGAATTTTTGTTTACTTTCAAGATCATCATTTCATTCTCTTGGAGACTTACAGGATTTCCTTATTGAAAGTGATTGTGCTAATTTGGAATACCTTTAGTTCTGTATGATACTAATGATTGATAATCCTAGGTGTCATTAGTCAATACCGCATATCTGAGTCACTGTGTTTGATGCCATGTATTGATGAACAATAGTGAGTATACCCTGTAACAATAAACAATACTGGATATAGTTGATCAATATCATGTATCGATGAACAATATTGGATGTAGTTGATCGATACCATGTATTCATGAACAATATTGGATACAGTTGGTCTATGCCATGGATCGATGAATAAAATTGGATATAGTTGATCGATACCACATATCCTTGTAGAAGATCATATTTAGGCTGTTTGAACTGTATATATGAACCTTGATGTTGATTTTATTCATGGAAATTGCAATTGTAGATCTCTTTCAATTTCATAAAACTATTTTGAATTAAATTTTACGAAAGCTTTTCAAATTGATATTTCAGGACTGGATGTACTATACTGAAAATCATTTCAGTTCTTTAGGTTGACTTTTCATAGAAGAGTTTGTTTGTTGTGATTTATTAAGTTATACAAACAATTTTTACAAAACCCGAGTAATTTTACACTTTCGAATCATGAAATACTTATTCTGATACATAGACTTTTGATCACAGTCTTCTTGTATTGTAAGAGTTCCTTTCGGATTCATATACTCTTACTAAAATATATTGAAAATCTGAATTATTCTTTGACTTATTCTCTTTTCATGGGCTTCTCTAATGGCTTATGTATAAGTTTATTAATCGTATAACACTAATATACAACTATCCAATCGCATTGTAAAATATAACACCTTTTCATGTATACATCTCATACATCTGTACCGTTTACTGTGAAACATTCATTATATTTCGAACACTTACCACAATTAATGAAATTATTATACATAATTCAACCTAACATAAACAAGATATACTGAATGTTTCCTAATGCAGGCCACATGCCACAGATATATGAGATGGATACATGAAAAGGTATTACATTTCACAATAAATTTGGATAGTTGTATATTAGTGTCATACGATTGATAAACATATACATAAGCCATTGAAAAAGGCCATGAAAAAGAGGATAAGTCAAAGAATAATTCAGATTTTCAATGTATTTTAGTAAGAGTATATGAATCTGAAAGGAACTCTCACAATACAAGAAGACTGTGATTAAAATATTCCATTGAATGACATATGTTTCCAATGAAACCTAGATACTTAGAATAAAATGTTTTGTTTGAAACGTTCTTGGGTATCTGAAAAGACAAACAACTTTAAACTATGTATCAGCATAAATGTTTCATGATTCCAAAGTGTAAAATTACTGGGGTTTTGTAAAAATTGTTTGTATCACCTCATTAATCACAGAAAACAAACTCTTTCATAAAAAATCAACCCAAAGAACTGAAATGATTTTCAGTACATCCAGTACTGAAATATCAATTATTTGAAAAGCTTTCGTAAGATTTAATTCAAAATAGTTTTATGAAATTGAAAGAGATCTAAAATTGCATAATTCCCATAAATAAAATCAACATCAAGGTTCATATATACAGTTCAAACAACCTAAATATGTTCTTCTACAAGGATATGTGGTATCTATCAACTATATCCAATTTTATTCATCGATCCATGGCATAGACCGACTGTATCCAATATTGTTCATGAATACATGATATCGATCAACTACATCCAATATTGTTCATCGATACATGGTATTGATCAACTATATCCAGTATTGTTTATTGTTACAGGGTATACTCACTATTGTTCATAAATACATGGTATCACACACAGTGACTAATGAGGTATGAGTCATGAGGTATTGGCTAATGACACCTAGGATTATCAATTATTGATATCATATAGAACTAAAGGTATCCCGGATCAGTACCATCACTTTTAATCAGAAAATTCCATAAGTTTCCAAGAGAATGAAATAATTATCCTGAAAGTAAACAAAAGTTTAGATGAATATTCAAAACCAAGCATTGAAGGACATAGAAAATCTGAGCATCGATTCAATATAAATAAGCTGGGATATTTTACTCTAAGACAGGTGATATTTTAATTCACAAATAGGTGGAGTATAATTCACTCTCTACTTACGAGTGATACTTTTCATTCTAGTTTGAAAAGTGGAGAGATTCACTCTACTAAAGTGATCTTGTCACTCTTGGAGAGTGAAAGTGCTAATGCATTTTACATTGAGAGTAGAAATTTCACTCTTAGAAATTTAGGAGGTATACTGTAGTAATAACTAAAACTCTTCACTTAGAGTATAGATGCAATTAAGAGAAATTACCTCTCGAGTCTTGAAATGAATAAAAAGTTATTTGTACTTATGAATCATGCCAATATTGTTGCTCAATCCCTACTCATTTTTAAAGCTAATCCATCAAAAATGTCGTCTTTTCTGATAAAAAGTGCAAGAAACATTCTATTCAATCCAAGATTGAAAAGCTCATGTCTCTCCATTCAATTTATACCTGGAGTGAATACTTGTAATTATCAGTAGAGAAGATTTTACTCTGTTATTATTAATTAGTTCAGATTATCCAATACTGATGAGTAACTCATTAGTTTGTCCCAATCAATGCTAGTTGGATCCAACTTATCAGTTATTGACAAGCCCCTTGCTAGTTTTTCCTAATTAGTTCTTCCCTCTTAGTGCCTCATCGGTCATAGGGAAGAACTTGTAACATTTCTGCCAGAGTATACACACACTGGGTGATGACTATCCATGTTTCAAATTCGATGGTGTGTTCCCGAACAGTTCCAAAAATATGGGTGCATGATGAAACATGGATGCTGATGGCTAGAATTTTCAGTATTTCAAAAATTGGAACATGCATTTCCAATTGACAATATTAACCTTCCGGCGGGCGCGCTGGTGTACAAAGTACACAGAAATCACTTTCTCACTGGAAATTCATCTGAAACGAAATACAACCGGCCTGAGAGTCAGATGTATTCCTCCGTTGTTAATCATTTCTTTGCCCAATGACATTCGAATATTCCTGAAAAAGTATGTTCCTGTCAAAAATGGAAAAGCCGAATGAGAATCGAAAGCGCGGCAGATGCAAGCTTTGTGACAACACAAGGACTACACAAAAATGTATCCAGTGCCATAGATTCATGTGTGAGAAACATTCTTTGAAGTCCGTAACTTGTCAGAAATGCTTGATTGAAACATCAGGTAATGATGTATGATATCACATATCCGATATTCCCTGATTGATAACATTTCATTTTGACATTCTTCCATTCCCCAAGATGTATGTTATTTTACAATTCTTATACTCTGTTTTTTCGATTACTGCAAATTCAATATTGTTAATGAAGTTTTATATGTACCCAGACATCATCTGTGTATCAGTATTCTACCATGAAGGTTCTATTCGTGCCATATTTGTATCAATATTACCTTGCGTACTTTGTACACCAGCGCGCCCGCTCGCGTAAAAACAAATCGCGCGCCCGCCGGAAGGTTAAAAATGAGAAAGTTTTTTTTAGTGACACCGCGAGACGAAACGATAATAAGCTTTTTTTCCCGACTACGCTGAAATAGTTGTATTTTATACGTGTAGTGCGGGAGCGAAACTACGTATTCCTAACCTTTCCTAGCCGATGATGAGCGCGCGTGCGCAGTCGAATGCACTTGCGCAGTACGTTTTCATTACTCCCTTGGGAGAGAATACAGGGAGTGATGAACACTTGAGAAATAGCAACGAGTTTATTACACATATAAAGACGGTCACTATTTCAGCGGAATCGGAAAAAAAGTATCGTATGTCCCTCGGGAGGCAAATGATGGTCACCTCGTGTGATTTTTGCCCGAACGAAGCGAGGGGAACAAACATCACCCTCGGTGAAAATCACTCATTTCCCTCCCTCGTATCATAATGTACTATTTCTTGTCTCGTCTCGATTTTTAGGCACTCATCGATATACATTGTATACTAAGCACAGAGTGCCTATTGCACCCGCTATCGTGCCGCGTGACAGTATCTTTTGAAATATTTGAACAATCCAATTGGGAGTTGCACAGTTTCTCATTTCATGCAATACTGATTGATAATCCGTGGGGTTGTCTGTGTGTTTGTTTGTCTGTCTGTCTGTCTGTCTGTATGTCTGTCTGTCTGTATATAGGATAGCTCTGTGGACGAAATGGATTGAAAGTCATGGAGGACTTTCCGGAAACCCTTCCCAAGATACCGTTTCTTTTTATTGGAATCGGACAAGTCTTTCCATTTTTTGAAATTTTTTTGTCGAAAATAGATGATTGCGAAGCAAATTTTCTCCGCTCCATACGTATATATACTGGGTGATTCAAAATTGCCGTAAACTTTCCTGAGAGCAGATTCTTGATGAAATTCTACGAAGATTTTGGTCCGGAATTTTCAGATCTGATCCTTAGATCCGGAGATATGAGCATTTTTTAATTTTTTGAGGAATCCAAATACCTCGGAAGTATCATATTTCTGACTTTTGAATCCAACACTATTCTCTAAGTCAGATGACAGGGTATCCCTGGAAAAAAATAAATCTCATTTAGCTCCCTTCATTGTAGAGTTATAACGATTCAAACTTGTTGAATTCTGATTGGCTGGAATGCAAAAAATCTCAAACCGCTATAACTCCACAACGAAGGAAGCTGGATTAGATTTATTTTTCTCCAGGGATATCCCATGATCTGACTTGGCGATTGGTGTTGGATTCAAAAGTCATAAATATGGTACTCGCTTCGCTCAGGCAACAAACATCACCCTCGGTGAAAATCACTCATTTCCCTCCCTCGTAGCATAATGTACTATTTCTTGTCTCGTCTCGATTTTATGGTACGCTGTGTCGTTTCGTTTCGACATTTTTGACATCAAATCTCGTCTCGTTTCATGATTTCAAAATTTTTTGGCGCTATTTCTAAACTATCATCCAATATCACATTCAACCCCTTCGAACTGAAGTTTCGTCTCTCGTGGAATCATTTTCATCATGTCTCGTGAATTTCTGGGATAGTGGGAAAGGAATGTGTTATGACATCATCTTCATCATTTATCAGCTTCTTGGTTTTAGTGGTGAGTTTTAAAGTCCCACTAGAAACCAACAAAAATCATAAACATAGTCGTAATAAAAGGGAATACTGACGGAAAAAACAGTACCGTTCTCATAACGATACTGGATCGTTTTCGTGGCTATCCAAACTATAGGGATATCAGTATCGTTGCTATGATGAAACAGATCTTCCGAGGAATGATATAGATGATTACCCTAACCATCTATACCGTTACCATAGCGAAACAGTATCGCCACTAACACTATCTTCTCTGGCTTTACTTCAGATCGTTACAATAACCACACATTTTTTCTATGCTTATATTCTGTTCTCAATACACATTGAGATAAATTACAATTATGATTATTGAAACAATATAATTTTCCTGAATTTGATTCTACCAAATAATGAATCCTATGTTAGATTTGTGTTGTTGCAGATTTGACTTCAGAATCATGAGTTTCAGCTTCGCGTAAGTTTATGATATTCCAGACGATTGCAGTCGTACATTACATTATATTCACTCACAACTGGTTCTCTGAATGGTATTCTTATCGCTTCGATTTCCTGTGTCACGTATTTTTATATCTTATTTCTTGGTGTACAACATTTATATTCATAGTGAAAGTTCAGTTTGATCTTTTAACATTGCAATCTTGTGGAGTGAGTTGAATTTGTCATCTCTATATATTTATTGATTCCTTTCCTCTCTTCTATTGAATCATCCGCAATGCGAGGATTTTGTTCAACAATATCGCTCGGATAATTGATATGAATCAAATGGATTGATGATAAATAATCCAGGGAAATGTGTTTCTGATTACAAAAATTGAATGAGAAAAATAGAGATCTGATATATAACTTTCCCGATGAAGCATCCTAACAAATTCATAACTCTTACAATTGATGAAGATGAATTGTGAAATATACGAGGCAAAAATTTCCCTCATATACTCCAAGGTGATAGAAAAGTTTTTCACAAAATGAACATTTAGAGACTGTAAGTAGGACTTGGTGAGATAGAAGGATGGAGTGGTGGTAAAAGAAACAAATGCGTTAGAACGTGATAAAAGAAAACGGGTATATAGAAGTGAATATATTAATAGAAATACTCGAGCGACTGGAAGCCGGAACTGAACACCGTACTTTCTTCTCTTACTTCTTCATCTTCTGTTGGTCAGACGAAGAGGGAGGTCGCTGAATTTATAAACGAGAGATAAACCATGTCAGTACACGTATAATGTCGTGAGAGGAAGAAGCGTTTCAAATGTGTTCGCGCGTATGCGACTCCCACGCTTCCAGATGCACGTCACGCGTACGTAACTCAGACTGACGTAACCCTTCGCGCCTTACCTGCTTTTTTCTGACAAAGAAACTAAGTATAATACGATTATCGACATTGTTCATTTCCTTCCTGGCCATTAACTGTAAACATAAATCAGTCATTTGTACCCACATTAAATTTTTAATCCTCGACTCCAACACAAACAAACAATTCATTGTTCCGTCATAGCGAAACGATTACCACATCATCTTGATAGAAGAAAAGAGGTTCGAAACTTCCCTCAAGGAAAAAATTTTGTCGTAAATAAGCGAAGATATCCCAATGGAATGTTACGTTCTTGACCTGGATATTTTTGAAGAAATGGGAGATTATAATTGGGAGAAAAAAATTTTCATCTCTAGCAAAAGATGTAGTTGTGCTTTATTTCATCGCTATGATAACAAGTGTTCCTAAAGCGTTTCTTTTTTTCCTCAGCATTTCCGCATGTGATACCGCGATAATGTTTTGCACTAATTCGCCGCGAGCACTTAGCAAGTACAATTATTTTTTCTCTTCCCCTCTTCTCCTTTTTACATTTGTTTTCATTTCGCTTCCTTTTTCCTCTCTTGTTTTACGATTTCCTGATTCCACTCGTAATCACGATAAAAAATCGTTGCTGCTACCACAAGGAGATTTTTGAAGGCAGCAGGGTGTAGCGGCATGCTCGAGTGAGCATGATACGGCATGTCACGGTACCTGGATGCTGCTTCGTGACACTCACATTTCAACTACATGTACATAATATTGAAAAGTGATTAAAAAACATCTCGTACAGAATGTCTCAATAATTTCTTGTTATTTCTCTGTCATGGTCCTTCGGATGATGTAGTTCTTCAATCTCCAAAATGACAATACCTTGATTTTCCTGTCAACTACTACAAAGTTGTCATTGACACTGATTCAGAGACTTCTTAGTGGATGTTCCTTCAACATAAGGGGAAGAATTGGTCTACCAATTACCTGTTGATGCCTAGAATAAACAGGCAAAGTTGATAGATGTGCACTTCCCTGCCACAACCAACCGTTTGTTTGAAAACCTTTCTGTAATTTAACCTTGCGTGTGCACACTTGTTCTTCGGAACTTGTTGTGTACTCTGGGTCACGTTCCTTGAGGGGTTATATCTATTTGACATTTCTCTTCTTCATTTTCAGGCACTCATCGATATACATAGTATACCAAGCATAGAGTGCCTATTGCACCCGCTATCGTGCCATGTGACAGTATCTTTTGAAATATTTGAACAATCCAATTGGGAGTTGCACAGTTTCTCATTCCATGCAATACTGATTGATAATCCGTGGGGTTGTCTGTGTGTTTGTCTGTCTGTCTGTCTGTCTATATATAGGATAGCTCTGGACGAAGTGGACGAAATGGATTGGAATTCATGGAGGACTTTCCGGAAACCCTTCCCAAGATACCGTTTCTTTTTATTGGAATCGGACGAGTTCTTCCATTTTTTTGAAATTTTTTTCGATGAAAATAGGTGATCGCAAAGAAAATTTTCTCCACTGTATACATATACAGGTTGGTTGAAAAGTTTTGAAAGCAAAAAAGAAAGAATGTGTATTCTTTGATGAAATGATTTTTTTCATTCAATATAGTCTCCCTTAACTTCAACACACTTATTCCAACGATCCTCCAATAATTGTATACCATCTCTGTCATGATTTTCCGGAAGCTCCGCAGGATACTGTTCCACAGCTGCAATAGCTTCTTCATTCGGCGAAAAACGCTTTCCACGAAGGAATTGTTTCAAATTCCTAAAGAGGTAATAGTCGGAGAGAGCCAAATCTGGTGAATACGGTGGGTGTTCAAGCAATTCGTACTTCAATTTGTTCAGTTCAGCCATCGCCAGAACACTTGTGTGAACACGTGCATTGTCTTGGTGAAAAATGATTTTTTTCTTCCGTAAACCGGGTCTTTTTTCACGAATTTTTTCATCAAACTGATCCAAAAGGTTGCAATAATATTTAGAGGTCATTGTTTTACCTTTTTCGAGATAACCAATCAACAAAACCCCTTTTGCGTCCCAAAAAACCGATGCTAAAACCTTTTTTGCCGATCGTTCTGACTTCACCCGTTTTGGAGCTAAACAACTAGCTTCAGTCCACTGTAGAACGTTCTTGTTTCAGTTTAGGATCATGATGGTAGATCCAAGTCTCGTCCACAGTTACGAAACGACGCAAAAAATCGGTCTTATTCTACTTAAAACGCTCTAAATTACGCTGAGGAATTTGTTTTCGATTCAGTTTTTGTTGAATTGTCAACGAATGCGGCACTAACTTTCCAAAAAGCTTTTTCATATGTAATTCTTCGTGTAAAATATGGAGTACTCGTTCATCCGAGATGCCTATGGTATCAGCAATTCCACGCTTAGTCAAACTCGGATCTTTACAAACAATATCATAGACTTGCTCAATGATGTCTGATTTCGTTGCACTTTTTGGACGTCCACTACGTGATTGATCTTCAACGATTGTACGACCACGTTCAAACTCTAAAACCCATCGATGTACAGTTGAAAATGGAGGAGCAGATTCCTTCAACACTTTCTTCATTTTAGTATGAATTTCTGTTGCTGATGAACCTTCCAAAACAAAGAATTTTATCACTGCACGATATTCGGATTTTTCCATTTTCACAAAATACACTGACACGTCAACTTCGAATGGCTTGTAAACGAATAATGAATTGACAGATCGGAATGAAATTGTGTGTGTGTTCAAATGAAGGATGGAATATAAAAATAGCGTATGAATGTTGATTCCTGTACTGGTTGAAAGGTGTCGCTTTCAAAACTTTTCAACCAACCTGTATATACAAGTCATTTTCTCCGCAATCTTTGAATATTCGTCATTTTGGATTGAAACCATGAATTATTATGAAACATGGGTCCTAGGGGTTTTTGAGGGTGCTGAATCCGAATCTGGGTGTGAACTCCCTTGTAGAAATATAATCAGTTTTCCCTATTACTGATGAGGCACTGATGAGGAAACGCTAATCAGGAAAAACTGATCATTTACTTATTGGGAACTGATTTGTCTGATATGATTATTAAAATTCATATTAAACTGATCAAATTCCAACAAGTTATTGCCTTCATTCGCAAGAAATATTGATAGCGTAAATGTTCATGAAAAATATTCGGTTTAAAAAACATATTGATTGTTATTGAAGTGATATATTGCAATTGAAAAATTACACATATTTCCGATATGTCTTGACCAAAATTTGAAGTATCTCAAAGAAATTGAATCGAATTGGTTCAGATTATTTAATCCTGGGTTTGCTGTATCAAATCGATGAAACCTCACCTCAATAATTATAAAGAGTATATGCACCTAACAAAGCTACCTTGGAAATTGTTAGATTTTGTAAGGTTATGGTATAAAAGGAGATGAGGTGTAATATGTATACCTATATTCTTCCTTGTTGTGAAATAATATAGTTTTGTTATTTATTATGAGTAAGGATAGTAGTAACTTGAATATTATCTCATGATATCTCATGATTGAGGTGGAAACACCGTACATATGGTTTGATATATTTTTTGTCCTTGGCCGAAACCCCTAGATTTTATCTAAGAAAAAGTCTGGGAAAATTTTTTCTAAGGGTTTTGTTGAAAATTTACTTTTTCATCCTTGGAAACATTTTAAACAAAAACATATATCATTATTTTAGTGAAGAATCATCAATTTAGTGTTATAATTTCACATCTTCATCGACATAACCTGCATTTTTGTGGGTCATAAATGCTTCGTTAGTTACTCACAAATAACTCATTAACTACCGATCAGTCCCTCATCAGTTACTCGCTCATTTCTGCTCAGTTCCTGATTAGTCAGAGCGTTACACCCCTTGTCGGAAACTTATAAGTTCCCTGATCAGTCCCTGATCAGTGAAATGGAAAACTGATCAGTGCCTCATCATTTGCTAGAGAAAATTTCTACTAGGGCACTCAATCAATTGAGTGAAAAACCGATGAGTGTCATATTTCCCCGGATATCTGAATTGTTCAAAATGCGAGCGAAGCGAGCATATGTGTGCTACGATCCATTCAAAATGAGCGAAGCGAATTTTGAAGGGGGTTGGACTGCTGAGCGAAGCGAAGCAGCCAGGAGGCGGAGCGCTCTGGTTTTCATCGGCTTAGATGATGTAGAAACATCTCAAGAATAATATAAAACAACATTTATTGATAAAAACATGCTTCAAAGACAACTGAGATATAAATCCCTGAAGAGACCCTGCCCAGTTAACATCGGAAGTCTTTTGGACTCTTTGGCGACATACGTTGCACTGTAAAAATTCTATCGGATAATTCCTGTATATTTATGTGAAGTAATCAACACATTCACGCGTTGAGAATTTTCCCCACTTGTCCGCAAATTTACTGTGAAATCTTGAGAAAAATCCCATGAAGTTTGGAATTGTCAGATAAATGTATGGGAAATTCCATATCCCGGGAAAAAATAATTCATATATGGTCGTATATAAGCGTATATGAATCATATATGAATCATATATGAACATATATGAATTACATATGAACATATATAAACATATATGAGATCATATATGAGCATATATGGATTTTGGCCATATATGATCATGTATGGATGAGACTGTATATGGCCATATGTGATCATATTCAATCATACATCATCATATACATCCATATATGAACAAAAAAATGTCACAATTCTACATGTAATGTGATGAAAAACCAAAGGAGAGAGAAGTGAGATCAATGCTGAATGAAAATATATGGCCAAAATCTATATATGCTCATATATGAATGCATATATGAATCCATATATGGGTCCATATATGGAATTTCTTTTCCCGGGATAAATGTACCGGAAATTGATTTCCTAATCAGGGATTGGAATTTTCCGGTTGATGTACACAGGAAAATTCCGATTATCCTTTACAGTGTATGCTCTGCGCGTCTTGGTTTTCGGGGAGTAGTTTTTGATATGTTTAGAGAACCTTCATTTTTAGTGCACCCAAATACGCTCCCGGGACGTTTCTTTCATCTCGTGGTGAAGTTGAATAAAACATTACGGAACATTTTTATGTCCCTGGAACATACTTGCAACGTTCTCAAATCGTCCTGAGATCTCATTTGAACGTTCTCTGCGTGAACAAGTACGTTTTGCGAATGTTTCAAAAACCTCCCAATGCTACCAGGGTAGGGGCTTTGAAATGACAAATTTTGATTCCCTCACCCTGGTAGAAATTTGTCTGGGCATCCCATTTCCCATCCACGTACCAGATGGGACCCATGTGGTACCAACTGGATAACACATTTCAGCCAATTTGTCTTCAGTGCTCAAACATTTAGGTGATTTATATAGGTTTTTCCATGTGTAAACTGATTGTACAGTAACATTGATGGTCAGAGGAATAAAAGGAAGCCCAAACGTTTCAATTTGTCATTCGGAATCATTTTATTGGGATGAATTCAAAAGCAACGTTCTTGACTTGAGATTACATTTCAAAGCACATTTTCACCTTATTCATATGTGTGATTTCACTGAAGAAACATGATTTCACATTTCTAATCAACAATTTGAACTACATTCTAGCTATTCCCTGGGACACCTGGATGAGCACAGGCTAGAAAGTGCGTCACAAAACTAGCTAGAAACCGACTTTATATCTGGGGAAACTAGCTGGGGCTCATCTAATTCCCAATCATAATTTCTACTAGGGCAATTATGTAGTGATTTTGAATTCCGCTAAATCGTTCAAAAAAGAGCTAGACTAGAGTTATTTGAACTTCAGATGGCAGTTATATGGTGTGGGGATAGCAAACTGAAGGTAAAAGAAATCAGCGAGCCTCTATGTTGAGAATTTCCTATAGTGAACTGATTCTCAAACTTTGAACGCCTTTTCTTTGAAACCATGTTTTCAAAACCATCCGGCAGTAGGATTCGAGTAATTTTCATCAGAAAGTCCGGTAGTGTCTCGACGCCAAGTACATTGAAATGGCCCTTAGAAAAAATAATAGAAATGCAAAAGCAGAAATCATGAGCTACCGCGTATCTTTAGACGTACATCGAGATTTGAACATCGTCAAAAAATCTCCAATGCATAATAACTCGTCATACATTGAATTTTACAAAAAAAAAACAATCACACTGTCAGTATATAATTCGAGAACACACTTTCGTTAAAGCACATTACGAACTATCTCAGTTAATACAATACCGAGATATAGACGTTTCAAAGTATTATGATTCTGTGATGATTATGTGACAAAATATCCCGGCGTTAAATGATCTCCTTGTGGGAGTTTTTGTGATTCCCATTGTGATGGGAATTCTCGGTTAGATTTTCGAACGTGGTTTTGTTCCATTGCGTAATGTACGCAGTTGAAAATAATTTGCGTAAATGTTAAAAAATATTTGTGCAACCGGAAAGTAACGCATTTTATCCCCGGTCAAAATATGTTGGAAAATATGCCCCTAGCAGAATATCTTGGACGAAATGTCCCAGACAAAATATCTTCGCCCCAAATATCTCGGTTCCCAAAAAATATTCGAGACCAAGAGCTGAAACTGAGGGTGAATTTCTCTATTTCACTTTGAATTACAACATATCTGGAATGAAGAAGAATAACAAACGGAATAATCCGATACTGATCAGGTGTGAGGAGTGCTTTGGTGTGAACTGATGTTGCCACAACAATATGAAGAGAACTATAAGATTGAAAAGTTGTGAATACTCGGAGGTGGCTATGCGTGAGTTGGCGAAGCCCGCTCTATCGAGAAGAAACAAAAAAACTGTATTATTCAATTACATCACGAATCATTTTCAAATACATTCCATTTGTATCAGTGGTAGAATTCACATTGTGCAACGAAGAAATGAAAACGCACACGCTGTTGGAATAAGTGTAGCATAATATACATACCAAAAATCATCATCATCATGAAGTAATCAGTCTTATGACTGATTTGATGAAATCCTCCAACCCTGTCTATTATCCGCTAACCGCTTACTTTCTGCATATCTACGGCAACCCTTATCTCGTATAATTTGCTTCATATAACTCAATCTAGGTCCACCTCTTCGAGTTTTACCATTCATTTTTCCTTCCAATATTGTTTTCAATAAGCTATCATGCCTCAATGTGTGTCCAATCAGATTACTTCTTCTTTTCACGACCTGTCTCAAGAGACTTCTTTTTTCATTTACCTTCTCAAGTACTTCTTCATTTCTTACTTTCTCTATCTACTTCATTCTCAGCATCTTCCTATAACACCACATTTAAAAAACTCCAAGTCTCCGTTGGTCTGTTTTTCTAATTGTCCAAGTTTCGCAACCATATAATGCTGTGCTCCAAACGTAACTCTTCAAGAATTTCTTCCTTACTGCTAGGCTAATATTCTTCGAACATAGTAACTGTTTCTTTTGGTGGAAAGCCTGTTCCCCTCGTGTTATTCTTGCTCTCAAATCTCTTTCGCTTTCACCCTTTTCTGTAATTAGGCTCCCTAGATATTTAAATTCTTTGACTTGCTGAATTGTCTCTGCATCTATTTTGATTTTCTTTCTTCTTGATGTGTTCCCTGTTGTACAAATCATGAATTTTGTTTTGTCCTTATTTATAATCATACAATATTTGTCTAGTAATATTTTTTTCATAGTGTTGGGAGTATTTTCTAACTCAGCACCACTCGTAGCTGATGTAGCTATGTCATCCGCAAATCTCAACATGCTTACATTTTCACCTTGGATCTGTAATTTCGATTGCACTTGTTCCTTCACTCCGTCCATCGCTTCTTCTATATACAAATTGAAAATCAATGGCGATAGTGAGCATCCTAGTCTCACCCCTCTTCTAATTTTTGCTTCTCCTTTTTGACCCTCTATTCCTATTATTGCGGTTTGATTCTTATATAATTCATATATTATTCTCCTATCCCTGAAATTGATTCCTACCTTTTTCAAAATCGTCAACATCTCCTCCCAATCAACATTATCGAATGCTTTTTGTATATCTACAAAACCTATATACACAGACTTTTTTAACTCTAGACTTTTCTCTACTACTGTTCTCAGTGCTAATATTGCTTCTCGCGTTCCCCTATTTTTCCTCAAACCGAACTGATCTTCTGCTAATCTACTCTCTATTTCATTCTCCATTCTCTTGTATATGATATTTGTCAGTATTTTCGAGGCATGTGAAGTTAAACTAATCGTTCTGTGGTTCTCGCATTTGTCTGCTCCTTGTTTTTTTGGAATGGCGACAATTTTATTCTTCTGGAAATCTTTCGGTACTTCGCCTATTTCGTACATGACTCTCACCAATTCAAACAGTGCGACACGAGTTCCCTGACTGGAGGCTCTGATAAGGTCCGCACTTATGCCATCTGTTCCTGGCGCTCCATTATTTTGCAATTCTTTCAAAGCCCTGTCGAATTCTGATCTCAAAATTTAATCTCCCAATTCTTCTTCATCGACATCTTCCTCCCTCTCTAAGAATCCCATATTATCGCCTCCTTCATACAGATCTTCTAAATGATTATTCCATTGTTCTATTTTTTCCTCCGTTCTTATCAATTGTCTTCCTAGAGAATTTTTAATCTCACTGCTTCTAGATTTCATTCGTCCGAAAAATCTCTTCACAATCCTATATGCCTCATCAATTTTTCCTAAATGTAATCTCACTTCAATATCTTGACATTTCCCCTCCAACCATTGTTCTTTTGCTTTCCTTAATTCTCTGATCATTTTATTCCTCAGTGCCTTGTATGTCTGCTGATCTTGTTCACTATTCTTATTCTTGTATTTCCTCCTGTCATTAATTAAATCGAGAATTTCTCTTGTTATCCATGGTTCCTTAGGCTCTATCCCATCGTTCTTCAAAATTTCATCTGCGCATTGCTCTATGTTCCTCTTCATATTCGTCCATCTACTCTCTATTCCCAAGTCTTTCTCTTGTCGATCCTCCAATTTTTTGTCCAACATCGCTTTGAATGCGTCCTGTGTTTTTCCTTGTTTGAGATTCTTCAACTTCCATCTTTTTTGCATTTTCCTTCCCTTCTTCAGAGCTTTAAATTTCAGAGAATATTTCATCAGCAACATATTGTGATCACTATCTATATCCACGCCTGGATAACTTTTACAGCTTTTCACTTGGTTTCTAAATCTTTGTTTTACTAATATGTAATCAATTTGATATCTTGCTGTATCTCCTGGCATTTTCCAAGTATAGATTCTTCTTGGATGATTTTTGAATAATGTGTTGGTAATAACCATTTTATGACTCTCACAGAATTTGATTAAACGTTGTCCTCTTTAATTTCTTTTTCCTGACGCAGAATCTCCTATCATGTTGGCCTCTTCTCCTTGCCCTACTACCGCATTCCAGTCGCCTATGATCATTGAATTTCCTTCTCCCTTCACATATTCTATCACTCCTTCTATTTCATCGTACGTTTTCTCGATATCCTCCTCTGAGTATGCAGATGTGGGCATGTATACTTGGACTATAACAGTGTATACCGGTTTTGTTCTAACTCTGACCATCATTACGCGTTCGCTATGTTGCAAATGATTTTCTATCCTATTCCCTACCTCCTTATGCATTTTAATTCCCACACCTGCTTGACCATTCTTTGATCCTGTGTGAATGATTCTATAATTCCCCTTCTTGCGGCCATCTCATTTCACTAATTCCCATTACATCGATACCCAACCTCTTCATTTCCAGTTCCAAATTTTCAGATTTCCCTGTTTGTCTCAGTGATCTAACATCCCACGCTCCGACTCGAAGAATGTTCTCTTTCTCCCCTATCTTCTTTGGGTTTCTATCTTGTTTGATGAGGTTCTCTCGAGCAGCCTCCACCCGGAGATCCAAACGGGAGGCTATTTTACCTCCGGAATATTCCACCCGAGAGGACGCCATAATGTTGTTGTTGTTGTTGCTTTTCTTTCAATAAATCAAAATTCAAAATTCCTGGTTTGGAGAAGAGATTTCATTTCCTCGAGAATATTGAAAGATGTCAAGGAAGGTAGTTCCCCTTTGCTTCCCCTCCGTTTCTGCCGATGTTCCTGGCGTTGGGATGATTTAGTTTCTCTCAGTTTGTATTCTCCCTCTCGAGTAGTTAATTCCACCCGAAAAAGAGACCCAAATCTGAGATACTCATCCTCCTCACCACGTAAAGGAAGCAGATACTACCAAGGATGGATAAAAAGGATATCAAGGACAGGTATCAAGAATATCCCCCTGGAAGACCCGCAATCATCCCACGGGAAGGATACCAAAAATGGGAAATATGGATACGTTAATTCGTTTATGGCTTTACTTTCATATACTTGCACAAAAACATTTCATAAAACTATGTATATTGAAAAGGTACTGCGTAAGGATAATTTGTCCTGAATAATTTGCACTCCTAATGGAAGATTATATCACATTTGAACAGTCTTTGATATTGCGGGGTACCACTTAAAATTCAACAAAATATCAAAATCAAATGTTGACACAAATATGCGCTACGATAAAACTCTCAAGTTTCATTAATGACTCACGACGAGATAATTAATCTTCTACGAAAGCAACAGATAATACTGAATTTAATGTTGTGTCGACTAGTATACATAAAATAAAGTCAATAATTTCACTTCGGTATATATTCGAAAAGATCAATGTTCATCTAAAGAACTAGTGATGAGAAAATTGAAGTTTATACCCGATGTAAATGCAAGAACGACTCATCAAATATGTATTCAAGGAGATAAATTGAGCCCTCGGAAAGAATAACTCTCTTAGCACTCGAACGGCGTCTCGGAACTGATTGTCGCTCGAGCGCTAAGCGAGTTATTCTTTCTGAGAGCTTCATTTAGAACATATCCACTGGTCAACCGAAAAATGTTATTCCTATCAGGAGCGAACCTCGTAAAATATACGAAAATTGCATTTTCCCATAACAGGTTTATAAGAAATATCTTGACTTCATCAGGTTTTTATATAGAGCATTCCTTGAGCTCGGAAACATTTCGATGCCATCGGTATTCTTATTCAAGTACTATTATCCGATCGAAAATTTTTCAGGACCATGATTTTCAAGTTTATGGAGTGCTACCATTACGAGGACTCTTCTGAAGGATACTCCAGAGGGAAGTCGTTTTTATGGACGAAAGTTTTCTAAGAGAAATCTCAAACTGCAAATCAATTTACCAGACCTTCATGAGGGTTTGATACAGTGAAGATCCTTCTCCAAGGCCTCATGAGGAGAGATTGATTCCTTATGAGAACGTTATAAAGTTTATTTTGATAAGGGCATGGCAGTTTTAGATATCCATGTTTAATGGATATTGGTTTGATCAGATGAAATGTTCCTTAATATAGAGTATTCATAGATCAAATTCGTAATCATCTTCTTGTGATTTCATGATTTTCTTCTCATGACGCTTTTCTCTGTTCAACTCCATCACATGAAGGTATTCTAAGATTGTCTGTTTCCTTGTTGACTTACTAACTCTGCTGCTTCCACTACTGCTGACTTTCTGTTTTTTTGACTTGCCACCGATCCCCTGAGAAGTAATTAGATTCATATGAAAATTATAGTGAAATGTTGATAAAATTCGACATCTGCGGCACCCAATCTCGTCTCGTCTCGTATATTTCTTGATCAAGGTCTTCTCGTCTCGTCCCGTAAATTTCTCGGTCAAGGTCCTCTCGTCTCATCTCGAATTTCTTGTTTCTCGCGGCATCACTAGAGATTCATGAGTGTCAAGTTTTTGGCTCGTCAAGTGGCATAGAATTCGTGAATGGCTAGATCATCTCTGCTTGGATATATTTGAACCGCACTGTAAAACATCTAGGGCTTCACACAAGACCAAGAAAATTTTGGTCTCGTCTTGTCTCGATTTTTCGAGACCAAGACCAAGAGAATATCACATAAATTGGATTGAACCAAGACCAAGACTTGAGAGGACGAGACCAAGAGTGTTGTCGAGACTCAATTCAAATCTTGTCAATACAAGATTACAAAAAAAATTTCAAATAATCTTTTCCAAAAACATTTTTGTTTGAAATTCGAAGCACAGATGATAATGTTGATGATTTTTTTCAGAACATTCTCAAAGATGTTCCAAAGTATTCCGAAAAATGTGTTATGGAGCACTTGGAGATGCACTCAAAGGTGCCTTACCTTTTTTTTGAGGTTGCCTTGAAGGTGTTTCACGAGAATTCATTGAGAATACTAAAATTAGAAAACTGTAAGAAATCTCAGATGAAGACTTTTGAAAGCTGTAATCCTCAGAATGCAAAACTAGATAATGGATCATAACAATATTTCATCAAATCATGGGTAGGCATTGCTCATTCTAGTACAATACATAGATAGGACAAAAGTTCTAAAAGAGCTCATGATGGACACAATTCATTCATCAGGAATTCTGTTAGAACCCTTGTGCTATCTGGGATATAGAGCTCGATGGTTGACGCTGAATAAGAATTCCAATATATGTTGTTCGATTCAATTAGAAGTAAACAAGAAGTCTCGTCTAGAACCAAGACCACGACAAGATTCATTTAAACAAGACTAAGGGACCGTCCATGAATTACGTAACGCTTTTTCTTCTGTCGTTCCTTGTCGCACCAACTTCAGACATTATGAGTGAGATAAAGAAGGAAATGCAAAATAGCGTTACTTAATCTATGGACGGTCCCCAAGACAAGACCAAGACGTGATCGTGAAATCAACAATTTTTCAAGACCAAGACAAGATTTCTTTCAATCTCGTCTTGTCCCGTTTTGTGTGAAGGCCTAAAAAAATCGTGAGTCAAATTGCTAGTCTCAGAAGCGATAATACTTGGACCTAGTTTTAGAACAGCAATTTTACGTTTCAGAATGTAAAAATGCTGGACGCTTGGGGAAAACGGTATTTAAAATCGTGATCATATCAACAGAAGCGGACTATGCGAACGGTGTGCAAACGGTGCAATGGCGCAGGGGCCGCAATTATGTCGGAAAAATTTATTTATCAATAAATCGAAGATAAATTTTAGGAGAATAATAAATTCTAAACAATAAATAGTATATTGTGTATCAAAGGCAGAAAGTAGACGATTGAAGCGAGGGGGAGGTGCGATGCTGAGAGAATCGAAGCAACCTGAGGGAATGCTTATGGTCGCCGAGGCTCCATATCGCACTTCCCGCTCGCCTCCATCGTTTTCTGCCCGTGGCACACGCGATATTTTTCGTCATACCGCCTCATTAATACCTGCCAGTAATAACCAGTGATGTGAAATGACCGGTCATGAAAAATTCAGACATGTCACGGTCATTATGACCGTCATTGACGGTCAGATTTTTCACAGTTTGTAAGTGAAAATGACCGTCAAAAAATCATTTGACTGGTCATGACCAGACAATTAATAATTTTTATTAAACTTTCTTTAATAAAAATCTCGAATATGTTTTATTACAAATCATGGTTATCTGTTTACAAAATAATGATAATAAAATGAATATTTATATGTAGTTCTACACGGAAAAAAAGGAATCGTCGCAGCAGCTACTCGCGTAGACGATTTTCGACCATCTACGTAAAATAGTTTCGGCAACTGCTTATTAGTGGACGGTCGAAAATCGTCTACGTGAGTAGCTGCTACAGCTATTCCTTCTTTCGTGTAAGTATATCAACTCAAAATTAAATTGTCCATCAAGGTTCCGGAATTCAATATATTCTCAAAACCTCACAACATTATTGAAGTATGACCCGCTGCACTAGATCATTTCAGATGTTAGTTTGACCGTCAAAAATTTTTCTGACTGGTCAGTGTGACCTGACCGTCAAAACTGACAAAAATTGTTCTCGTCAAGTGACAGTCATGACCGTCACATGACCAGTCATTTGACCGGTCATTTGACCAGTCATTTGACGGGCTCACATCACTGGTAATAACTCACTGTACGCCCCCCTAACCTGCACGAAAAGGTGAACTTCCGATGCAGGTATGACAAAAAAACCATTTTTTTTATAATAAATATTTTTTAATTCATAGTTCCCTTCTTCAGACTGAAATTTCGTAGAAATTCAATTTTTGCTGCCTTATACAGGGTGGCAAGCTAGATGGCGCAAGGGTGGCAAAAACCAAAGTCCGCCCCTGGATATGAAAACTGTCATTATTTCTATCACTTTTCATGTTTGCAGTACTGTAACTTTGCTCTATAGATCGCACATTTGTAATCAGGAACAAAACTTAAATGGATGTTGTTAATATTAACCAGCGCTGACAAATTTTATATTCTCAGAATAGGTCCGATTATCACGTCTAAGAATTTGAATATTACAAAGTGACGACAAATTTCGTTTAAGATTACAAAATCGCTCAACAGAGAATGGAAAATTTATAAATCGACTCTTCAAATTGCTGTACTTGGTACAGTGAAATAGCCTTGATAAATTTGATAGTCGCTAGCACATTTGAGGATTTTTGACAGTGCAGTTTCTGTATTGAAAACTTGTCAACTTCGGATTACTCTCTTTATCCACTTTTGATAATAAAACAAATTGCAAAAACGATATGAACATCATTTCCAATCTGAAATCTCCATGATTACAAGTTTAATGCTGAATAGAAGGAAAAGAAAATCACAATATCGAATCTCAACTTCCCATACATTTTCCTGAGTCTTCAATTTTATTTTCGAATTTCCCTAAGATTTCCAGAATATCAGGAATCCTTGAGATTTCCCTGAATTCTCTTATCCTCCGGTTTTGTCGCCACTCTGGTGGTTCATGTGAAATTCCTATTGAAAATACTCTAGAAATATGTTGCGGAAGTTTGATTCGTTTATTGAAACGCATTGGTGAGCGAATAATGAAATATTCAGTTGAAATCCCCAAAATCTTGCAGTCTTTCCTTTGAGCGATGTTTTCAGTTTCAAGGAATTAATTCAAGAGTTTAGAGAAAGATCGTTCATTAGATTTTATGGGTTTGAATCTTTGTTCCGTTTCTAGAAACAAAACAAACTTCAGCAACATCCATAAATTCCAATGTGGACGATTTCCTACGTTTTTTATCATGAAATCATCAGCAGCAGCGTGACCAGTAAATCCTGCTAGATGATGAGGATTGGTTGGTTCTTTTAGTGCCATTTAATTTGATTCTCATTTTCATAAGAATGGATCAATCAGCGAAATGTGGCACGATTTTGTTGGTCACGCTGATTAGCAGAGCTTGAATGAGTTATACTCACAGATGTTGAAGGTTTCGCATTATCTTCATCACTGTGATTATCATCAGAAATCTGTTTATGAGCATTACATTCTGGTTGTAACTTATTCGGGACACTCTCAATTGATGCGTCAGTAGAAACTTTTCTCCCTTTCCTTGAACCTACCAATGCAACTGAGCTGATGGTGGGATTATTTTTGAGAATATCATCCATTTCATCAAAAAATTCGAAATTCATTCTTCCTCCTCCAGTTTTTCGAGCACTCATATTATCTTTTTTTTCAATGTATTTCTTTTTAAGATATTCCCATCGATTTTCACATTGCATTGGACTGTACGCGCAATCAAGTCCATTTGGAATCATTCGCCATACTTCTTCATTTCGAATTGCAGTAGATTTGAACAGGTCCAAATGTTGTTTATATAAATCCAAGAATTGAAGCGTAGTATCACGGCTCCACAATAGGCGGTCACTATCACATCCTGCATTGCTTTTTATAGGAGCAATACCTTGAAACACATTGAACAACCCCTAATTAACATACATTCAAATTATACGGATATCCCTATCAAATAATACTGCAAGGAATAGCATATATCGTACCTAAGCAACACAAGAAGTTACGGACCTATTTCATGGGAGCTTCCGCGTCAAGCGTTAACATTAGAAGAAACGAGAGGTCCCACGGCTCCTCTTTCTTCTTCCAATTTTGACGTTCGACGCGGAAACCCCCATGAAATAGGCCCTTCAGAAATACTGGGAATTTGTGTTGAAAATCTTATGCACATGCGTACCCACACAGCACGCTAGTTCAGAAAGAATTCGCAAAGAATTCAATTGGGGACGGAAGAATTCAATATGAATTCTTGAGAATTCTTTCTGAACTACTGTGCTCTGTGGATAGGTAGCACCTCAAAATTAGACTGTTTTGTATAATTATATGATATGCAACTCCCTAGATCAATGGTGGCGACGTTTACACCGAGAGGACCAAACGCAGTTTGGTATGCAGGCCAAAAAAATTTATTACAGTCCATGTGACACAAACTACATAAAAATCGTTTGGTCCGCGTACCGAACTGCGATTGGTCCTCCCGGTGTGAACGTAGCCAATATCTTGACGAATTTATCCAAAATAGTCTCATTCGCACATTCCCTTCTCATTTATAGAACAACAGTAGCATATTTGAGGAGTTTTTGTGCTACTTGAGTATATATACGGGATATTTCCTTCGTCATAAAACTTATCCGCCTTGGTGGAAAAGAAGCATGTACTAGAATGCGTCAAGAGAGTAATTATGAAGTATTTGGAACGTAGATTTTAGGGTACAACGAGCATAAAATAGTATATCAAGAGTAGTCTGAACGTGTATTTTAAGCACGCGAAACGTCTCGAAAAATACATCAATTTCATAGAAATCGGGATCTTCAATTACGCTTCGATTTATAAGACATCGGAAGGGTAATAGAAGAGTGGATAAAAGAATATAAGATGTAATAGAAAAGTTATCTCAAAAATTCTTGAGTTGTAATTTCATACGAGCGTTGAGCGTTGAGCGGCGAGCGATTTTTCCAAGTTCAAGAATTCAGCGTTGAAGCTTCATAATGATGTTCCACGCTCGATTTGAGCGTTAAAAGTAGTCTTTTGACTATTTCCTTTGCGGATGGGAAAATATCTATCGGAATCTACTTTTGCTGGGTTCCTTTTGCCAGAACAGCAAATTTTTTGCTGTGGCAGCAAAAAATGTTTGCTATCCCAGCAAAATTTGTTTGCTATTCTATATATAATACTGAAAATTTGCTGGCGGAACAAACATTTTTTGCTGCCACAGCTAAAAAATTGCTGTCGTAGCTAACACGATTGCTGTTATAGCAAATTTTTAGCTAGGTCAGCAAAAAATTTTGCCATTCTATATATAATACCTCGATTTGCTGCGTCAGCAAATTTTTTTTTTCCGTGTTCATTTGCGAATAATTTGTCAGAAATCGTTTTTTTGTGTCTTCGTCTTACCCATGGGTCGCTGGTATCCCGTTAATTGTTTGCAAACATATAATCGTGTTTTGTCAGATAAATGGCATTTCTCCTATAAGGTTTCCATGATAAAACAACATACATCTCTCTCAAATACTATGAATAACGATAAGAAGCGATTGAGTCTATCGTGAATTCATGATACCGGATGAGCAATTCCAGTTTCAGAAACCACGTTCAAACCGATAATTAAAGTCTTCTGAATGTTAGTTGGATTGTTCTCTATATTTTTTTTTTTTTTATCAAATATCGTATATACATTACGTTCTGCCAATCAATCACATAAATTTCATATACTCGTGTTCGGTTGGTATTGACATGAACGCAGTGAATCATCC
This sequence comes from Gonatopus flavifemur, assembly GCA_018340375.1. Classification (NCBI taxonomy): domain Eukaryota; kingdom Metazoa; phylum Arthropoda; class Insecta; order Hymenoptera; family Dryinidae; genus Gonatopus; species Gonatopus flavifemur. The sequence continues at coordinate 19,281,835 of JAFFJZ010000009.1, forward strand.
ATTGGGATCTATAATATACTGGAGTGCGCACTCCCCAGATATTCAATACACTGAGAAAACAGATTTCGTTATCCCAACCAAATCGTGTTCTGATTGAATGTACAAAATATTTGTTTAGTACAACCAAATTTTTGTTGATATAACAAAATTTTCAGTATAGTTAACCAAAATGTCTCCACCACACTGATTTGGTTGGGTATATATGAACAAAATTTCTTGTTCATCACAACAACAAAAGTCGGTTACCTGAACCAAAATTTGGTTACAGTAAATTAATTCGTTGGTTGGGCATATATCAACAAAACTGTTTGGTTAGTACAAGGAAACATTTTTCTCAGTGTAGAATTTCTCCGTCAGACAGAGAAAGAAACAGTGAATGTGTGACAAAGATCTCGTTACCCTTTCAACTACTACCTTCGCTACAAACATCATGAAAATCATTGATGTTTTTAGCGGAGGTACTTCTTTTGTGCAACTCATCTCTTCCACGCTAATGCGTTCCCCTCTCTGACGCTAGTTTACTAGGGAGTGTGCAGTTCAGTATATCATAGAGCTCAATGAAATCATCAGGAAGATTTTCGAATACTTGTTTTTGATTAATCAATTGGATAAGCTTGGAATTCTTATCTGTAATACGTCATAATTGTAGTACCCCTGTACGAAATGCCCTGACAGATCCAAACAGATTCCGGTGAAAATCCGGTCTGGTTTGGTCAGGCTGGGACAAAAACCGACAAAATCCATACCAATGTTCGGTTTTTTTCGGAATGCTAGACAAAACCGAACAGATCCTGACAGATTCCGGTCAAAATCCTGTCTGGTTTTGTCAGGAATCACCATGCCAGGGACAAAAACCGACCAAGTCCTAACAGAAAATTACCTGTATGGCATTTTCAGCAGGCACATTACATTTCAGCAATGAATAGATGGATTATGCAGATAGTACATACTTGCGTTAATTTGGTATTTACACGAAAACGATAAAGAAGGCTTTTTGAATACTTGTTTTTTATCAATCGATGTGACGTGCTCAATATTTCTACCTGTAGAATAATGATCAATTTTTTTCATACACAGGCTGGTTAAGCTCTCATGGCAATTCATGAGAAACTGTTCTTGTTATAAAACGTTATGGAATTGTGCAACAGAATATTTATGAATATTACTTGGTGGTTTAGTTATGAGTGAACCAACAAGTGCTATGGAGAACTGCTTATATTTCATCATGAATACTTAGGAATATATTCTCATCAACATTCGTGATGATCGAATTATAAGCAGGAATTCATAGCAAGTACCCTGTTCTTACAAATATCCTGTTGCAAAATCCATAGAGTAAAAATTCCTGAAATCAAACGAGGGGAAATTTTTTGTCTCTGGATTTACATTTTTATATGAGGAATACCTCTCGAAAAAATTGTCCAAAGGCATTTTCTAATCAAATCATTATTTTACAACTTATGGGTAATTTGATTATGAGGTATGTTTTTTCCAAAATGCAATAACTTCGAAACAAGTGGATGGATTTGGGATTTCTTTTTTTCAATTAAAGCTGATGAAATGAACTTTCTATTTCATAAGAAAAATATGGAAAATTGTCCGTTTATTGGTAACAAATCATAGATCGTTTATAACAATTGGAATGACAAACATGTTCTGCTACCTTTTGAAATTTAAAAGAATAATTGGAAAATATTCTTCAAAGTATAAAGAATGAAATCCCGTTGACAGAACCCTGGGAATGCTATTGGTGCAATCACAATTTGTGTTTCCTTGCGTTATGAATGGAATTTTTCGCGCGCGTGCTTGTTTCCACGCACGAAAACACAAATTTGGATTTCACCAATAGCATTCCCAGGGTTCTGCCAACGGAATTTCATTCTTTATACTTTGAAAAATATGTTCCATTTTTTAAAAAATTTCTTGAGGTGGCAGGAGATCTTTTTATGTCAATTGTTATAAACAATGTATGATTTGTTATCAATAAATAAACAATTTCCCATATTCTTCTTGAAAAATAGAAATTTAATTCCATCAGCTCCAATTTGAAAAAAAGGAATCCCAAATTCATCCACTCGTTCCAAAGTTATTGCATTTCAGAAAAAAAACAAACCTTATAATTTAATTTGATTTAATCCAAGAATTCTTTTGCAAAATTTTGCTTCCTCGTAGAGGGAAGCTTTGTGATCTTTTCGGGGGACCAAAAATTTGGATGCCTCTAAACTCAAAATCTCCTAGACCAAGATGTTCCTCAGAGTTCAGGGAGTAATTCTGGTTCCGTGTCTGTCTGTGTGTCTGTGTGTCTGTGAACTATTCTGCGACCGCGCATATCTTCCTTCCCTATTATCCGATCGTCATGAAATTTGTACCATAGTTCTGGACCGAGCTGATAGTGATCCCATATACGTTTCAACCTGATTCCTCCAGAAGAACACCAGGGGTTAAGAAAAATTGTTATGAAAACTCGCGATTCTGCGACCGCGCATATCTCCACTTCCTATTATCCGATTGCAATGGAATTCATATCAATTTCTAGACTTGATTCGATAGTGGTCCCATATAAGTTTCATGTCAATCGGTTGAAAACTGTGAAAAATTTTTTTTCGTGAGCTGTGTTCTTTGACAATATTTTGAAAGCATGCCTTTCCTATGTCCGGATCATTCAAATGCCATGAAATTTTGAACATAATCAATCCACTAGGAGTTCATCGTATGGTATGAATTTCGAGCAAATCGGACATAAGGGAAGAAAATGGTGAGCATTGACCTTCAAAACGAAATTCGCAAATTCTATAAATGTCGTTATCATGCGGATATCTTTCGTTCCTATTATCCGATCATCATGAAATTTTCACCACAGTTGTGGACCGAGGTTATAGTGGTCCTATATACGTTTCAACCTAATTCCTCCAGAAGAACAGCGGGGGTGAGAAAAATTGTCACGGAAAATCGTGATTTCCCGACCGCGCATATCTCCGCTTCCTATCATCCGATTGAAATGAAACTTATACCAATTTTTAGACTGATTCCGATATTGGTCCCATATGAGCTGCATGCCGAACGGTTGAAAACTAAGAAAATTTTTTTTGCGAGCCTTATTTTACAATATTTGAAGAGCATGCCTTCCCTATTCCCGTATCATCCAAATGCCATGAATTTTTCAATGTACACGAGGAAGCCATGTGCCAGTTGGGCAGCGTTTATTTTAGGTGTATTTCTGATATGAAAATGCACATACGGAGACAAAAAATGTTCCTTTGTTTAATTTCAGGAATTTTAACCCCACGCCGAAAAAAATAAACTATTCGAATTAATGAATTGAAGTTAGTTGTGGAGATTAGTTCCGAGTATTAAAAGAATAGAAGTCGATAATAAAAACTGTAGTAAAGGCAACTTCAAATTAGTCACCGCAACTGAAGTCTGAAAAATTTAATTTGGATGAAGTTGAGCCAACACCCGTTTTAGTTATCCAAATATCAACAACTGCATCTAGTTACTGGAACTAATTTGGAGTGAGGAGAACTAATTATTTTTTTCGGTGCAGTAACGTTTCATAATAAGAACATTTTCTTATGAATTGATAAGACATTTTAATCAGGGCACATACACACACACCCTATGTAGCACAGCAGTTCAAAAAGAATTCTTGAGAATTCACATTCAATTCTTTCGGCTCCAATTGAATTCTCTGCGAACTCTTATTGAACTGTTGTGCTGTATGTGCTCTTTGACCCTGTAAAAAGGAGTCATCAAAATGATTGGTTTTCATTGAGGGGTAACACCACTGTGACACTTTCAGAAATTCAATCTTCTTTCTCTGGCTTTGAAGAATCTCTCAGACCCTCAAAAATATGATAAAAATTCGTTTACAGCTGAAAAACTTCTTTTCAGAAGGTTTTTAAGTAATTTTCTGAAAGCTCTCTGGAAGCCGGAAAACGCTGTTGGCAATGCAATTCTGTTATTGTTAGTTTCTTTTTCATCAATTTTATTATCTTTTGAAACCAACAAAGGGGGGCAACTGTATGGAGCAGGTATTGCTGATTAGTGGTATGTGAAAAATGTCTAAAGTCATTGAGAAGTCAATGATACCAAAAACTTTTGATGCGTTTTTCTCGAAACAGTGTTTTTGAAATCTGCACGCAGTAGAACTCAAGCAATTCTTGTCCAATCGACTTGAGATTTCAACCGTAGCTTCTGAAATGGATTCAACATCGAAATACCTGAGTCTTTTCTGATTGATTACAAATTAAAAAAGATATTCAACTTTTTACAATGAAAATAATGGTCAAAAAATGAAACTTTTTTTCAATTTCGAATTCTTCAATTCCCCTAGGTATTTCGGTGCAAAAACTAATATTTTTCATGAAAAAGTTTCATGTTTTGTTCCATGATCACATTCAGGACACTTCTACTGCGTGCAGTGGAGCAACCCGGGTAAAAGTCACTAGTACTCAGGCTACTCTTGCGCCGCCATTTTGTATCTTTTGTTACACAAAAAAATTTTTTCATCCACTCAAATACATGCCAATCATAGCCCAAAAGTTTTTTTTTGTCTCAACCCAACCCATTCCTAAGAAAAATACCAAACTGAGCACTTGAAAGTGGAAGGTCACAGTGGTGTTACCCCTTAAAATGACATTTTTCTAATGAGTAATGTGCAAATTCTTAATTAGCTGTTCGAGGACTGAATGATTCTGATTTCAACAATATTTAATCAGAGATTCCCACCCGTAAGGAAATATTCCGCTGAAATAACTATGAAGAATCTCTGGAAAAACTCTGAGAATCTCTGAAGAAACTGAAAAATCTCATATTTTTGGAACATCCTGTACAGACTTTTTTCAGAGCTTTTTCAGAGTTTGTTCAGAGGTTTTCAGAGAGTAAGGACGAAATTGCGCCCCGAAACAGTGCTGAAAAAACTCTGGACAATTTCTGAGATTTTTCTGACTACTAAAACCCTATAAATAGATTCACACGGTATATTCAAATATCCTATGTGGAGAAAGTGTTTGAAAATTGAAAAATTTTTGTAATAGTCAGAAAAATCTCTGAAATTGTTCAGAGTTCTGTGAGAATTTTTTCAGAGTGCAATTTCGTCCTCACTCTCTGAAAAAACTCTGATAAACTCTGAACAAAGTCTGTACAGGACTTTCAGAGTTTTTAAAGAGATTTCTCATAGATATTTCAGTGGAACTTTTTCGTATGGGCAGTAAACATTTTGAGATCTCCTTTTGAAAGTTTCATAATGTTATCAGAAAGATGTCGAAATGATCTCTAATGCGACGATTTCTGTAAACTTTCTGATGTCTTTCTTAAGATTTTTAAATGCTATCTTTAAGTTATCCATGATATCTTTTACCATAAGAACTTTGATAGCATTCAGAACTCTTGGAAAAACATCAGAAAGATAAAAAAAATCGGCGCATTAGAGATCATTTCAACACCTTTCTGATAACATTATGAATGTTCAGAATGTTGGCCGAAAAATCGTTTGCTGGGTTTGCACCATCAATCGATTTGTATATGATTTCGTTTTTACAGGGGAGACAACGCGTTGTCTGCGTTTCCGCGGAGAAGTGACGCGTATGTTCACTTCCTGTATTTTTAATAACATTCATATTGGTAGAGAAACCATTACAGGGAACGTACATTTCTCCGTTGCTTCAACGGAGAGTCTCCCTCATTTCCACGGCACCCGCTTCTCCACCGATTCTCCACCTCTATTCCACTGATGTCCACGGTGGAGAATTGATTGTTGTGCTGTACAGGTATATATTTCAGCAATGGATGGATGGATTATTTGGATGTACATACTTGCATCAAGTTCGATATTGACGTGGAAGCGGCGAATCATCCAAAGTATTTTTACATACTTGTTTTTTATTAATTGTTGCAATCGAATTAACATTTCCACCTGTAGAATAATTATCATTCTTGTACACTGCATTCGATTCATGGGTGTATGAGTTGTATGAATCGTACATACCTGTATTCATTTCTGTTTTAGGTGTAAACAGGAGATTGTTCCCTGTTTTTTCCTTCACGTGGGTTTTATTCTTCAATGGTATAAACTTGGTATTTCCATCTGTGAAATAATGAATGATGATGTGCACATGAATTCATATGGACACCCATTATGTTGAATTCTAATAAAAACATGCTTACCGCTGTAACTTTGTACTAAAATGCAACCGCTTTGAATTATCATTTTTCCTGCTTCATCTAAAACTACTTTCCACCCTTCCATCATTAGAATATCAGTGTACTCGTTCCTGCGAAACAGTCCCATGTTGATAGAATACATTATACAACATGAATACAAAATTCGTATTCAAAAAAATTGATTATTTTCAGAAACAGCTCCAAGAAAGCAAAAGTCAAATAAATCACTTTTAGGTTGATTTTAGAAAAAGATTCCTCACGTAGAAAAATTTTGATACTTTTGAAGTCTGATTTACTCTGTAATCTGCAACGAATCAGAATTGGATCAGGTTGGAAAAAGGTTAATATCAGGTTTAATGCGAATTTGGAAAGCAAGACCAGATTGAGAACAGGGCGAAAAGTAAAATCAAATCTGATCCCTGGTTGAGAATAGTGTATTGTTCATCAAGGGGGGAAAGTGGGAAATTTCCGACGAGTGTGAAGTTTGTCTTCCTGCGCCGAAGGCGAGGGAGACAATCACACTATTCTTTCCCACAACTGTAAGGAGAGTGAAAATCATCTGTTTAATTGCATATAAAATATTCATATGCATATTTCAGAACGAAAAGATAGTTTGTATTTTCCTCCCGCTGCAAGCGGGCAGAAAGTACTTTCCTCCCGTCGTGAGCGGGCAGAAAGTACTTTCCTCCCGCTGCGAGCGGGCGGAAAATATTTCCCTCCCGCTATGACACATTCGCTCGGAATTTAGCACTTTCTCCCCTCAAAATAGGTCAGAAAACATCAACTTTCCGTGCAGGTGTGGGAAAAAATCAATTAATTCCTGCCAAATCTCATCGCTTCTTGCCAAATCCCATTGAATCCTGTACAATGCTCTGGCCGAATCCAATCAAATGTCCTCTGTCAGATTCAATGGATTCTTTTAACCAGGGATTCACTCTCTAATCTGCAATGAATCTGAGTAAAATTAGGTTTCACTTTGGGCTCAGGTTACGTTTCACGAACATTGGATAAATCGTTGAATGTGCACAGCTTCATTTTAGGTTGAACGAACGTTTGCTGAAGGTCTCCATTCTCTTCGATAGATGAATGAATCTATATTGAGGTAACAATTACAACTGAATTTTGAATAATTCAATTGGGACGAATTGATAATTTAATACAGGGAAATCTTCAGTTCTTGGTCTGATATTTTTTCTACATGTTGCTCACAACAGATATATCATTGAAGAGAGTAGATTCTTTAAAATTCGCGTGAATGACGACTCTAGTTTAACTCAATTCATTATTCCATTCCTCGTGATAATTGTATATCATTCCTAGTATGTTTCAGTAAACGATTTCATATCTGTGAAATGATGGTTCTGGATAATTAGAGGTTAGAATTAAGAGTTCAATTTTTTCAACGTACTCACTTTGGATTTCGTGCAAAACTACAGTAATTAGAAAATCAACTAATTCATAGAAATATTTGGATCATGAAAAAAATTACCCACAACTGTTATTCATATTAGAAAATGTGTATAAAAATGCACCTCACTGCGTACAGGTTAATGTTCACTTTATTCATACAATCAAATCACTATTAAATAATAACATACTAACCTTCCCCAATACGTGATGATGTATGAATCTGCTGCTTCAATTTTACGGAATATTTCAACGCATATACCCAATGATGATTTCAAGACTGAGAGCACGATTTCACACCGCTATTAACGGACATATTCAAATGTGATAGAGATATATATACATATTACGGATCAACATTATGGCATATGACTGGGCTGTGGAAACAAAATAGCGATCAATCAAATCGAATTATCAACATTAAAGGAATTTGAGCATGAGGAAATGGCGGAGAGGCGTATTCAAATTTTGCGCGAAATTTCTCCGAAAAATACGTAATTAATACAAATTTCAAATGAATGAAATATCATTGCTGCAAACTTTGAATGTCGCAATGATTTTTGAAGACTCAAAAAGAAACACTGGAGAAAATCAGCGGTGTGAAATGAAGTCCAACCCAAATGGTGTCGAATTCAACACCGAAGTGTGTCAATTCGACTATAAGTGGAGTTATTTTAACACCGCAGCTCGGATTGGACTTCTTGGGAACATTTTCGGTGTCGTTTCCACTCCGTATTTCTTACAGTGAAGTCGTAAAATTTTAACCTCCAAATGTCAACAAATTTTACGATTCCATTCTTCAACCTTCAGAAATCATTGGGATATCAAAAGTTTGTAGCAATGCGCAATTTCAGATGTTATTCATTAGCATTCATTTGAAATTTGTTTATGTAATTCTTGGAAAAAGAATTGAATTTCATGCTATCAAATCTCTATACAATGATGAGAAAGAAAAACAGTGATCCATATAATTACACTAGGAGCTTTGGTATCAACACTCGATTTTTGAATTATTTGACTCTAATTTTTAGTACTTGAAATACCCTTCCATTTTTTGAACCCATCGTTTTTGATCTCTCAGTGATGGAAAACACAGCAATGAACAATTGGTTGAAGAAACGGTTACTCTTGTGGAAACGGAGTAGATTTTAAGTTTGCGCCTGTGAGGATGCTTTCCTTCGCGCCTCTGTACAGGCGAGCAATATGTGTATGTGTGAGTGTGTGGGTGCGTGTGTGATCTAGATCTAATTTATGTGATTCCGTTAGTCGTTGCGAAGCGTGCGATCGAGCAGTATTGATTTGTGTCTTGCGTATCGAGCCGTGAGAATTCCTTTGTTCTACTTGCGCGCGTGCTAGTGTGCTGGAGTGTGCTTTTATGCTATTAATTACTGTTGTCGCTTGTGTAACTTGCTTTTCGATCCCGTTCGGGGTGCATAAGACCTGTGCTTTGAATTCTCTGCTTTGCTTCGAATATCTCTTGTGCGTTTTTTTTTGGTTGCGAGTTTTCGCGTGGGTCTCAAGGGTTCGAGCAGCTCGAAGCGGAGCAACGGCTCAACACTTTATACTAATCATTAAGCAACTATTTCAGCGCTCAAGAGTTCTTTGTGCTTCGTCGGGAAAACGTATTTTTTTTTTGTTTCAATACGAAATAGATTCTTGTAATTTTTTGCAATTGATTTGCCAGCACAAAGGGACGAAGCCACAGTCTGGCAAATTTTATGAATATGGAATTAATTTTAAGAATGAATTAGTTTGTTAGTCAAACATCTTTTTCTCTTTTTCTTTTCATCTAATTCCACTTCATTTTTTCTGGTCCTTCGAGCCGGATCTTCTGGCTCGTTCCTTTGTTCGCATGAATGTAACCGTTTTCCCTCGTGTTATGTGCGAACGTTGGCATTCGACCTTGTTCTTAGTTGTTTTACTTTGATAAAGTCAGTTGGTTCTCGTTCGATGTTTATCGTTGTCGCTAAGACGAACACGGACACACCTATACACTCATCCTCATCGCTGCTCATCGTTCGTGCCGAATCTTTGCCTACGTCATCGGCCGTTTGCGTCCATATTTTCTCATCGCTGCTGTTCTCTCTTCCACCACGCACCTGCTTGCACGAGTCGACAGAACGTGTGGGAAGAGTACATATACACGCGCCTACGTATACATGTAGTATACGCTTCCTACGTCCAAAGCCAAGTATACGTGTATTACGAGCTCTTGATAGGGGTTATTCTCTTGTTGCCTCTTATCCTTCTTCGCCTCGAGTCAGCTGCTGAACGCAAGAATATTCATTTTTCTTTTCAAGAGAAATCGACATTTCAATCAATGAAATAAAATCAATCTTTTCTTTCCTTATAATTAAAGAATCTGTGAGCCTCCTAATGGAGGAGATAATATCTTCGTTAGAGCTGACCGGTGGATTGATTAAGCGAAGCGTTGAAAATTTCGAAAAATTGGGCGCAGCTCATATCAACACCGCTAATATTAATAAACGTCTTGAATTAATTAAATGCTATTGGGACGAGGCAAGAGCGCTGCATTTGAAACTCGTAACAATGACGACTGCAGAGAAGGAGGAACATGCTTATTTCAAGCATAACCAATTCTCAATAATCGAGCAGACGTATGAGGAGGCCGTTGCTGGTTTTATGCTGCTTATGCCGGGAGCAGGTCAATGCGTACCTGTACAAAACGGTAATGGAAATAATGATGTTCCACAGGTGGTTTCAAGGCCGTTTCAGCTACCACGCTTGGATCTACCGAAGTTTTCGGGCTCCTACCTTCGCTGGGATGCTTTTAAAGATCAGTTTCTGGGAATTTTCGATTCGTGCTCGCAAGCTTCGAACGTGCAAAAGTTGCAGTTGCTGAAATCTTGTTTGGAGGGTGACGCATTGCTGCTCATTGAAGGTTTATCGACTACTGCCGACAATTATGTTACAGCCTGGACCGCGCTAGCTGATCGATACGAGAATCCACGACTCATAACAGATGGGTATTCACGTAGTTTTGTTAGTATTCCTCCTTTGAAAGATCGTAACGTGCATGAGTTGCGGAAATTAATAGATATTACGAATAACGCTGTTATTGGTTCAACGAATGCTAAAGTTTGCAATGATTCTTGGGGTCCAACCCTTGTGTTTATTGTCGTTAGCAATTTGGACCGCCAAACTCGAACAGAATGGGAGTTCGAGTTGAAAAATTCAACTGATCAACCAACGTTTAATCAACTTAAAATTTTTCTGAATGCTACTATCCGCGCTTTGGGATCCGGCACTATCGAGACTTTCGATACTCCGGAATCACTTCCCGCTAATGGCAAACCCAACAAATCTTCGGCTGATAATTCTTTTCGTTCGCATCAGACTAATGTGTTTTCTAGGGGTTGCATATTGTGCAAGGGCGACCATCGTTTGTTTCGTTGTGATCGGTTAAAGTGGAAGTCTGTATCCGATCGTTTGGATTTTATCAAATCAAATCGATGCTGCATCAACTGTCTCAGCAAAGGACATTTCGTTTCTGAATGCAAGAGCAGCGAAGGTTGTATTCAATGTAGTCAGAGACATCATACTCTGCTACATAGATCATCGAATTCAGACCATATGGGTCAATCAATTGCAAATTCTGTGACAAATTCTAGTAGTGCCTCTCCGCGTGAGGTACCTACGACGAATGAAACTGCACATTCGACTTCTTTACGCTCACAGACTGTACATAAATCCATGCCTTGCACAGTATTGCTACCAACAGCGATTGTTTTGATTCGTGCCGGGAACGGGAGATTTGTTGAGGTTCGTACTTTATTGGACATGGGATCTCAAACAACTTTCCTTTCACAGGATATCGCTCGCGCATTGGATGCTCGGGGGGAACGCGTGGATGCCAGGGTGAGCGCTGTGGGAGATAGCTCTTCGATTCCAATCAGGGCAGCCGCTGGTTTCACCATCGAGCCGACACATCGTCGCGGTTCCATCATTGAGGTCCGGGCGTTGGTGCTGCCACGATTGACGTCATATACAACGGGTATGATGCGCGTGAGTGAGAATTGGGATCACTTGCGCTGTCTTAAATTAGCTGATCCCGCTCCTCAAAAATCAGGGCCAATAGAACTGATTGTTGGGTCTGACTATCTCGGTGAGATTCTGCTCCCAGAAATTCGTCGGGGTTCTGCACGTGCTCCTGTTGCACAGGATTCTATCTTTGGCTGGGTGGTTTACGGGAATTATCCTGAACAGAGCTCGACGGTGTCGATCAATCATATTTGCGCGTGCCTCGAGCTAGATCGATCCCTGGCTCGTTTTTGGGAATTGGAAAATATCCCTAATGCCTCGACATTAACGCCGGAAGAGGTGGAGTGTCGAAACCATTTCGCGGAAACGCATTCGCGCGCTGCCGATGGGGAATACATTGTGCCTTTGCCGTTTAAACCTGATTCTGAGGTTCGCTTGCCACGTTCCGCTGAGATCACGCGTCGATTCTTTTTGAAAAACGAAGCTCGTTTGATGTTGGATCCTGATAGATTCGATGCTTATAAGGGTTTTCTAGATGGGTATCGTTTGTTGGGGCATATGGAGCCTGTGCATGATCAGGATTCTTTGCAGCGTGGGTGCTACCTCTCGCATCATTCTGTTTGGCGTGATAGCAGTTCGACTTCCAAGTTACGTGTGGTTTTTAATGCGTCGATGCGTACCGCTAATGCGAAATCTTCGAATGATTTTCTGCTTGTAGGCCCTGAATTGCAGGCTGATTTGTTCGCGCTAATTTGTGGTTGGCGTGCTTTTCGTTTCGTTTTGTGCTCGGACACCGAGAAGATGTTTCGACAGATTTGGGTCGACACCCGCGATGTCGATTTCCAGAAGATTTCCTGGGGGGATAATCCTAGCTCACTGCTTGAGTCATTTCGATTGTTAACCGCCACGTACGGTACCGTATGCGCTCCTTTTGCAGCCAATATGGTCATCAAGCAATTAGCTGCTGATGACGGCCATAGATTTCCGAGAGCCGCCAAGTTTCTTCTGAATAGCGTTTACGTCGATGATGTTCTTTTCGGGGCCAACGATTTGGAGTCGACTCAGAGTTTGGAGCTGGAGATTCCCGCGCTCCTCATGGCGGGCGGTTTCCGCCTCAGGGAATGGGCCAGCAACGCTCCTCCGTTGCTATCCGACATCAATTCCAGTAATCATGGGTTGGCCTGTGATAAACTGCTACAGTTAGATGAAACGCTTCGGTTGCTTGGAATTCTATGGAATCCCAGTTCCGATTGTTTTCATTATAAGGTATCTATTGAAGAAGTCGGTACTTTTACAGAGCGCACTTTTCTGTCTTGTGTTCTGCGAAATTTCGACCCTTTGGGATGGGTCTCGGCAGTCACTATACAGGAGAAGATCATCTTGCAAGTCATTTGGACTCAAAAGTTAGGATGGGATGAGCCGCTTCCCGCTGAATTGAATTCGCAATGCCCAACTTATTACGAAGATTTGGTTCATTTACAGAATGTCGTTATCCCTCGCTGGACTGGACAAACAAGTGTAGCCGAAAGAATTGTCCTACATGGTTTTGCTGACGCCTCAAATATGGCGTACGCTGCTGTGGTGTATCTTAGTGTTGGTAGCGGTTCTTGTTTCCAAATTTCTTTGTTGGCCGCTAAGACTAAGGTCGCGCCACTCAAGTCGATCTCTATCCCTCGTTTGGAGTTGTGTGCTGCACAGTTGCTGGCTAAGTTGATCTGTATCGTGAGTTCTTCGATGCAACTCGCGAATGTGCCGATCTTTCGCTGGACTGACTCAACAGTCGCGCTAGCTTGGATTCGCAGTGAACCTAGTGAATGGAAGACATTCGTCGCTAATCGTGTCTCGGATATTCAATCGTTGGTTCCCACTGCAGTCTGGAGACACGTGGCGGGGGAAGAGAGTCCCACTAACATTAGTTCTAGGCGAATTTGTGCTGCAAGATTGCCGCAGTGTGAGCTGTGGTGGCAAGGACCTTCCTGGCTCAAACAGTCGGACGAACCTAGTACTCCGCCTGCGATCGAACCAGATTCGGCTGCCTTCTCAGAATTGCCAGCCGATACGGTTGTTTTGTCGATACCTACGGAAGATCTTTGGGCTCCTTTTCGGCCGGTATCATCTTGACTTCGACTATTGCGCATTACCTGTTACAGCCTCAGATTTGTTGCTCATGCGTATAAAAAGGTCAGCGTTCCACGGATATTGTCATCACTACGGATGAAATGTTAGAAGCTGGGAGATTTTGGATTCAGCGCTCGCAAAGGGCATATTTCAGCGTTGAATTCAACTGTTTGAGCTCGAGAAAACCGCTGCCGGAGAGCAGTTCTTTGCTCAAATTGAATCCTTACCTCGATGAGGCCGGGAAGATTCGTTTAGGAGGACGCACAGTGGGCCAAATGCCAAGAAACTGGACAAAATTATAAGGGGCTCTCAAATTCGCTTGCGACTTTGTACTCGGGAAGTTTATGGGGTCACTGATTACGAAGCCGTTGTCAGAATTTCAAAATTCAAAATGGCGGATCCAATATGGCGGACGAAAATTGAAAGAAACCATCGGATTTTCTTCAAACTTGGTGATCAGAGGTTTTTGGGGTCGCTGATTACGAATCTGCTGTTTGAGTTCCAAAATTCAGAATGGCGAATCCAATATGGCGGACGAAAATTTGAAAAATCATCGGATTCTCCTCAAATTGGGTACCCAACGGTTTTCAGGGTCGCTGATTACGGATCTGTTGTTCTCATTTCGGAATTCAAAATGGCGGATCCAATATGGTGGACGAAAATTGGAAGAAATCATCGGATTTTTTCCAAATTTGGTGATCAGGGGTTTTCGGGGTCGCTGATTACGAATCCGCTGTCTGAGTTCCCTAATTCAGAATGGCGAATCCAATATGGCGGACGAAAATTGAAAAAATTATCGGATTCTTTTCAAATTGGGTACCCAGGGATTTTTGGGGTCGCTGATGACAAATCCGTTGTCTGCATTTCGAAATTCAGAATGGCGGATCCAATATGGTGGGATAAAATCGAGGAGATCATCGGATTTCCTTCAAACTCGTCATCCAGGAGTTGTTGGGGTCACCAATTACGAATCCGTTGTCAAAATTTTGAAATTCAGAATGGCGGGTCCAATATGGTGGACAAAAGGTAAGAAAGTCATCGCATTTTCTTCAAACTCGGTACTCAGGGGTTTCTGTGGTCGCTGATTACGAATGCACGGTCTGAAATTCAAAGATCAGAATAACGGACCCAATACAGCGGACGAAAATTGTAAAAATCATCGGATTCCCTTCAAACTCGGTACCCAGGGGTTCTCGGGATCGCTGATCACGAATCCGTTGTCAGAATTCCGAAATTCAGGATGGCGGCTGCCAAAAATCAAAACTTCATGCATAACTCAATATTAAACAAGAACTAAACGGCCTATTTTGTTGTTCCTATTATGATCATTATTATTATTATTTCCAACATTGAATCATCATTAATATAATTATCGAATGATATTAACACACCAAATGTGTTAAATCGAAAGATATATACATTCACAATATATACAATAATATAAAAAACTGAAATCGTAATGGTTTTTACTTTTGCCACACTTTTTTTACTCAGATCAGTCTTCTCCTTCACTCTCAGAGGAAGATAATGGGAAAGTTACGTTGTCTTTATCAAGTATATCCGGAGTTTTGATCAGGCTCAACACGTCTCTAGGGAGAAACTTTAGTGTTTTCTTGGGCAACTGTCTTTTACTCGATAACATTGGATCAGAACTCAAAAGGGACCATTTAAAAATGTCTTCATTCGTTTTTCCTCTACTGCATTTCCTGGAGTGATGCTCTCGGTACCTTTGGAAATGAATGTTGTGAAGAGATTTGAATATAATTATGTATTCATCGACACCGTTAAAGCTCTTGATCTCAACATGACAAGCAAAATCAAGGAAAAACAAAAAGCAGCTGCACTTCGGGGTCATCAGTATAAAGTTTTGAATAAACCCTCTAATTCATAAGTTTACTTGATTCTCAAAATTGTTCTCTAGTCTATGAATTTATGTTTCCAGAGGATGAACAATGTGGCTTATTAATAAAAAAAAGTATATGAATATTCATAACTCCCCGAATTCCTTACCAGAACAAAACAATCTTCGCGAACATATATTCTCGTGGTTACCATAAATATATAGTTTGCCTAGTAGTCAAAAACGTATTGTGCAATGTATCAAACTGATTGCAGTACTTGAGAAGTCAAATTTTTCCCTTCAAAATGTCGAGTCCACTGTGACAAATATAGACCATTATTAAGTGATATACATCATTTTCACCTTTTAAAATCTTTGTTACGAGCCTCTTGTGCTTCCTCAGTCAATTGGCCTATAGGTAGAAGAGCAGATGCAATGATTTCAGGTCCGTGGATCAAAAACTTGTGCATCGTAGGTGACATTGAGTACCACGGATATTTTGTCGCGTAGTAGCGTGCCGTGTCTAAAGCGTAACTCCTAAACTTTTCAACGTCTATTTCATGGCCACTTGAAACGGTAGCTAATACTACATGAAGTCGTTGTATTAGGTTGACATCCACCCCTGTGATTTCGGCAGAAACTTCGGGTTGTGCGAAAAATCGCCTAGCATTATTCCCATCATTTGAGTTCCCAAACCCTGGCTTAGGAACATCGACAATGAGGCCACATTTTTCTTTAAAACTTTTCTGTACAACCTTTTTTCGTTCTTCCACCAAAGCTTTATCTTGTTCTCGTGCTTGCCACTTCTGAATAGGTAGCTTATAAGACAAATGCAGGAGGCCCTCAAAAAATCGTATCCAGCCGTGTAGACAAGACAAACCAAACTGGAGGTTTTCGGTTTTGACCGGCCTGGATACTATATCATCAATCTTGTTGAATTCCTTAGATGTGGCACCACATATATAGCACTTCTGGGTATGGGTTGTCTCAGTTATGGCATTGCATACCTCCCCGTCCACCATAGAAAAAATCATCTCATGTTTCACTGAAACATGTTTTTCATCAGTTCTGAAAGAAGTAGCCCTCAGATTTTCTATTTCATCATCAACCCGTAGCTTCTCTGCAACCGAAACTTCAGTTGATTCTTTCACAAACTCTATTTTGATTGGCCTACAGAATGTGGTTGATGATGGCCTTGGATTCTGCCAAATTATTTTTGAATTGCAGTGTAGGCGGAGAGGCACAAGTGAAGTAATGAACACAGCGGAATCACTAGCTTCCGAACTTTGATATGCTTGTTTGTATGAGGAGTGGCCAGAGCTCCCATCAAACCCCCATTTGGAAATAAGTACCAGGTTTTGTAACTCTTCATCAGATAAAGTTGACAAAACCGAATTCTGTAGCTTCAAAATACGTGTAGCTGTGTGATCAAGAAGTGCTTGTAGTTGCACAACAGCGCAGGTTTCTGTTATTTGAACAAATTCCTTGTCAGGGAAACACATGCATTTGGCCAGTTGAATTTTTTTATAAGGTGGACATTTCTGCGGATCAGCTTCACGCAATAAGCAGTACTGATGTTTTGAGAGCTCGGCATCTACTAGGAGAGCTAGAGCATCTTCATCATTCAACATCTTCGGCTCATTTCGCTTGAAAGTTTGATAACCTTCCATATACATTTTGGCAAGCTCAGGATCAGAAGATGTAACATCCTTTACAATTTTTGCGGCTTCGATCTGTCCAGACGCTCTCAAACACATTTGTGTGGCGTAAGACAGCTCTGAGATAGGAGTATTTACTCTGATATTCTCCGTTTTCCTACGTTTCGTTCTTTCTGAACATTCGTTGAATTCAACAAGAGGTCTTCCCACTTGCGTGTGAACAGTTACAGAATGGGGATTCCTGAAAGTACAAAACACTACCTCTTGTTTTAACCATTCTTCATTATTTTGATGAAATCGTTCTTCGGTCCTTTGAGAAGATTCCCATCTCTTTTTAAATACACATTTGAAAGTAGATAAAAGGTTAGAGATCTCTGTAGTTTTGTTATCCGGACAACACGTTTCCTCGATGATTTTTCCTTGAAGGAAAGTGAACTTTTCATCCAACGTAGGTAGAGGACTGCTCCTTAAAATATTGTACATCTCTCTCCCAGTCATAGATATTGAATCATCTTCGAAATCTACAAACGTTGTAGAATTCGATAAAATTCGCTACAGAAACCCCATGTGTTTCTAAAAATTTTCCTAATCTTCTTGGGTTGGATTCAACCCTCTTGAGCTAATTTTTTTTGCAGTCAACTGTTCAAATTGAACTACTAAGAAAATATAGGTCGTTGAAAAACTCACCTATGGCAGCGGAATCCATCTCATTTGGAATTGTATGTCAACATTGAATGATTTTAAAAAACGAAACACATTCACCAAGCTTCAAACTTGCACGCGGAAGAAAGTTCACGATAACGATTACTAGCAAGAGTAAGAATTCGGTGACAGCTATTGCACAATTGTGATAAGCACCATTTGAAATCAGACCGATCACAACCAACTATTTACGTTGCCATGGAAACGATAGGTTAACATGAGAACGATCACCAAATCGCGAGTCATGATTCAGTTCACGGAGAGAAAAGAGATATCAATACTCGAATAACATTTATAAACATTTAGGAAAATGACGGTTACTTTAGGGAAAAAGAGCATCGCTGAAGAATGTTAGCAGTGAAGTTACCAAAAATTCGTAGTAATAATACTAAATGTTGGTAGTTTTATTGTCGTTTCCCCATAGTGAATTCATCAACTCATAGTAAATTCACTACGAATATTCTCCAGCAATACTGTTTTCCTCTCAATGGTCCATCATCTCCCTAAATATCAATGATTTCTGGCTTTTGTGTACCCTAAGCCCGCGATGAGAACAAAAACGAATGGTAATCAATCTCATACAGTTTTCCTCGTGCAGCAAATGTACACTGGAAATAAAACACATACTAACGTTGAGATAAAATTCAAAGCGAATCTACTGAATTCTGAGTTTTGTGTCCACCATATTAGATACGCTATCTTCGATTCTTGGAATTTGACAACTGATTCGTAATCAATGACCCCACAAAACCCTGGATACCGAGTCTGAAGGAAATCTGATGATTTTTTCAATTTTCATCCGCCATATTGGATTCGCCATTTTGAATTTCGAAATTCAAACAACGGATTCGTAATCAGCGCCCTCAGAAACCCCTGGGTAACGAATTTGAAGAAAATCCGATGATTTCTTTCAATTTTCGTCCGCCATATTGGATCCGCCATTCCGAATTCCGAAATGAAGACAACGGATTCATAATCAGCGACCCCACAAACTCCTGCATATCAAGTTTCAGACGGATCTAAGGACTCCTCATCACTCCGTCTAATTTTTTGTGATTTCCTGCACAAAAACATGGCGGAATTGCTTAGGGGCAGACATGGGCAGCCATTTTTTTTTCTGATGTTTAGGTAAGAGTCCCATCTACCACCTCCAATAAGTTAAACGACGTAATTTTGCGTAATTCTCTACTATTCCTTCAAAAACCAAACACATTTTCTCATTTATAGATATAGAAATTACATCCAATCATTGCTCTGTCAGTATTTTCCACTCATCGAATTGATATTCCCTCAATTTTTAGTGTATTCTACATAGTTTCAGTAATAGACTCCAGTTTGAAGAAGTTGAATCGGTTCATTTTTCTAGACACAGCGTCTTTTTGAACATGCTCGTTATTTTACTGTCTTTCAATCATGCGGATTATACTTCAAGGAGGGTATTTTGCAACTGGTACACAAGGGCAGGGGGAGGGAATCAGATCTTCTTATATCAGAATTCCAATACTTGGGACATCACCTTACTTATCCCAAGGGTCAAATATCCCCAACTACAAACTTCATTTTTGGGGTTTTGGCCAGCTTTTTGGCATTTGGCCCCACTGTGGGACGGTTGGCCAAAAGCTCTCTGTCTTTTGAGCAGAAGTTTCCGGTTATTTCGCCTAACTGTGACCTTACCGTCCTGCTAGTTCGTCGTGCTCATGAACAGACCCTGCATGGTGGCGTACAGCTGATGATCCATCATCTGAGACAAACGTATTGGATATTAGGTCTTAGAATTTTAGTGAAGCGCTGCATCGCTAGTTGCGTTGTCTGTACGCGCCATCGAGCAGCTTGTACACAACGGCTGGTGGGTTCTCTGCCAAGGTATAGAGTAAACCCTTCCCGTCCTTTCTCGCATGTTGGAATTGATTATCGGGACCCTTTTACATTCGTTCGTCAAGTGGCCGTGAAATTCGTACGGAGAAAGTTTTTGTTTCGCTATTTATCTGCCTCTCCTTGCGGGCTATACATTTAGAGTTAGTGGATGGGTGTTCGACCGCTGATTTTCTAGCGGCGCTCAATCGGTTCATGGCGAGACGGGATATTCCTTCAGACATTCATACGGACAATGGCACCAATTTCGTCGGGGCTTCTAAAGAAGTGTCGGCTGATTTCAAGCGCATCATGCAAGATACTGATTCAAGGAATCGTTGTGCCGCTGACAGTATACGCTGGCACTTCATACCTCCTGGTGCGCCGCACTTCGGCGGAGTTTGGGAGGCTGGTGTCAAGCGTCTGGAATTTCATTTGCGTCGTGTATTGGGTGCAGTCACTCCTGTAAGGGATGAATTTGTTACCATCTTGTGCAACGTGGAGTCGTGCTTGAATTCTCGTCCAATCGCACCGCTCTACGATGATCCCGATTCGTTGGAGGCTCTGAAGCCTGGACATTTCCTGGTGGGCTACAGTTTATAGGCAAGGCCTGTGCCGTCAGTGCTTGAATTACGTGACAATCGTTTGTCTCGCTGGCAAATGGTGTTGAAACTGACGGAGCAGCTCTGAAGTTTCGGCATCATGATTACCTACACTCGCTCCAGCAGCGTTCGGCTTGACATTGGCGTAAGTCCAACGTCAGGGTGGGTGAACTGGTTCTTGTGCGCGATTCTAACTCACCTCCTGCTAGATGGGCGTTGGCGCGCGTAGTTCAGTGTCATGCTGGGACCGATGATTTAGTGCGGGTGGTTACTGTGAAGACAGCCACTGGTACTTTTAAGCAACCTATATCTAAGTTGTGTTCGTTACCGATTAGCTTAGAAACTTGTAGTCAATAGTATAATTTCGTTCGCCTGAAAGCGAACGAGGCGGGCGGAATGTTGTGGAAACGGAGTAGATTTTAAGTTTGCGCCTGTGAGGATGCTTCCCTTCGCGCCTCTGTACAGGCGAGCAATATGTGTATGTGTGGGTGCATGTGTGATCTGGATCTAATTTATGTGATTTCGTTAGTCGTTGCGAAGCGTGCGATCGAGCGGTATTGATTTGTGTCTTGCGTATCGAGCCGTGAGAATTCCTTTGTTCTACTTGCGCGCGTGCTAGTGTGCTGGAGTGTACTTTTATGCTATTAATTACTGTTGTCGCTTGTGCAACTCGCTTTTCGATTTCGTTTGGGGTGCATAAGCCCTGTGCTTTGAATTCTCTACTTTGCTTCGAATATCCCTTGTGCGTTTTTTTTAGTTGCGAGTTTTCGCGTGGGTCCCACGGTTTCGAGCAGCTCGACGCGGAGCAACGACTCAACACTTTATACTAATCATTGAGCAACCATTTAGCGCTCAAGAGTTTTTTGTGCTTCGTCGGGAAAACGTATTTTTCGTTTTTTTGTTGTTTCAATACGAAATAGATTCTTGTAATTCTTCGCAATCGATTTGCCAGCACAAAGGGACAAAGCCAGAGTCTGGCAAATTCTATGGATGTGGAATTAATTTCAAGAATAAATTAGTTTGTTAGTCAAACATTTTTTTTTTTTTTTTTCCATCTAATTCCACTTCAGTTACGCTGGCTCAGTTACTTTTCACTCTGACAGCTTAAGTATAGAATTTGAATTTTCCCTTTGTAGCTGTTGCTTATTATAAAATTGCTTCAAAATTAAAGAATTCAGAATAAGTTCAAAAAACTTTTCATTACCAGATCTGAACATTGCATACTTACAAAACCCTTCATAGCACAACAGTTCCTGATGTATTTATACAGAATTCTTCTGGAATTCTCATGGTTCCAAAAGCCTCTATCGTGAACTCGTTTCAAACTGTTCCCCAGATAACAACATTTCGAGAACAGCATACTTTTTGAATCATGAGTTCAAAGAGGGATTCATAGAATGTCAGTGAAATATAGTTCTATGAGATAGAGAGTTCTATACAGATTTCGAGCCATGGAGCTCTCATTCTGCATTGACATTTAAGGGATTCTTTTTTTACTATCCGGGTTGTGCTGTTTCGGACATTTCTGTCATTTCATAAATACACTAACCATGACATAATTTCTGTAATTTCATAAATATACTTACTATATGACAATATTTGGTTATATCAATTCTCCCATCCGCATTCATGTGAAAAATCTTCAAACAGTTCTGTATCCATCACTGTATATACAATGAATCTCATAACGAATTCCACAACTCATGCTATATAGATGCAAATGTTCAATTAAATATCCTGTAATTAATTTTCGAGGAATGAAGCATTGATCTCAACTTGATGGATATCACTCCTTGGCTTAGAGCAATTTGAAGAATCAATAGTCGTAAATAAGAAATCAGATTAGTGTAACCGATTACATAGGTTATCTCTTTGAGCAATTCCGATGCGTCTCGATTGCTCTTCTTCAATCTCATTATGGTTTCCTTGGTCTATGTTTATTATGTGTTCACGCCCTCCTCGAATATACTCTCCTACTCTATTGTCGTCAAACAATAAGCATATGTTATGCACAATACAACATGCTGTAATTGTCTGAGGTATCAAGTCTTGTCTGTTCATATCTAAGAATTTCAATCTTTGAAATCTTCCGTTCAGTAAGGCATAGCATCTCTCAATTATTTGTCGAACTATTGACATAGTTTGATTGAATTACATTCGACGTCTGGTTAAGTTGCCTCTATCAATGAATAATGGAATGCACCACTCTGAAATTGGATATGCTTTGTCTCCAATTATATACTGATGTTCATCGAAAAAACTTTCTCTATTGCTGGTGATATCATTGTATATAAAAGAGTTTTTGAATACTCGACAATCATGCACTGAACTAGGGAACCCAGCAAAAAAATCAATAATCTTCATTCCATGATCGCAGATTGCCTGCAATGTTATAGCGTGAGTACATTTTCTATTGACATATACTTGTGGATCAACAGGAGGTGCTTTGATAGGTATGTATGCTCCATCCACAATACCAATCAAACCATTGAGACCTGTACGATTGGAATAATGCATTTCAATTGCTGCTCGACGTTCTGAAGGAGGCCAATATATGAAATCTTCAACATGGGCGTTCAGGAAGAATAAAACTCTTTTGAATATTCGAACCAAAGATGATTTGGTTAAATCAAACAACTGCCCAACAGATCTGTAAATTTAATTAGATTCCCAAAAATTACCTTCAGAGAATAGAATCGATTTCGTGAAATGAGCATTATGTTCCACTCGGTAATTCTGACCTTGGTAATGTGTACATTTATTTATTAGGCTGTTGATTCGCTACTCACCTGGATGAATCTGGAGTCGCCAGTAGCCATATTATGGCCAGCAGTTGAGTTTCAGGATCAATGATCGGTCTTACACCTTGGATTTCTTCCAGTAAATGTTGTTCAAACATATTTAAAATGTAATTGAACGTCTGACGAGTCATACGGAAGTGCTTTTGGAGAGCATAATCATCTAAATTGCTCACAATATCCTCTACATAATTTTTTAGTCGTAGAGGAATTCTACGATGATGAAAAACAGCATTCAACACGTCAATTAATCCGTCGTCTTCGTCCGAACTATCATCAATCATGAATATTAGATGAACTAATTGCATCACATGCTCTTCCATTCTTCACACAATATTTTTCTGGACAGGAACAATTCTATTTCTCGATATGTTTAAGATTTCATAAATGATGCAAAAATTCAATGAATTTATCAAGGACCGATATAATTATATTCAATTTTTAGAATCCTTCCATAAATGTGTAATTTTTTAGGTTACCCAGTCGTTTATTTTTTAGATTTGTTTGGGACACCGATATTGATTGCACCGTTGGTTTTTATAGATTACGGAGACTGGTTAGAACAAAACGGAACGTACTGTCTATAACCTCACTATATCTAGATTTCCATATATTACTAGAATAAAATAACACTAGCGCGGAAGACCCTATTCCTCGAGTAACGATACCCGGCAATCAGTTCAATCTAAGGGAACGCACCCCTGGAATATTTTGGTCTGGGGGCCAATGGTCCGGGGATATTTTGTCCGGGGATATTTTGTCCAGGGATATTTTGTACGGGTTTTTTTGCCAGGGTTCTTTTGGCAGGGGTTCATTCGTCAGGTAACTATGCTGCACAGTTATATTCCAAAAAATGGTCGACAACAAAACAGAAGCAGGACATCAGAAATGAAAACATAGAGGACTCACCTTCTAATTCGATGCGCCCTGTCTCTACCCACATCGATTCAATCTTCTGGAACGTCCACGGGATTTCTGATTCACTTAATACATCATTCGCTGCCAAAGAAGTTTGTTGCTTTTCGGAGACATGGCACACTGAGGACTCCATGTTGGTTCTGCCACCTGATTTAAAGATCTATTATGATGTATTGTCCCCGGCCATTAAGGATGAGTGAACTGGTAGAAGCAGTGGGGGACTGATAACATCCATTGATATAACATATAATCCTATTATAATAGACAAATCTCCATGGTGGATATTTACGCGCTTACAATGTAGTCCTCTGAACATGATCATTGGTTCTGTTTCCTTGAGTCCTTCCCTTGATTCGCCAGTTGCATTAGAATTACTTCAGGAAACTCTGTCGGATATAACGCCTCAAGCCAACAACCATATCATCATACTTGGGGGGGGGGGACTTGAACAGCAGGGTTGGAGAAGGTGATATTCCTTCTTTGAATATTTTCGAGAATACTGAATCAAATGATAACAGACTTTCATTTGATGAATTTATTGATGTAAATAGATCACTATTGTGCAATTTCATGAATGATGATGGTTTTATATTGATTAATCGCAGATCAGAGAGTGATTGTTCTGCACATTATACACCTTGGGGCAGTCGGGGTTCCAGCGTGATTGATTTGGTCTGAGTCTCAGCAGATGAACTGGAATTTATTCAAGATTGGAAAGTTGAAATTGATTCACTTGGCTCGGATCATCTTCCAATATGCATAACCTCAAAGCTTAATTTCATTGAAGCCGCATTGAGAATGAGGAATAAATCGGTCTCCGATCAAAGATCTAAAATATTGCAAAGGAGACTACGCTGGGTCTCAGACGAAAAAGATAGATATCTGTACTCTCTTGAAAATTCAAACCGTGCCTTTACCAACTTTCTGACACACTCGACAGAGGAACTCCCTGTGAATTTTCACTACACATTGATGGAAGCTGCGCATTACTCAACAATGGCCGTGTTAACTGAGGCGTATTATGATGCGCAAAAGAGTAATCAAAACAAGCTCTGGTTTGACGGTGAATGTGAGGTAGCAAAAAGAAACTCGAGAACAGCTCTCAGAATATTTAGGAACTCAAATTATAGCGTACAGCTGGGTGAATCATATCTGGGATGGCAAAAAAAGTACAAAGCTCACTCAACAGCGAAGGAAAATCACAAAACATTGTACAGGAATTCGCCTGTGCAAAAATCCCTAGTGTCTTGTGGGAAATGGGTCAGAGGTTTGAGGTATAAAGCATTCATTTCTAATGACATTCCCCTGGAAGCCTGGAACACATTCCTCAAAATTGTATACCCACTCTCTCTGACACTCGATCACACCTTCTTCGGACTATATGATTCCATACTAGACTCCTCGATTTCACAGGCTGAACTTATGAGATGTTTGAGAAAAGTCAAAGATGGTGAATCGCCGAAGTCAGATGGTCTTCCTGGGGAACTCCTCAGGGAGTTGCCGGAAGAATGGGTTGTGTATCTATGAGCCGTGTTTAACAGAGTCCTTGATGAAGGAAACCTCCCGTCAGCCTGGTTTGATATCTCTATGATTATGCTACACAAAAAAGGCAGCAAAACTGAGCCTCTGAATTACGACGGCATCGCATTGATAAACACCACGACTAAACTCTTCACACAGATCCTATGCGATTGGGTGACTGCATGGCTTGTGGAAGCTGACGTTCCCCTAGAAGAAAAAGCGGGATCTCGGAAAAACAGAGGAGTTACGGACAATATATCCGTGTTTTTTCCAGCAATACATCTCAAACTTCGTAGTAAAGGAAATGAAGTCTCAACTCTATTCGTTGACTTGAAGAGAGCTTTCGACTCGATTCCTCAGAGAGTACTGCGGATAAAATTATATTGGCTTGGCATTAGCTCAAAAATTTCGTTCAAACCAGAGCAGCACAGATGAAGTCAAAGTTAATGAAGGAGTTCTCCTGGGCGAAATTTTGAGTCCTCTCCTGTTTATCATATTTCTATCGGACATTATTTTATACTTTCGTGAAAAAGGTGTGAGGGGAATCGATATCGATAACATGACGGACCTACTTACGCTCCTATATGCTGACGATATAGTTACATTTGCATACTCATCAATCGACTTCTAGAGGAAATTAATCATTCTTCAAAATGAGTGTGAGGAAAACAGTTTCACTATAACCTCTTCGAAGACCGAAATCATGATTTTCCGAGCTGGTGGAATACTTGATGGATTTTCTAAAAACTTCACGATTGACGGGGTAAAATTAGACATAGTAAGCTCCTACGCGTATCTTGAGGTTGAACTTCCCTCCTCAGCACTGGGCCTGCAGGCGACGAACGCAGCTTTAAACAAGACAAAAAAGCGATCTTTTCAGTTATGTCGATATTGTGCAAAGCGAAAGTGGAGTCATGGAATGCATATTATCAACTATGGACAAGTGTGGTGACTCCCACTCTTTTATATACTTCACTCATCCAGGGACTTGATACATGGAAGAATTAGAACAAGGGCGACTTTTTCAAACGCCTATTTTTGCTCCCTAAGGATGTTGTTTCCTAACTTAGAGTTAGGGCTAAGCCCGATTTCTCCTCAGGTCATCAGGTTGGCGATCGGATGGGTCAAAAAGATACTGAATATGCACGAAAGAAGGCTCCCAAGAATCTGTTTTCTCTGTCTCGCCAGACTGGCGGAGCGTGACGAACCGAATTACTCATATAACTAGTGGATATGACAATTGCAGTATTGTCTGAATATGACTAACACGCAGGATCTTTGAGTAAATCCCACGACAGAATATTGGCAAGGACGCGAGGAGGCTATTATGGGTACTCTAGCACAGATACTTAAAATGTGAGACATTGAACAATACCATCGCCCTGGATCCCCGGGGTTGTCTCTGCCTAAGTCTTCGGGTGACGATTACCTGAGCTCTTATCCTTATAGAGCACTCATAGCCCATGTGAGGTACAAAATGCAAATCAGGCTTTCCGATATCTAGGCTAGAAGAATTGTTATTGGCAGATTCAAGTACAATTATGACCCATCTCAAACCTGTCCCATATGTAATCTTGATGTCCATGGAACCATTGGACATATCCTATGGCAATGTCCTATCCACAACCCTCTACGCGAACCTCTGGTAAAATCATCAAACAATCCGAATCCCTCGATTGAAGACTGTGTATTATTAACAACAGATCAAAACACGGTAACTTCTGTCACAATTATACATCGCCTATTTGTAAACTGTTTCAGACTGCACGCGTTTGCAATTGGCGAATGAAAACTCTAGGTTCTCTCAACATATTATTCTCAGCTTAGTCATTATCTCCTCTATTACCAGAAATCACTCAGAACCTTCCATATAAGTTGAAATTACCGAATTCATATACACGTAGTTCCTAATCACTGTCAAACATTGTATTGTAACGGAAGCCTCCTCAAACAATTGAATCCATGTAAGGAAGGGTGGGGCAGTTCCGGACGGATTTTTTCTTTTCATTCTAGTGCACTTGAGAAGCAGTTTCTATCGCCAATTTCAAGTGTTATGTGTAGTGCGAATCCTCCACTATCTCACACCATGAATGACAATTCAGTCTAAAGTGATTGAACCGAATGTGAGCAAATAATTACAAATTGAGAAATTGTCCGTAAGTGCCCTATTCTTATTCCTGTCAATATCGAGAATAGAAAGAGAATGAAAAAGTGTTAATTTACTTTTACCTGTTCTTCACTGCCACCAAAGTTTAGAGTTCTCTAGTAAATGTACTACAAGCTGTATCACCACGATGTTTTGGAAACTTCATGAACTGTTCAAGATGACTCTCTGATAACACAACAAATGGTGCTGCGATCAGTTTCTCATAGCGAAATTCTAAATGTCCGGAACTGCCCCATGTCCGTAACTGCCTCACTTTCCCTCATTCATGTTTATGTGGAATAAATAACATACATACATACATACATACATACATACATATGGGAATTCTTATCAAATATTTTGAAATAATAAGTACTCAGTGTTCGTAAAAAACACAGCACATTCGATTCGTGTATCCTGTAACGTGAAAAATGCACGTACAAATAGAGAGAAAAAGAATGCTCTAACTAGCCGAGAACCTGGGCGGATTTTATTTTGGTCAGATTAATCAGCATTCCATACACGAGTCGGATGTCACTTCCTCGGGGCACACACGGCATATGTGAACTAGAATAAGACTAATTGTTTTGGGATGTTTCCTTGTATCTTCCATGGGGATCGACGATGGAAAATTAATGAACGACGAAAAGGGAGAGAGAAGGAACCCCGGAGAAGTTGAGATCGACGAGACTTGGAATAAGATACAGGAGTCAGCATCGATTGCTGGGATATTGATCAACCGAGGACGACGACATACCCAACGTGCGTGTCTTGAAACGTCCGTCTACAAGGAGTTACCTGGGTTAATTGATACGCGACTGAACGACAACTCGGGTCAGGTCCAATGGCATTCAACACAGGTGTTCGACTCACCTTAGAAAAGTTGTGTTCTTTCCATTGAGAGTACCGGTAACATAAGCGATCTTGATTGCGAATCTCTTCCTCTTTACGCCGAAGAAGGAATAAAATAGTACCTCGTTAGTCGCGTCATCATGAAAGACGGTTATCGCTGAGTTTGTTGACTACTAAATATCCAGTGGAAGTCTGTTGGAAAGCCTGATAGAATCAGTTTATAACTATGGTGATTCTATGGCTCATGATATAGATCGACGTCATGGAAAAACGTGGAGAGCTTTCATCTTCTCTAGTCGAACTTATTAATTACGGGATCGTTGTTGCAATCGAAGCGTAGCTTCGATACATACTGGGTTATTTTCCCCTAGATTTCATTCGTATATGATTAATGAAAAGATCTCTGCTCAGTTAGTTATACAGGGTGGTGCAAAAGTCTGGATACACCCTGATAACTCCTGAACGAGTGGAGATAATGGGATGATTTTTTTTCCAAATTCAACGGGGGAACAGAATCTACCATACTAGAAGGATGAAAAGTCCTCAATTTTGAAGGGGGCGATGAGGGCGAGGGAGGCGAAAATCTTGGATGGGGTGGGGAGACTTGCGATGGCTCATTCGATGGGGATTTTCAGCCCTAATACGGCCGTTTTTTTGTTTTTCGGAATCGTTCGATTTTCCGTCGAATTATGACCACTTGGAGATTGTTCTGGGAGCATTCAGAGCCGGTGTAAACCTTCCCAACTCCCCATCGGATGAAGATCTTTGGATGTTATTTTTTAATCAAATGGGGGGGAGGCATAAAGTGTCATTCTAGGGGAGTGGATCCCCGGAAACAATCGGGAATAAGGATGGGGGCAAAATTGACGAAAACCCAAATCAACGGAAAGTTGGTTCAAAAGAGAGATACGTCACACTCTCTCTTTTCGAACACTGATTTCGTTGATTTGGCCCCCATCCGGAAATCATGTTTAACAATGGATCCATCAACAAATGAAGATAGATGGAAGATGAGTGTAGAAGGATTGCACACATTACGTAGCCCCCTAGCCCAAGTCCCCCCTCCAACTTCCTCATACCAGCGTTCCACATCGCACTCGCGGATGAGGGCCAAATCAACGAAAGGACAAATTAACGAAACCATCGTTTAGAAAGGTAGAATATGATATCCTACTCTTTTCAACTAATGATTTCGTTGATATGGTTTTTCGTTAATTTGGCCCCCATCCGCACTCGCCTCATGACGTCTCTGAAACTGTTGATTGATGATTTTTCACAAGTTTTTCTCACCTGTTCATTCGAATCATAATTTTCATTTTTTTTGTGTTCCTCACCATTGCTGGCTACTTTCGATCATTGCCCATCATTTCACGATACTTCCGACAATTCTTGAACATTTTCGATCATTTTTGGATATTCTCGGACAAATTCGATTACTCTCAACATTCCTAATAATTCTCGAACATTCACGGATGCAATCGCTTCATAATCATGAAGTAATCAGTCTGACGACTGGTTTGATGAAACCCTCCACCCCTGTCTATTATCCGCCAAACGTTTGATTCCTACATATCTACTACATCCCTTGTCTTGTACGATTTGCTTCATATAACTTGATCTAGGTCTACCTTTACCAGTTTCACCATTCATTTCCCCTTCCAATATTGTCTTCAATAAACTCTCATGCCGTAATGTGTGTCCTATAAGATTGCTTCTCCTTTTCACGATGTGTTTCAAAAGATTTCTTTCTTCATTTATCTGCTCGAGTACTTCTTCATTTTTTACTTTGTCTATGCATTTTATCCTGAGCATCCTCCTATAACACCACATTTCGAAAGCTTCAAGTCTTCGTTGATCAGTTCTCCCCGTTGTCCGAATTTCGCAACCATATAATGCTGTGCTCCGAACGTAACTTTTAAAGAATTTCTTCCTTACTTCCAAGCTTATATTTTTTGAGCCTGATAACTGTTTCTCCTGTTAAAGAGCCTGTTTCCCTTGTGCTATTCTTGCTCTTATATCTCTTTCGCTTCTGCCGTTTTCTGTAAATATGCTTCCTAGATATTTGAATTCTCTCACCTGTTCAATTGCCTCGGTATCTATTTTGATTTCCGTTCTTCTAGCTGTTTTCGCTGCTGTACACATCATGAATTATGTTTTGTCTTTATTTACATTCATACAATAGTTTTCAAATAATATTGTTCTCATGGTGTTGAGAATATTTTCTAACTCAGTACTACTCGTGGCAAATATAGCTATGTCATCCGCGAATCTCAACATATTTTTTCCCTGAATCTGTAATTTCGATTGAATTCCCTCCTTCACTTCGTTCATTGCTCCCTCTATATATAAATTGGAAATCAGTGGCGGTGATGAGCATCCTTGTCTCACCCCTCTTCTTATTTGTGCTCCCCGTTCCTGACCCTCTATGTCTATTATCGCACTTTGATTCTTATTTAATTCGTATATTTTTCTTCTATCTTTATAATTCATTCCCACCTTCTTCAGGATCGCAAACATCTTCTCCCAGTTCACATTATCGAGAGCCTTTTGTATATCTACAAAACCTATGTACACAGATTTCTCCAGCGCTATCCTTTTCTCTATTACTGCCCTAAGTGCTGAAATTGCTTCTCGCGTTCCCCTATTTTTTCTGAAACCAAACTGATCTTCTGCCAATCTACTCTCTATCTCATTTTCCATCCTCCTGTATATAATTTTGGTGGGTATTTTCGAAGCATGTGGAGTTCAACTGATCGTTCTGTAGTTCTCGCATTTGTCTGCCCCTTGTTTTTCCGGGATAGCGACAATTTTATTCTCCTGGGAATCTTCCGGTACTTCTCCTTTTTCGTACATATCTCTGATCAATTCAAACAGTGCGTCACGAGTTCCTTCACTGGAGGCTTTTATGAGGTCCGCACTTATGCCATCTATGCCTGGCGCTTTATTATTTTTCAATTCTCTCAAAGCCTTGTCGAATTCTGATCTCAATATCTGATCTCCCAATTCTTCCCCATCGACATCTTCCTCCTTCTTCAAGAGTGCTATATCATCGTGTCCCCTATACAAGTCTTCCAAATGATTGATCCACTGTTCTATTTTCTCTTCCGTTTTTATCAATTGTCGTCCTAGGGAGTTTCCAATCTTATTGCTTCTAGATTTCATTTGTCCGAAAAATCTTTTAATAATCCTATATGCTCCATCTATTTTTCCTCAATGCAATCTTGTTTCTATTTCCTGACATTTCTCTCCTAACCACTGTTCTTTTGTTCCCCTTGATTCTCTGATTATTTTATTTCTCAATGATTTGTATCGTTACTGGCCTTCTTGGCTATCATTATTCTTGTATTTTCTTCTTTCATTCATCAATTCTAGAATTTCCCCCGTTATCCATGGGTTTTCAGGTTCAACCCTTTTATTCTTCAAAATCTTATCCGCACATTCTCCTATATTCCCCTTCATCTTTGTCCATCTCCTCTCTATTCCCAAGTCTTTCTCTTTTTGATCTCCCAATTCTTCATCCAACATTTTCTCGAATGCCTCATGTGTGTGTTTTTGCTTGAGGTCCTTCAAATTCTACCTTTTCTGCATTTTCCTTTTCTTCTTCAGAGATTTGAATTTCAGGGAACATTCCATCATCAACATATTATGATCACTATCTATATCTGCACTGGGATAAGTTTTACAGTTTTTTACTTGGTTTCTAAATCTTTGTTCCACTAATATGTAATCAATTTGGTATCATGCTGTATCTCCTGGCATTTTCCAAGTGTAGATTCTTCTTGGATGGTTTTTAGATAAAGTGTTTGTGATAACCATCTTATGATTTTCACAAAATTCGACTAAACGTCGTCCTTTATCGTTCCTCCCTAACGCAAAATCTCCTATTATGTTGCCCCCTTTTCTTTGTCCTACTACCACATTCCAATCACCCATCACTATCACCTTCTCTTCTCCCTTCACATATTCTATCACTTCTTCTATTTCTTCGTACGTTTTTCCAATATCTTCCTCCGAATATGCAGATGTGGGCATGTGTACTTGGACTATGACTGTGTTTACCGGTTTTGTTCTGATTCCAACCATCATCACACGTTCATTATGTTGCAAATAATTTTCTATCCTATTCCCTACTCTCTCATGCATCACAATTCCTACACCTGCTTGACCGTTCTTTGATCCTGTATGGATTATTCTATCATCCCCACTCCAGAAATCGCTTCCTTGTGACCATCTCATTTCACTAATCCCCATTACGTCTGTATTCAACCTATTCATTTCTAATTTCAAATTTTCTAATTTTCCCGCTTGCCTCAGTGATCCAACATTCCACGCTCCGACTCGAAGAATGTTGTTTCTTTTCCCTATCCTATTCTTCGGTTTTCGTTCTTTGCTGATGAAGCTTCCTCGAGCAGCCTCCACCCGGAGATCCGAACGGGAGATTAGTTTACCTCTGGAATATTCCACCCGAGAAAGCGCCATCATGTACTTATCAATTCGTTCGTTTGTCTTTTTTTCACGAGTATAATATTCCAGGTTTGGAAAAGGTTCCATTTCCTCAGGAAGTATTGAAACATGTCAAGGAAGCTAGTTTCCCCTTGCTTTCCTTCCGTTTTTGCCGATGTTTCTGGCATTAGGATGATTTCGTTTCTCTCAGTTTGTATTCTTTCTCTCGAGTAGTTCATTCCACTCAAAAAAAAAGATTCACCTCTGAGATACTTATCCTCCCCACCACGTAAAGGAAGCAGATACTACCAGGGATGGATAAAAAGGATATCAAGGACAGGTATCATGAATATCCCCCTGGAAGACCCGCAATCATCCACGGGGAGGCATTCGCTTGTTTTCGATAATTCTCAAACATTTTCGGATAATTCCGATTATTCTCGACATTCTCGATAATTCTCAAACTTTTTTGGGATAACTTTGCGCATTTCCGATATTTTCGATAATTCTCGAATATTCTTTGACGAATTTGATCGTTTTCGCCATTCTTGATAATTCTCGAACATTCTCTCCCCGATCTCCTGATTTGACCCCATTAGACTTGTTCCTTTGGCGACATTTGAAAGATGGGGTTTATCAAAATCGAGCACAAGATTTTTGAAGGGTTGCGTGAAAAAATGATAGAAGAAGTGGCACTCATCACTCCTGAAATTCTGAGGAATGTAGGTGAAAGTTTTTATAATCGTCCCGCTCACTGCATCGAATGTTCAGGCAACCATTTTGAACACCTCATTCAAGTCCCACACTAAAGCGCGTATTCGCCGAAACATGAATATTATGTGGGAATGGAGGGAAACCACACCTGGAATGTAGGAATTGCTATATCTCGGCGAAGGATCGACCGATTTCATGAAATCAAAGACGGTTGGATTCCGGTTAAAGAAACGCCATTCACAGATGTGTCACAAGCTCCCAATTTGATTCGAGATTTGTGTCTCCCCTACAGATCCCATAGCCACCATCCAGAGTTATGAATTCTCACTCCCATAGGGGGATACAATTCCAGACACAATTTATCAATTATCGCGATTGGTCACTAATGTCTACTAATGATTCCTTGAGTTGGAATGGCGATATACCGAGTGTTCCTCAGTGGAAGGTTATAAAAAATAATCAGGAATGTTTGTTAATTTTTCCTAATGCATTCCGATTCGAGTCGATAACCTTACCAACAATTCAAGATACATCTCATCAATGATCGGGATTCTTAACCAATGCTTTTTAACCGTTTCTAAAGTTGGAATCATGATCGTCCAAGTTTTTTTCAGTAAACAATCATGACAACTGAGTAGGAATTTTTGGTCACTCTCGCAAATGCATTGATTCGAAAGATAATAACCCCACCCACGGTTCCAGACACAATTCATCAATTTTCGCGACTGGTAACTGATAATTATTAACAATTGCTTGACGTGGGAGCGCGATATTCCAAGTTGTCCTTAGTAAACGATTATAAAAATGAAACAGCAATTTTAACGAGGATTACCAAAGAATCAACAAAAAACAAAGGAATTTGAAAACAACAAACAAACAAAATTTGCCTTTTTTTTGTTGAAATTACCCAATTTTTCCAAATGCATTTTTTCGGAAAATAATAACTCTACCAACAATTCAAGACACATCTGATCAATTATCCCGATTGTTACCTAATGTTTATCAACAATTTACTTTGGCTAGGGGCTATGTAATGTGTACAATCCTTCTACACTTATTCCTTATTTATCTTGATTTGTTGATGGATCCATTGTTATTCATTATTTCCGATTGTTTCCGGGGATCTACTCCCCTAGAATGATACATCATGCGCTCCCCCCCCCCCCCATTTGATTGAACAATGCCATCCAAAGATCTTCAACCGATGGGGAGTTAGGAAGGTTGACAACGGCTCTGACTGCTCCCAGAACAATCTTCAAGTGGTCATAATTCGACGAAGAATTGACCTATTTCGAAAAACAAAAAACCGCTGTATTCGGGCTGAAAATCCCCATCCAGTGAGCTATCGCAAGCCTCCCCACCTCACTCAAGATTTTCGCCTCCCTCGCCCCCCGATCGCCTCCTCCAGGATTGAGGACTTCTCATCCTCCTAGTCTGGTAGATTCTGTTCCCTCGTTGAATTTTGAAAGAGCATTATCCCATTATCTCCACCCGTTCAGGAGTTGTTAGGGTGTCTCCAGACTTTCGCACCATCCTGTATATCCTAGGGATATTCAATTATCTTGGTTGATGTTGCGATCTCTCTTTGACTTCGACAGCTACCTAATAGTCGTTCAATTCATTTTGTTGATACATATTATGAATCGATACATTCATCGCTGTATATACGACCGATACAGTGGATCATAGAGGTATAGATTAGTATAAGAAAGTTTGTAAAGGGCTCCTGCGTAATGTCCCATAAACGAAGACCTCTTCAACGCGCGCGCCGTGGACCCCTTCAATTCGACGACGGGAAAAAGAGAGCAGCACCTCCTGGGCTGAAAGCAAAATGGTTACCTGAGTTTCGCTACGCGCAGCCGCTGTCGTCGAGCAAGCGAACAAAGCCGCCGGCGGTGCGAGGTATCGTCATTCGTGTATTGAACCTGTGACGTCAACATATACGTGAAGTTGAAGCCATAGAAAAACGTGTCTGTGAAAGGTTTGGGATAGATTTGAAGCGAGTAAGTGTACTCTGGTGCTTGTTGAAGGTGTTAGAGTGAGTTACACATTCTGTTCATACTTTTTGATAATTTTCATTCGAATCTCGGTAAGAGATAACCCGTGTGTGTCGCTCGAGGCGAATATTCGTATAATCGCCTATCGCAGGTGAACTCCGTCGGGAATCTCATGTGATTTTCCGACGAAGATCTCGTTTAGAAGACAGTGAGTGAAAATATCGGATTTTTCCCGACGGGGTTGACGTCGCGGTCGTGTGAGGGTGAGAGATCGGGATCAATACGGATAAATCCCTTTCGCCGGGTATTCTTTTTTTTTCTTGTACGATGTATCCAGCTGAATCCACGCTTAACTTGTTTCCTTTTATGTACGCCGATGAGTTCAATTGACCGTGATCGGCTTACGGAAGCCCTGTTGTGGTTTCTACAAAAAGCAAAAGTTTACAGGGGTGGTACGATCCCCTCGAGAGTTTGTAGCGAGGAGTTCGTTGGTAAACATTCATCGTGTAAAATCCTGTCGAAGTCTTTGACGGTCGATGACTTGAATTGAAATATAAATTGCTTGACGAAACGTATCTACGACTTTTCTTTTTTGGTAACGCGTGTGTGGTCGACCCCTACCTTGCCCCTCTACCCAAGCCGAGCTTCCTGGCAAGGTTCCCCCGTGGATACCGGGATATTCCACCGCTGGTCAGCTAAGGCTTGCCCTTTTGTTTTCCGATTGTTTTTCCTCTTTTTGTCTGAAGTATGTTCCAGGAAACATCGAACGGGGAATCTCAGCGCCTTGATTCCGAAATTGGCACTCAACAAGTCGGAGATGAATTCTTGTCGCCATTGTAGCTTAAGACCCGCTACAATCCTTGAGAATGCCCAAGATCTGGGCGAAACGTGAGGTGCTGTGATTCACAGTAATAGATCATGCATTCCTACTCAGGTGAATCAAGGATTTCTCATGAGATATCATCCCGAGCAACACGCGTAGTCACGATGACGTTCTAATGACAGAATTGTGACTCCTGATAATGTCATGATGACCCCAGTGAAAATGGAAGTATCGGAATGACCACTCCGTGATCAAAAGTACGGCTCGTGGGCTATTCCCATACTTGCAATGTATGCAAGTATAGCTATAGCTTTAGGCCAAATCCCATACTTTTGATCACGGAGTGATCGTGTTCCTTGGGATAAAAAAGACCAACCAGCATGTCTGCATGCACCAGCCTCATGATATACTACGAAATTCCATCAGTCCTCCGCACAGCATGATCTATTATGAACTCATATGAAACATCATGCCTTAGATTAACGCTCATACTTTCCATCAAAAAAATATAATTATTTATGAGTTCAGTGCATTATATATGAATTTTCATGAGGGATCATAGAAAAGCCAAGGATCACGATACACTATGGAATTCCATGACGTTTCCATACTGCCCACATAACGATTTGAAGCTCTCTCTCGAACTCGGGTGCAATTTGCATGCAGAACAGGATCTATGCTCATGATAAGGTATTTCATCGGGGAATTCCCCTAAGAAATCATGCAATAGCTATTCGCTGTGATTCATCATAGTGATTCATAGTCTTGATCTGCGGTATGATATTTAATAAAAATTTCTAATAAATTATGCTGTGTTCTTATGGAACTTCATAGTACATCATGATGCTCGGCTCTTCCATGATTCCCTATAGGATTCATATATGATGAATCAACACCATAAGGAATCAAAGCGTTCTATGAGGAGGTGATTCATTCAGGATTTCCATAAGAAATCATGGAGTAGCTATTTGCTATGATTTATGATAGTGACCCATGGCATCAACTCCATCAATCACATTTCATAAGTATTTATGAAGAATTACATGATGAGACGGACTTACGAAATTCCTTAAGCTATCACGATTCTCTTCTATGATTGTCCATAAGGAGTCATATGTGCCATGAACTGCATTGGATTCATAAGAGACATACTTTTCCATAGAAGGTATTCCATCAAGAATTCTCATACAAAATCATGGAATAGCTACTTGCCATGATTTATCGTAGTGGTTCATAGTTTCATTCTACTGTATGATATTTCGTGAGGATTGATGATGGATGACGCTGTGCGAAGAAATTATGACATAATCAGTGACTACCCATGTGGAAATGTACACACGGGCCGCTACTGGCGCGGTACTGTTCCCAGAGTTGCCAGTACTGGCAAATCCAACCTGCCCTTATGGGGCCAGTGGTTTGGACGGTACTAGCAAGGAGTCGGAATGATAACATCATTCTACATAAGGGCCAGTAAAACATTTACCACCACGTCGGTAGCGATATTTGGTGTGTGCCTGCTATGGTGGAACTCTGGCATTGCAACAGAATCAGTTGTTCGGCCAGTACTGGATAAGAAGTGGTAGAGGGTCAGAATAATACATCCTACGTAGGAATTCAGACCCGACCCAGCAATGGCACAGTGCTGGTAATTAGAGATCCCCGGAGTTATATTTCAAGTGAAAAAAAAAATACATTGAATTTGAACTTTCAAAACTTTGTGAATCTACTATTTTTCTCATCACCGTTATCTGAGAAAGACGCTTTGGGAGTGGTTTCATGAAAGTTCACTGGGCAAGGATTGAACCTGGGACCTGCGAGTGAGAAACAGAGTCTCTATCACATCAGCTAATCTCCGAGTTGACAACGAACCACTTAAATACCCATTTATTGCACCAATTCCCTTGAAGTCACGCAATTTACCATAGAGTCCTTAGTGAAACAAGATTCTACCAATACTGGTTCATTGTTCTCTATCGAACGTATTGAATGATCATACCAACTCTGTTTGATACTGGCGCGACTCCGGCTCACTACAAAAATCAAGTTGCCAAGATCGTGATTTTAATGTCAATCGACTACCGATTCCGTAGTCAACCAGAGTCCCACCAATACTGGTACCATGTCGTCTATCGAACATATTGAATCATAATACCAACTCTGGCTCAATACTGGCACGACTCCGGCTGACCACAACAGCCGAGTTGCCAAGATCATAATTGCAACATCAATCGACTATCGATTTTGTAGTCAGCCAAAGTCATATCATTACTGGCATATTGCCGTCTGTTGTCCATATGGAATGATAATACCGACTCTGGCTGAATACTAGCGCGGTACCGTTTCTCGAAATCCTGGGTATTGTCCAGACAGTATCCATTCGATACTGACCCTATACCGTCTATCCACGCGAGCCAATACCGGCTGAAATTTTGCGAATGTTCGGCGACAGTTGGGAAACGGTAATGATTCTGAACAGGCACGGTTGTTTTTGCCGAACTTTGGCACATACAACCTCGCCAGTACCACGCCATTTGTCATAATGAATTGATTTCAACGACAATACAACATCGATTTCGTAGTCAGCCAGTGCCATATTGATACTGGCATATAGTCGGCTATCAAATCTATGAAGTAGTAATCCGCACTCTGGCTCAGTACTGGCGCCGCTTTGGTTTACCATAACAGCCGGATTTTCATGGGCATAATTTTAACGTAGTTTGACTACCGATTTTGTGGTTAGCCATTGCCCTACCAATCCTGGCACTCGATCACCTATTGGATATATTGAATGGTTATCCCAACTCTGGCACAGTACTGGCGCGGCTCCGTTACACTACGATCCGTGTATTTTCCGGCCAGTATTGATTCATTACTGGCCCAACACTGTCTGTCCACGCCAACCAATACCGTCTCAACTCCGTCGAACATGTACAGCCAGTTGAAAGACAGTAATGAGCCTGAACAGGGAAAGTTGTTTTTGCCGAAGTCTGGCAAATACAACCTTTCCAGTACTGGGCGATTTGTCAACTCCGGCAATTTCCACATGGGTATAATTGATTTTAGTGATTCACAGTTCCGATCTTATGGAGCATATACCATAATCCTTCATGATTGATCATAGAAACACCATAGGACTCCATGCTTCACTTATGAATATCTTGTTGCAGAATCGATAATTTTTGATAGTAAAAACATCGTCTCATGAATGACTCCAACCAGGCCTCTAAAAATTTCATTTCTCTAGTTGTTTTATTCAAGCTGGATGATATTCCAACCCTCACCAACTTTGAATCTTGTTTCCAATTATCTTCATGTGAGGATAATTTGATTCTCAAATATCATAAATCTCGAACATCTTTATTTTCACACTCCCAGATCGTTATCCGCAAATATGTGTTGAAAATGAGAACAATTTAATTCAACAGCAAATTTCTCTTCGTCTTCCAACGTATGTTTGGGAATGTAGATCTGTGAAAGTGGAAACATGTGACAATCGATGGTTTTCATCAATAATATTCGAGAGGAACATTATCCGAGAATGGAGATAATTCAAAATACAAATTGTTGATGTAAATATGTAATAAAAATCAGAGTATTTGAGAGTGAGGATATTTTGGAATATTATATATGTTATGAATTACATTAAATTCACAGGAATTGTGTCAAAAGAACTATAGGTCAAACTGATATATGTAACTGGGCATAGGATTCATTTGAAAATGGTCTCTTCAGGATTTTCATCTCTCCAATTGTTTCATTCAAACTGGATTATATTTTCATTCATATAAACTTGTATTCCCATTTTGTATCATTCTCGTTTTGAGACAATTTTATTCTGAAATATCATCAATGTAAAATCTCTTATATTTTCACTTCCACAGCTCTTCATGAATATGTGCCGGAAATGAGAAGAGAAATCCTATTCAAGAGGACATTTTTTCTCTCAACCATTGAACTCCATGTTATGCTGGAATAAGCACTCCCAAGGATCTTCACCGTCAGAGGAAAATAGCCCACATACGAGCACAAAGACTTCTGAAAGATATTCCAAGAAGTCTTGCAGATCAGCATTGTAAAAGATATCTTTCAACATGCTTTTTCTACGAGAACATTGATGCTATGTAGGAGTTCAGAGTCATGTGTAGGAGAAAGATGATTCATCCTTTCAACTGAGAAATATTTATCAAACTTCATGTGTCCGAAAGAAAACGCCAGGGGGCTTCGCCCCCTGACTCCTTCGCCTCACTCGGTAGTCCAAACCCCTTTGAAATTCGCTTCGCTCATTTGGGATGAATCATATCCCACATATGCTAGCTTCGCTCGCATATTCAATCATTCAAATATCCGGGGATATATAAGGAGGCATTCATCGGTCTAACACTTAACTGGGGGTATTTTTCAATTCAATATCCAGAAAACCTGGAACTAATTCCCTATCATTCTTTAAACCGTATTGAAATCATTCAGGAACATGTTTCTGAACAACTGCAGAATTTGGATGAGTGTCTAGGTAAAAATGGAACTTGCTAGCGCGACGGAAGCCTAAGCCGGAAGTCATACAAACATGATAAAGAGGCATCTATGCGTAATCTAGGAATGAATTGGAACATCTTCACGCGTCATTTGTTTCGATAACTGCTTCCTTCACTTTTAGATTTCCAGTGTGTAGCTGTCATAACGTCAAACAGTTTTTGAGGAGTGTTCGGATGGAGAAATAATCACACGGGAGAATCGAAATTCTCATTCTTTTTGAACATTTTATCTGAGATTTTGATTCAGCACTCCCGAAAACCTACAGGTCCCATGTTCCATCAAAATGGGTTCACGAATGCAAAGATGATTGGATTCACGTCCGCCATATTGGTTCCATCATTTCGGATCAGTTTTCTGACTCTAGATTTGAATTCAGCACTCACGTTATATACAGGGTGGGGCATTTAAAGTGTCGCGGGCGTTTTTTCCAGAAATAAAGTGAGATACGAGAAAATTTTTCGGACAAAAGTTGTAGGGTACCGAGGGGGACATCCGATGGTGGCCTTGGCTTTGACCTCAAATCTCATCTTGAAGGGCATTCTGAGATCAACTCTTGTTTTTTAAATAGCATCTCATATTTTTTACTGCAGATTTGGATTCTAGGTCAAAAACCAAGAAACTTTTGTCTGAACCATTTTCCTGAAATCCGCAAAAATGGCGCTCTAATCGATATTGTTCCATTTTGAATCTGACATTCGAATAACTCGAAAACGAAGGGTCTTGCAGAAGAATGTTTCGTACAAAAGTTGTCAATACACAACACATTTCAATCGTCTACATTACCACCATTCAGAGCTCACGCGATGTAAACAAACGACGGGGTTCAGTGAAAATTCACGATTTTGAAAGTCAGTTTGTCAGTTACATTTGATTATTACTTGGTTTATGACAAATTGAAAATCATGGATATCCGATACACGGTTTCTGAAAAGATCGATATGATCTACATTTACGGTGAAGTGCATAAGAACCTCAGACAAGCATATGACTTGTATGCAGAACGATTTCCTGAAAGAACAACGCCATCCATTAGGTATTTTCAACGCATTACAAAATCATTCTCAGAAACGGGAAGTGTTACAAGGGAAAAACGACATCGAATGAGAACTGTTAGCGGAGAAAATGCGGAAGTTAATGTACTAGCTGCAGTAGCCAATAATCCACACGTGAGCTCTCGTGAAATTGAACTCCATTCGGGAATTTCTCGAAGAAGTGTTCTTCGAATACTGAAACGTCACAAATTCCATCCGTATCACATTTGTTTGCATCAAGACCTTCACGGTGATGATTTCGAAAATCGTGTACAGTTTCGTCGATGGGGTCTGGCGCAAATGCACAATAACAACTTCATCAACATATTATTTTCTGATGAGTCGACGTTCACCAATCATGGTCAAGTAAATCGACATAATATGCATTACTGGGCGACAGAAAATCCAAGATGGTTACGTCAAGTAGAGCATCAAAGACAATGGGCTGTGAATGTTTGGTGTGGTATTTTTCGATCTCGAGTAATTGGACCGTACTTCATTGCAGATACGCTAAATGGAGAGAAGTACAGACATTTCTTAGATCAAGTACTTCCAACATTACTTGAAGACATACCTATTCAGGAACGATTGAATATGTGGTATCAACACGATGGTTGTCCATCCCATTATGCAGTCACAGCTCGAGAAATATTGGACAGAGATTATCCTGGACGATGGATAGGACGTCGTGGACCAGTTCATTGGCCTGATCGTTCTCCGGATCTTACTTCTCCAGATTTTTTTTTATGGGGATACATAAAAGATACAGTTTATCAACAAGCACCGACTACACCTGAGAATATGCGTCAACGAATCATCAATGCATGCGCGAGCATCAATGAAGATATTTTAGCACGAGTTCAGCAATCTTTTGTAAAACGTTTTGAAATGTGTATTGAAGTCGAAGGCCATCATTTTGAGCATCTACTGCATTAAAATTATCCAAGTGATGTAGACGATTGGAATGTGTTGTGTTTTGTCTGTTATACCCCATCACCTCCGTTTCAGTTCAAGGGGTCCCCCTTGGAATCAGACAACTTTTGTCCGAAACATTCTCCTCCAAGACCCTTCGTTTTCGAGTTATCCTGATGTCAGATTCAGTATGGAACAATATCGATCAGAGCGCCATCTTTGCGGATTTCAGGAAAATGGTTCAGACAAAAGTTTCTTGGTTTTTGCCCTAGAATCCAAATCTGCAGTAAAAAATATGAGATGCTATTTAAAAAACAAGAGTTGACCTCAGAATGCCCTTGAAGATGAGATTTGAGGTCAAAGCCAAGGCCACCATCGGATGTCCCCCTCGATACCCTACAATTTTTGCCCGAAAAATTTTCTCGTATCTCATTTTATTTTTGGAAAAAACGCCCGCGACACTTTAAATGCCCCACCCTTTATACATATACAGGGTGTCCCATTTTAATCTGTCACTTGGAATATATCGAAAACGAATAGATTCAGAAGAAAATGTTCCGGGAAAAAAATGTAAGAATCTGAGGGGGACATCCGATGGTGAACTTGGCTTTGACCTCAGATCCCACTTTCAAGGTAATTCTGAGGTCAACTCATGTTTTTCGAATGGGATCCCCTATTTCTTACTACCGGTTTAGATTCTACGCTAAAAACCAAGGAACTTTTGTCCCAACCTTTTTTTTGGAATCCCCATAGATGGCGCTCTAATTGATGAGAAAATGGGAATTCTCAAACCCTCGGATTGTATTCTGTCTAACATAATGCTCAACTCTTGAGTGTTTCTCATCTCCCGGAAATTGCCATCGGCATCAGCGTTACCCAATGTGCACCACGAGGAGGTTGCGCGATCGGACTTGACACATCATTGTGGCCCTGAAAAGAGCCGATTGTCCGAACTGGAGGTGTATCTTCGGGGACGCATTAGGCATTCAAAAGATGTCCGAAATGAGCGCCGTTTTGCCTATGACGAAGCGCAATTCTTTTATGAAAGTTTTCTACAGTTGCTTGCAACGTAGCAGGTGTTATTGTTGTGCATGCTCTTCTTATTCGATCTTTCATGTCATCGCGTGTTGTTGGAGGTTCACGGAATACAACATTTTTCATGTAACCTCACAAGAAAAAATCAGGCGACGTCAGATCTGGCGACCTAGGTGGCCATCGCACAGGTCCTCCACGGCCAATCCACCTTCTGGGACACTTCTCGTCCAGAAATTTTCGAACAATTCGCATGTAATGAGGAGGTGCTCCATCCTGTTGGAACCACATCCTTGATCTCACGTCAAGACTTACGTATTCTATGAGGGCAGGGAGTTCAAAATGCAAAAAACGAAGATACTCCGCGCC
This sequence comes from Gonatopus flavifemur, assembly GCA_018340375.1. Lineage (NCBI taxonomy): Eukaryota > Metazoa > Arthropoda > Insecta > Hymenoptera > Dryinidae > Gonatopus > Gonatopus flavifemur. Next base: position 19,326,266 of record JAFFJZ010000009.1, read on the forward strand.
AGTCAGGTTTCCTTCAAAAAAATACGGCCCTATGTTCCTGGAATCTACAATTCCGCACCAAACGTTCACACTCCAACGGTGTTGATGATTAATTGTACGAACCCAGTAAGGATTCTGAGTACTTCAATGATGGCAATTGCGCCTATTGAGAATTCCAACATTGTCAAATATTCCCTCATCAGAGAACATAACGTGATGAGAGAAAGTGGGATCTTCTCCAATTCTCCGTTGGGCCCACGTGCAGAAGTGCAATCTTGTTATGAAATCCTCAGGTGTTAGAGATTGCACCAAAGTGATATGGTACGGATGATAATCCAACGATTTCAAGATACCCTGAGCTGTGGATCGAGGAATCCCGGTCATTTCCTCAATATCCCGAAGACTGATATGGGGATCAATATGAATGAATGCCAGCACAGCCAGCGATCTCACATCAGGATCATTGTCATCCGCATAAACTTTCTTGTTCCTCTGTCGTTTGAGGGGACCTTGACGAGCACGTTGTTCAAGAAATCGGATCGTCATGCGATTTGGACAACTCCGATCCGGAAAACGACGTTGAAACGTTCTCACAGCTTCAACATAATTTCCCCGCGCTTCACCAAGACACAACAAAACGTCAAGAATATCGTTTGGCGCGTCATCAGACATGATATTTAGAAATGTGTTCCCTCCAAATGATAACAGAGAACTGAGCAGTCTGGGAATGCTAAATTTCTAAGGTATTCACACGTGAATCAAAACAATAACAATTTCCAAAAACAAGACCAAAACAAAACACAACCGACGGCAATTTCCGGGAGATGAGAAACACTCAAGAGTTGAGCATTATGTTGGACAGAATAGAATCCGAGGGTTTGAGAATTCTCATTTCCTCATCAATTAGAGCGCCATCTATGGGGATTCCGAAAAAACGTTTAAGACAAAAGTTCTTCGGTTTTTAGCGTAGAATCTAAACCGGCAGTAAAAAATAGGGGATCCCATTCAAAAAACATGAGTTGACCTCAGAATTACCTTGAAAGTGGGATCTGAGGTCAAAGCCAAGTTCACCATCGGATGTCCCCCTCAGATTCTTACATTTTTTTCCTGGAACATTTTCTTCTGAATCTATTCGTTTTCGATATATTCTAAGTGACAGATTAAAATGGGACACCCTGTATATGTATATATATCCCTAAATGTGAAAACAATTGAACTCGCGTCCACCAGATTGGGTCTGCCATCTTTGATTCATTCTTTGACCCCAGATTCGAATTCAACCCCCTCAATAACTCAAATATGTTTTAGAATTTGTTAGGAACGGCATAACCTCTACGGCCATGTGGATTAACTGTCAGATGCAAATTTAATTGCACGTATGCACAGTTTTGCAACGAATTGGTTCTTCCTATATCCTTTTCGGCGTGAGATGAATCCAACGTGGGCGAAATACAGAAATGGAACAAATTGGAATCTCTAGCCATCACAGATGGGACGATAAATCGGATCAAAGGACCCTTTGTAATGTATCCCATCTCCTGTTTGAACTTTTCAAATAACGTTCTTGTCGAAATTGAAAATAATTCTCTTGTTCAGTTGACTCAACCCAATACTTGAAATCTGTCTTATAATAATCTCACAAATTGACCGGCTCTCAATGCAATCAACTGTGAATTCTGAGTTGGATATCAGGTTATTAATTCAATAATTCCAATCAAATTCTTTTTTCTGTCCTCACACAAATTTTTTCAATCGTTGTTTCAGGTATCAAAATGCTTTGGTGTCACGATATATCAATATATCAATGAAACTGCGAAGAAGCGAATTCATTTTGACCCGGAAAATGAAACGGATTCTGCAGCTACCACTACGTCGAATTGGTTCAATAACATAGAAGGAAATCCTTTACCGCAAGCACAATATTCCACATTGTTACCTGAAGAGAACATGAAGCTTCAGTGAACGTTCAGATTAGATCTGTATAGATCGGATGGGAGGTTCATTGAAGGTTCATCGAAGGTTTGAGAAAGCTTCACAAAAATATCTGTACTTAGATTAATTTATAATAATTTATGTTTAATAATGAATTTATTTTTCATATAAATTGATCAGAATTAATATAAGTATAGATATTCTTGTGAAGCTTCGTCCAACCTTCGATGAACCTTCAGCGAACGTTCCATCTATGTTTCCTGAACGTATTTCGAGTCGGACATTTCAACGTTCGGAGAACCTTTGTCAAACGTTTGTGATTCTAAAAGTTAGCTCTGATGAACCTTTGGCCCGATCTATACACATCTGATCTGAACGTTCGCTGAAGCTTCATGTTCTCTTAGGGTATATATCTCGCAATATGTTTTGTATGTATTTTTCAACGAATTTCACACGTTATGGCGTGCTTATTAATTGTCAAAATATTATGTTTAGTTTATAAATGGAGTATTCGAGGATTGAAAATTAACAATACCGATGTAATTTCCAACGACTGGATTCAATTGAAGGCAAACAACCAACTTTGGCTCTCAATGTCAATTGTGGCGGTCTACAGTTAACCGAATCATCCAAAAATACCAGAGCTACAAAGTTGGTGCTATCAAAGGAAAGGTTGATCCTGCAGTCCAAACGGTTTCTCTCTATATTACCTTTCCATCAAAAGATGCACTTGATAAGGCTGTGGAAATGGATGGCAAGGTATCCGAGGGACATCACTTAAAGACTAGATCACGCTGCGAATGAAAGCTCTAATGTAATCCAAGAAAAGCCATATTCATTGGTCATCTACCGTACGGTCAGTATCAATCCCTTCACGGGGACTCTCCTAGAACAAGCAGATATTTGGATCAGTTTGACAGTAAGGATTTCATACTTTTCTATTTCCAGATGTCGACGATGAAGATCTCTGGAAGAATTTCGAACATTGTGGAGAGATAGAATCTATCAAAGCGATGAGGGGTCGCAGGTTTGGCACCAGTTGAGGATCGAACAAACTTCTTTGATTCACAATTGAATACAAAGGTTGGTTCACAATTTCCAACTCCTTCATCTCGTCAACGCCATTCAACCAGTTTGACATCTCCTGTTTCTCCCCCTCATCATCTGGAAGTAGTCGATCGTAATGTTACTGAAGGTTGAATCCTTTATCGAAACGAATTGGTGATCAATTAACGGAATATTTACTCATCAAGGGCCCAAAAGTTCACAGTACATTCTTTAAACAATGTCTTCAGATCCAAGAAATTAACTGAAGGAGATGAATAACTATAATTTTCAAAATTTTGTCAGTTTGAGTTTCCGTTTCGTTTCTATGAACGGTTCAAACTCCCACAACATTCGATCGTAGTAACAACCCGAATACCTCTTCGAGAAACAAACCTCGTACTTTCAGTGTATAGGGTGATGATACTACTGAGTTCTACAAAAAAAATTGTCATTCAACGTCCCAAAGATGGAGAAAACAATGTTCACTATTTTAGATGTATGTAAAACTCAATTCCCATTCTCAGGACCCCAAAACTATTAATTCCTGTTTATCCTTATCCTCTTGCTATCCTTCTTCATCTTGTTCTTCTACTTGTATTATAAATGAATATGTTACATTACATAAAAAAGTACAAATGAGGAGGAAATATGTATCAAAAGAACCATATTTCATTTATTGAACTTTTATTCACGTTTTATCACATTGTTCACATTTTTCAACTCTAATGTGTATATCTGCGGTTCAGATCCAGGTTATTTTTTCTTTTTCAGGATGGTTACGATGTCGTTGATTTTGTATACAAAATCTGATTCAGGTTATGTTCAGCTGTTGAGATTCAGTACACATCTATATCTCAATCAACCACGAACATAATATTGCTATCAGATGTGCCGTGAAGTGAAAAATCTAGGACCCATAACTTCAGCCTTCTAATTTCGAATCTTTTGCATTTCGAATCTTCTGCATATAGCCTCCTGTTTCTTACTTGAGCTTCCTATATACCCTACGGAATATCTTCGTCTCCTAGACAAGAAGAAGAATCTCTTTTCAGAAAGTTTATTTTCTGTCATTCATTCGTTTTTTCATAAAATTTTTAAAACAATATTCTCGTATTGTTATAAACTTCCCTCTTTTTTATGATCTCAGGATCTCATCTTCGAGACCTATGATATTATCTGGTCCATCTCACTTGTCTCGAGCTGTGGAATACCTCACGGTGTGGAGCATGGGGTGACCCCCCGAATGGGCGGGTGGTGGGGACTCCCCATACCAGAACATCTACTACTTTCATAGACAAATTCACCTTACTTTCTGATCACAGTAGTATGTCTATAATTGCAGAGAGGGAGAGAGAGAGATGAAACAAATCAATCGACGACGACACATCGAGGAGGAAGAGAGGAAAAGTCCCGTTACCCAAATTGTAAGAGAGAGGTGTGAAAATGATAAGCAGACGCTCGTTAGTTCAGGATAAGAGAAGATGTTGGGTCGGTGCCGAATCAACGAAAAACCAAATCAACGAAAAAGAATTTACTAGCAGTATGAAGTTGTCATTTTGTTGCAGTATGAAATGAAATTAGTCATAGATCATTGATTAAATTGAACGAAAAGTGAAAAACATTGATTTGCTAACACAACCCCACGGTAAACTTAATTTCCCTTTGTTATGTTTATGATTATGGTATGGTTATGTTTATGATAACAACAAACCGATTTTCGTTCTCTACAGACGTTTAAAATAGTTTGATTGTACCCATCGATTAGGAAGATCATTAATAATTTTATTAGAATGATATTACGTGTCTACTGAAATAAACGGGTGCAGTGAATAGGTTAACATAAAGAATTTTTGTTTAATTTAATCAATGATCTATGACTGATTTCATTTCATACTGCAACAAAATGACAACTTCATACTGCTAGTAAATTTTTTTTCGTTGATTTGGTTTTTCGTTGATTCGGCACCGACCCAAGATGTTCCTGTTGGAGAGTACGCCAACAGTCAGTGGTGCACCAAACTAGTATTATAATACTCCTAAGAGGACGTATCATTATCGAATTAAATTGAGTTAAATACGACGGCTGATGAGAAACTATCGACGGACTCTAACTTCAATCTACAACCTGGATTATTATACAAACAAGGCTCGGGATATTAGGAATCGTATGGTCATCTCATCGATAACAATCATCCCGCTCAAACGTTCACCTATGGATATATATCGCTCTCGATCAAGTTGAGTACATATTAATTGATTCTGAAAGATTCTCATTTCTGATTTTGGTTACTGATCGACTAAGTAATGAAATTTGATCTAGGGAGAAGTCTCCCAGTACCGGATATTTGAGGTTAATAGTTCATGAAAGAATAAAATACATTGGAATTTCAATATTTTTATTTTTATGATAAACTTTTGACAGTTTTTAATGATACGATGAGTATTCACATATTTATTCTATTTGGAAATAACGGAAAATTATATTTGTATTCAATAGTGAAAATTGACGAGTTTGGAAAGTGGCACCTAGTACCGGACGCTTATAGAAGAAAATAAGAGAAATGATTTCCAAAATTATCTATTCTTGCAGCGATCACGAATATAATCGGATTGGTTGTCCTATGAACCCGAATTCTCATGATTATACTGCTATTATGCGCGGACTCAATATCTCGACGCTTGAATCACGAAGGTTGTTCGATGATCTATTTTTCTGTATAAAATTTTGAATGGAATTATCGATAATGTTGAAGTTCGCAGCTTTATCAATTTCAATGTTCCTAACAGATGTCTTAGATCTCATCAGTTATTTAAAACTATAATGTATAAGTCCAGATTTGGTCACAGTGACCCTTTGAATCGCATTTGTGTCTATGTGAATACTCATAGTATCAAGATAGATTTCTTTGCTCACTCTGTCAATGAGTTTCGGAGAGCATGCTCCCGGTTTATGAATAACCAATTTTATCTATTTAATTGTGAAGTTACTGGATGTCCTCTTCCTTCCTATTCTAATTGTAAGTATTAATGATTCTTTGTTTTTTGTTTTCTTTTGTATTTCACTTGGTACACTAATGGGTTCAACCCGTATATGAATGAATGAATGAATAAATAACCCAATAAACACACACACGTTGTTTCAACGTTGAAAAAACGTTGTACTGTTGAATGGACGTTAGTCGTTGTTTCCATCACGTTGATTTATGGTGACATTCCGATGGGGACATAGACGTCTAGGAATTGCGTTTTGATAACGTATCACTCAAACTAATAAGTAAAAATAACCTGTAAACGACGTTCCAGAAGCACGGTTTTTAAACGTAAGTGATTCACGTGTTTAGGATGTGTTCATAAAACTGTCTGTACACTAACATCATTTGAAAATACCCTCCTCAAAAAACGGACAAAACCAGATGAAACTGGATACAAATTAAACATGATTCAACAAAAAATATAATTTGCATATCCTATTCATAATAACACGATAAGCTTGAAAGGTTAAAAAAGTTTTCAACTACTTTAATTCCATTATATAAATATGAGAATTTCCATCCGCCATGTTCGGATCTTGGCCATTGAACCAGTGTTGTGATATTCGTCAAGCTGGGGAATCGCAGCTTGGTCACTCAACTACCGCTCACCTACCGACAAGAGCGCTCACATGTGTAGTGTGAAACGTAGTCACGTGATCAACTGCAATTTTCCCGCTCGATGAATATCACAATACTGACAATCAGTGGTGCCGATGTCGGGAATGTCTAGTTTCCTTATTGGTCATTTCAATTGTTGAGAGAGCGTGATTAGCTGATTCCGTTGGAGCGTGGGGTTTGCCGGCAATTCTGCCGACAATGAACATCCGGTGTTGACGATTCGGTATATTGAAAGCCGACCCAATAGAACAATTTAGAATTTTTTTTCATTTCTTTTGTTTGGTTGGAAATTTGCTCTTGTTCTTCTCGAAGTATTTATCGGAAGCAATCTCTTCAACTCATCTAATATTGCGCATGCGCAAACAGTGAACGTCGCTAGCAAAGTTGCATTTGTGTGACATCTGAGATATACGAAGCGTCTTGAGGATATATTCAAAGTTTTTCCAAAGACTATATCGGATTCAAAGGTTCCAGTCTTTTTAACAGTAAGTATTCAATTAACAATCAACAGTGAGTATACAAGTGACATTTAAACAGTGAGTGTTATTGTGATTTGATCATTCGTTGCGAATTCTCATATTATAAGTTACATGTGGATAGTGTTAGTGTATATATTTCAGGTTATGTTTGAATTGAAAGCAACGTCAATTTGTAATTTCATTGAATTCAAAGCTAATTCCGGATTATTTAGAAAAAAATCGCTAATATTCCTATGAATCCGTTCCCTATCGGTTTTTTTTGTGTAAGTGGATGATGAATTTTGTTAGTCTACTTCTCGGAATGTTCATTGTTGCATTATAACCTATGAAACAGTTTATTTTATTTTCATGTTCCTATATTCCATATACTTCGACATATTGCTTCATTTTCATATATTTATTCTTAAATAGCACTAAATATTCCATACATGTAGATGGAATATGTATAAATATTATTTATGTTTATCAATTTTATAAAATGTTCAGTTTGAAAATTTTTGGAATAATCTCTCACAAAACTTCAAATTATCATATGTGAGTTCATTTGGTTTCACAAAAACGCTCCCTCCCACTACTTATTTGCATTTATAGTCACTAACTTGATTTGATTAACGTATCTTGAATTTTGAAATGAAAAAATAATCTAATGAGTTAATCATATTACTTTTATGAATTAAAATATCAATAAAAATTCAACTCAGCAAAGTTATTGGATTCTCATTGTTTTTTTTTTCTCACATAAAGTATGTCATAAAATTATAATTCACTCTTCTGAATTATCTCAATTATAGGTGTATATACTGGAAATCATGTACACGGAGAGAAAAAATAGTTCTCCCAACTAATAATTAGCTGTTCCAACTACTTTACGTAGACGATTTTCGACCGGCTACGAAAGTAGTTGTGGCAGGTACTTTTGTTAGATGTACCCTAGATTGTCGGGATATCAACTCGAGTAGTTGTTACAACTACTTCTCTAAGATGCAGGATCTACATAAAAAATCAAGTATGACGATATATGTAGGCCGATGAACTATTTTATTAATTGAGAAGAGAAATTCTCAGTGCCGGTTTTGATGTTTAAGGTTAAGATCTTCTATTATTTCTGCACGTGCTCGTCGACTCTTTGCAACATTTAATTGTAAATTTCGAAAAAAAAATTTATTTTCGATTGTGATATTTGTTCAATGCATATAGATTTGGGAGGAGGTGGTTGAAACATTCAAGTTCCAATGTCAACTTACCTCGGGTTTCGAACCCCTGTCATAACCTACCTATACGCTATACCTAAATCTACCTAACCTATGCCTTAATGATCGCAGCTAAACCGACAACGCTGATTATATCGTAAAAAAGCCTTGGATATGTTTTGATCGTGTTGATTGTGTATTTTCATATACTCAGAGTATACATAAAGAGGATTTATCATTCTACAAATGATCAGTCATTTAATTCCGAAAATAAAATGGGACATACGAGGTTTTTGAAAATTAGTAATTTGACACGAATATGTATTGGAAATATTATAAAATGAAATATATACACGGTAACCACGACAGGTAACCTCAATGAATAACGCGAGAGTTCACCACGTTTCGATTGTTTTCAACAAAATTCACATTGCTGCAGGAACTACGTGCGTAACGATGGGAGGAATGGGAAGTAGCTCCACGAACTATTTCAAAGTAAAGTGGATCAGGTAGCTATTTCTCTTATTCGATCAGCTACTTTTTCACAACTATATAATTCACTTGTGACAAATATTAGAAATAGTTGTGAGAACTCACGAACTATTTCAGACAGATATTTGATTTATTATCACAACTATCTCTTATACAACTACGCAAAAATAGCTCATATGCCTCAGTCCTTTTTTTCCATGTATAGATACAAAACTTTGAGTAAAAGACAAATACAGCGTAGAATGAAAAAGCAATCAATATTTACCACTGAGAATGTACGTTATTTCAACGAACAAGAACCAAATTTTCATTTACATGTATCACCTCGATTTCAAAATGATAATGGACGTAATTCTTTTAACGATGAATGTTCCGAATTGGAGAATGTCGATTGCATTGGTGCAAATACTTATGAAATTTCCAATGATTGTCCAACATCCACTTCAAAAAATTCACAGAATAAATCTCCTCCTGAATCAAATGTTGTTCAGAACATCGCAAAAATTGTCAGTATTATTGATGGTTACAATTCTACTACAGATGACTTAGAGTCCGTATATGATTTATTTTTCTTCCAGAATCATCTTGTACCACAAATAAATGGAGATGAGTTTGAGAAAACCTCAACAAAGGACTTTGAAGTTTTAGAAAGTCGAAAACTCGCAGGATGGGTTTCAGAGCACAATATAACTGTCGATGCTACTAATAGTTTATTACGCATATTAGCTTCACATTTGAGCTTTTTACCTTTGGATTATAGAACCCTCATGAAAACTCTCCGAAAAACACATATAATTGAATTAGAAAATGGAAAAATGCATTACTTCGGTATTGAAGAGTCGCTATTGAAAAAATTGCAGAATGGTTTGAAACGGAATGAAAAGACTATCCTATTGCAGATTAATATTGATGGATTGCCCCTTTTTAAAAGCAGTTTGACTGAATTAAATCCAATTTTTGGCTTATATGATCAGTTCATAGACGATTCGCCTTTCGTCATTGCAATGTACGCTGGTGACGGGAAATCAGAACCCCTTAAAGATTTTCTTAAGGATTTTATCTGTGAAGTAAAAATTTTGCGAGAAGATCGAATTCAGTTTGAAAATGAACGTCATGACTTTGACATTGAATTCTTTATTTGCGATGCTCCAACCAAATCGTATTTGAAACGAACATCAGCCCATAATAGTACATTTGGATGCGACAAATGTCACATAAAAGGGATTCATGAAAATCATCGAACTTTGTTCATAGAGAATTCACTTAAACCTTCTGAACTCAAGAAAGATTCTGATTTTTCCTCATGCACAGCAGAGTATATTTTTCCAAAATCATGCCTGTCAGATATGGATATAGGGATGATAACTCAATTTCCGTTGGACCCGATGCATCTCATCTACTTGGGTGTAGTGAAACGTCTTTTAAATAATTTTTATTTCAATGGCAAAAAACCACATAAACTATCGATGAAAATGAAGAAAGAAATTGATTTACAAATTCTATTTGAAGATTATCTTCGAACTATGAAAAAAAAGTACGAGCTCATCGTCAACCTCTTCAACAAATCCACAGGAGAATCGAAGAATCAAAAAATATTCCGAAATTTCATTTGAAATCGAAGAAAGAAAAGGATCATTAGGAACCAAAGCATATACAGGGTGGGGCATTCAAAGTGTCGCGGGCGTTTTTTCCAAAAATAAAATGAGATACGAGAAAATTTTTCGGGCAAAAATTGTAGGGTATCGAGGGGGACATCCGATGGTGGCCTTGGCTTTGACCTCAAATCTCATCTTCAAGGGCATTCTGAGGTCAACTCTTGTTTTTTAAATAGCATCTCATATTTTTTACTGCAGATTTGGATTCTAGGGCAAAAACCAAGAAACTTTTGTCTGAACCATTTTCCTGAAATCCGCAAAGATGGCGCTCTGATCGATATTGTTCCATACTGAATCTGACATCAGGATAACTCGAAAACGAAGGGTCTTGGAGGAGAATGTTTCGGACAAAAGTTGTCTGATTCCAAGGGGGACCCCTTGAACTGAAACGGAGGTGATGGGGTATAACAGACAAAACACAACACATTCCAATCGTCTACATCACTTGGATAATTTTAATGCAGTAGATGCTCAAAATGATGGCCTTCGACTTCAATACACATTTCAAAACGTTTTACAAAAGATTGCTGAACTCGTGCTAAAATATCTTCATTGATGCTCGCGCATGCATTGATGATTCGTTGACGCATATTCTCAGGTGTAGTCGGTGCTTGTTGATAAACTGTATCTTTTATGTATCCCCATAAAAAAAAATCTGGAGAAGTAAGATCCGGAGAACGATCAGGCCAATGAACTGGTCCACGACGTCCTATCCATCGTCCAGGATAATCTCTGTCCAATATTTCTCGAGCTGTGACTGCATAATGGGATGGACAACCATCGTGTTGATACCACATATTCAATCGTTCCTGAATAGGTATGTCTTCAAGTAATGTTGGAAGTACTTGATCTAAGAAATGTCTGTACTTCTCTCCATTTAGCGTATCTGCAATGAAGTACGGTCCAATTACTCGAGATCGAAAAATACCACACCAAACATTCACAGCCCATTGTCTTTGATGCTCTACTTGACGTAACCATCTTGGATTTTCTGTCGCCCAGTAATGCATATTATGTCGATTTACTTGACCATGATTGGTGAACGTCGACTCATCAGAAAATAATATGTTGATGAAGTTGTTATTGTGCATTTGCGCCAGACCCCATCGACGAAACTGTACACGATTTTCGAAATCATCACCGTGAAGGTCTTGATGCAAACAAATGTGATACGGATGGAATTTGTGACGTTTCAGTATTCGAAGAACACTTCTTCGAGAAATTCCCGAATGGAGTTCAATTTCACGAGAGCTCACGTGTGGATTATTGGCTACTGCAGCTAGTACATTAACTTCCGCATTTTCTCCGCTAACAGTTCTCATTCGATGTCGTTTTTCCCTTGTAACACTTCCCGTTTCTGAGAATAATTTTGTAATGCGTTGAAAATACCTAATGGATGGCGTTGTTCTTTCAGGAAATCGTTCTGCATACAAGTCATATGCTTGTCTGAGGTTCTTATGCACTTCACCGTAAATGTAGATCATATCGATCTTTTCAGAAACCGTGTATCGGATATCCATGATTTTCAATTTGTCATAAACCAAGTAATAATCAAATGTAACTGACAAACTGACTTTCAAAATCGTGAATTTTCACTGAACCCCGTCGTTTGTTTACATCGCGTGAGCTCTAAATGGTGGTAATGTAGACGATTGAAATGTGTTGTGTATTGACAACTTTTGTACGAAACATTCTTTTGCAAGACCCTTCGTTTTCGAGTTATTCGAATGTCAGATTCAAAATGGAACAATATCGATTAGAGCGCCATTTTTGCGGATTTCAGGAAAATGGTTCAGACAAAAGTTTCTTGGTTTTTGACCTAGAATCCAAATCTGCAGTAAAAAATATGAGATGCTATTTAAAAAACAAGAGTTGATCTCAGAATGCCCTTGAAGATGAGATTTGAGGTCAAAGCCAAGGCCACCATCGGATGTCCCCCTCGGTACTCTACAACTTTTGTCCGAAAAATTTTCTCGTATCCCACTTTATTTTTGGAAAAAACGCCCGCGACACTTTAAATGCCCCACCCTGTATATAATGAATATTATGACGAGTCAGGTCATAACAGTGCCTTCGATTGTAAAAAGCTGTTATTAGATAACTTTTTATTGTCCATCAAACGGCCAGATAATTGCGTTTTGTTGAAAAATAAGAAGGTGTATGTGATTCAGTCTATTCGATTCATTGAAAATGAGTATATGTTGGAGGGAGTGAGTTTTTCTTACCACAATGATCTATACAAGGATCCCATCGAATCATCAAAGATAAATATTTTTTACGTGAGAAAACTGAACAAAAACAGCACAATTTATTTCCCATTAGAAAACATGAAATATAAATGTTCTTTAATTCCCCACAAACACGGATTCGCTGTTTTTCCAATAAATCACACATTACGTCGCTGACGAAATATGTAATTATTAGTATGGTTTTGATGTTTGGAGACGTCTATTGGAAAATGGGTTTTCATGGTATTGGATTGATATATCAGTCATTTAGATTCATTGAGCTTGAATATGATTCCAGATCCTCAGAATCCGATGGAATTCAGAATTCAATTTCGTACAGTGCTCCCACTGTAATTCGATGAGTTTGGGGATCCACCCTCCCAAGTAGAAATATTCTATTAAATCGTGTCCCGAATTTCTGATTGAATATCATTGAATTCATTGGAACCTATTCATTGTCTGATTCGTCAATGGGATTTCATAGATTATTTGTAACAGGGCTTGGAACAAAAGAGGAATAGGATCAGTCTTTTTTTTCTCTTGCAGAAAATTTCTGAACTCATCAAATTACAACGTATATATAATAACAATGACATGAAATTTTCAAAGACATTTATTCATGAATTTTATGAAGAATTCGAAGTCTGTGCACAAAATTCAGACAACTCTTACGCAAAAGTTATTTCATAAGTTCTTCCTGGAAGTCATTGAAAATCATAATAATGTATAGAAATACTCATAATTGGAATATTTTATTGAAAAATTTACCTTCTAGCTGTATTCCTATTTGCATGTTTTGGCTCGAGCAATTTTTCTACCGTATATGATCATCGAAATTCATCTTCACTATAAATAACGTTTTTGAATTCAAATGATCTGAAATTCCGTTAGGAATTGAAACCATTGAAGGATCTATTTTCTAATAGATGTTCATATTTTTCAATGTTAGTTGATACGTTGATGATTGTATATGATTTGTTTGAATTATCAGGTCTGTCATGTACGCAGTAGTAGAATTTTTGAATTCGAAAGGAGTATCGACTCAAGAAATATCTGTCATCCCATTTATATGGTTAACCAAAAAGAATTCTAAATGTTATTGGCCTAATAATACGAACAATATTCCCTTCAAAACTTTCATTGAGAATCAAACCCCGTATAAGAAATCCTGTAAAACTTACAAAAGCCAAAGTACGCTATAAAACAGGTAAGTGATTTACAAAAAACTAGAATGCAGCGACTGATATAATGAACAGTAGCGGGCTGAGAACTCCTCTATCCTTCTTCAACCCGCTAGAAACAAGGGATAGGAACCCGGCGTCGCCGGTCTTTCATCTTTTGTTTCACGTAAGTTAGAGAAAAATAGAGTAGTCCTCAGTCCGCCACTGATAATGAATGAATGAGATGCACTGTAGTTGAGGGGATACTAGCGACAATATCGAACTTTTCTTTCTATCGTATAGGCGTGTTCTTTTCTAACCAATATGCTCGGATGGTAACGCTAGTATCACCTTAGAGATAGCATTGTAAACCGATTTCATTTTACCATATGATATGGAATAAATAGTTTTTTGTTCTGAATGAATATTAATTTGGACTTTTTAAAGCAAACATTCATTGGAATCAAAAAATTCTTTTCTCTGAGTGTGGAGTTCGTTTAAATGATGTGTATTTTGAAAGCGAGTGGTCACAGACAAGGATATCAGAATAAACGTTCTATACCCAACTCCGCAATGATGTATTGACGATTATCTTTATCTTTTAGCATCACTTGTAACTGCAGAAGGAAAACTTGAAGAAATTATAGAATCAACACCTGAGATATCTGAAACAACCGATCAAAGTAATCAGTATTTGACGCGAAAAGCCGTGGCTCGTCATCGTTCGTCATCGAGCTCTTCTTCTAGTTCAGATGATGTGGATAAGGAAAATTTGTTGATGCAAGATGAATTTCAATCGCAAAAAAAGCTTATTGAAAAACAAAATACCGGAAGGAAGAATACCAGTAATATTGAAGAAACTACAACTCCGTGTCATAATTCAACTAAGAGAATTCCACAACGCCCAGTCCTCCATCAATTCAAAAACAACCGAATTCCGAAGAACCAAGCACTGAAAACGTGAGCTCGATTGTGGTTGACAAATCTTCAAATTCGCGCTTGAATTCTACTACCAGTAAATCATCCGTTACTCAAGCTAATCGTAAAAGAGTAGAATCAAGTGATAAAGCAGGTTTGCTCTTCGATATTTGTATTCAAACATTTATATATACTTTCATTCGCTGATACTCACAAATATTAATCAACAATACTTTTTGATCAACAGAGTTTGAAACTAAAGTACTTCGAAGTCTTGCAAAACTTACAGAAGAAATAAATCAACACACATTGATATTGAACGAGTTGCTGCATCAGTATCGAAGTTTGAACAAACAACGCATCGCAGCTCCAACTACTACCAGTTGGTTCACCAGCTTTTCCATTGGAAACGGAAGCCGAATTCGAAAAATTTGAATCCTTATTGCAGATAGATCATCTAGCATCAGACTTCATGGTAATATTTATTCCATACATGCTTCTATTATCCATTTGATAATATTTCAATTTAATCTGAATCGTTCATTATAATGAAATTAAAATCAAATATGAAAGTTATAATCGATACTCAACTCTTATGTGGCAAAATTAATATTTCTGCATGAATTGTTTCATCGGTCCCAGACAAAAAAGCATGCTCTAAGTACTTTGTAACATGATATGCCTTAAACATACGATCATAAACTTCGCTCAACTTGCAATGATACATGAAATGTAAACATTCTGTCTTCATTATGGTACCATCACCTCGTTATGCTACCAATAAAAATTCTCTATGTGGAAACACCTTGGTACCATGATGCGAACATTTTTTGGCGTGCATGTCCCCATTATGATGGCATTATTAAGACATTTTTCTATCTGGAGGTACTATGACAGAACCTGGTATCTCGATTTTTGACAGTTTCGAGTTTACATCGATATAATGATCAGTATAGTTATAACATATAACTTAATTAAATGTATATTAACGTATACTGATCATTATACCGATGGAAACTCGAAACTATCAAAACTCGAGATACGAGGTTCTGTCATAGTACCAACGATGTGATTTAATCCATCGACTGCTTTTGTAGATGAATTTGTAATGAGAGAACATTCTAATTGAGCTTCGAATTCTATTCCAGTTACAGAGAATGGCTGCCATAGGAGGATCCGGAATGCAGGAGATCACTAGGAGAATTATGAGATACTTGTTGAGTGATGAATTGGCACAACTCTTCAACTGGAAAGGGCGGGATAAGAAATCTTTTCAAAAAACTGAAATCATGGGGCTGATTTATCGTATGTATCCTTCTTTGTGTGTGAAGTATTAAAAAGTATATACAAAGTATCCATTTTTTTTTCCAGCTGCCGCAAAACAGAACTTTCCTGCAGATGAGAAGAATGATCTGCTGATTGAAAATACTATTAAGGACTGGCTTAAGCATGCCAAAACACGTTTGGGAGCTAAAAATAAATAGGTCACGATAGTATTTGAAAGCTGCAAACATAGGTTTTCATGAAGGATTTTATTTTATTGAAAAGAAATCCAGTATTCCAGTGATATGAATGATTTTTATTTTGCATATTAAATAGTTGTGAGATTGGAATACATCCCATAAACTGATATAATTTTATGTTTCAGTGCGATATATGCACATTGAGAGGTAACTTTATACTTTGAGTTTGATTTCGATTTTCATTTTATATGCATAATTTATTTTATGTTAATATATATAATGTCTGGAACTCCGAATATTTATTATTATCTACTTATTTTTAGTTCATACTTCATGTATTTCGAGCTCATCTTCGAGATGTGCAATTGCCATTCAGATGATCAGTTTTATAGCATTCAATTTTTATAAAATATCAATTTTCAGCTCATTAGATACATTATAAAATTCGAAAGGATTTTTCATATGACTTTGAAATAAATCTCCTTCGACATCTCTCTGGTGTACTTTCCAAAAAATGTTTGCATGATTTACGACATGAACGATTGTAGAATACCTTCCAATGCCTTAAAATCTCTAGCTTTTAATAAATCACTAATGATCGATATTTAAAATTAATACGTTGAATAAAATGATCTTTCCAGGCTATCGAATATTTTTCATTCTGTTCTTTATCGCAGTGAATCCGGATAAATACCTCGTTAGATCTCAAACCATGAGATATTCAAAATAATTATAAATACCTCTCATCCTTACATGTATACTTCTATACCAGTCCATGTAAATTTAACTTCAAAAACATTCATATTATTATTTGAAGATCACACCTGCTTTGATCCGTGTGATTTGGAATCATCCATTGAGAGAATATTAGCGCCGTGGGATAGGCCTCATCGTTTATTCCAAACTACCAAAACGGGCACAATAAAAGATATTTTGATTTCATTGAGCCACTTTTGGATAGTCTGAAATGAACCATTCGAGTCGTAGTGTCTCCTTAATGATGTCACGCTATTCCTCGTTCTGTTTTTATTGTCATACCAATTTGAATACATCTTGATATAACAAGGAACGAGATAATGAATAGCGTGATTTCATTCATGGATTTTTTTTTCTCAAATTCACTTATTTGCAAAAATACCATTTTTCTCAATATTTTTTGGCAAATTCTAGGAATAATTTATCTAGTTCAATTTACGTTGAAAAATCATCATTAGGACACGTCATTATTGGACGTCTTTCAAACGATTTTTGGACCGTTCTTATGACGTTATTTTATAGTTGAATAACACGTTATCTGCCGCGACATTTTTACGTCGAATGAACAGAAAAATATTACTTATTTACAACGTGTGGTGATTGATCGTTTTTGACGTCTTTCAAACGTATGTGTGTTTATTGGGGAATGAATAAATAATTGTCAGAGCATTCCGGAACATCCGTACACGCCTCATGAGCCCATTCTCCACAATTTTGACACTGAATCCAGCCACCTGAGTCTTATTAAATCCTACAGCGCGAAACAAACTTGTCGATTCTGGAATTCTGAGACTAAGGTCAGGATGTCTCTTCAAGAAATCATAATAGAAATGTTTCCCAGCTGAATTTTTGTTTCTGTTCAGTCTATGCTTGATATTCAGTGATTCTGCTTGCTAATAGGCAAGTGTGAGAAATTCTTTGCGTGTCAGCGGCATGCATCTATTAGACCAATCCATCACACGATTCCCTAGTGATCTTGAGGTTACCAAAAATATCAAAAAATTTCGGTACGTTTGTGACTTTTTCTTACCACAAAATAACCAACAACCGCATCTTCAGTGCTACTCATCAGTCACGATTCGGTATCTTTTTGGAACAAAACCATTTGTTTACCAGATCACAGAAATGGTGTTTTTGGTCATTTCTTGGTTGCTTCGTGGTGAAGAACCAAAAATTTACCGAATGTTGAGAATCCTGCATTGGTTGCAATTTGGTCCCGTTTTGGAAAAAAAGGCCTAAGACTCCCGCAAATAGGTGGAACCAAATTGGTCAGTTTTTGGTGAGTTTCCGGTTTAAAACCATGAAATTACCGGATATTCAGTGCTACTCATCGGTCACGATTCGGTACCTTTTTGGAACAAAACCACTGTTTTCATCAGATTACAGGAATGGTCTTCTTGGTCATTTCTTGGTTGCTTCGTGGTCAAAAACCGGAGATTCGCCGAATGTTGAGAATCCTGCATTATTTACAATGTGGTTCCTTTTTGGATAAAAATGCCTGAAATTACCGCGAATAGGAGGAACCAAATTTTCCCCAATCAATGACACTGAAGTTTTGGTAATTCTATGGTTGTGAACCGGAAATCATTCAAAAACTGACCGATTTGGGTGCTTTTATCTGCGGTAATTTCAGGCATATTTTTTTCCGAAAAGAAACCAACTTTTCCTCAATCAGTGGCACTGAAGTTTTGACGATTTATAGTTGTGAACCGGAAATTATCCAAAAACTGACCAATTTTGTTCCTTCCATCTGCAGTAATTCCAGGTATACTCTTTCCAAGAAAGCACCGAATTATTACCAATGAGTACCAATGCAAATTCGGCAATCCCATGGTTATGAACCGGAAAGTAACCAAAAACTGACCAATTTGGTTCCTCCCATCCGCGGTATTTTCGAGATGTTTTTCCAAAAAGGGACCACATTGTTACCAATCAGTAGCACTGAAGATTTGCTGGTTTCATGGTGATGAACTCGAAATTATCCAAAAACTTACCAATTTTGTTCCTTCCATTTGCGATAATGTCAGGCATATTTTTTCCAAAAAGAAACCGAATTGTACATCCTGTTGATTCCGTCATTCTTCACTAAAATTTGTCCAAAACTTCTCCCATAAAAATACCGATCATGCAGTAATTTGTTGGTAATTATGTGGTACAAAAAAGTCACAAACGGTACGACGATTTGACCACAATATAACCAATTTCCAACCACAATATTACCAAACCACAAAATTACCAATTTCTTACCAAAAATTTCGGTGAAAACGAAATCGCTAAGGTCACCCAGTGTTGTTTCGTACTCTCCGCTGGATGTGTTGAAAAATCTGCCCATTTTTGGTTCAACACTATATTCACCTCCACTTTTCAAAATTTGTACGCGATCGAACAAGGTACTTTCAGGTACTACATATTTTACCGCAGCTTCTCTGCCACTTATCTCTCCAAATAAAACTTTGTGACTCGCTGTTTTCATACTCTCAGCCGAACATTGTCTTTTTTGCAGGGATACAGAGCAACAGTTTCGATCCTATCGAGTTCGCATCTTAGAGCGAACAATTAATGAAATTCATAATTTGGGTGCGATCTTGAGGAGAGCAGGTATGATTTATTGGGGATCGGATCCGAGTGAGAGCGAGAACACGTGCAGGTATGATGAATCGGCTCGAGAGTGGAACCTGACGTCGCTCGTACACTTCCCATCCTTGAGCGATCGAATTCTGAACCACTGCGAGTGACTCACTCGAGGAGTGAGACTGTTGTGCGAGCGAAACCTTTAACTCGACTCGGGTGTTAAACCCCGAGCGATCCAAAGACTTTAACTCCTTGAACGATCGAATCCTAGGACGATGCGAGCGACTCACTCGAGGAGTTAAACTCTCGACCGAGTCGAACCTTTAACTCGCATCGCAAGTTGGATCCTGAGCGGCTCAAGTGATTTTGCTCCTCATATAATCAAAGGGACGGATATTGATTTTGCCATATGTGAGAGGCGTTCCACGTCAAATCGGACAACATTGAGCCTTTGCATCTCCGATTTTTTTCATAATTTTTTGTCTTCTAGTATCTATTAAGATAGGCTTCTATGCCAATTTTCAGATTTTTTTGCCCATCAATTTCCGAAATATGGATTTGAAAAAAAAACACGGTATTTTTTCTTTGAATGTCCATAACTTTGCGAAAAATGATCCGATTGGGATGGATTTTTTTTTTTCAAAATTTTCGTTTTTAGACGCACTTTTAGAAGAAGAATGGTACAAAATCATCGAACACGTATTTCTATGGGATCTTTGAATTTTAAATATTCAAACTTGGTTATCAATATTCGAACTTGAAAAACACGTAGCGATCGATTTTCTTTGAATTTTTCCAAAAAAAACTGTCACTCATTGTGCAACTTTTGAGCTCAAGACGGTAATGAGATAACGTTGGGATCTATGTTTTTTCAATTTGAAAATTTTTATTTCTCAATAATCAGTACTAAAAATTCATAATAATAATTTTTTCTGACCTGTAGGCCATAGTCATTGTCATCTGCGGAGTTGATTGAATATATCTCATTAATTTCGTGGACAATGACGTTTCATTTCTCTTAAAGACATCACAACATATGTCTTTTGTATTATTTCTCATTCAATTTTATATTGAGTCAGTGCCTCACGTGTATGGAGAGTAAAAGTGCCTTAGGATCAGTATTATTTGAAGAAAAAAACTTTTTCCGAAATTGATTGGTTTATACACATATATATATGTTAAATAATATATATATGTGTGTTATTGTTTATATATTTTAATCAAGTTTGTTTCAAGTAAGTTTTCTCAATTTGGTGAATATACATAAATATATATTATCATTGAATATATAAACTGAATCCTCTTGAAATAAGTTTTCTTATGTAGGTAATGATGATCTTTGGGTACCTCTGCTTTCCATACGCATGAGACATTGACTCGATATTAAGTTGAATGAGGAATAATACAAAAGTCGTATGTTTTTACATATGTAACTGAAATAAAACAGTCATTTTCCACAAAATTATTAAGATATATTCATTGAAATTCGCAGATGACAATGGCTATGGCCTATAGGTAAGAAAAACTTATTATTATTATGGATTTGTAGTACTGATTATTGAGAAATAAAAATTTTTAAATTCAAGAGAATATAGATCCCAACGTTATCCCATCACCGTGTTGGGCTCAAGAGTTGCACAATGTGTGACAGTTTTTTTTGGAAAAATTTCAAGAAAATCGATAACTACGTGTTTTTCAAAAATCAAGATTTGATATTTAAAATTCAAAAATCCCATAGAAATACGGGTTCGATAATTTTGTACCATTTTTCTTCTTAAAATGCGTTCAAGAACGACAATTTTGGAAAAAAATCATTCCAATCGGATAATTTTGGCACACTTATGGGCATTCAAAGAAAAAAGTAGCGTGTTTTTTCGAAAATCAATATTGCGGAAATTGGTGAGCAAAAAAATCTGAAAATTGACATAGAAGCCTATCTCAATAGATAATGAAAGACAACAAATTATGGAGAAAACGTGAAGTTTTATGGAGAATACGTTCATATTTGAAGAATAATTAGATCACACTGAGAGTAATCTTCCATGAAAAATTACTCGCATGTGAGGAATAATGTCTGTACACTGAGGAAAGAGTTTGCACTTTGACACTTTATTTTCGCCAGGGGAACTATGAATGTCTTTTCCGGGCGGAGGAATTCTATAGAATTCGTGTCAGGATTTGGTTCTATACAAATTCTAGATCATGAATGTAACACACAACATGATTTAGTGAGAATGATTGTCTAAAACCATATCCTGATAAGAATTCTGAAGAATTTTTCCACCTGGGTTATAAGAAGAAAATATGGCCATATTTACAGTAAAAGTATGAGAAGTATGAAATTATGAATATTTTATGGAAAATTATAGGGTTTATAAGCAAACATTTTTACTGGAATTATTGGAAATTTTGAGAATATTGTTTAAAATTTTGGGGAAATTATTGGAAATTTTGGAAGAAATTATGAGATTTTAGCGAGAAATCATTCCTGATAATAGTGTCTCAATTTCTTTTGAAACTATGAAACTTTATGAGAAATTATGAGATAAAATTATGAACAATTATGAGAGATTATGAGAAATTTTTTGCCAGGGGCATGCTGATTTTTAGTGAGGAAAACATGTAAAAATCAATTGTTCATAAAGAATTAATGAAACCAATTTTTTTCAAAAAACGAGATAGCCGGAAATTGACAACGAATTCGGGTTCGAGAACCAAGAATGTTATAACGGTTTTTAACCCCAGAACACAACACTGGGGTATTTTTGTACGCCATCACGAAGAAAATCCTACATTACTGTAGTCCATACGACTGGTTCGTGCTATAAAAAAATCATACGCAAACAATTCGTGTTTACTGCATTAACCAGAATGGTGCAAAGACCAAACACTTACGACCAAAGACTCCTGGAAAATTTGAGTTTGAGGAGAAAATTGAAAATGCTAATATTTCGGAATGTAGGGCCTCAAATCAAATTTTGATAACGGAAAAATCATCTTGATTTGATCCCAAGAATACGCCTCAAAATATCATTCGAGCTGTCTGGGACACTCTGCGTTCAATATGCATGTATTTGACTACGTAGAATATATAAAACAGTAAGATTTTATAAATATTATTCCATGGATTATAGGTACAATAGAACCTCGATTAACCGCGTAGCGTTGTCCCTTTCCCACTTCGTGACACACCTTTTTTTTTTTTGAAGAGAAAAGGTGACGGAAGATGCCTGGTCTATCGAGGCCTACTGTACTCTCATGATGTGTATAGTATATATAGGATATATAATATTCTCACTATATATACTATACACAACATAGACATATTTGTAATCCATTGAATGATATATATATATATATATATATAACACTTTACTTCTTTATATACAGTAAAACCCCGCAATAAGAACACTCACTGTCTTCCTTCAACGCTAGACAAACGCCGTACGAATGAAAAGGAGGTCCGTTTCCTTATTGCGGGGTTTTACTGTATTATACATAGTCCAATCTATACATATTATATATATTACACTATACACTTTTTTCCACATGGGATGTTACTCATAAGAACAGTAATTTTTAATGACGGATTTCTCTCGCTGCACTGATGAGATCAATCTGTAATAATAAGAAAATCCAAAATCCACAATTTATGCATAGGTAATTGAAGGCTATTTTGGAGGCGGATAATACTCCTATGTTTTCTTGAGCGCTCAGCGAATCCTAACAAAAATTTTCTTGACCTCCCGCATGATCACTAAACTCCCTCTGTCCAGGAAGTCGGAGTTTTTTGATGTGAGAAATTCTGGTTTTTGACACCTAGACCTCCCGCATGATCACTAAGCTTCCTTTATCAAGGACGCAAAATTATATAGAGAATGTCAATCGAGCTATACAACGTATTTTTCCCTCGCTTACCGTAAGTATAGAAATTTTCATCAGATTGTTTTTCTCCGTGTAATTTTTTGATTTCAATTTCATATCTAAATATTATTCAAAACAAAATAATCAACTTTGACTCAATTAACCCAGATAGCAATTTAACCTTGCTGCAATGTTGTCAGGCAAGCTTCTGACAAGGAGTATGCTCCTTTGATGCTTCAACGCATTAATTACGGCGCTAAGTCATGCTGCGGCGACGGAAGTGTGAATAATCCTAGGAAGGCATCAAACGTTTGCGTAATATCTCTAAGATATTCCCATATCTTCACAGCTTCCCAGATAACATGTAAGCTTGTCATAACCTTGTCAGGCTTGTCATTCAATTGCTTTTGGTTTGTTATTGACAACCTTGTCAGTGTAAGGTTGCTACAATGCTGTTGCAAGACTTTTGTAAGCTTATGCCCTTGTCGTGTGTCAACTAAGAAGCTTATGGCAACCTTGTCACAAGCTTGCCTGACAACATTGCAGCAAGGTTAAATTGCTATCTGGGTTAATTGAGTCAAAGTTGATTATTTTGTTTTGAATAATATTTAGATATGAAATTGAAATCAAAAAATTACACGGAGAAAAACAATCTGATGAAAATTTCTATACTTACGGTAAGCGAGGGAAAAATACGTTGTATAGCTCGATTGACATTCTCTATATAATTTTGCGTCCTTGATAAAGGAAGCTTAGTGATCATGCGGGAGGTCTAGGTGTCAAAAACCAGAATTTCTCACATCAAAAAACTCCGACTTCCTGGACAGAGGGAGTTTAGTGATCATGCGGGAGGTCAAGAAAATTTTTGTTAGGATTCGCTGAGCGCTCAAGAAAACATAGGAGTATTATCCGCCTCCAAAATAGCCTTCAATTACCTATGCATAAATTGTGGATTTTGGATTTTCTTATTATTACAGATTGATCTCATCAGTGCAGCGAGAGAAATCCGTCATTAAAAATTACTGTTCTTATGAGTAACATCCCATGTGGAAAAAAGTGTATAGTGTAATATATATAATATGTATAGATTGGACTATGTATAATACAGTAAAACCCCGCAATAAGGAAACGGACCTCCTTTTCATTCGTACGGCGTTTGTCTAGCGTTGAAGGAAGACAGTGAGTGTTCTTATTGCGGGGTTTTACTGTATATAAAGAAGTAAAGTGTTATATATATATATATATATATATATCATTCAATGGATTACAAATATGTCTATGTTGTGTATAGTATATATAGTGAGAATATTATATATCCTATATATACTATACACATCATGAGAGTACAGTAGGCCTCGATAGACCAGGCATCTTCCGTCACCTTTTCTCTTCAAAAAAAAAAAAGGTGTGTCACGAAGTGGGAAAGGGACAACGCTACGCGGTTAATCGAGGTTCTATTGTACCTATAATCCATGGAATAATATTTATAAAATCTTACTGTTTTATATATTCTACGTAGTCAAATACATGCATATTGAACGCAGAGTGTCCCAGACAGCTCGAATGATATTTTGAGGCGTATTCTTGGGATCAAATCAAGATGATTTTTCCGTTATCAAAATTTGATTTGAGGCCCTACATTCCGAAATATTAGCATTTTCAATTTTCTCCTCAAACTCAAATTTTCCAGGAGTCTTTGGTCGTAAGTGTTTGGTCTTTGCACCATTCTGGTTAATGCAGTAAACACGAATTGTTTGCGTATGATTTTTTTATAGCACGAACCAGTCGTATGGACTACAGTAATGTAGGATTTTCTTCGTGATGGCGTACAAAAATACCCCAGTGTTGTGTTCTGGGGTTAAAAACCGTTATAACATTCTTGGTTCTCGAACCCGAATTCGTTGTCAATTTCCGGCTATCTCGTTTTTTGAAAAAAATTGGTTTCATTAATTCTTTATGAACAATTGATTTTTACATGTTTTCCTCACTAAAAATCAGCATGCCCCTGGCAAAAAATTTCTCATAATCTCTCATAATTGTTCATAATTTTATCTCATAATTTCTCATAAAGTTTCATAGTTTCAAAAGAAATTGAGACACTATTATCAGGAATGATTTCTCGCTAAAATCTCATAATTTCTTCCAAAATTTCCAATAATTTCCCCAAAATTTTAAACAATATTCTCAAAATTTCCAATAATTCCAGTAAAAATGTTTGCTTATAAACCCTATAATTTTCCATAAAATATTCATAATTTCATACTTCTCATACTTTTACTGTAAATATGGCCATATTTTCTTCTTATAACCCAGGTGGAAAAATTCTTCAGAATTCTTATCAGGATATGGTTTTAGACAATCATTCTCACTAAATCATGTTGTGTGTTACATTCATGATCTAGAATTTGTATAGAACCAAATCCTGACACGAATTCTATAGAATTCCTCCGCCCGGAAAAGACATTCATAGTTCCCCTGGCGAAAATAAAGTGTCAAAGTGCAAACTCTTTCCTCAGTGTACAGACATTATTCCTCACATGCGAGTAATTTTTCATGGAAGATTACTCTCAGTGTGATCTAATTATTCTTCAAATATGAACGTATTCTCCATAAAACTTCACGTTTTCTCCATAATTTGTTGTCTTTCATTATCTATTGAGATAGGCTTCTATGTCAATTTTCAGATTTTTTTGCTCACCAATTTCCGCAATATTGATTTTCGAAAAAACACGCTACTTTTTTCTTTGAATGCCCATAAGTGTGCCAAAATTATCCGATTGGAATGATTTTTTTCCAAAATTGTCGTTCTTGAACGCATTTTAAGAAGAAAAATGGTACAAAATTATCGAACCCGTATTTCTATGGGATTTTTGAATTTTAAATATCAAATCTTGATTTTTGAAAAACACGTAGTTATCGATTTTCTTGAAATTTTTCCAAAAAAAACTGTCACACATTGTGCAACTCTTGAGCCCAACACGGTGATGGGATAACGTTGGGATCTATATTCTCTTGAATTTAAAAATTTTTATTTCTCAATAATCAGTACTACAAATCCATAATAATAATAAGTTTTTCTTACCTATAGGCCATAGCCATTGTCATCTGCGAATTTCAATGAATATATCTTAATAATTTTGTGGAAAATGACTGTTTTATTTCAGTTACATATGTAAAAACATACGACTTTTGTATTATTCCTCATTCAACTTAATATCGAGTCAATGTCTCATGCGTATGGAAAGCAGAGGTACCCAAAGATCATCATTACCTACATAAGAAAACTTATTTCAAGAGGATTCAGTTTATATATTCAATGATAATATATATTTATGTATATTCACCAAATTGAGAAAACTTACTTGAAACAAACTTGATTAAAATATATAAACAATAACACACATATATATATTATTTAACATATATATATGTGTATAAACCAATCAATTTCGGAAAAAGTTTTTTTCTTCAAATAATACTGATCCTAAGGCACTTTTACTCTCCATACACGTGAGGCACTGACTCAATATAAAATTGAATGAGAAATAATACAAAAGACATATGTTGTGATGTCTTTAAGAGAAATGAAACGTCATTGTCCACGAAATTAATGAGATATATTCAATCAACTCCGCAGATGACAATGACTATGGCCTACAGGTCAGAAAAAATTATTATTATGAATTTTTAGTACTGATTATTGAGAAATAAAAATTTTCAAATTGAAAAAACATAGATCCCAACGTTATCTCATTACCGTCTTGAGCTCAAAAGTTGCACAATGAGTGACAGTTTTTTTTGGAAAAATTCAAAGAAAATCGATCGCTACGTGTTTTTCAAGTTCGAATATTGATAACCAAGTTTGAATATTTAAAATTCAAAGATCCCATAGAAATACGTGTTCGATGATTTTGTACCATTCTTCTTCTAAAAGTGCGTCTAAAAACGAAAATTTTGAAAAAAAAAAATCCATCCCAATCGGATCATTTTTCGCAAAGTTATGGACATTCAAAGAAAAAATACCGTGTTTTTTTTTCAAATCCATATTTCGGAAATTGATGGGCAAAAAAATCTGAAAATTGGCATAGAAGCCTATCTTAATAGATACTAGAAGACAAAAAATTATGAAAAAAATCGGAGATGCAAAGGCTCAATGTTGTCCGATTTGACGTGGAACGCCTCTCACATATGGCAAAATCAATATCCGTCCCTTTGATTATATGAGGAGCAAAATCACTTGAGCCGCTCAGGATCCAACTTGCGATGCGAGTTAAAGGTTCGACTCGGTCGAGAGTTCAACTCCTCGAGTGAGTCGCTCGCTCTTGGATCTAAAGTCTCTGGATCGCTCGGAGTTTAACTCCTGCCACGAGTTAAAGGTTCGACTCGGTCGAGAGTTCAACTCTTCGTGTGAGTCGCTCGTACCGTATGTACATTATTCGTGTCTCTCAGGTATAACTCCTCACAGTATCGACCAGGTATGAATCCGATATTCGATATCTCGGAAGAAGATCTGTCCTGCGAGAGTGCAGGTATACGAATCCCGGATACATTCTCTCTTCATACGAGTTATTATTCTACGCTCTTAATCCGACCCCATCCAAGAAGTATCGACTCTTCAAAGAAGAGCGGTCCAGCGGTCTTCTACTCATTCATTGAAAGTTCTCATTCTGATCGAAACATATATTGATCGCGAGCCATCCGGGAGTTATATTGCAACTCGGATTCGCTCGTAACCCCTGCTTCTTTGGGATATTTTTGATTGATTAGGCATGGCCTAACGTTACTGCAATGAATGAAAATCAGTTTTGTAATGAAATGAATAGGAAATATGTGTCCGGTACTGGGGGACAAGTTCACTGTCTGATACTGGGGACTCGTCAAGTGAGATTGAATATGAGAAATTATGCCAGTTGGTGAGTATTCCAACTGTTATTGTAGATGATTCGGAAGAATACATACCGTCGAACACCTTAGATGAAAAATGGAACAGAAATAACACCAGTTGTTTAAAATATGTACATGTAAAAGTTAGAAGCGGCACAAAAATATATAAGGCTCAAATGTGACTCGATTCCTGAGAGGGTGCGCATGCACACAGCCGCCTAGTGATACGTTTCGTCACTGCGCTCGATGTACGTATTCAAACTATGCAACAAATATATATGTATTTTTTTCAGTTCGATAGATATTCTCATTGTCCGGTACTAAGTGCCGTCCGGCGTTACGGGACTTCCCCTCAATTACATCAATTTTCTTTGAAATTCATTTCAATTCATTTGATACGTGTGGTTACAAGGATTTCCGTCAGAGTTTCCTATTGGTTTGTAATTGTGTTAACATGTCAAAATAAATCTGTGTCAATGAGCATTTCCCAATGTTGATCTTTTATCCAAGGAGAATCGATACAAATTATGAAACAAAGAAGTTTGCGCATAATTATGGGGGAAATTAATTCTTAACTAAATTGGAGTTGGGATACAACTTTCTCCCATCCGTAACGGAAGTAGTATGGTTCCCACATAAATTCATTATTACTGGAATCTTATTGGATCTGCATATTTGAATTCAAGGGGTTCGAATTTGGTATTCCTAGATGTACATTCATGTGAAAAACACCGGATCTAAAATTTAAAGCCCGTTTGGAATTCTGATAGTTTGAATCTGCCGTTGGGAGACATTAAACTCAATCCGATTCAAAACGGATCTGCAGATTGAGAATGTTATGGAATTAAAATGGTTCTCACACGAATTGTTACCCGGATATAACTGGATTCCCGTATTCGAATTCAAAAGGTTCGAAACCGGTGTTCTGGGATGAATAACTATACCGGGTGTCTCAGAATCCGCTGGGGAAACTTCACGTACATCATTCTGCAGTCGAAATGCAATGATTTGCCGTATTGGAAGATCTTTTATGAGGCTCAGTTTCTGAGATATGAGCATTTTCAGATTCTTTTCCAAATCTCAATCACTCAAAAGCATTGTGTAGTCCATACTTCAGCCTAGCGCCATTCGTTGAGCTGGAAAGCGGAAGATCTGTTGAAAAAGTGTTGAACTATCCTGGTATTCTTTGCTCACAAGCTATAATGATCTGAAGTTGCTGGATTCTGATTGACTGAACCAAAAACTTCAATTCGCTATAACTTTGGATTGAAATATGATAGGATACTTCCATTCTTTTCCAGAGATCCGCCTTTCTCTGAAAGAGCGAATGGTATCAGGCTCAAGATTGGAGCATACAGTGCTTTCGAGTAATTTGGATTCTTAGAAAAATCTAAAACTGCTCATATCTCAAAGACTAAAGCTCACGAAGAATTTTCCAATACGGAAAATTATTGCATTCTGGCGACCGCAGAATAATGCTCGTGAAGTTTTCTCAGTGCATTATGAATCACTCAGTATTGGGGGGCCCTGGATCTAATCTGGAATCACCGATTGGAAACCTAATGGTTTTAGTAGACGTGCTGAAGAGTTTCTGGACCCTTTGTGTTAGTGCACACAGACAAAAAAACACACATGGGCATGGACATGGATACACATACGGAGTGACGTCACACAGTGGCATAGAGATGCGTGGGTTCCCAGTACCGTGAAAACAATAAGTAATGACGTCAGATTAGCGGGGAATTTTAATTTCGAATATTCCAACCAATGACACAAATCGCAGCTGATGACGTTGTTCTGGCAAGAACATTCAGATTCCGGATCCCTCAACCAATGGCTTGATTTCGCCGATGGTGCATGCGTTTGGGCCAATGGCGGAGCTCCGGCGCGATGACAAATATATGTGCTTGTGACGCATTCAATATTCGCATTTCCTTGGATCCTGGAATCGACGACCAAAATCGAGCCGTTGGAAGCAGCTACTTCACCGTTCAGCGCGATCCACCAACTTTGACCAACATTGGCCAATGTTGGCGGAGGTCGGCCCACATGGCCGATATCGATCAATGTCAGCTCATGATTTTGGCGTATGTAGGTTGACGTTGGCGGAAGTGGGTGAATTGTGGTACACGAGGAAATAGTTGCGTGCAACTTTGGCCATCAAATCCAAAAATCTTTAAGGTTATCGTAATCGCGCCAAAGCCACATCGTTGGCCTCTGTAGCATGCGTCATCAGTCAAATCGAACCATTGGTGGAGGAATTTGGAATCACATTTTCTAATCGATGAAGTTTGGTGTTTCTTGGAGCAGGTTCAAACCTTTAGGATTCATGCCGGTCATTTGATATGAAATCCAGTGTTCTTTTACATAATTATTAATTTCGAAAAACCAGGTTTGAACCTCTTGCATTCCAATATGGGAATCCTGTTAGACCTGAGTGACACCCACTTTGTGTGGAAACCATGTTACTCCTATCACATTCTCAATCTGCAGATTCGCTTTGAACCGGATTGAATTGAGTGTCTCCTAATGGCAGATTGAAACCAGGAACTGAAATTGACACAACTGAAATTTGAAAAGTATAGCTTGCCTACATGTATTCCTCCGCGCGCATAGTTTAAGTGTATGAGTACTTCCGTGTATGATCCGTGCGATCGACTTAGGTTCGAAAATCACCGAAGTCAGTCGTTGCGAAGCGTTTCACTAGTGATATGTAATTACGCGTGTGCTGAAGCTCACTCTTTCTTGTTGCTACGCGAAAATTTTGTATCGCTTCTTATATGCTCATATGGCTATTGTTCATTGATTATTGATGCTCTGCACTCTTGAAAATACCTTTGAATGTGTGATTTGTATGCAAAGTGTGTTCAATGCATTTGAAAGTACGAAAAAACGTGAAACAACGATTCATGCCCCCTTTTTTTATCACTTACTAATTCAACAGTTGTGTGAGGAAAGAATCGAAGCTTTGCGTTTCAATTGAACATTCTTCAAATTATAATTCCATGATTATCGATCATTTTATCATCTGAGTCATTCATAATCACTCCTCGCGTAGAGCTCCGGCAATTATGTTTGGAGAGGAACAATTTGATTGAGTAATAAAATAATCTATTAGAGGAACTTGTACTTCTGAAAATTATCCGAACCTTTTTTTTATTCTTGTTCAATTCCATTCCACACTCTCAGTTCATTTTATATACAAATATACCATATCTGAGATTCATGAAATGAGTAATATCCAGATAATATCCCTTTCAAACACACGTTGAACTTCAGCACACGCTTATACCGAAAATTGCTAATGAGACTCTTCGTTGGTTTCAAGGTGAAATGCACCTATCCTCTATCTCTTTCCTGATTTTTCATTTCTCCCTTGTATGCACTTTTCTTATGGAGCATGGGAACAAAGACGTTCACTGCATCCGGCCAGAAATCTATCACGTGATTTCCCCACTCCGAATGACAGAGAGACCATCACTCTTTAAATAGAGCGATTATGATGAAATAATCGGAGTATACATTCGGAATCTAATCGGGAACACGTCTTGGTCAAGGGAACTCTTAAAACACGGATTTCACCTAACAGGAATTTTCATTCTCGGGTACCGTGATAGACTACACCCCAAGTTCCACGTGCCGATCAATAATCGACGGAATTCTCTTCCGCCGGAGTCCTGTTCTCCATCGCTTCCAGTTTTTATTCAAATTCTCAAATTCTCGCACTCGGAATAATAAAATATACATGTACATTGTGAATACCTTGACCCATGATTTCATTATTCAATTTTGGAGAGACAATCAACTCCCTAATTCAGCTTCCTTTTGTTTAAATATTCCTCGCATTGAAATATAAACCCGCCACGGGTGCCACCTTAGGTATGGCAACGCCTTAGGTATATTTCAAAATCAAAGCTATTCCCAACACCCACCGAGAAATTTCGGGAACCAAAAATATTGTATATTTTGTAAGAGATCGGGGCATATTATACAAGAATGCAGATCGCACATTAGATCACAGAAGAATTGCACATTCTGTAATATGAACTGACACGTGATAGGGGGATGTAGATCTTTCGCTAGGTCCAAAAAATTCTGCATAAATTGCAATTCGCAGGGGCATGATAGTACAGAATGCCGTAGGAAAACAGTGAACTCAATTGAGAAGGATGAGAGTGTGAGAGATTTAAACATAGACTAGATCCTGAACACTGGTACGATTCGGGATCTGACTTAAAATCAAAAGTCCCAGCATTCCAAATTAATGAAATAGATGAGGAAAAAAGTGTAGGAGTCATTTTAAATTCAAAATGGTTCATAAAAGGCAACCAGAAATTCTTAGTGGATACAGGCGCGAAAGTTAACATTATGAAACAAAATATAATCGCTCCATTCACCCCGTGTAACCCAAAAAATATAGTAGCATTGGAAGGAATAACGGATCAATTAATTTTTACACTTGCAGGAGTCAAGATTGAAACTGATAATAATAAACATATTTTTCAAATAGTTCCGAATGATTTCCCAATAGAACAGGACGGGATCATTGGGGTAAAATTTTTGACAGATGAGGAAGCCACTTTAGTTTTCGAAACGGACTCATTGAAAACAAAAGGGAACATCGAAATTACGTTCAGATCTGAGAAAATAGGAATACCAGCGAGTTCCGGAAAGGAAATACAAGTCCATCTACTGAATGCGAATGAAATAGATATGGGAGTGATAGGAGACTTAGGAAATAACATTTTCACAAAAAAAGCATTAGTGAAAAATTATAACAATAAAGCCTTTGTATACGCATTCAATCCAAATGAATTCGACGTAAATATTCCAACCCCCGGGGGAAAATAGAACAAATAGATGAGATTAAATCAATATCAGAGATGGAAAAAGCCCAAGATGAAAATAAGCCAATAAGAAATAGCAGCGAAGTGCACCTAATAACAGTCGCGGAACAAAAATACCGAATAAAATATGACTGCAAAAGCCTGAATCGAAACATACCAACCAACCTCCCTACATCAGCAGATGAAAACAAAATAATAAATGAAGAATTGATAATGAATCAGGATCAGGGAACAGGGAATAATCAAATGAACGTAAATTTACAAGTATATCAGGGAACGTTAGTGGAGGAATATTCAAATCATGAACATAAATTAGAATTAACCATCCAAAAAAAATTCCAACATAAAAGAGAAGATAGAATTAGGAGGAAATAATATCACAGGAGAGACATCTGGTCAGAAGACTAAGTTTACGACAGAAAACCTGACAAAGACCGACGTAACAAACCGTAACAGCAAAAACATTGAAAGAGATTGTAGGAGCAGTGAATTCGGGGAACTATTGTAAACGAACAAACGAATTCAGCAATAAATCGGAGAAACATTCATAGCGGGAACCCAAAACCATAGAATGACAAGTGAAAGCACCATAGAAATCACCGAAAAGAGTGAAGAAAACCCGACACCGTTAGGCCATACGGCACCATCACTAGAGTACCAAGGAAACAGACAGCCGAAAGAAGCACTGGCGACAGTAAAAACTGACAAAACAAAAGAAAAGAAACCTTCGATGACCCTAAAGGAAACTTGTAGAAATTTCGAAAGAATAATGTATATACAAGACAAAGAAATGAGTGAGGCAGACAAGAACGAACGAAGAAATATCCCTCTCCGACAAGAAAATGAAAACTCAGCGGATAAAAATTCCCAAATAACTAAGAAAAGGATAGAATTATTACAATCAGGATTCAAATTAGATCACTTGAACGATGAAGAGAAAGAACATGTTTCAGACATTACTCGGATCAGAAATAATTCATTCTACTTACCAGGGGATGAATTGACAGCTGCTAAAGTTCCAGCAAATGGAATACCAACAATAGATAGCGTTCCAGTAAATACAAAACAATATGGACATCCCCAAATACATAAAGAGGAAATTAAAAATCAAGTAAATGAATTATTAGAAGATGAGATAAGCAGACCATCGACATCCCTATATAAGTCGCCAGTATGGGTGGTACCCAGAAACCTGGATGCCACCGGAAAAAAGGAATGGAGAATAGTCATAGATCATAGGGAACTCAATGAAAAAACAATTTCTGACGCTTACCCAATACCTAACACAACATAATTGTCAGAACAGTTGGGAAACGCTAAATACTTTTCGGTATTCGACTCATCTTCAAGTTTTCATCAAATACCTATGGAAGAAGAAGACATTCCGAAAACCGCCTTCTCAACATCAGAGCGCCATTATGAATCCCTCAGGATGCCGTTGGGGTTGAAAAATGACCCAGCGACGTACCAAAAGACGATCAATCAGGCCTTGAGAGGGTTATTAGGGACATAAACATTTATAGATGACAGTATCGTCACAGCGAGATCCCTAGAAGAACACAGCAGTAGGTTCAACAATTTGATGGATAGATTAGAAATGGTTGGGCTAAAACTGCATCCGGAGAAATGTGAGTTCTTACGACAAGAAGTCGCATATCTGGGACACATTATAACCAAAGAAGGGATAAGACCAAACCCCAAAAAAATCAAAGCAGTTAAAGAATATCCAATCCCTGCTAATCAAAAACAGATAAAACAATTCTTCGGACTGATAGGATATTACAGACGATTCATTCCAAATTTCGCGAAGATAGCAAAGCCAATAAATAGTTTATTGAAGGAGAACGCGGAATATAGGTGGGGAACCGAACAAAAATTATCATTCGAAGAATTGCGAGATATAATATGTGAAGAACCAATTCTACAGTATCCTGATTTCACCAAACCCTTCGTGATAACCACGGATGCTTCAAAATTCGCGGTTGGCGCGGTACTGAGTCGAGGAGAAATAGGAAAGGATCTACCTATCGCGTACGCATCAAGAGTTTTGAACGGGGCAGAAATAAATTATTCGGTGACGGAGAAAGAACTGTTGGCAATCATTTACGCTGTCAAACACTTCCGACCGTATTTGTACGGAAAAGAATTCCTTCTCGTCACCGACCGCAAACCATTAATATATCCGAATAATGTGACAGACCCATCTTCGCAACTCATGCGTTGGAGACTGGAATTGGAGGAATACACGTATAAAATCGTTTACAAGAAAGGGAAAATAAACGTGAACGCGGACGCACTATTGAGAATCCCGGGCGAGCCAGAGAAACTCTTTCCGATAACAAATAAATGGAAATTACCAACGTCCGAAACAAGGTCAGAAACAAACAAGGCTCAACAGAAAACTGACACAGTTACGCAGGAAGCAGTTGAACCAAGAGAGAGAGAAAATATGAACGCTGAACAGACCGTCCGAAAGTCACAGCAACAAGGAGACCCACACACATGTACCCACCCAAGGCAGTTCTTCACAGCAACGTAACGGCGACAAACAATTTTGTTACTGGTGATGTAACCTGTTTGTTACCAGCAATGTCCTGGTTGGTAGTAATTTCCTACTCAACAAATGTAACCAGGATGTAACCACCACATTGCAGATGAAACATCATTATACTTCTGCGATGTTGGCGTTACATAACAGGGGATGTTCTGAAATCACTGCAACATTCCAGTAATGAAGTCTGTTACATTTTACTTTCCCGAAAAAGTCATCACTGTAACATCCCAGTAATGAAATTTGTTACATTTTCCTTTTCTGAGAGAATCATCGCTGTAATATCCCAGTGATCAAGTTTGTAACATTGGAATTTCATTAAAATTTCCGAATATTAGTATGAATGATTGTTTCTTCATAAGAGTTCAGAAAAGACAACTGAGGGAAAATTAAGGTTCTCGTTGCAGAATTTTATAGAATATTCTATCAATTCATTATTAACTTTGATCAGCGAATATAATTAATTCAAGTCGGAGAATCAAATAAATTCTCATTATTGACATACATTATTATCAAACAGGGAACTCATAAAAGAAGGTATCACATTGGAATAAGTACATTATCATCGAAACATGGAATATCTATTATATTCAAAAATGAAAGGAACGCGCATATAGAATGAAATATGATACTAATCTATTTTGATCACCGGGGACTAGATTGATAGATATACATTTCAAAGGGTACTTGAGGACGTATAAGCAATGACCGAGGAAAATCAGACCCTTGATATTCGAGAGATCTCGAGCGATATATCATCCATCCTCTCTCAATATATGACTTTTTCTCTTTTTTATGAAAAGAAAACTTAGAGTCGGATGAAACGATTATACACCAGAGTGAACTGAAAGGTTTTGGAAGAGAACATAACGAGTTTGGGCCATATTTTTCGGGAATGATAATGATAATAAACGTAATAATTATAACGACAAGAATAATAATGATAATAATAATAATAATAATAATAATAATAATAATAATAATAATAATAATAATAATAATAATAATAATGATAAGTGACAAATTATGCACCTGTGATTCGAAGTTGAATGAAAATTCAGGTATCTTAGTGACTGAATTGATATTTCAAAAATCATGGAAATATCTGAATTCATATTCAACGTTCGATCCTCTACGAGAAGGTTATAATGATATTGTGGATTTTTTTTCGGTGAAGAGTTTTTGGAAAAATTCATTACAAACTTGTGACCTCTTTGTTCGTACTTGGGGGCCATTCAGGTCCTTTCATTTTTTGGATATAATAAATATTTCATGTTTCGATGATAATGTACTTATTCCAATGTGATACCTCCTTTTATAAGTTCCCTGTTTGATAATAATGTATGTCAATAATGGGAATTTATTCGATTATCCGACTTGACATAATTATATTCGCTGATCAAAGTTAATAATGAATTGATGAAATATTCTATAAAATTCTGCAACGAGAACCTTAATTTTCCCTCAGTTGTCTTTTCTGAACTCTTATGAAGAAACAATCATTCATACTAATATTCGTAAATTTTAATGAAATTCCAATGTTACAAACTTGATTACTGGGATATTACAGAGATGATTTTCTCGGGAAAGGGAAATGTAACAAATTCCATTACTGGGATGTTACAGTGATGACTTTTTCGGGAAAGTAAAATGTAACAGACTTCATTACTGGAATGTTGCAGTGATTTTAGAACATCACCTGTTACGTAACGCCAACATCGCAGAAGTATAATGATGTTTCATCTGCAATGTGGTGGTTACATCCTGGTTACATTTGTTGAGTAGGAAATTACTACCAACCAGGACATTGCCGGTAACAAACAGGTTACATCACCAGTAACAAAATTGTTTGTCGCCGTTACGTTGCTGTGAAAAACTGCGTTGGGTGGGTATGACCTAAGGAAGAGGGGAACGAAATCGACACGCACCGACTCAGGAAACCCAACGAAGAAAAAGATACCAGAAACGAAATGCGTTCCTGAGGAATCAAACTACGTATCGACGGATCATTTGAGAAATCTACTGTTACCCGATTCGACGGAGTCTGAGGAAAATTAAGAATTTAACGGAAACAACAGCAACGTAGGGGAAAGAAACAAAGAAGAGGATCAGCGAGAAAGAATGAATGAGGATGAATGAAAACAAACGAAGGAACCAAACGAAGATTCCAGAGGAGCAAAAAGGGAATCATATAGGGGAAATTCAAGTGACGATGACACGGATGAATCAACAACAACAGAGGTTGTGAATATACATTCCTCTTTAGAATCAATAGCAGAAATGGAGAACTATGACAACCAAACACAGATATACGACATGAACTATGAAATGGAGACGGACAGGAACGGTGACGAACAAACTGATCGGTACGGACAGGATAGGAATCCAATAGTAAATAGCGACGAAATGAGTGACGACTCTTTCATACATGGAATTGGAGAAACTCATGCTGTGGTCCATCACAATGACTCAGACGTATTGGAACTCCCCAAATTACAAAACGTGGAAACGTCAGAGGAAAATCTTGAAGAGAATACAAGAAAGCGAAGGAACACAAAACAAAATAGGGGAAAGAACATAAGGAAACAAAAACCAGAAATGCCCACAGAATCAAAAATATACAATCTTGAAGAAGACAAGAAGGGATACATGGAATTTCTACAAAAATTCTCAACTCTGACAAGAAATACTAATATTACAGAAACTGAAGACAAAATAACCTTCACAAATAACGATTTCGTTCATTTCATATCAGCAGATTTCAAATCCCAAACGGAAACCTCTGAAGAATTATGCGGAAAAAAATACATTAACAAAACACAACTGATAACAAATAATTTCGAACTTGGAGACATATTAATGACAAAAACCGCGAAAAGATACGTTTTTACCGTTGCAATAAAAAACTTCGAACACGAAAAGTTAGTATCAGAAACAATGTATAACGTGCTGGAAATTCTAAAGGATATTTGCATAGAAAACCATAGGAGACTATTATCAATAGCGATAAAGGATTTACTCATGACAAAATTACAGATTTGTCACGTGAAAAAAATTCTCGATTATGTAGTCTTGGATACGGGAATTATCGTCCAGATTTGCTCAGATGAAATAATATATCCCTCTGAGGGGGACAAAATCAAAATCATAGAAGAGAACCATAAATCATTGCTGGGTGGAAACAAAGGGATGGCTAAAACGTATAACAAATCCAGGGGGAAATATTATTGGGAAAATATGAAGAATAAAATAAGCGAATACAATTAAAATTGCGTGAATTGTCGAGAAAAAAAGTAACCCGAGTAAAAACCAAACGACCTATGATGATAACCGACACGCCAACAGAATCTTTTGAGAAAGTAGCGTTAAATATCGTGGGGCCGTTACCAGAAACGGATAACGGAAATGAGTACATATTGACCATACAATGCAATTCAACAGAATATTGCGATGCATACCCCCTTCAAGATCAGACAGCGAAACCGGTAACGAAAACCTTAGCCGAGGAATTCATCAGTCAGTACGGTGTTCCGAATTTCATTTTGACGGATCAAGGGAAGAATTTCATAAGTCCCAAAACGAAACAATTCGCGAAATTGTTTCGAATTGAACGAATAAAGACCACACCCTATAGACCACAATCGAATGTAGCACTCGAAAGGACTCATTTAGGCCTAATAGAATGTCCAAAACATTACATAAACGAGAAAAAAGATTGGGATAGGTGGGTAAGATACGCGATCTCCGCGTATGAAGCTACTATCACATGCGTGCGTTGTCGCATGCGACATCATTAGATGAAAGAAGAGGCAAACTGTTTTTCCCTAGGACTTCTCTTTTCATCTAATGATATCGCATGCGACAAACGCACGCATGTAATTTCACCTTAACACATCGAAACATGAAGGAATGGGCTTTACACCATTTGAAGTGATATTTGGGAAGACAGCACGACTTCCATCCGCGTTCGATTGTAAAGAAACGGTAGGGATTACGTACGAAAACTTTTTGAAAGATTTAACTCCCCGCCTGAGCGAAACACGTAGAATAGCTGCACATAGATTAAATGGAGCGAAAGAAGAATCTCAGGAATATTACGACAGAAAAACTAATGGAAAAATATTCAAACCGGGAGATCTATTGTTTTTAATAAACGAAACAAGGAGTGAGTTAGACAACCAGTATTTAGGGCCATATGAGATCAAAGCAGTCTTGAATAAAACGAACGTCATAATATATTCAACTCCAACAAAAACTAGAACGGTTCATATTAGTAAATTGAAACTCGCGCATGTTGCAGAGTTGCGGTGACGTCCTAAACAGCGGAGACAACGTTCACAAATGTAGAATTCAAGTTCAACCCGGGAATCCACTATGGAAAGATCCAAAACTTATACGTCTATGATGACCAGTGGGAAATAATGACTCACTCACATCTGCAGAAATTCCTCGGAATAACATTCACTATTCCTGACACTGAGGAAAACTCCACGGAGAATGTGAAACCGAGAAGCAAAGATGCTCCGGATACATGATGGTGAGAAGATTGGAAAATCGGATAAAAAAAAAAGAAGAACTCCGAGAACAAATTGGGAACTCAGTGGGGGTCACAGAACCACCGCTAGAACAGAAAACAGGAACGCGTGTGAAACGGGACGCCCCATTGGGCTGGATTGGAGGAATCTCGAGGGCACTCTTCGGCACCCTGGTTGAGAATGACGCGAAATACTATAACGAGCAAATAGATAAATCTTACAATGATACAAAACAACTTGCATCACTAGTATCAGAACAAATACACATAGTAGAATCTTCAGTTAGTATATTCCAAAACGCATCAGATCAAATCATGGCCGAAATAAAGAGAAATGAAGAACATTTCACGCGAGTTGATGAATATATGAAGCAAATGGCAGGACGGGTAATACACGATGCAATTGAGACACAGATGACAGCAGCATTAGCGGAATTAGAAAATTAGGTGAACGAATACGAAACAGACCTCAACCACATTATGACCGCGATATTATCTGCAAAGGAAGGAATTATTCACCCGAAAGTTCTGAATCCATCGCAAATTATACACAGCCTGAAAGAAGTGAGCGAATAATGGAAAAACCCCGATACCATTAGAAACAAAATACGCGGAAGAAATAGTACGGATTTCGGAATTAGAAGTTACTTATTCAAAAAATAGGCTAATCTACATACTCACAACCCGATTAGTGAATCCACAAGTGTTTTCAACATATCGTTTATCATCCTTACCGACGAACATGGGTGGGAATGGATTCGGATATATTGCACCAATAGCCACATACCTAGCGATTACGAGGAACAGACTGACCTACACACATTTTTCGGAGAACGACTTCGAAGAATGTAAATTTTCCTTGGGTCAATTCGTTCGCAAAAGAACACAACCTCTGTTCCATGTGTATAATAAGGAAATATGCGAAATTGACTTATTTATCGATCCAAATAATATAAATTTAGAAACTTGCAATGTACGCATAATGACATTGATTGCTCCGTCTTGAACCCAATTGAAATAACCCAATACTCTGGTATATTCAGTCCCGAATAAAGAAGTAATGCATATTGAATGCCCTAATGAAGATACGACAACTGTAACACTGAAAAACACAAGGCTGTTGAAAATCAAAGCAAAATGTACCGGAAATTCTATTTCAACTTTGTTACCAACATCTCTCACATATTCATCCTCAGTGAATCAATTGTACCTACCCCCAATAGGAATGGATACAACATTCCTAAATGAAACATTAGAAGAAATAGACTTATCAGAAGTCTACACAACAATCCTAACCGAAGATAGCCAAATAAATGCGATGGAATTAGCAGCAGCAGGCACAAAATTAGCAGAGATTAATAAGCAAATTGGAGGAATACAGGAACGGGAGCGTGCAGTGAGGAGATTATCGTTGATAGGAAATGGATTTTATGGGTCAGGAACGATTTTGTCGATAATACGAATTACCGCATTATTGTATAAATGTGCACCGATCTGCGTTTTGGCATTCTTTTACAAAATATGTGACAAGAAATACACAGCACATTGCACAGACATGAAGCATGAGTACACACGAGAAGAAGGTGTAGCATCAGTCGAAACAATTCCTCAAGAAAACTCCGAAGCACCACATCCGGGAGGAGGAAATGACCTCCAACCGAGGGACACTAAATAACCCCGCTATTTATAAGCAAGTTAACTCCAACACCCCAAAAAGGAATTCAAGGAAATCCCATCAAAGAAAAGTTGATGAATGAAGAGGAAAAAATCACCTTCTTACCACCTCAGCTAGCGGATCATAACTTAAATGGAAAAATATATTACCTCCCCCTCAGGAAACATACTCGGAGAACGAGTCACACGATGGTGAAGGGAAAATGATAATGAATTCTTCTGCGCTTCTCTTATGTTGATAACAAAGTATAGGAATCTGCTGGCTCCACCAGAAGGAGAGAGAGAGAGA
This sequence comes from Gonatopus flavifemur, assembly GCA_018340375.1. Taxonomy (NCBI): domain Eukaryota; kingdom Metazoa; phylum Arthropoda; class Insecta; order Hymenoptera; family Dryinidae; genus Gonatopus; species Gonatopus flavifemur. Next base: position 19,368,429 of record JAFFJZ010000009.1, read on the forward strand.
ACTAACAGAGGAAGCAGAAACGTCAACAGAGGAAGAAATTAAACATGGACTAATATCGAGTGCATTAGATGCAAACTCAGGGGGAATCCGATGGGGTAATACCCGCCGAACATAATCCCTATGCACATCTGAATCAAGCAATCTGCTATACCACTATGGAGCAAGGAACCTGGATACATGGTAGACGCATCACGTGCGGGAAATGCATAAGAGAAAAGGAAATGAACATAGAGAACATGGAGGAGTTCAAATATCATGAAATATCATACAGAAACCCGATGGACCCGACATGTACGCAATGCAGGGGAATAGCAGTGGTAGCAAGATTTGCGAACAGATGTAGAGAATGCATCGAAGACTTCCTCTTCTTACCAAAGGGTGAAACACCGACCAGAAGACAAATTATAACAAGATGGTGAAATGATCACGAAGAAGCAGCAACATTGTAAAAGCAGGGAATGCTTTCGAAGCCTTCCACACACCTCTTTCGGGAAGCACCATCCATTTATATTCACATGAATCTACCAAACATCACTGATTCCGAACAGGGATGAATGAAATGTGTTTTTTTTTTCTCATATCCAAATATTGAATCATAAGTTATATGCACATATAGTTACTTGAAATGATGAATCCCGAATAGGAGTGGGCAAAATATTTCATCTCTTATATTCAAATAATAAATCATAATTGTATTCACACATATTCACTAAGTATGACGAATTCCAAATAGGAACGATCCAAATATTTCACTTTTTTTATATATCCAAATGCTAATCATATTTACATGAATTGACCAAAGATATGGGATTCCAAATAGGAACGATCCAAATATTTTACCTTTTTTTATATATTCAAATATCAACCATACTCAAACGGATTTACCAAAGATAACGAATCCCAAACGGGAACGAACGAAATATTTTACTTCCATATTCGAACATTTGATCACAATCGTATTCACACATATTTACCAAAGATAACGAATTCCGAATGAGGAAAAAACTATGCTATCTGTATAATCAAATATTTGATGTCAATCGTAATCACACATGATTACTCGAAATATCAATATCCACATTGAATTGAATAAAGAAAATAACATATACTCTCAGATTCAATTATAATTGTATCCATAGCTATTGAAAAAAAACCAGTAATAATAAGCAATAAATACAATATACTAAGAGAAAATCAAAATTAACCAACACATGTAATAGAAAAGGCAAAAAAAATTGTCCATACGAAAGATGTTATCCAGGAGATAACATCTTTCTTATCGAAGGGGGGGCGTGTTACGGCCCTGCCGTGCACCCTAGCGGACACGAATACACGCACACATACACAGAGCACATCTTGACACTGGAAAACCAGGCATCACCGGGGTTTTCCAACTTTCTAAAGTACTGGTAGAAACTGACCCCTCCGAGGCTTGGGTCAGAGGGAAGCGACGCTTCCCTAGGCAGAACATTTTGTCACCTCGAACCGTCAGCATGTATCTCCCTCAACAACTTTTCGAATAAAGTCTATTGTATTTGACGTAAAGGCTTTCTAGAAATTCCTCAAACATCAACACCCTTCAAATTGATAACGTGAACACATCGCCCCACGTCACATACCTATGTTCTTTTTGTACGAAATATATGAGTGTTGCCCAACGCTCAATTGCGTGAACACGTGCGTGTTTTTTTTCCATTCTCTCTCCTGTTATATCTGTGGGTTATTTTTCAGTTCAGTTCAATCAATTTATTGAGTGTATAGGATATACATCCATTCTCTTACAATCCAAACCTCAGAACTAACTAACCTGAAATATTGATTAAGAGGGAGTAGCTGTCTTAAACGATCTCCCGAATGCCATTTCCGCGAAACATAAAAATAAGAGTCCACTGTACACGTATATGAGAGGTCAAAAATCATAATTGCTCACATGTCTCGCAGCTGTAAGATCAAACTAACTAAAGTTAATAATTTCTAATTTAATATAACCACTAATAATAATAATGAATCAACAGATACCACTACATCACATTATTCAGAGAGTAATATTAATATCACAATAGAAGTTATACAGTATATCCAAAATAACCAGTTTCCTTTCTTTTATTAGATCGACCACCCTCGAGGGTAAAATATATCCGATTATAAATGAATCATACATAAGTTTCCCCCTTCGCCTAGCATATTTCACACAATCGGAAGTGATATGGTCTCTACATTGGAAAGATATATTATTACAGTCACATACTGGGTATTCTATGATATTTTTCCTCCAAAGTGAGAAATTCAAATTATAATGGTTGGATCTAATTCTATTGAATAATACTATAAATCTCCCAGATCTAGACACACCCTCGAACCGAATCTTTCTTTTTTCATCATGAAAGTTATCAAAATACAAAACCCCTTCATTTAGATGAGATGCATTAGTCTTCAACGACGAAAAGGAGGCATCCTTATACTCAGCAATTACATTATTACTAATATTATTATATTGTATACACATATTCAGATCTGGATCACCTTGACTTGCGCTCTCAGCCAGAATATTGGTCATTTCGTTACCCTGTATACCACAATGAGCTGATATCCAAAGGATTCTTATAATACCATTCTTATATCTGAGATACCTGATTGCATTCAGTAACTCCTTACGTAACATAATACTTATGGGAGATGGATCCCTATTTATACCGACTGAATTCAAGGCTAGCAAGCTAGAAAGTGAATCAGAAAAAATGAAAAGATTGTCGATATAATACTCGTATACCAATTCAAGTGCTTTAAATATAGCGTAGTTCTCCGCAGTGGATATGTCACTTGAAGGATTCAATGCAAAACACTTCCCCACCTTCAAAGAAGGAGAAAAATACGCTGCCCCAGTTGCTAGACCATTTTTAATGACTGAACCGTCCGTGAAGACTAGATCCGGCATCTCTGTCAAGCCACTCTTTTCTATTACCTCACTGAGAACAACTTCAAACTCTTGTTTATTCTGAATGTTAAACCTCGGCTCAGTATCTATAGGTTTTCTACATATTTATCACAGTGATCAATATCATAACTTGGCACATAATTTGACTTAATAATTTGACTCTCTACCCTTCTGTTTTTTGAATGAATATGCAACAGCAGCAACTCGTTCAACGAGGGATTCGCATCAGAGTGTTTACTAAATATTGAAAGATATTCTTTTAGTCCCTCTATTACCGGATTGCACCGAAGACTTAATCTTTTGAGAATAAATTCAGTCCCAAGACAATATACTCTAGTTTGTGAATCTAGAAGACCAGCTTCTTCACGCATAACTCCTATGGGAGTAGAATTCCTATACCCGAAGGCAATTCTTGAGGCTGTATGCTGTATTAAGGATAACTTATCAAATACATTAAAACTACCAAACCTCACTATTCCTATTAATCCGTATTCCATAGTACTTCTAATAAGACTTTTATAAATATCCAAGAGTACAATAGGGTCACCACCCCACCAGGTACCTCTCAGATATCTTATTATATTCAACAATCTATCACATCTTTCCGTAATACCTTTAACATGTTCTTTGAATGAAAGATGGTTATCAAATACCACCCCCAGAAATTTGACCGTACACACTGTTTCCTTTTCAACACCGCATAATACTATACTATCGTAACAACTGTGACAACATTTCCCATCCAGTACAGGAACATGAAAATTGATGTATTTGGTTTTATCAACTGAGAGTTCCAATCCCAGCTCTTTTGAAAACTCACTGGTCCTATGAAAAGCCATTATTATTAAAATCTTATTCAGACGTAACGATTGCACATTCGTAGGAAACAAAACGCAATCGTCGGCGAATTGTAGGACCCCTATGCCTTTCGGAAGACGAGACTGTATTCTACTAATATAGAAACTAAATAGGACCGGACTGAGAACCCCTCCTTGTGGCAATCCTTTGGGCATTACATGGATTTCAGGCTCCTTATATTTCCTGACGAACGTGGTACTCCTGTGAGATATCCATTGCTTTATAAAAGTCACCATTTTACTTGGACATTTAGCCTCAATTAAGGCGTTTATCAATCTATTAGGAATCAAATTATCAAATGCTGATTTGATGTCAAGGAATATGATTGGACAGTCGGTTCCTCCAACCTAAAAATTTCTAATTTGGTATTAATTGATGAAATGTCATCCAGACAGGAATAACCTCTGCGAAAACCAAACTGTAGATTATGATGCAATTTATTCGTTTCCAACCAGAAATTCAATCTGGCTGAGATCATTTTTTCGAACAGCTTACACATTGCTGACGATATTGAAATAGGCCTTACACCTTTACCCCCGCTCTTATCTAAGAAAAAAGTGAGGTATTCGTTCCAAGACCTGGGAAAAGAACCCTCATCATAACATAAATTCAAAACGTCTAATATTGCTATATGATATGTCTGTGGTAACAAAATAAGAACCTTATTGTCTACTCGGTCCAATTCCTGCAATTTTATTAGGTTTGAGAGAGCCTAACGCTGCCATGTATTCGTGAAGTGTAGAAGAGAGATTAAAATCGGAGCTCGAATTATCACCCGTGAAGTCATCAACTTCCCAATCCTCTAACCCCGATGTCGTAAGAGAGCTGATCACCCTATCCTCCATTTCTGTTCTGATCTCATGATTCAGTAACGAACAATCCGACTTTGATGAAAGAGAGTTTGCGTTATTTTTAAAGAATTTAATTTTCCTCCATATTTTGGTGGAACTTGTCGTTCTGTCAAAAGACTCGGCAAATTTAACGAACGATTTTTTTTTTTTATCTTTCAATATTCTTTTTGTCCTTGCCACTACCCTTCTCCACTCTACCCAACTTCCAATCGTCATATCCCTCGTAGCCCGTTGTAGGGCTTTTTTCCTAGCAATAATCGCGTTTTGACACTCCTGATCCCACCAAGGGGATGGCGTTTTCTCAAATTTATGCATTTTTATGCCAGGACTAGATAAGGTCTCTATAGCCGAGTTAACCTTATTTGCATACAATAACGCATCCTTTATCGTTTGAATAATGAATTCATACTTGTCAACACATGAGAGACTAAAATAATAGGGATCAGTGAATATTTGTTCCTGCTGTTTTAGGTATGATAGAAAATCAGTCCAGTTGGTTTTCCCATTGTGAAGCCTATTATTTGATTCCTGAAAGAACTGATAACCCCTAGTTTGCAACTTAATATCAAACCCAACAGGAAGATGATCCGACCCCCAGGAGTCTTCTCCCACCGAGTACGACATCAGATCCAAAAGCTTACCATTACATATACATGAATCTAGATTAGACTCACACGTATCCCCAAACCTGGTAGTAGTATCGTGGTTAACCACATATGAGTCCGCGTCAAAAATAGCATTCGAGAGATTTTGGCCGTTTCTACATGTAGTATCACAGTTCCAATTTGTACTCTGTGCGTTAAAGTCTCCGATGAAAATATTATTTTCTTCCTTATCCAGAGAGTTGAAAATCGACATCCACTCCCCATAAGCATTCATCCCCTGCGGTGACCTATACAGAACTAGAAAATTTATATTGGGTGAAATATTATTCACAGAAAACATTGAATATTCAAAATTTTTGGATATTCCAGGAATAACGAACTCAGTGCCCGACTTGACCGATATTTGCTTTTTAACATATATCAATAGTCCTCCCCCCGTCTGGGACGGTCTGTCCTTCCTCAAAACAGTAAATCCCCTTAGATGAGGAGTATAATTATTACCTTCCAACCATGATTCTACTATAATAATAATATCATAATACTCTCTATTCATGATACTTTGCATATCATGTACTTTGTTTTGGAATGACCGAGCATTCCAAAGCAAAATCTTTGAACTAAAACCTTCAGTCATCTTTGAAATTTGGTGGATCCAGCCCAAAATCCGTCGAGTACTGTGACACGTAATCTTTCCTGATGTCAACAATAGTTTTCTTGAAGGTGTCCAACAATAGATTACCGGTCTTCACATCCATCTTGTTCGGAAAAAGATCCACGATAATTCTCTTCCACGTCACATAGAGTGGATTTCCTCCTTGTGTCGGTAAATTTTTCTCAGTAATCGAATCTGAGACCAAATCGTTGAAGTTTCTTGTTAGCTTCTGTCCATCCTCCGCTAAAAGATACTCAGGGAATTCTTTAATAATGGTAGTCTTCAATTGTTGTCCCATTGATATCTTCGTATCTTTTTTAACCATCTCCTTCGTCGAATTTTTTCCACTGTTTTTCGTGTCCTTATTTGGTACTACCGTTTTTTGTCCTTCACTGGAGGAATCGCTTGATTTTATATTATTCGTAGTATGACTACTCTCAGAAGGTTTATTTGGAAAAGCCGATAACGCATTTTAGTCTGCCTTCTCTTCATTTCTACTAATCTCCGCTTCCTTTATAGCGCCATTTATGTTGATGTTAGTGTTCGTTGCTATATTACTCATCATCATCATGAAGTAATCAGTCTTACGACTGGTTTGATGAAACCCTCCACCCCTGTCTATTATCCGCCAAACGTTTAATTTCTACATATCTACTACATCCCTTGTCTTGTACGATTTGCTTCATATAACTGGCTCTAGGTCTACCTTTACCAGTTTTACCATTCATTTTCCCTTCCAATATTGTTTTCAATAAACTCTCATGCCGTAATGTGTGTCCTATAAGATTGCTTCTCCTTTTCACGATGTGTTTCAGAAGATTTTTTTCTTCATTTATCTGCTCGAGTACTTCTTCATTTTTGACTTTGTCTATCCATTTTATTCTGAGCATCCTCCTATAACACCACATTTCAAAAGCTTCAAGTCTTCGTTGATCAGTTTTCCCCATTGTCCAAGTTTCGCAACCATATAATGCTGTGCTCCAAACGTAACTTTTCAAGAATTTCTTCCTTACTTCCAAGCTTATATTTTTTGAGCATAATAACTGTCTCTTTTGATAAAAAGCCTGTTTCCCTTGTGCTATTCTTGCTCTTATATCTCTTTCGCTTTTGCCGTTCTCTGTAATTATGCTTCCTAGATATTTGAATTCTTTCACCTGTTCAATTGTCTCGGTATCTATTTTGATTCTCGTTCTTCTAGCTGTTTTCGCTGCTGTACACATCATGGATTTTGTTTTGTCTTTATTTATATTCATACAATAGTTTTCCAATAATATTGTTCTCATGGTGTTGAGAATATTTTCTAACTCAGTACTACTCGTGGCCAATATAGCTATGTCATCCGCGAATCTCAACATACTCATATTTTCTCCCTGAATCTGTAATTTCGATTCAATTTCCTCCTTCACTTCGTTCATTGCTTCTTCTATACAGGGTGGGGCATTCAAAGTGTCGCGGGCGTTTTTTCCAAAAATAAAATGAGATACGAGAAAATTTTTCGGGCAAAAATTGTAGGGTATCGAGGGGGACATCCGATGGTGGCCTTGGCTTTGACCTCAAATCTCATCTTCAAGGGCATTCTGAGGTCAACTCTTGTTTTTTGAATAGCATCTCATATTTTTTACTGCAGATTTGGATTCTAGGTCAAAAACCAAGAAACTTTTGTCTGAACCATTTTCCTGAAATCCGCAAAGATGGTGCTCTAATCGATATTGTTCCATACTGAATCTGACATCAGGATAACTCGAAAACGAAGGGTCTTGGAGGAGAATGTTTCGGACAAAAGTTGTCTGATTCCAAGGGGGACCCCTTGAACTGAAACGGAGGTGATGGGGTATAACAGACAAAACACAACACATTTCAATCGTCTACATCACTTGGATAATTTTAATGCAGTAGATGCTCAAAATGATGGCCTTCGACTTCAATACACATTTCAAAACGTTTTACAAAAGATTGCTGAACTCGTGCTAAAATATCTTCATTGATGCTCGCGCATGCATTGATGATTCGTTGACGCATATTCTCAGGTGTAGTCGGTGCTTGTTGATAAACTGTATCTTTTATGTATCCCCATAAAAAAAAATCTGGAGAAGTAAGATCCGGAGAATGATCAGGCCAATGAACTGGTCCACGACGTCCTATCCATCGTCCAGGATAATCTCTGTCCAATATTTCTCGAGCTGTGACTGCATAATGGGATGGACAACCATCGTGTTGATACCACATATTCAATCGTTCCTGAATAGGTATGTCTTCAAGTAATGTTGGAAGTACTTGATCTAAGAAATGTCTGTACTTCTCTCCATTTAGCGTATCTGCAATGAAGTACGGTCCAATTACTCGAGATCGAAAAATACCACACCAAACATTCACAGCCCATTGTCTTTGATGCTCTACTTGACGTAACCATCTTGGATTTTCTGTCGCCCAGTAATGCATATTATGTCGATTTACTTGACCATGATTGGTGAACGTCGACTCATCAGAAAATAATATGTTGATGAAGTTGTTATTGTGCATTTGCGCCAGACCCCATCGACGAAACTGTACACGATTTTCGAAATCATCACCGTGAAGGTCTTGATGCAAACAAATGTGATACGGATGGAATTTGTGACGTTTCAGTATTCGAAGAACACTTCTTCGAGAAATTCCCGAATGGAGTTCAATTTCACGAGAGCTCACGTGTGGATTATTGGCTACTGCAGCTAGTACATTAACTTCCGCATTTTCTCCGCTAACAGTTCTCATTCGATGTCGTTTTTCCCTTGTAACACTTCCCGTTTCTGAGAATAATTTTGTAATGCGTTGAAAATACCTAATGGATGGCGTTGTTCTTTCAGGAAATCGTTCTGCATACAAGTCATATGCTTGTCTGAGGTTCTTATGCACTTCACCGTAAATGTAGATCATATCGATCTTTTCAGAAACCGTGTATCGGATATCCATGATTTTCAATTTGTCATAAACCAAGTAATAATCAAATGTAACTGACAAACTGACTTTCAAAATCGTGAATTTTCACTGAACCCCGTCGTTTGTTTACATCGCGTGAGCTCTGAATGGTGGTAATGTAGACGATTGAAATGTGTTGTGTATTGACAACTTTTGTACGAAACATTCTTCTGCAAGACCCTTCGTTTTCGAGTTATTCGAATGTCAGATTCAAAATGGAACAATATCGATTAGAGCGCCATTTTTGCGGATTTCAGGAAAATGGTTCAGACAAAAGTTTCTTGGTTTTTGACCTAGAATCCAAATCTGCAGTAAAAAATATGAGATGCTATTTAAAAAACAAGAGTTGATCTCAGAATGCCCTTGAAGGTGAGATTTGAGGTCAAAGCCAAGGCCACCATCGGATGTCCCCCTCGGTACCCTACAACTTTTGTCCGAAAAATTTTCTCGTATCCCACTTTATTTTTGGAAAAAACGCCCGCGACACTTTAAATGCCCCACCCTGTATATAAATTCAACATCAGTGGCGATAATGAGCATCCTTGTCTCACCCCTCTTCTTATTTGTGCTTCCCCTTCCTGACCCTCTATGTCTATTATTGCACTTTGATTCTTATATAATTCGTATATTATTCTTCTATCTTTATAATTCATTCCCACCTTCTTCAGGATCGCAAACATCTTCTCCCAGTCCACATTATCGAAAGCCTTTTGTATATCTACAAAACCTATGTACACAGATTTCTTCAGCGCTATCCTTTTCTCTATTACTGCCCTGAGTGCTAAGATTGCTTCTCGCGTTCCCCTATTTTTTCTAAAACCAAACTGATCCTCTGCCAATCTACTCTCTATTTTATTTTCCATCCTCCTGTATATAATTTTGGTCAGTATTTTCGAAGCATGTGAAGTTAAACTGATCGTTCTGTAGTTCTCGCATTTGCCTGCCCCTTGTTTTTTCGGGATAGCGACAATTTTATTCTTTTGGAAATCTTCCGGTACTTCTCCTTTTTCGTACATATCTCTAATCAATTCGAACAGTGCGTCGCGAGTTCCTTCACTGGAGGCTTCTATAAGGTCCGCACTTATGCCATCTATGCCTGGCGCTTTATTATTTTTCAATTCTTTCGAAGCCTTGTCGAATTCTGATCTCAATATCGAATCTCCCAATTCTTCCTCATGTACATCCTGCTCCTTCTCTAATAGTGCTATATCATTGTTTCCTCTATACAAGTCTTCCAAATGATTGATCCACTGTTCTATTTTCTCTTCCGTTCTTATCAATTGTCGTCCTAGAGAGTTTCTAATCTTATTGCTTCTAGATTTCATTTGTCCGAAAAATCTTTTAATAATCCTATATGCTTCATCTATTTTTCCTAAATGCAATCTTATTTCTATTTCCTGACATTCCTCTTTCAACCACTGTTCTTTTGCTTTCCTTGATTCTCTTATTATTCTATTTCTCAATGATTTGTATCGTTGCTGGCCTTCTCGGCTATCATTATTCTTGTATTTTCTTCCCTCATTTATCAATTCTGAAATTTCTCCCGTTATCCATGGGTTTTTAGCTTCTACTCCATCATTCTTCAAAATCTTATCCGCACATTCTCTTATATTCCCCTTCATCTTTGTCCATCTCCTCTCTATTCCCAAGTCTTTCTCTTTTTGATCTCCCAATTTTTCATCCAACATTTTCTCGAATGCCTCATGTGTTTGTTTTTGCTTGAGGTTCTTCAAATTCCATCTTTTCTGCATTTTCCTTTTCTTCTCCAGAGATTTGAGTTTCAGAGAACATTTCATCATCAACATATCATGATCACTATCTATATCTGCACCGGGATAAGTTTTACAGTTTTTCACTTGGTTTCTAAATCTTTGTTTCACTAATATGTAATCAATTTGGTATCTTGCTGTATCTCCTGGCATTTTCCAAGTGTAGATTCTTCTTGGATGATTTTCGAATAAAGTGTTTGTGATAACCATCTTATGATTTTCACAAAATTCGACTAAACGTTGTCCTCTATCCTTCCTCCTCCCTAACGCGAAATCTCCTATAATATTGTCCTCTTTTCCCTGTCCTACTACCGCATTCCAATCCCCCATCACTATCAAATTCTCTTCTCCCTTCACATATTCTATCACTTCTTCTATTTCTTCGTACGTTTTTTTCAATATCTTCCTCCGAATATGCAGATGTGGGCATGTATACTTGGACCATGACTGTGTCTACCGGTTTTGTTCTGATTCGAATCATCATCACACGTTCATTATGTTGCAAATAATTTTCTATTCTATTTCCCACTCTTTTATGCATTACAATTCCTACACCTGCTTGACCGTTCTTTGATTCTGTATGAATTATTTTATAATCCCCACTCCAGAAATCGCCCTCTTGTGGCCATCTCATTTCGCTAATCCCCATTACGTCTATATTCAACCTATTCATTTCTAATTTCAAATTTCCTAATTTTCCCGCTTGCCTCAGTGATCTAACATTCCACGCTCCGACTCGAAGAATGTTGTTCCTTTTCCCTATCCTATTCTTCGGTTTTCGTTCCTTGCTGATGAAGCTTCCTCGAGCAGCCTCCACCCGGAGATCCGAACGGGAGACTAGTTCACCTCCGGAATATTTTACTCGAGAGAACGCCATCATGTATTTATTAATTTGTTTGTTTGTTATTGTTACATAATATTCCAGGTTAGGAAAAAGGTTTACTGTCCTTGGTATTTTCCGTTTTCATTAATTTTGCATAACTAACCGCAACCTCCTCCTCACTTGAATCTCCAGTAAAAATTTCCCGCGCTTCCACTAGTCGTGGGTAGTTTGCGTCAATTCTCATATTAGTTTGATACGCTTCATCGTTGTACGTCGGTTTTTTATCTTGCCTGTTGCACTCCTTGAACATCTTGTACATTTTTTCAACTTCAAAAGGTGTGTCGTTATGTTGCGCATACTTTTCCATTACCCATTTGTTATTAACGTACTTCTTACATTTCAAACTAATTGGAAGATGTTTATCCCCACAATTAATACATACTGTTGTTTCAGTACATCTCTCGTTCGGGTTATCTGCTCCACCTCCTTTAATGACATGTTGATCTTTTGCACAGTTGATACATATAGCAGCTTGCTTACAATCGTACCTTAAATGTCCATAGTTGAAGCAATTATAACACATTTTCACCTTTTGTATGTGAGGATGAACCTCTTAGCCTAATAATCCATACAGATGAATGTGTTTGGGTAAGCTATCTCCTTCGAAAGTAAGTGAAACATTTTCAGTGGGAACTTTCTTACGTACATTATCTTCGTTCACATTTTTACATCCTTATTTTGTCTAATATTTCAATGTCGCTATCAAAATCTATTTGCTCTACAGGAAAATCAGCATCAACTCCCTTTATAATACCCTTTCTACACAGATACCTATAAGGTATATATGCACAAAGTCCCATAGCTTCCAATCCCTTGTTTTCGACTAGCTTATTCGCATCCTCGTAGTTAGTGAAGTTTAGTCCAATTTTTTTAGATCCCAGATCGACAGTTCCGATCCCTCTATATCCTAAGCTGGATAATCTTGAGCATATATGAAACAAATTTTTTTCTTGATTCTTTCAACGAATTTATCTTTGACAACGACTTCGACTCTGTGCAAACTGGAACTGTATTGCCGCAGGTACCGTTTCTTATCATTCTCTCCCATTTTTCTCCCTCTAGTAGCTTCATTCACTGGGATGTTAATACTATCTGTCTCGTTTCTTTCTTCATTTTCGGTTTTTCCTTCCCCCGAGTGAGTTCTCTTTCTATTGATATAACTTTCTATTTCCATCCCAACTCTTTTAGCATTATGGGTTGAATTATTTTGGCTAGCGGAGATTTGCTGATCTTCTTCTATCAAGTCATTCAGGGAATCCGATATTATTTGATGGTCAACCAGAACTTCAACTTTATTAGCATCTTCCATAAAGAAGATAACCTCCTCAGAGGTTATACCTCCTTTGTCGTATTCTGCAAAATAAATTCATAACTCCAACCACTCAATATTATATTTGGTTATACAATGAGTGTCCACGAAAGCTTTCAGTTTAAACTCGAATCACTTTTACACTTGTATACTATATTTTATATCAAGGATAAAGAAGCCTTTCAAACACGTGTCGTTATTCCGACCTCTCGACGCTGATCCGTGGGTTATTTTGTGTCCACTACAGGTTATGGTCTCAGAGAGATATATGTGAAGGAGTACAATGGAATAGTGGTCCAGGATGGTTTTTGTTCACTTTCAAAAGGTAAAATCGGAAACCTTCGATAATTCCAAGGATTTTAAATCGATGATTGAATTACGAACCGAATGGAAAATCAAGATATTGCGAACAAACAATGGGAGTGAATTTTGCCATAGAGAATTCGAGAATTCTTGTCGTGTCAATGGTATTATTCACCAAACCTCCACTTCATATACACCACAGCAACATGGGTGAGCGGAAAGGATGAACCGAACGTTGGTTGAAGAAGCGAAATGTATGTTGTTCGATGCAAAGCTTGAAAAGTCGTATTGGGCTGAAGCGATCAACATGGTGATATATATTGTGAATAGATCGGTGAGTTCAGCTCTGAATGGAGAAGTACTCGCAGAAATTTGGAGTAGAGCGAAAATGGATTTATCTCAACTCAAGATTTTTGGATCCAAGGTCATGCTTCATGTCCCCAAAAAACCTCGTCAAAAATCGAAACCAATAATTTTTATTGGTCATAGTGACACAACTGAGAGTCATCGATGTTCCGATATCAAAACAAGATAACTTGTGGTCAGTCGTGATGTGACATTCTACGATACAATGAGTATTTTCATTGGATCTAACCAGGAGAATCCGGATTCAGTGCGGGAGTTCAAGAAACAGGGGAGTTTTGAAAGAGTAGACGATGAAGAACTGACCGATGATAGTGTAAAGTTTGAATCAGCTTAAAAACCCGCTCATCCAATAGTGAGGATGCTTCAGATCATTCAAACGAGGCAGAGGCCACGATTTTCCAGCCGAATGATATCGAGACATGAAAACCCATCAAGAAAAACGAATGCGCTGGAATACTTGGATGATTGTGTGACTTACAACGTCGGAATCACAACCGATGATGAACCTCTTACCGTAAAAGAAGCACTCCCGAATGAAGACCATGAGCTGTGGAAGTAAGGTATGGATGGAGAATATTAAACACTTGTCAAGAATAATACTTGAATGTTCAAAAATTTGCCAGATGATCGGAAGTTATCAAGTCGGAATGGGTGTTCAAAATTGAGAAGAACACAGATAAATTCATCGTTCGACATGAGGTGCGACTTGTGGCAAAAGGATGTTCACAAAGTTATGATATGGATCACAACAAAACGTACCGCAGACAACACAAATTATTCCGTAAGAATTCGTTTTGGATACTGTGACGTGATATCTTGTCACAGAGAGAATCGCGGGGTGGCGCCGCGCACCATCGCTAGAGTTGTCATGTCATCTGCGCACACTTTAGTTCGCTAGAGAGGACACTACTGTCGCTTGCTCACACGAGAATCGGGAACACATTTCCCCTCCTCCTCCAATCCCTGTCCTTCTATGTTTTGTCGAGGTTTCCTGCCCCGAGGAGGCAATGCCTTCTGCCACGAGGTGATACGGCGGTCCCTTACGACCGGAGGACGATCCACCAATCATGGCAGTTCATCTTCTCTCACCCCAGGCCAACCAACAGCGGAGGAAGGAACGCCCTCTATCGCCCTCTCGTCAAGGCCGTCAACCCGAGGGGGAGAAGCAAGACGCATGCGCCGTCCAACATGCCCCTATATGAGAAGAAGAAACGGACGAGAGAGACGACCCGAACCCCGACACTTCCTGTCACTCTTACACAGGAAAAATCAGCCAATTGGAGAAGGATAGAACCCCCGTCCCACTTATACCGACACTCACCCAACGGCCAATCAGAGACTATCACCGCCTGAACCAATGAAACGAGCTCAATAGGCGGGCTCCAACGGAAAGGCACCGACGGGGTTCCGTGTATCAATTTGCGAACTCACCCGTCGGTGAAGAAGAAAAAAAGGCCATCTTGGATTTCATTTCTCGTGTGACCAAGCTCTCGTGACGTTCGTGAGAAAACTTTTTTGGGTAAAATCTTGGAATACGGTGAGTGTATGGTGCCACCGGGGTTTAAATCTGAGTCACGCATTGGTAGCCGCATCCGCCAAATTTTGTTCCGGAGTGAGAGTGCCAGTGTGGTGGATTTTGTTTGAGTGAAGAATCGAGTCGAAGTTTTCCTTCTCGTGGCATCCTCCACGTGCTCCCTCGTTGGAATTTCCCTTCGCCCGTAGTGTTTGTTCCCTAGAATCACCCCTTCGTCCGATTTAGCCCACCCTCGTGTACTATTTTATGGTCGCGGTTTCCCTGAGCCCTCCCTTCGTTTGATCAATGTGAACGGCTTTGTCCGTGTAGAGTTGTCCCTCGCGGTCGTGCCCTCCGTATTCTCTCGTTTCCCTGTGTTTCCTTGACTTGTTTACAACTTCAATAACTATTGTATCGCCCCTTCCCACGACCAGGTCGTGTAATTTGTATGAGATTATCAAAATATATGTATTGTGCCGAGCCCGTCGAAGTTGAAGTATTATGACGGACTCGTCAGGAAATACAGTAACCTGCAACAAATAAATAAAATTAATACAACGTTCTTTAGAAGTGTAGTATGGAAACGACACAACCTCACCGTAACCACATTACTGGCGATGGGGTATAATCCTGCTCCCTCGTCTCACCAGTCGTTAAAGATAAACCTGTAAATGGATTAGCGGTTAGAAAAAGGGGTTGAATAATTCAAAGTGATTGAATAAAGATAAAGTTAGCATACCTCCCGTAGTCACCATCTAGTCCAGTGCTGGTGACCCGAGGGAAATTCAATCCGAAAAATAAAGTGAATTAATAAAAGACATTAAAGAGTGAGAGTAAGATACATTGCTTACCACACGGAGGCCCAAATAGTCACCTGTAAGTAACAATATTATCGGATTAAAAGCATGAATAAGAAAATGCGTATTGTACATATAAACTATAGGTTACCTGAATATAAATCATCGCTAGGAAGATTTCCGGGTAATTTCGGCTCTAGAAACTTCTTCTCACCACAAGAGAGAGATTTTACACACAACACTCGCGATATTACACTTCCGAAAAACCCGACGCGAAAAGGGATGACAGGTTATAAACAAACCTGGTCGTCCATATTGTTTTTCACGAGAACTCACCGCGCATGTGCAGGGTGTGCTTAGAGCGATCATCAAACGAGACAATCGATAGTATCGAGGCCGAACCTAGTTTACGCGGCAACCGATAGGTGTCGGAGTCGCCCGCGACTCGAAATTAATTCAAACCGGGAATAAAAGGAGGTACCCGAGAGGTATTCTTCACTTCACTATCCCGATCGTAAATCCGCATCAAACGGTGATCTTGCAAGGTGAGAGAATTGCTCCACTAAGCAAAGCGATAGTTAAAGTCCGTTGAGTGCGTGCATCCAACGTTAGCTAGGCTTCGATTCAGGACCGGGGGTGGTCAGCTGGAAAGAAACCGCTGCCTCAGAGTAAATGCTGGTTAGGGCACTACATGACGGGGATGGTAATAATACTCCTACGTCATTAGGGCCAAAATCCAGCCCATGGGGTTAGATAGCAGCCACCCTCTCACGGCTGAAAATACTGTGGGAAGACAAATGATTTGACCTTTCCGTTAGATCTTGGACGGATTCCTTCCGAATCCCTTAGGGCTCTCAATAGCCAATTAGCTTTCAGGATCTCCAGATCTGCAACGTGATCGGTCTCCTTCCGAGACGCACGTTCGCCTTGTCATTGGCCGAAGTCTAGTTTGTCACTAGGATAACTCTGGACTTTCGAGCCACGCGATTGGCCCGCGAGTAATCGGTCGTTCACAATCGCTGCGCGTATCATTCCGTTGGAACCGCGCCTTGTAGAGTCACCGCGTAAGAGTCAGTACGCCTTGTTTCCGTTGGATCCGGTCAAATTTCCAACCAAATAACGTCTTCGCGCAGACCACGTGTGCACACGTTAGGAACAGTTGACTTAGGGTTCTTAAACTATTAAAATTTCCTAGTTTATATGATATTGTCAAATCTTACTTTACTTTTGTCTTTGTTTACACGCGAACTGACCAGTTCGAATCTTTTGTAAAAGAAGAGTGCTTCAATAAATGTCAATTTCTTTGGTTAAAATTTAAACACTTGTCTGGTTATTTTAATGTTAATCGTCTGTGACCCGCGTTCCTCAACCTAGAAAACCCGAACCTTGGTCTTCCGACGAGCGGAAGGCAAATTTGGGGGTAAATTTTCGAATTTACGATATCTTCACATATCAACGCGTCAGGGTCTTTGAAACGAAACGTCACGGTATAAGTGGTAACACGTGTGCAACCTCAATTCGAAATTCTACATTTTTGTTAATTGAATTCAACCCACCCCCTCTCCCTGAGCTTCCCCTTATCCCTTAACCCCTTCATAATCATCGTGGACATATTACTTGTTCTCCCTCAATATATTTCAGGCGCCGCTGTTGGCAATAAATATCCACGACAGGTGTCGTGGAGGCGCTCAACACTTCATACGCTTTTGTGTATGGGTTCAGGAGATACCAATCACAATACCAAGATTTTCAAAACAGTTTCCCATGAATATCGGAAGTATTCAAAACGTATTCATACGAAATTCGATGAGGATACCTGTTTTATCCGTCTAAAACTGTTCATGGCGATATTCAATTGGGATACCATATGCATCCGCAAAGAGTTTGCTTTCACAACCAATTGTATCCACAACACAGTTCCAGAAGAAGTCATGTTGAGTTTCAATCAAACATTTGTGGCATACATTGTGCACGATGTCAATTCATGGATTGTTCCCAGATGGCAAACAAGAATGTTTTTTTGAGCTTCCTTTGACAGAATACTTGAATATTCAATCAATAATTGCTAACAACATTGATAACTTGTCACATTTTTGTACACGGAGAGGAATTTCGTATCATAGGAGCCTCCCGAAGTAGCTGATCCTGATCCGGATCACTTTTCCAGCTTTTTGATTGGTTAAAAAGTGATCGGATCAGGATCAACTACTTCGGAAGCCTCCATGAATTACCAGACTTCATAGCGAATTGAGGACATCTTAGTATTTTGAGGTTATGTGCCAAATAAGCTTCATACAAATATCAGATTTCCTTGTATATGCTCATAAAAATATTCCACATTGCAAAAGGAAGTCTAGTACTTTGTGGTAGCTTGGTTCGGACATAAACTCAAAATATTGGTATATCCCTAGCTCACGATCAAGCTGGGTAATTTATTATAGAAAATTTTTCTCAGCGTGATACCCGTGACAATTGATAATTGTGATCAATTCAAATCATAATTCAAACTTATCAACATTGTGAATCGGAATTCTGATTTACGATTTCATCCAAAATAATAACTCCAAGCGATTGAAGTTTACTTTGGGAAGTTAGGGGGTTTTGAAAGAAAAGCGAATGGCATTGAATGATCAATTTTTCCCATTTAAACTTTATTATTACAGCAGACGTTCGATTCTCCTCTGCCTGGCCTCTCTTTTCAATCCCCTCCCCTTTCATTGGGTAAAAAGAGAGATCAAGCGGAAAAGAATCGAACGCCTACTGTGAGAGGAAAAATATATTTCATTGAACATCAATTTTTGGTGCTTAACATAAATCTTTACATCCCGAAGGATGAAATCGAATGATTTCACATCCACATACAGGGATAAATAAATAAATAAATATATATATATATATATATATATATATATAATCATGTAACAGCTTCACAAATGTATCATTGGCATCACGTATAAAGTGTTTTCGAATCTTATACAAAGTGCCGTCCGATGTACCAACTGTACATCCCAAACTTTCAATGATGAAATTTATGCACAATATACATTCCTAGAGGATCAAAACAAACAGGATATAAAGGCATATTACTTTTACCATTAAATCCGTGACCTATAATCACAATTGAATGAGATTTTTCAAATATATGAAGAACGAGTACGATAGTTCCATCATGTAATATACAAGTATTATTTGGTTTCCGGTCAGATAATATGAAATTCTCAAATCGCAGGAAATGATGTCCGTCCGTGTATCCGAAAGGTGAATTTTTCCTTTTTGGTGATGATAAGAATGGATATGTATAATTGAGTTTAGGTTTTCGCATATTTATCCTCGACTTTTCAATCAATCTGTTGTAGATTTGAGACAACGGTTTTTCATGTTTCCTCAGCAAACGTTTAATGAACTGCATGTGATTTTCGAAAGGAAATGCACTGAATTCCTCCAAAGCACCAATTTTGCGGACGTCCTGTGGTCAATGTATGAAATTATGGACGTTGTATACTAGATATTTCGATCTCTACAAAGTTTTGAATTCAGAAACTAAATTCAGCAACAACCTTTGCGCTTCACTCCAGTTCTCCATAAAATTCTCATAGCACAATTCAATTTATCAAAATGTGCCGCATAAGGAGGTGGTAAGGATTTTTGAACAAGGATTGGTCCCAAGTATGAAAGAAAAGTCCGAAATTCTGTTGCCTTCCATCTGGGAAGGTCATTCAGACCTCTCGGTCATCTAACAATTTCTCTAGGCAGATACGGTGATAAACTGAGTAAAGCATCAGAAAATTCTTTGATTTCTCTAGCTGACAGTCTTGGAGCACGATGAGTATTCAACCATGACGTGAGCAAAGTTTTCATGACCCCAAGATACACCAAATGCATTGGGCTCAAGGAAACTGCTCCACCAGATTTATATTTGTTTCTTGAAATAATGAAACACCACGATGAAATTCCTCTTGTGTTTTGCTTCTAAAATTTTCATTCGTTCGCAGAGCAGCGTTTTCTGTTAAAAATGTCATACGGTGATCAATATAATCATCCTCTAGCATACATTTTCCACAACCAAAAGTCCCGATCAATTGTGACGAGCACTGCACCATAGATCGGGCTAGACTATCACAAATGACGCATCGTATATCCACTTTATAATGCTGGCCTTTGTAAACAAATCCTTCAAAGTGCAACTTCTTGTATTCTTCGATGAATCCACCCAGGTATTCATTAACTGACGATGGTTTATTTGAACCATGATAAACTCCAATCAAAAGAGGTTCAGAAAATTTCTTTTCATTGATCATTCGTACTTAAATAGGCCATAAAGTTGTCTGAGAAGATTTTGACACTGGTAAGCTATCTATATTAATGTTTATTTCAATTCCATTACAAGTCATTTCCACGAATGAAATACTATCCTGTACGGCGTTTTGTAATCCGTAGCGAAGGTAACTGCCATTCCCACACGTCAGGATTTCAAGGAGTATTTAATAAAACTCTTGGATCAGAGGGTGAGTTGTTTATATTGTGTTGTGTTGAAATTTGTAACAATATTATTAAATGAGTGTGTGGAATGTTACATTGTATGGCCCATATTGCAATGTCACTCCGGAGATTTCGCTGCGTAGGTACATCATTGTAATCCTCTCCTTCATTTTCTATGTCTGTTCGACTGAAACTAACGTATTCGTCTTTTGATGGAACATAATATTCATTATCATCCCCAGAAATGCTATCACTTCCATCTCAAATAGGCAACGAGTGAGAGGTGAAGGTTCTGAATTATCAATATCGACATTTGAGTGATCAGACTTCATTAATATTGGTTGCTCGCTGGATTGTATCTCGATCGTTACTGAGAAAGTAATTTGATGATAATATGCGATAATGGATGTCCAATATCATCATTATTCTTTTGGATGATATGAATCAATCAGTTTTATGCGAATCCCATTTAATACAAGTAAATGCATAAAAGATGTATTGAAAAATCCAATTCTTCAGAATGATTTGGTGAAAATGAATTACAGATGTACAAAGTGATTCTGGAATGTGAATAAAGTAATAGTTCGTGGATAGAATCATGAGCCCATGTACACTGAGAAAAATGAGATGTTCTTAGTACCATACACAGTAAAAAGTAAATCTTAATTCCATGATCGACTGATTTTCAGATGAGGCTCAAAATCAGCAATGTTACGATTTCAGCCGTAATATGGGATGAAAAACAGTTATGGCCGTATTAAATTCAATTGAACCAGATAATATGCTGATTATCAGCAATGCATATCTTATAGGCAGCCATGTAGAGTTTGATGGATAATTCAGTAAAAAATATCTGAAAATAAGATTAGAATTCTTTCATTTTCAGTGTTACAATTGTTTATACGTACACATATATATTTGCATATAATTAATGACAGTTTCAACTCAGTCAAATTATTTCAGGTTTTTTATTTATTATTCAAGGTGTCTACACGGAAAAAATACTCCGGTTAATATGGACAGCAAGGATTACTGCTATTTTAACCGGAATTCTAGTTAAATGAATCAAGTCTCCGGCAAATTTAACAAGGGCTCCGGTAAATTCAACAAGAATTCCAGTAAAAGTCACAGATATTCCTTGCTGTCCATATAGTAACCGGAATTCTGGTAAAATTAACAGTTCATTTTTTTCCGTGTAACAAATTCGGTAGCAGTTTGTAATATCACTTTCGTAAAAGCTTGTTATTGGATTTTCCGCACTGTCAATGGATTTTTTATGTCGACACTTTCACTTCAACATTACAACACAAATTGGAATTAATTCAAACTTTCGGGGGTATTCACATTTTCACTAATTCTCAGTTCCCGTGAAATGTTTTCCAAATTTATTTTCGACTCCACACTACACATACCATCAAATTATACTATTATGAAATTATTTATCATATGCGTCGATCGAAACGGTACCGTGGCGAAGTGGTTAAACGCAAAGGACTAGGACAGGTTATTCCAGCAACAATGTGGGTTCGAATCTCCCGATGAGGGTTAAAGATGTTCAATCTTCAAAAACTACGATCATGATATCATTGAATAGTCAACAAGTGAAGTGAATAAATTCACACAACAGGGAACTTTCATTTTGCATTCTCCGAATAAACACAAACAACTTCCTCATCGTCGATAGGTAACGCTATGTTGAGAAGAACAAAACAAAAAACAATGGACGAACCCATTTATCAGGAACAATTCGCTTTGAATTTCAGTTCAAAATCAGTTTTAATTTCAGTTCAATAGGGATCAATGTAAGCTGTATTCTTGTTTGAGTTTGAGAAGGTTTTCCAGTAGCTGACTTTAAGTCTGATGAGTCTTCTTTCGGCTGCATCTTGAATTCAGCTTATATTTTAACTGAAATCAAGTTTTTCTTTTTACCGTGTACTTCCTAGCGAGAGAAGAGTTTGGGCACGGGGTTTTTTTTGTTGCAATCTTCATACTATATTACATACAATTATCACTGTCGTTGCTGTGAGTGATATAGAGTCAATTGAGTGAGACGATTCCACGATTGTGTTGCAAATTGAGATCGTATATAACAAAAACTAGGATTTTACAGCTTATAGTCTGAAGATTGTGATATATTTCTACTTTATACTAATCATGGTACTTCAAGATAGTTTTTTTCTCAGTATAAATATACAGTCAGCATTGGAGACATGGACAATGCCTCATTCAGTTATTATACACTCTCCCAAAACCAATGGACATCCTGGAAGCGACAGATAGCATAAACGGAAGTGAACAAATTTTAGCTTTAGAAAATGCTAGCAAATGCTTGATGTTGGATTTATACACAAAGTAAGTTGATTATTAAGGTAGTGAGTGCCAATATTGGCTCCTCCAATGATCAATAAGTACTACGCTGCAGGAATTCTAAATTTCCCTGCTCATATATCAGATAGTAACCAACTGACAAAATCAAAAACCGCATAGAAGCAGATAGAAACAGATTGACTTTGAATGCGGTTTTTGTCCTTTTCATCGGTTCCTATCCGATTTTCAGAACAGAGTATCCTGTACTTCGGTATTTCCACTTAATCTCATTGTATATCCATCTATAACATTCAATCAGATTCGGACATATCATATTGTTCAATAATTTGCTATTACTTACCACTTGATTCAATTTCATTCACCGCGTGAGTCACTATTTGATCATTACTGCATTATGTGGATGCATTTTCAGGAATTTCATCTCTGTTCATATCCTCATCGAATTCATCTGATGTTCTGTCTGCTCCTTCTTTCCCTTCCTTTCTTTGAGCAGCTAGTAGACGACCAACATGTCGAGCCGATAATTCAAGAAATTTTTTTTTGTTTTGGCATCACGGAATCTAAAAAAAACCTTCACCTTGATTCACTGCTTCATCAGAGTTCCAATAATTCCTTCGTCTTTCAAATAATTTATCCTCAGTAATCACTTTCGTTGGAGTGTCTCTTAGAAGGTTCTCAATTTTCAGGAAAAATAAATTTTTGAAAGAAACACACGGAAAAAAACGTTTTGAATCAATTATTTCATCAAATTTTTTGTTGTAGCAGATTTTGGAAATTCGATTCTTGATTATCCATTCATACTCGTGCTGGGGTTGCAAACACTTTACGTGCATTATATCGTTGAATTTTGGATCGTTTATTGGAACGAAATTTGAATTGAGGATGGGAAAACATGTTGTATCATGAACACTGCTTCGTAGAATTCATGTTTGTAGATAAAACATGTTATGTAGAAATGATATGGAGAAATCATAATTGTTCATATTTTCAGGTTTTTCAACATTCGATTATTAATTTGTTTCAATCAACGATTCAAATCTCAATGACGTACGTGGATTTCGATTTAATGTGATACCTTAGCATATATCAGGGGCTATAAACTCAATAGGCGATCAAGCAGAATTTACGCTACTCATGTAACGCTATTATTAACAAAAATTCTGGAATGCAAAAAACAAATGGTACTGAAGATGAAACCATTGAGGATGTCAATAATTTATATTCCAAACATCATCTTACCATCAAAACAGCCTATTATTGAAAATTCTAAATTGAAAAAAATGGACAATTTGTCTCATCTCAAAAAAGTACGGAATAAAAACTATTTTGCCAAACCAAGATTAGGCTCAAAGTGTAGACCTCCTCCATGAAGTGTGGGAATTTACTCCAAATTCCATAGTGGAAATTTGATTTTAGGAAGAAAAAGTGACCCAAGCAGCACAACCACATACATAGAAGATTCATAGAATGTTTTTATTAAGTACATTTCGTACAGCTGAATTCGTCCCAAGTATCTTCACAGTACGTCCACGGGAATGAACCTTCTATGAACATGCAACGTACTGTTTTTGGCTGAACCAAATGAATATAGGTGGCACATCAACAGTATTCCACCAGCATTGCTGCTTGGGGAATATCACTCCTACAGAGTGAATTATCACTCCATTGAATTCGAATGACTACTCTTGCTCCCTAGAGTTACCATGGAGTGTGCGAGTACCCAATTCCATCAAGTGCTTATCAGACCGGTTGGGTCCGGTTCCTTCAAGCACCCGAGGGTTCTGGGTCCTCAATTCAAATTGATTAATCTAACTAGTTACAGCTCATCAAAATGGTTATACATTGAAAGGAAAAAAATGTGAAAATTACAATCATTATTGATGAAGTAAAGATATTGGGGACAATGAAAGATAATCGCTCAACATGAGTTCAGTAAATTACTATAGCGATTGGTATAGTATATTACTATAGTTGAATACATTCAACTGGTAGTTGTATGCTCATGGCATATCCCAAGTATATTTATGTGTGGAAATGGTAACGACTTGGTACCGCTACCTAGTAACAGTGGTACCGCTGAGGCAGTGCTACCTTATCAATTGAATTTCATATATGTTATGGTAGTGAGCAGTATTCAAATGCTGAAACCGCTACTCACGTTACTGACGTAGCACTGGTAGTAAAAAAAATACAAATCTGGAAGCACTTTGCTGGTTGGAGTACATTCACAAGTGCTGAATTTTCTTCCAAGCGTCTACAATGGTATTTGTAGCATTATGAAATGATATAAAATTCTATACATTGATTAATAAAGAGTTGGACGGATAGAAGATAGAAGGGTAGATACACTGACAAAATCAGTACAAAGAACATATGATACATTGGTGTCCTTACCAATTTATTTTCCTATGGAGATGCCCATGATACGAGGGTGGATTGATAAGTTTCCGGCCTGACCAAGAAAAACAACGTTTTTAAGAATTTTTTTTTTTTATTTCTCAACATAATCTCCTCCAAGGCTGATACATTTCTCATCGCGGTGTTCTAGTCTAGTAATGCCATCTCTATAGACTGATTCGTCAAGCTCCTCAAAATACCCATTTACAGCTTCGATTACTTCTCCATTGTCCGCAAATCTCTTACCGCCAAGCCATTTTTTGAGGTTAGGAAACAGATAATAGTCACTCGGGGCTAGGTCTGGAGAGTAGGGAGGGTGCGGCATTAATTCAAACTTCAGATCGTTGATTTTAGCCATCGCAACGATTGACGTGTGCGCTGGTGCGTTATCGTGATGAAACAAGATTTTTTTCTTCGCCAGATGAGGTCGTTTAATTTTCACTTCGTGGCTCAAACGTTGCAATAAGTCTGCGTAGTATTGACCAGTGATAGTTTCACCCTTTTCAAGGTAATCAATGTATATAATACCTCTTGCATCCCAGAAAACAGTAGCCATAACCTTGTTCGCCGAAAAAATTGTTTTTGCCTTCTTTGGAGTTGGTTCCCCTGGTCCAATCCACTGTTTAGACTGTTCTTTGGTTTCAGGAGTGTAGTGGTGGACCCAAGTTTCGTCAACGGTTACGAATCGACGCAAAAATTCGCTTGGATTACGCTTATACAACGCCAAATTGGCGGTAGAAATGTTCTTTCGAATCAATTTTTGGTCGACTGTTAGCAAACGCGGCACCCATCTTGCACAGAGCTTTTCCATATACAAATGTTGGTGCAAAATATTTTGTACACGTTCATATGACATCTTACAGGTCTCAGCTATCTCACGAACTTTTAATCTGCGATCTTTCAGCACTATTTGATGGGTTTTTTCGATCATATCTGGAGTTGTGACCTCAATGGGGCGTCCTGAGCGAAGCTCATCAGAGGTGCTCACACGACCCTTTTTAAACTCGGAAACCCACTGCTTAACGGTTGAATATGATGGGGAGGATGTCCCCAGTGTTGAGTCCATCTCTTCTTCAATTTCCTTCGGCGTTAACCCCTTCAAATAAAAGTATTTGATGACAGCACGATTTTCCAGCTTTTCCATTTTTACGAAAAACACAGAGGCGTCTTGGTCAGCGTGCTCTCAAAACTAAACTAACATGGCGATCGGACTGAAACTATAGCTACAAGCTATCTAAGGATGGTACTATAGAACGCCACCTCAAGGTAGGCCTAGTGGCGCCATCTCTTGGTCAGGCCGGAAACTTATCAATCCACCCTCGTATGAGGATTGAATACCTATCACTTGTTCGATGTTTGAAAATATTTCTCCGTAATTACTCGCTACTTTTGAAACATTACTGACGAGCAATGCGTAACTTCAATGGTGAATAATTTGTATCTATGTATACTTATGTGCACTGTTGTTACACCGCTATTACTTCAGAGTTACTGTGCATTGAATTCTCAATGAGTTCTATTTCCCAACGTTTTCAAGCAATGAAACACCTGTATTGAACATTTTAACCAATGAAAATCAATACAATTCCCGTTATGATGATCCAGTGGGTATATTGATCCGGCAATAATGAGTGTTTATGGATTTTTCGAACTCTTTCAAAACTCTTGTATCATAAATAGAATAATAATAATATCAAAATATACTTACATAGCACAGACACAACTTTCCGCTGTGACACTTCCAAAACAGTTTATTATGAAATTATAATTCCATACAATCATCATATTGATTTCGAATGAGGATTAACCTTGGTAGTTAAACCTATCGGTGAGGTGTAAGGGTTATGGTTTTACCATCTACACCTATTGTATCGTGCGATTCAATAAAGTGATTTTCAGTTCAGTTCCTATGGGGAAGCATTTGCTTGTTCCCTCACTTTCGAGGAAATCAAACTCACGAAGCACGATAATACTTCGCGACATTGCCACTGGAGGGAACGTCTGTAGTGGAGCCACCATGGGCATGAGATTTCATCACTGTTGGTGAATATCTGGTAATCATTATGAATTTACTAGTGATTTTCTAATCCCTGTGCATTACGGTTTTGTGATATTGGTTGGGATAGTGCTTGGCGCAGGAATTCAATGACGTAGTGGGCGAATAATCGATCCAATTTCCAGCCAAGCAAATTTGTCGAACGAATCTATTGTACTTCCTTTGAGTAGTCCATCGACGTTTCGGAGCACTACGTTTCGCCAAGCACTATCCCAACCAATATCTAGAAATTACCCACATCCGAGTAGATGGGTCCGGATGAAATTTCTTTCAACAACGTTTTCTCTCCTCTACGATTATATTAATTTTGTATCTGGATGAAGGATCGTGTCGATCCGAAACGTCGATCGGCTACTCGAAGGAAGTAAAATACATGCGTTCGACAAATTTGCTTGTCTGAAAATTGGATCGATTATTCGCTCACTAATTCATTGAATTCCTGCGTCAAGCACTATTCCAACCAATATCTGGAAACTACCCACAATCGAGTAGATGGGTCCGGATGAAATTTCTTCCAACAACGTTTCCTCTCCTCAACGATTATATTAATTCTGTATCTTGATAAAGAATCGTATCGATCCGAAACGTCGATCGGCTACTCGAAGGAAGTGAAATAAATTCGTTCGACAGATTTGCTTGGCTGAAAATTGGATCGATTATTCGCCCACTGAGTCATTGAATTCCTGCGCCAAGCACTATCCCAACCAATATCTGAAAACTACCCACATCCGAGTCGATGGGTCCGGGTGAAATTTCTTTCAACAACGTTTCCTCTCCCCTACGATTATATCATTTTGGTATCCTGATAAAGGATCGCATCGATCCGGAACGTCGATCGGCTACTCGAAGAAAGTAAAATAAATTCGTTCGACAAATTTGCTTGGCTAAAAATTGGATCGATTTTTTGCCCACTAATTCATTGAATTCCTGCGCCAAGCACTATCCCAACCAATATCTAAAAACCACCCACATCCAGGTAGATGGATCCGGATGAAATTTATTTCAACAACGTTTTCTCTCCTCTACAATTATATTAATTTTGTATCTTGATAAAGGATCGTATCGATCCGTAACGTCGATCGGCTACTCGAAGGAAGTAAAATAGATTCGTTCGACAAATTTGCTTGGCTGAAAATTGGATCGATTATCCGCCCATTACGGTTTTGTGTTCGTGAACTGCATAATCGCTATTTTCATTCGGAGTACTTCAAATGACACCTGTAATAACGGGTCGGTGATGACAGGTCGAAAATATCTGGTCGAAATTATTTTGTTCGAATGAAATGTTAGTCGAAACAAACAACTGATCGAATCCAAATTCATCGAATGAATCCGAAAGAAAGGGAATCGGATGAAAAAACAATACATTACCTCATACACATACGCATTGCACAATCTACCTCCAGAGATTGAAACACGAACACACCGCTTTCAAATAATCTAACTTGTTATCATACAGCGCATCGTTATAACTAGCAACAACGTCATCCAACCGATCCAAATGCGCTCTCCTCTTTTCACGTGGTGGAGTACCAGGAACCTGATTGACCGCCTGCTGCATTTCAAACTCCTGACAGGACTGTTCCCTCTCAATATTATCGATGAACCTCCGTATAGACGGATGTTTATGATGAAACGAAGTGTTAAAGCCCCGATACCAGCCTTCAACGTCATTGTTTGTTTTCGGCAAATATCATCAGAAACCCGAAAAAACTGATTCCAAAGCTCAACTGGAAAACGGGGACGAACAAACTTCCTCCCCCTACAAAAACACGTATAAATTAATATAAATACACACGACAACATCGTTTGCAAGACACGTTACATACAGCACGACATAATTGTTCGCCACCTGTTAACGGTACCTATGAATTCCTTCTCAAAAGAATCAATGATCATCAACTGTATCAACAAAGATTTCATCAACAACACGGCCGAATAACTCATTCACATCCGACACTGGTACAAAACATAAAGCATCGAGCATTTTGATTTTCCGCGCAAATTCACAATCACGATCGTATTGCGTCTTGAGATGGAATGTACCAAGTTTCCTAAAACCGCAATACTATCACAGAAAATGAAAGAAGCGCGAGTAATATATACAATAATAAATACGTGCAATAATGTATAAATTATGAACGCATTGATATCCACATAAACATTGCTCAAAGTGAGAGAAACAAACATGAATATCAACATCTCCGCAAACAGATATAACAGCATTATACGCGGCCAACTCTGAATCATCAATCATCACTGTAGTTGGTTGGAAATTTTTTCCTAATCCCTTCAAAACTGAGGACATCTCCGTATAACCGCTTCACTTTCCCCAGGTAATAGAGCATACACCAGCGTAACACTTTTACGACCAACCAAAGCATGAATTGTGTAGACTTGAGCAAACAATGGAGAAGTGTTATCGAATGTTCCATCCACAAACCAATGTTTCGCCCGCACTAATTGCCTCACATTATCTTTAGTAGCAAACAATAACACGATTTTCCAACGGTCCACTATCATATGCGAGAAACTCCTCGTTTTTTTCCGATACCCGAAATATTTCAGGAAGCACAATCTCTCCCCTGGACACAGGATTTGACGCGTAATCAGTGCCTTTCCGTGAAACCCGAATTCTCATTTCAACGAAACTTGTTCGGGGCATAAGACCAGCAACTGGCTCTTCGATTCTGGACAAAATATTATTAACGGTGTCATACGGACTTTCATGCGAAGAAGTGGCTTTTTCCTTGATCTCATTCATAATTTCATCCTTTTCCACACGCGCAGCATCTCCCGCATGATCATGATCACCACCATTAACTTGAACAACATTTTCACCATCAGTTATGATACGCACAGGTCACGCCATTTCCTTGAACTTGATGCACCGCTGGTACTTTCGATTACTACATGTTTTATAATCGTAAATAAAAACCCGTGCACATACAAGCGCGGCTTGCCCCTTTCACTCAGAACGTATTCCAAACCCATGGCCCTAAACTTGAACTTTCATACGCCACGTACACGAAACAACTATCAAGAAAATTTGATAACAGATTTGAATTCCTTCGATTTCAATGAGCACATTGTAAATACATCATCAATACACAACAGGACAGCATTGTGTATCGTACAGTACTTTGCAGAGTTTCCACACACACAAAACCATTCGACGAATTCGACCTCTCCAATACACACATCATTCGACGAATAATATTCTTCGCGCAATAGAAGAATCGGCGAATGAAAATTCGACCAAAAACCCTATTCGACCACTCATTCGTAACCCGTAATAACATCATTCAAAGTACTTGGAAATTCCAACGAATTCGCATGTGCTGATGTGAACATAAAATCAATCAACGATGGCCCAAATCAAAACGGTTAGTATACAATATCATATATATTCTGTAGTCATTGCAATCTTGTACTTTTGGAAGGTTATGATATATTTATCATAATATGATTGAATATAATCAAATGGGCGTCTCTGCAAGACATCGATAGACGCAATGCGTACGTACGAACATTTTGGATTGTTTCCTTTTTCAATTATCACGTATAAGACTTTGAATAGTATCTTATGGAATGTATTTTCAATACTCACGGTTAGAGATGTATGTCATAATTTTTAATGGAACATAGATTTTTGTTTCTGTTGAAATTCTTGGAATGGGTAAACCAAATATTTTATTGCCTAACAGCACACTCACTGATTTCCACGTCGCATCTCCGTGGACTCCACGTGGATGAATGGTAGACGTGGATAGAACGAAGATTCCACGTGAAGGCAACGTAGAGGCAACGTAGAGATGTCCGGTGCTGTACGGGTTGAAGATTAAAAAAACAAGTAACTTTTACCCCTTGAAATTTCATTAAAATTAGTGTAGTGTTCATACACTTTTCAACATACATATCATTGAGATTATACCCCAAGAGAACAAGATGGCCGCTAAACGTTCAATAAATAATCAACAAACGTTCGATAAACGTACGAACATTTCTACGTTCAAGGAACATTCAACGAATGTACGTGGACGTTCCACGAACGTTCGGAGATCTTGGTTCTCTTGGGGTAAATTCCACATACATGTACAGCACACCCACCGATGTCTACATCGCCTTCACGTAGACCCAACTTGGACATTACCTAGCTGTGTGGAGTCTACGTCGAGGCGAGGTGGCTGTTGGGTCATGCCTAAAATAAGGCAAACGATCGGCCACATACCTCCCTCCGACTCCTGGACTAAGATCATCCACTCAGGGAAAAAGTGGGAGAATCGTATTCATCGACATTCACTTCCCTTGATCGTGACTCAATTAGTTAGTTCCGCTCTAATATCTCGTCGTGAACCCATGTCCGACTCGTATACAGAAAAACCACGCGGTTCTTACACTCAACGAACGTTCATTTCGTTGGGATTGTTCGGTGACATTGTCTCACCTCCAAGTATTCCGTCAGTAAATAGAAGTCAGTGGATTCTTCAATATCGAGGCTCAGGTCAATTTGACCCCATCATCATGTCTCTGGATCCAGGAGAAGACAGACGTACTCCATGCTCATCACGAGGCGAACATCGAGTGAATCAAAGTGCGCACACGAGTGAAGACTTGGCCAGGGTAGTACAGAACAGTAAGATTAAGATTTCACAACATTTTCTTGTAATTCGAGGGAGTTGTTCCCGATCATTTGTAGATTTTAGTTTGATCAATTATATTTGTTAAACGAACCTGAACTATAATTTTCATTCATTTCGAGACCAAAGGCGAGAGAAGAGTTTCTCCGTTTTTCATACAGTCCGCTCTTCTCCTTTCCCTCTTCGTATAGTTCATTCGAGTTTTCATCTCACGTCTCATAGCGAGTATTCTATCATTCATTTTAAGTCACTATAAACTCACTGTTCATTTTCTAACATCATTTACTTTCTGCTGTCAGCACGGTGAAGGCCGCAACAGTGGCCATTGGTGATTGTTTATAAAACAGCTTAGTATGTGAACGTTATCAGTTTTTGGTACCTATGGTTATTCACGATTATATTATTCGATCAATGTTGCGTTGGTGCCCTTATTCTTAATGAATTCAATCCATCGATGGATCAAAAAATCTTCATAATGGAAGTTCTTTGGTCTATCAATGTCTTGACTTTACAATCATACTAATGTAATGTCATCCTTTCAGGTGAAATATTGGACTTTGATGGAGGAAGACGCGTGCAGTGTAATCCCTACAAATTGGCTGCACAACGATTTAAATCGTACATTTAATTGGCCACCCAAAAACCTCAAATTTCGAAAATCAGAAATGCATATGTATGACTCAGATTCGAGTTGGGAATTACACCAGTACCTGCTTCGATTTGGACCTTTTAGTGAGTCTATTCCAAATATTGAAACGACTTATTCAACAAATGATATAAAATCCTCAAACAAAGGGTCTTCTATTCTTTTCCATCAAGTAGTTACAATAATTATACATATTGTACCTAACATCATCGGAGCAATATTAGTCAAATTTACTCCCAAACGGCATCAATGCCCATAGATGTTCTACACACAATTACTGAAGTATTGATGTTGTAGATGTATTATATAACCGTATATTTATTATTGAGTAGATATATGGAGATTTGTGTCAGGATATTTTATAGTATTTCTACAATACACAATACACATATTCCAGCATCAAAAACCCACTTTGATTATAGCATCACTGGAACGTGCAATTGAAGCGGAGAAAATCTGTTACTTGTCCTCTCATAAGAACACGGATAATGCCATGCAGATCTTCGATGAAAAAAATGATTTGGGAAAAAGAGAATCATTAAAAAAAGACATGTCGATTCATCCGATAGTGAAGAAGGTGATAATTTTCCAATTCCAATGTGAACAGCATATTTTCAAAGTTTGTACTGATTTCAATACAAAATGAGAACTTGACCAATGTCCCAATGACTGTTTGAAATTGATGTATTACATATTCCAAACATTTCATTTCAACACAGAATAAACATCGTCGCACATTAGTTCCCTTGTACTCACTTATTCAAAGTGAAGTGAACGTTTATTGTCTGATTCTCATTCATATGCGCAATATAAATGTCTGAATTTTCCAGATATTGATAAAGTGAAGAAGATAGTGTGGAGAAACTATAAAAAATCAAAAACAGCATTAGATGACAAGCAAGTTCCAGAATTGAATACATCTACAGTTGAACCCATAGCTTTGTCCGAGCAGATGGATAATGGTGAGAC
Organism: Gonatopus flavifemur; assembly: GCA_018340375.1. Taxonomy (NCBI): domain Eukaryota; kingdom Metazoa; phylum Arthropoda; class Insecta; order Hymenoptera; family Dryinidae; genus Gonatopus; species Gonatopus flavifemur. Next base: position 19,401,740 of record JAFFJZ010000009.1, read on the forward strand.
AAGGGAATTTATATAATTTTGATTGCGCATACAAATTTCTATATTGATATTCAAAATTTTGGAATCATTTATTGTTTTAGATAAACTTCTCGTAATTCTCGATGAAAATTCAACATTTCATGATGCCGATATTGTTATTGAAATTCATCCGTCCACAAGAAAATCCACTGATAATTACGATCATTGTATAGGTTAAATTAAAATATAGGTTATAGGTTAAATTATAAACATTATAATTACATCATATATTCATAATTCATCACACACTGAAAAAAATTTACGGCTATACTTACTGAATTTCTGGTAGTTAGAGATATACTTGAGTCATATGGTATAACAGTGGTACCATTCGGATATTACAGCGGCACATTTGTCTCTGACGTACTCCGCTTGCAGAAACGATACGGTATAGTTGTGAGAGCTGAATAATAATAGCTGCTCGCAGCTATGCTATATTTTCCAGTATCGGAGGAAATATTTGCATGGCATACATAGATGTATTAATATTATCTAATCGACCCCTCTCTTTACTTACTTTATTTTGGTAAAGGATGGGAAACTTTTTTTATCGATATAATATTGTGAAAATATCATTTTTGAATATGTATATACTAATCAACAACTGTTCTGATCTCTACGATTCTTGGAAGAAAATATTCTAAGAAAGGCATAGCCTTTGACTTACAAGAATACAGAAATATATTCCCGATTAATCATCAGCTCAACTGAAATAGATTTTAATTTTGCAGAAAAAAATGGGAATTTTGACAACAAAAATGATGTTTCTTATGAGGCGTGAAATTAAAATAATTACTCTCCTAATTTATACATATATTATTTCAATTATCCAACAACAGATGATAAAAACATGAATATTGAACAAAATGAAGTTAGGAGTGAGAAAAATTAAAGTATCCCCAAGAAAACACGAGCCGAATGGATCGATTTTAGATTAATTTTAGATAAATTTACATTCAACGAACGTTCATTTAACCTTCAAATGTCCATGGCTTTATTTTACGTTTAATGAAGGTTTTCTGAACGTTGGTGTTCTCTTGGGGATTGTGATACAATCATGAGAGGAAAAATTATTTCCTAATGTGGGAAAAGTTTGTTACGATGAGATTGTAGGAGTATGACAAAACGGTCATGTAAACCAAAGTAGTTTAGTATATCCCAATTTTTGTTTCTACTAATTCATCAATGATCCACCAGATCTTGTCCAGTAGGAAAACTTTCCCTAGACTCTTACTTCAAATTTGATCAAATCTGAGAGTTTTTGACAAGGAAAAAAAATATATAAATACATATGCATGGTGTTTCCATCTCCAAAAACACTCATTCGTGGTGTTTCAAACATTGGTTCTGATTAGATATATAATTTAATATGAAAAAAAATTCATAATGAGTCCTCATGGTTCAAAAAAATTGTATAATACGTGAGATAGATGAGGTAGATGAGATTAGATTTATTTGTTTCAGGGTAATCCATATCACAAAGATGGTTCATCTATAATATAAATAGGGTTAGTTATAATATACAATAACAGATATTATATATCTAGTTAACAATGAAATGTTTGTTTAAATTCTCTATCAAACTCAAGGGACGGGAGAATAGCAAACTATCATGAGTAATCATATCACATGTACCAGATACATTGGAGACCTCATACGCATATACATGAGAATTGAAAATAGTATCTCAGTTACTCATAATAAAATGCAATGCATTCTTATAAACAAAAATATATTTGATTATACTAAACTTTGGTCTACTGTCATCTTCATTTACACAAAGAACCATACCAGGCTCATATTTACTACCATTTTTTTCAATCCATTCAAATATCTCAACTTTCATATTCAGCAGACTGAGCTCCTTATTTAAATGGTTGTTGAATGAGAGCGGTAGATTTTTTAAAATTATACATTCGGTAGGTTCAGATTTTTCAACTAATGTGAAAATTTTATCTGTATGAAACTAATATGCAAGTCTCAACTGATGTTTGGTAGCAATCAGGGGGGTGCAACTCGATAAAAACTATACGTAACGTTTTGTCACCATTTGATATTCCCCAAACTGTCCGCAAGAGACGCTGATTGTACTATCAGAAAAAGTCACGTGATCCGATAATTTTTCGGCGCCTAATTTTGCATTTGAAATCGCTTGACAAATCATATCAATAATGGTGTTGATATATACATACAATTCTTGAATATGTCACATAACCAGATATGATAATGACGATACTGACACTCGTATCACGTACGTAGTGTACAAAAAAAACATCACGTGATTTTGACTTAGCTACAGACAGCGCCGTTCACGGACTTCAAGTGGAGTTTACTGTGGTGACAAAACGTTTCGCGAAACATTTGAAGGTGATTAGGTGAGTTGTACCCCCCTGGTAGCAATAGTTTCGCAGATATTTACTTTCGAATTTGATGAGCTCACAATATCTTTTGACTCTTCATGTTTCGCTTCAAACCGCATACCCCACATATTAACTAATGGTCCACATTCTGACATCACAGTTCCATAATGTATCAGTAAGTGGTCTTTCGGTCGCAAATTTCTCTTCGAAACAGTCTTTACCAATCTATGATGTTCATTCACCAGTGAGTTTAGCAAGTCACTGCACCCTGGTTGGATCATGTTTGAAGTTACCAGAGCGAGAATCTGACGTAATATGCGATATACTTGCCATACTGGATCTTCCAAAGGAATTAAATGGCCAGCAAGTATTCTGAAATGTAAAATGAAAGTAGACATTTCAGCTGCAGACATTCTTATAGTGTCATTATTCAGGTGCTTGGTCAAAATTCGAGGTGGACTACTACGGCCATCAGTCTTACCAAAATCGTACGATTCCATCATCAAATTTAATTCTTCCAGGGTGAAAAACTTCATTGTTGAAGTATAATGTTTTAGTATAGACACCATGTCGAATATGCAGACACCTTCTAAGATATCCTGCATTATGTCAACTGATAAGTTTCCAGTGACATGAAAATCAGGCAAGTTATGAAAAATGCAACTGGTCTTGATTCCTGTTCGAGTCAGATCTTGTAATTCAATATCTTTTTGATAGGACTCTACAGTTCGCCGAAACGCATTATTTTCTAAAGTGGCTAATGATCTGTGAACGCAGTCCATCTTGCAGAATCGACATGAGTAATGCACATTGAAATTTTCCGTAAAACCCAATAACGAATGAATTCCTAAATTGTCTCCGATAATTAGTCCAAGTTTGAAAAAAATTGTGGTCTTGCGATTTGGCAAATCAAGATTTAGCCCTTCAGTTTTAAGGAAGGTGAGTTCATCTATCAACGGTCGAAAGACTGCGAAATTCCCAAATCGTTCTCTGCCTTTTGACTTGAGAAGAAGAGCATGTATCATCGACGAAAGAGAAGATTGGTATTCCGATGAAACACATGGTGATGAAATATAAACGGCACCTAGCTTATTAGTTCCTGCGTGACTACCGAGTGCATTACCTGTCTCATAATCATCGCAAAAAAGGAATAGTGGTAGGACTTCTTTTGATTTGAAATTTTCGATTTCGCGCTTCCACAGTTTGCTTTGCATAAAGTTTGAAATAACTGTTGTTTCGTTGTCCAATTTTCGCTTGTATAAAAAAACGCGATCATATACCTCAGGCGATTCGAATATCTTTTTCAAAATCAATCTCAAAGGAAAAAAAATGGCTGTAAAATCATTAGAATAAGTTTTGAATTCACCGTCATGAGTACGCCTAATCTTGGAATCTTCAGCAATTCAAAATTCCACGGGTGAAACGGAATTCCCTTCTTCTTTAAGAGCTCCTATGCGTCTATGCTCTGTGCTGAAATCGCGTAAAACTATATTGAATGATTGAAACATGGAATTGATGTCTGCCAAAATACCATCTGAACCTGGATCATTCTGATAAGCACAGTTAAATTCTTTTTGGATAAAATTCAGTCCACTATCTATTATTTCTCCTGATGACTCCCAAAAATGTTAGATTTGACTGCGTGAGAAAGAAGATTCATATAATTCTGCGCTTTTATCAAGTATTTTGTTTTGTTAAAAATTTTGAAATCCCTGAGTTTGGATCTTACGGTTATTGTTACAATAATTAGAAGTTATCGTGCTTGGAGTTTTCCCAGGAGCATTTTCAAAGTTTGCCTGATCTTTTGATAATGATTGATGCAAAGATATGTCTACGATAGAATGAAGTTTATTGAACATAAACGGATTAGGGACTGCATCATTTTCTTCTGACTTTCAGTCAGCATGTTCACTAAACCAATGTCTTTTAAATGAATAAAAATGACTAAAAACACGACAGCATAAGCTTTCAGCACAATTGTACTTGTCGCTTCCATTGAAACTATGTTCCAGTTTGGAATGACTTTGAAAATCATTGATAGAAATCCTTTTCCTACATATATAACAAATCGCCATTATAAGTACGAATTAGGCAATATATTATAATGGTATAAGATACTAATTTGACACACAATGATATGTTGTATGAAATATATGACGATTTATATGTTATCGATTTGTCGTACACTGAAAACAATTATTTCGGTTCAAGAGCAATATCAGTTGGGCTAGAGGGATTATTGACGTGTTCAGCACATGTCTGTGAAATTTTATGTGTATCAATGTGTGCTATGAAAAATAAATTCAGTTACTAAGACCATATAAATTTTGTCGTTCTCATTGTCCACACACCCATTCAAAACTTCGAATCACTAGAATACGTACGCTTAATATTTGTGAATATTTTTATTACTGTCCTAAGGTAAGGATATACCGCTCACAACTATACGAGCACCCTCTTACAGTAATCGATAGACGTGTGAATATTGATCGATATGACGGTGTTTGTTTCTATCCTATATACACGTGAGCATCTATGCCGAAATATCATGCAACTCTATGATCTCGACCAGCAATGTACTAGTGTTGGATAAATTGGTGAAATAATATGGATGAATTTGTGAAAACCAAATTACGCGAGTGGCATCTAGAAAATTGTATTCCTGCATTTGTAGGTAAGTACAACTTCCATACGATTTTCAAAGTTGGAATCATTAATGACGCTCGTTCAAGTTTGTTGAAAAATATTTTCAACTAATTATGGTCATGTTACTAAATGATAAGGATTATTACATACTGATCAAATGACTTGAGTTTATTGATGAGATATTGAAACATTTTTCAATTGCAAATAACTTCAGTAACAAATTTTTTAACCTCAATTTGAACTCATCCATTGATCTATCATAGTTTGTCAATCAATAACATTATGATAATAGAATCATATTCAAGATTATATGGATGAATAAATTCTCGGTATTCAGAACATATAACATTTCATGTAGAAAATCAGCACATAGTATCAAGGAATTAGATTGAAACGGTTCATGAAAATTATATTCTGAAATTTTTCAAGTATTCGATTTCCCTTAGAATGAAATCTTTTAGAGTTCGATTCAATCTTGACTTTGGCATGGAATGATTCATGTTCTGACTTTCTGGAACACTGCTAGCCTATTGTGCAATATTATCCTCTCATCAGAAGATATGAATTAAGAAATGATACATGGATTTTCAATCCTGATTGAGGTTATAACTTGAAATTTAGAATAACCTCATATGTACTATGAAGTACTTCATCAAAAGTTTCTATGCTTTGAATCTTTTTCGATTTCTACATAAATTCAACTGATCTCATATGTTTGTTGTGACATTATTCTTGCTCCTCTTATTTCGTTCCTTGTGGAATTACAGAATAGAGAAAAGCACGAAAAACATATTCCACTGAATGTCACTTTCGAACTTTCAGTCATGAGAACATCGATTCTACTACAGAGGTACTTACACACAAATTACATGTGAATTCATATTTGTAATCCTACAACACCTTATAACAATATTCTTCTATTCACGCGTTCTACGTCATATGAGAAACAGAGATAATGTTGTATATTCTATGTTGAGATCTATATCTTCCACAATCAAAAAACAATACATGTGAGCAATTGAAATGCAACACACAGTAATACTTTTGAATTTTTCACTAAAAAATTTTCTCATACGATCTCTATCAAACGTGTTGATTCTTATCAAATCAATTTTTCCTGATCATAATCGAAATTGAAATCGACTTGGTATTACTGAATATTCAATTTTATGTTTTGTAGAAGGCGAAGTAGATGAAGAAGCCTTCGAATGCCTATCAGTTGAATTGATTCAAAAGTTGACTCCAAAACCTGGTCCACAAGCTAAATTCTTGAAATACTGGTACAGTGAGTTCAAGATATTGACCATATCAAATTCTGATGTAATTCCACAATTATCTGAAGATGTAAGAAATTTAGCATTCCATAACTTGTTTAAATACAATATTATATGAATGTAGATCTCATTAATTATGGGATTATTGTTCATTTCAGATAATTTTGCACGATCCAAGAATTTTGAATAGTGATTTTATAACTCCCAAAAGTATCTGCGCATCAAATAGTAATGCTATTGTGGAAATTCCAAGCAAAGGTAAATAAATCATAATTCAATCAAATTTTCTCTTCAAAGTAAACATTTATATCGATTTTAAAAAATCATATGAATTTCATATTCGTACATAATCTTGTGAGTGATCAATCCACAGAAAATTATAACCTTGAAATCAAAAGTCCTGTAATATATGAAGAACCAACCTGTGGTAGCTCTGGAGTGGCAGAAGGTTCAGTTGCTCGAAAACATACAAGCACCTCACCAATACCTGAATCAGAAATCAAAATCTAAAAAACCATTCCTATCACAAACATAATCGAGACATTGAGCTGTGCATCAGAGGGAATCGTCATTTTAAGTGATTACAAATACAACCAGCATTTAAACGATGATCATAGGAATATTTTGGCTGATATAATTTCAGTGAAAATTCGTTCTAATGATAACCTGCAGTAAGAATTCAAAGATTATATTTTTCGTTGAATATTTATTTTATAATCATGAAATATTTATAAATTGGTTTCCTACTGTGAAAAAATTGATCGTACTTTTATCTGAGAAAGAACGCAAACTCCCTGCTTCGAACACTGAATTGATTCGAAAAAAAATGTATATGCTTCACTCTCAACGTCGGACTTCAACGAATTTTGCAATTACATCATCGTTTGTAATTAGCTTACATTTGGAGTTGATAGCGTCATTTCATATTTTTAATGTAACGTTTTTGCTGATATAATTACCATGCCAACGGGATAAACCAAAATTGAGCATCAGTTCTTTGGAAATTCTTTGTTATTATCTACCTTTGAAATGGTATTTACCCCAATATCCGATGTCGTAATATTACAAAATCCTTCATTTAGATTTAACGAATAATAATGGGATTCGATCATTATATTTTTCACGGTAATTTGTGCTATTCTATATAGTGAATGTATTTTCACGATCATGTTTTCAGTTTATATTCTGTGAGAATCCATTGATTGAAATCACTCAAAATACTCAAAATCATTGGAAGGACTTTGATGGAACATAACTATTCACATATTTTCCACATTCTACTTTGTCATAGATTGAAAGATATCCTGGTTATTGTTTTTATGCTTGAATAACTTCACATTATTTCAAGTATTTTCATTTCAAAATAACTCCAACTCCTCTGATGAACCTTGCCGATTCAATTACAAAGACTTTTCCGACTGAACAAACGTATACTTATTACATACTATTTAAATTGGATTCAGTATCACAAAAAAGAATTTCACCCAAAGGAAAGTTATATGACAAATATTGTGAATATCGCTCTCTATTTATTGAAAGTAATGTGATCCAAAGTGTTAGAGGCAGGAAACGGAAATGTGTAACAAATTCAAAGTTATTGATGTCAGCAACTCGAGATAAACTGCAATCAAGTAAGTGTGACACATATCATTTATGAGTCTCAAAAATATGAAGAGCTCAATCGAATTATTATTCCAATTGAATTTGAGAATAAAGATTTGTACTGGAACAATGGGATATAATAACAGGATTCGAGATCCTTATACATTACCCTAAGAGAATATATGCTTCGTAGGTCAATTTCAGCTGCATTAAATTGATGAACAAAGGTTTATGAAACTTTTGAATATCCGAAGCCTTCATCTACGTTTATTAAACGTTTTTCAAAGCTTCACATTCTCTTGGAATAGTTTTGCTCATGGTTCAATACTTATCAATACATCACCTATATTCATTCTTCAGCAAATGAAAGAAATCTGGAATAATAGATTATTTATGATTATTCAGTTCGTTCTTGAATTTGATGGAATGATTTTCGATTACCAATAAATCTTATTCGAAATGATGAGAGTTTGTAAAATAATTACTGAATAAAGTTTTTGTTCAATAGAATTGAAAAAGGAATTTTCAGTTGGAATGAAATTCATTAATACACTTCAATCAACATCTGATTCATTCAAGTCAATTCAGTGACTATAGCTGAACCTTTCTCTGATTGTACATTGCATTCGGAAGTATACATTCAATATTCACGTAATGCAATGAATACTGATACAATATTCCTCTCACAGACATGGATATCCTTTGGATTGCTTTTCAGATACTTCATTGACTGAAGAAGAATGCAACAATAAAATTCTGTGGTTATGGAACTCTTTAGAACCATGGACCAGAGTAGAAGAATATTGGCGAGAAACCTCTGTACATAGAATACAATCTTTGATAGATGATTCTTAGGAAATTTCGAGTGCTGATTATCTTCTCAGATACAGCGTATTGAAACAACTTCTTGGTTATAATTTGGTGTGAATGTTGGAATTTTTTAAATTCAAAATATCCTACCTGAAATAAATCTTGTATGACAACAATATACATTCCTCAATTAAATGAGTAATTAATTAATGTATTTTCGTGTGTTCGAATTTCCAACCATGGAACAAACATATCCCTGGCGAAAAAAATTTCTGATAGTTTCTCATGTTTTTCCTAATGTTTCCTCATAATCTTCTGATGAATTCTCATAATTCCTCAAGAATGTGGAACACCATTATGGGATATGATGTTCTCATAATTTTCCATAATTTTCTCATAATATTTGCATAAAATTCCGTAATTTCTGGAGGAGTTTGAACAGTATTATCAAAAATCATTTTCTCATAAACTTCGAATAAGATCTCATAATCTCTTGCAAAGGAAGGACCCTATCATGGGATATGATCTTCTTTCAATTTGAAACATTATACTAGTTCACGTATTCATTGATTTTTGAAAATTTATAAATAAAATTAATCAACTTACAAATTAAATGGACCCTGATAGTGAATAATCCTGTGTAGAGTATACTACACGGGTAATCATACGCTCTCACTTTTTTCTCTCGTCCTTACGGATTCGAGAAGGAACCGTATGAAACTTTTGAGGAATTGGAATATATGCAATTTTTATGGGAAATGAAAAAATTATGTGATGATACACTTTCATTTATGAATAATGATAATTTTTTTGGTCAGAAATTGTGAGGTTTATGACTCATAAACCTTTTACCTCTCATAAATTATGAGAAATTGTGACTTGTTATGAAAAACCATATCTCATGGTCATCATTACATTTATAAGAAATTTCACGTAATTCTATGAGAAACTTATGAAAATATATGGAATTATCTGATTTCACTTATGAGAGATTATGACTCACTATTAAAACCATTTCTCATACTGAATGTTGCCGGGAATGCCATTTACGAGGTCTAATCTTTGATCGCGGATTTATTCGTCAAGGAGGACAAAAATTATATTCACAGTATCCAATCATGATTCGTCCACATTCAACCAACCATGATACACATGATTATTATTCAAACTATCACCTGAGGCGGAATATAATTGATTCTGTGGTTTTTTTGAAACTATACGGACTATGATTTCCTCTATTCCTTCCAGATTGATATTGATTTCTTGGAATTATATCCAGGAAAAAAAATACGCTTATTCGCAGAGTGGGATGATTTTTCTCAAGCAATCATCAAATTTTGCTTGCGTAACAAGCCCAAAGATCCAAAAATCGAAGGATTACTCGAAAAATACTCTAGTTTCGAAGGGAATACTGAGAATTCAAGTTTCAACATATCTGGTATGATCAATGGTAATTTTCCCCCTCGTTGCTATTGCATAATCATTGTTGATCTTCCTGTTTATTATAGATATCAAATGTGCGATTATAATGCAACTACTTCCATTGCTCTTACCTTGTCCCTTCATCAAAATAAAAGGATTTGTTCCATGGCGACCCAGTAAAGTGGAAATTCTGGAAGGGATCATTCTTCATGCCAAAGTGAGTTCGGAAAAAATTTCTCTTAATATTCCATGAGAAATGTAATTGAAATATTTTTATACTTTGCCAGTACATAACAAAATAATATCTCATAAAATTGTTGCAGAGCTTGACTGAATTGAATTCTGTCCTCATCAGTAGGAAACAAAAGTTGAGCCGATTTGGAATTCAAGAACGACCTATTATAATAATAATTATTGTTGTAGTAGGAGAATCTTTGGAAACAATTGGAGAATGGTATGTATGCATCAACGACATCAAATATCATATACGTACACTCTCATCCGCTTTAGATCAAGAGACGCGGTAGCGTCTTTACGCCAAGTACAGACAAATCCTGGAAGAAAAGAAAAACCCTGGAAGGAAAAGAAAAATGAAAAAGCATAAGTCGTGCGCTACCGTGTATCTTTACTCGAGAACCAAGATTTTCTATAGTCAAAAAATCTTTAACCCACAATAACTCATCACACATTGAATTTCACGGAGGAATAATTACACTTCTATTATATAATTCGAATACACACTTTCGATTAATCACACGACGAAGTTGATCCGTTCACGCGATCCCGAGATACAAACGTTTCAAATTTTCATGCGATCAAAATATCAGGATTTTTCTTCATCATCATCGCCACTTTCGATTTATTTTAATCACGATAGTGACTATAGTTCTTCGTCATCGGAATTCGGGAGGGTTTCTTCCATTGGCATAGAGATATTCTGTCTCTTTCCTTCTTGGGACATCCAATATTCTGTCCTTCCTTTCTTCCAATATCCAATAGCATTCACTTCAGTTAATGTATATTATAATCCAAACATCCAATAGCGTGCGTTTCAGCGTAGTGTGGTCTATACATTGTCAAAACATAAACAAATAACCAACTACTGGAGCCTTTCGGAGTAGCTGATCAAAACCGGTGACCAGCTACTTCGGAAGGCTCCACTGTCGGTTTCTCTGATTGGGATCATAGGCAATCGATGAAAAAGATCATACCAAGCCTGCTCAAGGGTGATTATTGAAGTTTATTTGCTATTTTTTTACAGGCACAAGTATGATGGATATACCATAATCTCTAATGGAATCCACTATTCTGCAATCAGAACCGTGAACAAATAATGCAACAGAATAGTGAATAGATAATGAATGTCAATTCAATTATAGCAAGTTTGAGAAACATTCGAAAATAAGGTTAGTCACCGAGCACTTCAGGTATACTAAAATATGACATCTTGGATCAAAATTATGAACTATGTACAAAATGGTTTCCCTAGATTCTTCGAGTGAAATTACAGGTGGATCAAGGAGAAGTGGAAAGGATGCAGGTATACTATACATCTGTATGTTACTTACCACCACGATCACTATCATCAGGTAGCGTAGAAGGAAAATGAAGAAAAGGCAGGAGTGCAGTGGATATACAAGTCCTTGCGTTGAATAATACCACTATCAGATTCTTCCAACAGAATCATAGGTGGATGAAGAGAAAGCAAAAAGGATGTAAATGTATCATACACCTTTATGTTATGTACCACAATAATCAATGTCATCGGATAGCGTCAATGGAAAATGAAGAAAAGGCAGAAGTGCAGTGGATGTACAAGTCCTTGCATTGAATAATACCACTATCAGATTCTCCCAACAGAATCATAGGTGGATGAAGGAGAAGCAAAAAGGATGTTGATGTATCATACATCTGTACGTTAAATCCTACCATGATCATTAGGTAGCGTTGAAGGAAAATGCAGAAAAGATAGGAGCGCAGTGGATATATCACAAATCTTTGCATCGGGTGCATTCCACTGACCAATTGACGAATGATTAGAGAGACTGTTTGGGATCAACTCAACGAGAATTGAGCAGATACAATATTCTGATTATAGGAATTGTTGCAGAACAACTACAGGTCAACTTGACTGATGTGACAATTCATTCTGAATGTTTTCTTCCAAAGTTCCATCTTTTCAGTTGTTCCATTCAAGCTGGATTATATTTGTGTTCTTACAAACCATCATTTTTATCTTCACTTATCTTGGTTTTGGAATGATTCAATTCTCAAATATCATGAATATTAAATGGTTTGGATATTTGATACAATATTGCTTTTTAATAATCATGAATCACTTTGAATACATTTTGAACATTTCATGGATCCTAGAGTTACTAAATCTCTCAACCCAAAATACTCTATGACAATTTAATGGAATTCATGATATTTGAGAATTGAATCATTCCAAAACCAAGATAAGTAAAGATAAAAATGATGGTTTGTAAGAACACAAATATAATCCAGCTTGAATGGAACAACTGAAAAGATGGAACTTTGGAAGAAAAACATTCAGAGTGAAATGTCACATCCAGTCACATCAGTCAAGTTGACCTGTAGTTCTGCAACAATTTCTATAATCGGAATATTGTATCTGCTCAATTTTCGTTGAGTTGATCCTGAACAGTCTCTCTAATCATTCGTCAATTGGTCAGTGGAATGCACCCGATGCAAAGATTTGTGATATATCCACCGCGCTCCTATCTTTTCTGCATTTTCCTTCAACGCTACCTAATGATCATGGTAGGATTTAACGTACAGATGTATGGTACATCTACATCCTTTTTGCATTTTCTTCATCCACCTATGATTCTGTGGAAGAATCTGATAATGGTATCATTCAATGCAAGGACTTGTATATCCACTGCACTTCTGCCTTTTCTTCATTTTCTCATGACGCTGCCTAATGACATTGATCATTGTGGTACGTAACATAAAGATGTATGGTGACATGCATCCTTCTTGCTTTTTCTTCATCTACCTGTGATTCTATTGGAAGAATCTGATAATAGTGTACCTAACGCAAGGACCTGTGGTATATCCACTGCACTCTTGCCTTTTCTTCATTTCCCTTCTACGCTACCTGATGATATTGATCGTGGTGGTAAGTAACATACAGATGTATAGTATACCTGCATGCTCTCTCCTTTTCCTCGATCCACCTGTAATTTTACTCAAAGAATTTACTCACTGAAAAAACTTTTCCACCTGGGTACTCAGGAATAAGGATATTGGATAATATATAATCCAGGGGCCAAAATATTGATGAAAAATCAACAGAAACTCACGCGTTAAACGTAATAGGTCTTCCTAATGTTGACGGGGTTTCTTCTTATTTGAATGAAGTAATGCAGTGTATATTGTACTGTGCTTCTAAGGCAAAACAATTACTTTCATCTGACCCCAATGACATCATGAATATTTCAATTCAGAACTACAATTCGCAAAAAAACCTTGATATCATAGCTTTAGAACAGCTTGGAGGTCCACAATACTTGTATAATCACTCACAAGATGCAGGAGAATTCATCGCTCTTATTTGCGAAAATTCAATGGCTATTAAAAATTTAGTAAAGCACCAAATAACTACCTTGACGGGATGTACGAAATGTGAATATACCGAAAATATTGTTGGTACAAATTGTGTTACACGTCTTGGGCTCCCTCCAATTTCACAATAATCATTTGAGTTTCGAGAAATATTCAAGTTCAATTTTTCAACATCGAAAATTTTCGAAGATTCTTGTGACAGTTGTAATAACTTGCATAAAACAAAAAAATCATTTATAACAGCGTCGGCACAATATGTAATTGTGCAATTGATGATGTTTAATCACAATAATGTTGAAGCAACAAAGGTAGAAAATATAAACATTGAAGCAGTACCAACTTCGAAAATTATAATTGCACAACACTTTTATGAAGTTATAGCTGTTGTTTTTCATCAGGGTAAAAATATTTCTGAAGATAATTTCACATGCATGTTACGGAGTGAAGGTACAAAGTGGATAATTTCGCTTTATCATAAAATGATAATTCAATTACTGTGATATTGTACAGTTTTGAAGAATATAGAATACCCTTATAATACCATAAGAAACCAAATATTCTTGACAAATTTTTTTCGAATGATTTCGATGGATATTCCACAAAATTCTGGGAAATGTCTGGTACAGTACTAGAAAGTGTCTTCAATCTGATATCTTGAAGGTATATCTTTTTGTTGCATGATAAATATTTGACATCTCTTCACCCAGATGGCAAAAGTTCCAAAAACTAGATCCCATTGAATCCTTCTGGAACCACAAAATGAATCACTGGAATGTCAGTGGGATGGAGTTCTTGGAGAATTCAAATCGCCTTTCGTCATCCTATATACAGTACAATATACAATATGACAAAAGGCGATTTGAATTCTCCAAGGACTCTATTCTGCTGACATTTCAGTAGTTCGTTTTGTGGTCACGAAAGAATTCAATGAGATCTAATTTTTGGAACTTTCACTATCTGCTACTTTTCACAATGATCCAAAAGAGTGACCGAAAAATGTTTGCTGGGAAGCCATTTTCAGCTTCATGCTAAACAGTACAAATTCTATCTTGCAAAAAAAATTCTGTTGGATACCTTGAATATATTGTACGCAAGTTTCCTCTGTCTGTAAGATCCATGTTGTTTCGATTTTCTTACAATGATTTCTTGGAAACACTGGGAATTTCCGCCCAAGACATGTTCAGCACGATATTGTGGGCTGTTTTGAGCGGCGTTAGCTCCTTTGAGCGCTGTGAGTTGCTCTGAGCGCCAACTAATCAGTCAAGGAAAATTTAGTTTCAGGAATTCTTCACACGTATATTTGTTCATAGGAATTCGCTTTCCTTCCCTTCTTTTCTTCATTCTTTATTTCAATAATCTATTGCCGTCCAATGATGAGATCACTGATGGAAATCCAAGTGGATTTTTATATTACGTAAGTTATCTGAGGACATTTCCTTCATTCCTACGATTGCCATAAACTCGACAGGGGTATTTCATTCTCATTTGGGTTTATTCGGAAGCATATTCAGGGAAAGAAGTGAAATCCCCAAAAAAAAACTTCAAAAAAGTGAAAAAATAACGCCAAGTACATGAAAATCCCAAAATCGGAGAATAAAAAAATCTAAAAACACATTCCAAAGGAAAATTTCACTGCATTCAGAATTTCGAGGGGATATAAAAGCATATGCTCCATTCGAAAAAAAAAGATATGAAATCAATATGAGCGACCAAGTACATTGGTTATCCAAAGGATATGTGAAAGATTTTCGGTATATTGTAACTTCAGTTTGTTCAAACTGTATTGAAGGTAATTTATGATTTTCAAAAAGCATTATTGTATTAAAAAAATAAATAGAACAAGCGTATCTATATATACGAACAGAACGATACGCTTGTTCTATTTATTTTTTTAATACAATAATGCTTTTTGAAAATCATAAATTACCTTCAATACAGTTTGAACAAACTGAAGTTACAATATACCAAAAATCTTTTACATATCCTCTAGATAACCAATGTACTTGGTCGCTCATATTGATTTCATTTCTTTTTTTCCAAATGGAGCATATGCTTTCATATCCCCTCGAAATTCTGAATGCAGTAAAATTTTCCTTTGGAATGTGTTTTTAGATTTTTTTTTCTTTGTTTTTGGGATTTTCATGTACTTGGCATTATTTTTTCACTTGTTTGGAGTTCATTACTTTCAGAGCATTTGATGCTCCGCAATTACAATATCAACAAGAAGCAGCATATTGATGGATAGTTTTACAACATACAATTTATGATATTCATGGTGAAACAGACCAAACTTTCCCATGTGTAGCTACTTTCATTTCAGATTTGCAAACATAATCGTTGAAAAAGGATGCAAGATTCTGAATAGCATTATTATTTTCTTAATTCAATTACATTGAAATAACGTTTATATGTATAGTGGAATTATGTTTTGGAATATGAAGATGCCAGTTTGTTTCTTATGTCACGGAAAGAAGCAGACGTTGAATGATTTGTGGCATAATCTCAAATCTGAACATGGCTGTGAAGACAATGATATTTATAAATGTGGCGAACCATCATGTGCTCGATCGTTTGGAAACATTACTGGTTTCAAACAGCATTGGCTTTCCATTCATGGTGATGATTATGAACATATTAAAAGAAGAGGAAAATATTCAAAAACAAATCTTCTCAATTCAAGTGGAGGATCAAGTTTTGTTGGTGAAAATCATGTTCAAACAAATGAAACTCCTCAAACTACCGTGTCAAATCTTCCGAATGGAATTAATAATGATCAAAGAAGCCACCTACCAAAAACCAACAAGTGCGAAGATTTGCTCCAGCAACAGGGATTTAATTCTGGTGAAGGTATAAACTATTCTGTTCATATGGAATTTGAAGATGTGATTGACCAAAATTTCTTCAAAATGACCATGTAGCTTTATGAAAATACAACTCCTCCAAGGAATCAGGCCCAGAATTTTCTGGATTCCGCAAAAACACTTTTAATCCAGAGTATTGATACAATACAAAATGTGATTCAGCACAAATTCAGAGATCAAAAGGCATATGACTCCATTCTTTCAAATATGAAGGATTTAACTGGTATAATTGAATCAAGCTTCATTGATCTAAACAGTGAATATAAACTCTTCAAAACACTTCATATGAGAGGTTATCTTATAATGCCTGAAGAATATATTTTGGGTTCTAGATTCGTAAAAGTTTAAAATAATGACAACGGCCATGTGAAAATGACTACAGTTACAGCTAAAGCTACCTTTTTCCATTGAGGAAAATTATTGAGGAAGTTCTGAAATACCAAATGTTTATGTTGAAATGATTGCTCATAAGAAGAAGCTAGAGAATGAAGGAGACATAATTCCAAACTTCCTTCAAGATGATTTGTGGAAGCGAAAGATTCAAGGTTTTGGAGATAACCAAATTATACCACTATTTCTATTTTTTGACGATTTCCAGGTAGGTAGTCCTTCAGGAACCTGTACTACGGCAACAAAATTGGGTGCTGCATATATACCCATTCCGTGCGACATTTGATAAAAAAAAAATAATGTAATACATCGAAGTACAAGCCTGTCTTACTTGCATGAAGTTATGTTATATCAGTTCCGGAAGAATCCACGATGAATTCTCAAGAGTTTTTTAGAAGAATTCGTTCTGAATATCAGAAGTTCACGAGGAACTCATTCCGAACTGTTATCATAGGTATGTCCAGCCGTTTCTCTTTCTCTCTCTCTGTCCATTCAAACGTGCGGTTGACAGAAGAGTACTCGTGGGTGCTGCGGCAACCGATGGAAGAGAAACGGCTGGACACGCCTATGACTGTCATCACAGGAATTATTAAGGAATTACATGATGAGTTCATTCGAAATTCTTCATGTACATATACAGATTGGCATGATGTGTGGGATTATCCACCATGGGATGTAGTTTTGATCAGAATGAACGTATATCATCTACATTCAATGTGAAACTTTTACGAAGCCTTGCGATTTTACAATCGTTTGTATTTTTCATATCCTTAATGTGAGCCATTTCATTACATATTGAGGGTGTTAGTTGATTAGTAATTGAACTCATTGGTTCATAATAATATGTAATAATATCTTGGTGTTTTTTTGGCAAGTGAGGTGTGGTGAATTTATAACAAGTTGAACGATAATTTACAATCACTGAGTGATCAATCCTGATCAATGTCTATCAATCATTTAATCATCTGTGTAAGAGGTAATGTACAAGTTGCTGAACATTTGATTTTCACCGGAAAATTTTGCGACCAATATGGAATCATTTGAGGTTAGATGGGGACTAGCCCAAGACTCGCGGACAATATGTTTTGATTTTGAGGTTATTAAATCTCATTTCAAATCGATGTGGATGGTGAATGTAGAAGTATTTGATAAACAGAGTTTGATGACGCCGGCAATTTTGTAATCTGGGATACTCCGGATTCATATTCAGCCATATGGCCTGTGATGTTCAGCTGTATGAACTAAATCCATTCTGAAGTCAAACAAATTACTGTACACAATATTCATATCCTTGTGACAGCTATACGACTGGGCAAACAACCCGTTGTTGAGACCAGGATCTTTTTCCTGTATCGCGTGTTTTTTTTTCCAGTGTAGTTGTCCTAAAAATTTAGAGACACAAGGTATGACCTTATCCGATTACCCTTTGATTTCGTACACGCGATTCTGCACCACCGTCCAAGGAATCGTAGCATATGACAGGTACTCTGATTGTAAACTGTAGAAACTCTTGGAAGCGATATCGATCGCTTGTAGCGGAGAAGAGACTGCAAATCTTATGTCATTAATACACACGTAAGATTCAGTGATCTCTTCAAGGGATTTTGCCACCATACATGCTAGGGGCCCCAGTGGAAATGCACCATATATGACCCATATATGACCCATATATGACCCATATATGACTCATATATGGCCCATATATGGCCCATATACATAGGGGTATAAAAAAGTCTCTCCCACGAGAATTGAACGCGGTTCGTTGAGACCGGACTCCATCCCCCTTCCACTGGTGCCACCGCCGGTCGCTTGAAAGAAGCGACTTCTTTCACGTATACTTTTGACATCAAAATTCCATGTCGAATCCGCAGCTATCTTGCTATTGATGGAGATGATCCTTGACGCTAGAGTTGGCTTTTGTACTCTAATGATATATTAGGTTCGTTCGTTCGACGTGCTCTGAGTTGCTCCAACTTGTACCAAACCAATCATTTCGGTGCTCAAACTGGAAGTAGCGGATCCAAAATACTTGGAGCGAGTTGGGGTAACTTGGGACATCGGTAAACGAACTTAGCTATTGAAACAGTGGATCAAAATCCACACCCACTAATTAGGCACGCGCAAATTAGGCTGTAATGTGAGTAAAAATTGTTGAACGTTTCCATAGAACATGAAATTCGTATCAAAATTCGAAATTTTTCAGATTTGCCATCTTGTTAACGTTGGCAAACTGTTTTCTGTGTAAACTGACAACTTGCATGATATATTCTCGTTGTTCTCCATCTTGCGTCAGGACACTGTTATAATTTTGCACCAAATTTACCGCTCTCTCTGCACAGTCGTTTACAATTTTCAATCCTTTGACGATTTCGGATCCGTTCTGAAAAGACTGGTTGTCACGCCACAAAGCTGGATCAAGTTTCGAAAAATCTGTATTAATTTGATATAAATCGAAGAATTCCAGAGATTTAGAATTGATAAAATAATTCATCTCCCGATCGAGTAATTCTTCTTTTATCCGTTTTGGGGAAATGTCAATTCTCTTCGAATTTTTTGGATGCTGATCCTCATTCACATTCAATTTCAACACCATTTTCCCTTTAATGTCCAGTGATACCTCGGTGTCAAAAAATGCCATTGATGATAATCTCGGATTGAGGTACCAAAGATAGTTCGCCATTTTTGCAAATGTCACATCAGATATTTTCTTATCCACTGATTCATATGCCGAGAGTTTTCCAAGAAACTGAAAATCATGATTCGGTGCATGTATAGCATGAGGAGCAGTGAACCAGGTTTCCACGTACACCAGAACAATAAAAAAGCATATCGAAGATAATCCTTTTCTTTCAGCTGCACTCAATTTCAGTTGCTCACGGAATAAATAAATCTTCAATGAATGAATCGCTTCCGCCATCCAGCGAGCATGATAAAACGCCCCTGGATATTTGAATTAAACTTCATCAGATGGAACTTTTCCAATCAATATTCTAGTGAGATCCAAAAGTTCCCTGTAATCACCTCTCAAACAGTCATCTTGCAATTTTTTTCGCGCGAAGGCATCAATTTCCTCAACTCTTGTCGCCAGCATATCCTCCAAATCTCCATCTTCCATACCAGAACTGAATTTCGTGTGATCTAAAGTCTTCCAGTTATCCCGGAATCTCTTGAATAAAGGCACGTTTGGACCACATGTTGCAGAAATTTTAATCTCAAAAGTACTTCTCAATATAAGCTCAAAATCGTGGTGACGGAAAGGAGAATAAAGTAGTTGTCTTCCTAACAATTGCTCCAAGAGAACTGTTGCACCCCTATGAGGCCCCAAATTAGCAGCTGTTGTGTCACAGCATAAAGCTTCCACCTTGTCATTGAGACCCCAATGCGTGAGAGTTTCAAAAATCGCTCTGGATTGAGTAGATCCCATGCCATCATCTAGTTCTGGTACAGCCAACAGTTGTTCTGCTTCTCCAATACTCACAACTATTGGAAGTCGCTCGAACGATTCGTGCTTTGGTAAATTTGGAAGAAGTTTTCCATTGAAGTGGACAGTTACGGCGTTTAATTCTATACCTGTGAGAATCGTTTTGATTTTTTCCGCTATACCTTCACGGTACTTTCTCTAGGAACGTGAATTGATTCCCTATCAATGATCAACGGATTTGGATCACAACCTAAGGCTTGAGCCGTAGCAATGAGAAGATGTACTGCGTTTCTATCGGATATGATGCATCGGTCTAATACAGCTGCTAAATTTCCTGTCATGACCTGTACGGTTCCACGAGATTTCATGATTTCGAACGATCCCGCTTCATGCGGAAAAATATCCGAGAAGTTTGAATTGTGGCTTTTTGGACTTGAACTTGGACTGGAACTTTCTGATTCAAATTGTATTATTCCATCTAGAATGATCAAAACATAAACGATCGATTAATAATCCATCTTTTGTTTCAATCATTTGAAGAATGAAGAATTCTACCCAAAATACACTTGGATTATTTTTTTGATAATTTATTTACAATTTTTATGGTTCTAGTTGAGTGAATTGAATTGTGAATACAATTACCCAAACATTGTTGCTCCATTTCCATCTCCCGCTTGTTCTTCATCAATAACTTCTGTTGTTCAATTTGACTAGTGATATAATCTGAATCATTAACTATGTTCGAGGGACATATATTCGCAATACACTTTCTACGACTGTTCCTTTGATCCAACAGAAACTCTTTTTCCATCTCATCGATTTGTTGATTCGCAGATCCATGAGCGATATCAAACAGATTGTTCAAGTCTGAGGTGAATTCTTGTTCTTTATGGGGATTCGATGGTCTAGAACAAGTTTTTTGTAAGTTTCTCCAATTATGATACAATTTGTTGAGTTTTCCATACATCGGTGTTTAACATGCGTTGGAATACCGGACTTTTCCCAGAAAAGCACTACTTCTCGTATCACATCCCGTGTACTTTCTTCGATTGTCAAATTCACATGCCGTATATGAAAAAACAATAGTTTCAGAACTTGCATTTTTGTTGGCAATTTGTTACCAACAATTTGGACATCCACATCACCAATAATGAAAATTTTTTGTCGAAAAAATGGGAGAGGATCCATCTTCGTGAGTGAATTTTTGACGAATGCGATGAATTCAATATAGAGGTTAACAAAAAAACAATCGCTGACAAATGAATAACAGTGATGAATGAACAAAGCGGCAAATCTGAAAAATTTCGAAATTCGATACTTATCCTGAATTCTGATTTTTTCATTGTTTTTTCTGTTGCAGGAATCAATAAATGCGATTATGAAGAAATGTTATTAGTGAAATGTTTATTATTTCATGTTCTATGGAAACGTTCAACAATTTTCACCCACATTACAGCCTAATTTGCGCGTGCCTAATTAGTGGGTGTGGATTTTGATCCACTGTTCCAATATATCATTAGAGTACAAAAGCCAACTCTAGGGCCAAGGATCATCTCCATCAATAGCAAGATAGCTGCGGATTCGACATGGAATTTCGATGTTAAAAGGGGATTTAGGCGATTTGAAAATCTATATCGGATGGGAAGTTAACACATTCAGATTAATTTCATCTTTTCAGCCGTCATGTTTGTTTTCAAATCATGAAATCCATTACTCTGATATAAATTTCAAATTCAGTGGCTCAAAAATCTCATGTACAACGCGCTAAAACTCAGGTTTTGATATTTTCATCAATTATGATTTTTTGAAACACCGTACTGCAGCACCATCTTGAAATTTCCGAAATTACAAATTTTTTTACGGCAAGGACATGGATTACTGAATAAAACCGTATGAGAATCATATTTTTCTGATAGTTGTTGTCCGTGCTACATAATAATGAAGCTGAAATCAAATGGGTAACAGTAGGTGCCATGTGACATGTGTCATTCTTAATGTACATCAAGATAATTCCGAGATTGGACATTTTTTCGCAAAAAGTACATGAATTATTGAATAAAACCATACAAGAATCATATTTTTCTGATACTTTTTGTTTATGCTACATAATATTGGAGATGGGGTCAAATGGGAAACTGTAGGTGCCCTGTGGCACGGGTTATTATTAAGATACAGCGAAATGCTTTTGCAAGGATTCTTTAATATTTTTTTGGAACGCATTCAGGGGGCGTACTCATCAAAATTCGAAAAAAACCAAAATAAGAGCCACTCTAACGTGTATCTCTAAAAGGTCTCAACACACAGAATTACTGATGAGGCATAAAAGTTGGGATTTTTTCTGAACTTTTCAAAAATTCGAGTGAAATTACTTTTTCCAATTTGTGTCTAGTGGAATCCCTACGGTGAGAGTGAAAATGGTAGTTCATTCGAATTTGGATATTTTCAGCCCTTTGAGATCACCAGGAGTCCAAAAGGCTCTAAGGGGAGCCTATGGTTCCATACCCTGACGAAACTTCTTGTCATAATTTCTCATGATTCCTCATTGTCCCAATTCATGGGGAAAATATGAGGAATTCTATTGCTCTTTCTCATGTTCTCTCCATGAATTGGGACAATGAGAAATTATGAGAAATTATGACAAAAATTTTTTTCAGGGTAGCTTACAGTGCTTGTCGTGAATTTTAATTCGTGCTGCCTTCTGTTATTGTCAATAACACCGAGATGTGAATTTTGCCGAGAAATTCGCAACAATATCTGAAAGACTGCGTGAATGACATCCGTTGCTTTGGTTTGGGGTCCGAAAGACCCTGTGTACCCTTTACGTAAGTACTTTGAAGTGTGACCTCAACGGGTTAATTTTTTCATTCAACAAACACGATCGATCTATGGTGCATAGCAATACTTCTGGTTCAGTTCTGAAAATGGTAATTTTCTACGACATTCAAGGAATATAAATAAAACCAGACAGAAAAGATAACTCAATAACTTGAAATTACACATCAATCCGTTCATGAAATGTCTCGTATCTATGCTGCATTACAAATCTTGAATAATCGAGCACGCGGAGTTCTCAGGCCGCCCTCGTTTTGTCCAGATCTTTCGAATGCCGTGGAGTAACATTTTCAAAAACGAAACGAAAATTATCGTTATGTTCCAGAAATTAGTTTTGCTTGTGGAATTTGAAAATCAAACGTATTCGAATTTGAATGAAATACTCTTCTCACTTCCATCGTCGAATTACGGCAAAATACGTCCTTGGAAAGAAATTCTCTCTCGACTTTGTGAAAAGTTGAGGCAAAATCCTAAGTTCCATGCCTTGGTAATAATTTTTTGTATTGAAAGCTTTCCAAGATACAGGCATTTGAAAAAAAGTGGGTTTTAGAGACCAAGAATTTCGACATATGTTGTAAACCTGGAATCATAATAGAATAAGAAAAAAAGGAACAAATGATACGTATCTCACATTTTCCAACAGAGAATTCGGGATAACCATTTCAAAAATATTCATGAACTCTTGGAAAATCCGATATTAAATGATCCATACATAGCAAATAATTATACCAAATATGAATCATATATGTTTTTCACCGTTTCCTGCGAACATATATGTTGCGCGCGGTACCATATATGCTTTATATGTATCACTGATGAAGCTTCGGCCACATATATGGGGTATATATGGGACATATATGGGACATATAGTGGGCGTATATGGTCATATATGTTCTGTGGGAATCATATATGGGTCATATACGTGTCATATATGTGTCATATATGGGTCATATATGATTCATCCCCACTAGGGGGTTGTTCATGACCTCCGCACTCCAAAATTTTTTGACGACGGGTATCAAGTTTTGATTGTAGATCCTCAATAGTCTAGAGGAAAATGACGTAATGGGTGTGATATATATATATATATATATCGAAAGGATACCACAGTTACCATGCGAGTACGTTTTTTTACCTGATCACTCCAAATTGAACCCATGAAAATTTCAAATTTCTCCATGAATTCAATCTCGAGTGATCAGGGTGGCCACTGTCAAGGTTAATCTGCCAGAATGAACCACTTGCGTATTTGGTTCGAAAAGAACAACCAATAAGGAAATGACAAAATTTTAGGTCTGGCCACCCTGGTAATTTGGTAAAAAAACGTGCTTTGATGGTAAGCTGGTATCTTCTTCAGCGTAATTGCAGTTGAGATGGAATCAAAATATACATACTCCCTCGTAAAGTAGAAATTCGGCCTGCACCTCACTTTTACTAGGTCGTTGAGGCGTTCCATTAATTTCTTGTACTGACGGAGGTGGGAACAACAGTGGCAACAATCGGAATAACGTTGCACACTTCGAATCTGTAAAACATTTGGTTCACCAATTTCATGCACAATAAAAAATTTGGTGTGTTTCTAACACAAATGCATGTTCCAAATGGTTCACTCAAAATTTTTTTTGAATATTAACATAGAAACCTTGTAAAATTAACACAAGAGTGTTAAATTCACATTCAAAATCTGTCCATGCAATAAGTTGTGTTGATTTTCAACACAAATTTAGAGTGGACCGTTTGTAACATGAAAGTTTCAACTGTGTGTCTTTCTGAACGATCACCAACATGTATAATCTTGTTGACCCTGTGGCTCACATGTATCAGTATTAGAATTCTTTCCTTCAAATTTTTTGCCTAAAAATTTTATTTCATCATTAAGCCCTCTTTTTTTCCGTTTTGCGAAAAGTTATAATCTCGTGCTCAAACGTCGAGTACTTGGAATGAAGCGCATTTGTCTTCTCTGGATATATCAGCAGCAAAGTGGATAGTGCAGCAAAGTCGATCTTAATCTGAATGAAAATAAAAGTAATTCACAAGCTGATTCATGCAAAAATTGTTAATAACCTATGAGATCCAATTAGAATTAAATTCTCATTAACGATTTGATTAAACATACTAGTATGACTCCTGTCTTTGGATCTTTCAACGCAGGGTATTGTGTAATATATGTTGCACTCGTCAAATCCGTTGTGGAATATAATGCCTTGATTCTCCCTTTTGAGGTATCCGTCCAGTATTTCTCTACTGTGGACCAAGGATCTACTGAATTTTGCAACCACTCTGTTTCGTTTCCATAATCATCTGTACAATAGTCGACAAAAACTTCATATTATAAACAGAAAATAACTTATAAACAGAAAATGATTATAACTTCTTGGAATATTTCAAACGGTCCATCATAAATCAACTTACCATCAGTTACAAAATCTTTGGTATTCTTGTCGTATGCGGTCTACGTAGGTCCTTGGATTGTCGTATGCGGTCTACCGGGGTAGACCGCATGCTGCAGTGCATACGGTTGCTGTATGCGGTCTACCCCGGTAGACCGCAAGCTGCTTACTATATGCTTCTTGTATGGGGTCTACCCTGAGCAGAGTGCATACGATAAGGGTAAGGATTGTATTATGCGGTCTACCCCGGTGGGTGGGAAACGATCTCGATAAACTGCAGCATGCGTAATGAAAAGCAGTTCGAGTGCGGGTAAAAATGCAGAGGAATAACAGTCTGGTACTTATGTGGAAGCACCGAAACTTGCTGAAATTTGAGTGGAGCAGGGAAATGAGAGAAATAGTGAAAAGAAAATGTTCCACAGAAATGAAGATAAATGAAAGAGAAAAAGAGAAAGAATAACGTTATCTACGACCTGAATGGCAGCACATTGTGCATCAAAGTGTTGGTACAAGAAGTACCTGGAATCCCACGACGTTATGAATGAAACAGTAAATATGTAGGAAACGTACGCGCGTGTATTCAATGAATTTTCGACAACTACGTTTATGTGCGTACATGTGCGTGTGAAGAATTTTCATCACAAACCGTTAGTCTCTTTTGAATGAAGTGAGAGTCAGGTATCAGTTCGGTTGTGAATTATAGCAGTCGTGTTTGGAATACGTGTCCAGTAGCCGATGAAATGTGTCCAGTAGTTTTCATTTCAGTTCCTGCAGTTCGTTTTCTGTACTACTTGCCTGCTTCTTTTCCTATGCTTTGCCGCTTTCTCACGGTAGACCCCATACAGCAGTCGTTACGGAAGCACCTTGCGGTCTGCCCAGGTAGACCTCATACTGCAACCGTCACCGTTGTCGTATGCACTCTATTTAGGGTAGACCTCATACAAGAAGCATATAGTAAGCACCTTGCGGTCTACCGCAGTCTACTCCGGTAGACCACCAGTCTTCGGTAGACCGCATACGACAAGAATACCAAATCTTTTCGAAAACCCAATCGAACAGATACAGAACAATCGAGCTTCCGTTTTATCCCCCTCAGATTATTGGTTACTTTTGATGCAAGAAGGAACGAACGATGAGTGTGATATCTATCGTATAATTTCCCCTCTGCACAATTTTTTTTTCGTAACTGTGTCCATATAATAAGGTACATAGTAACTATGAATATTTTCGGTGGGAAAAGTTTGTTGGATCAAAATTGATAATTCTTCAAGTCTTTCTGGCGTCAAACTGAAACAAAAACAGTAGAATAATAACATGATACTTCATAATAAATGTTAGTCTGGCATGCCTACATTTGATAATCTTGTCCTTCAAATGTATTGATCTCATCATGATTAAAAGGAATTCATCCCGAAGAGTAATTGTTTTCCTCACGCCAGGTTATTGGAGCTTCGAATTCCCGCGAAAAGTATGATCTCAACTGAAAAGTTGCGATGTTCGTCTGACAAATCTCGATTGGCTTTATAATAAGTGAGAATAGCTACTCCTTCTGCGGTATTTCTGAGCGTTTCTATCAGATTACTAATGGGAGTTGATGGATTGAGAGTTAAATCAGATGAATCAATAAGGAAATATGGATCATTCGCATTGGAGGAAGCCCTAGGAACTTGTGTAATTGACGAGATATTTACGGTGACTGATGGAGTACAATTATTCATTCCAGAGACACCTATTGAGGATTCAGAACGAAAAACAAATCAATCCTATCAGACATTACAGGAAGATATGAATAAAAATGATTTTATAGTACTTTTTTAATGGACAAACTGAAGAAAACGATCACATCAATTTAAGGATGTACTGAATAGGAAGTATCAGGTTGATGTGATCAAATTTTCTTTCAAACATGCTGATAAACTTCATTTTCTATTTCCCCTGATGAAAGATATTTGAAGTAGTACAAAACATACATCTCACGTAACCAATATGAGAAAATTAGGCTTGAATTATCTAAATTCAACATCAACAACTTATAAAAAATAGTTTTTCATTCACAGATCATGGTCGTAAATTTTCACCAGGGATTAGTAACTGAATATTTTGCACAATTCGAAATAAATGCATGAATTTGACCTGAAAAATTGAGTTACTTTTGACTACCAGTTCAAAATATACGTTATTAAACCAACTCTGACATCAAATAATCTGATGACGAATAATGTATAGCCATAATGATTGCAAATAATTGATTTCACCTGATTATAAAGAAAGTAGTGGCAAATCAATCGATTGAGGATCTTGTACGAAACTAGGACAAGATAGAGTTGTAGGGTCAAATAAAATCTGTAATTGAATTTGTAAAATGATTCAACGTAGCATTGATAAAGTATTCATACATGCTGAATACAAAATCTACGAACATTGTCAGTGTTTCCAAATTGGCTTTCTCCAAATTCTGTATTCCAAAGACTTAAGAATTTGACCTGTGGGCCAGCTTTGGGAGTGATTGTTTTAATAATATCTGCACGTAAACACTTGAACGATGTCCCATCCACTTCCTCCTCTAGAGTATAATCAGAAATGAAATAAATCGAATCAAATAAAACATAATGCAAATTTTCTGGGAAGAAATATTTCATTTGTAACACACATATATGATTATGATTTCAACAGTCATAATTTATATCGACGATCTTTTGACGAAAGGGCGTAAATACCAAATATCACGGGATTGGGTTATATATACTCATCAAACGTCACATAAAAAGGGAGCATTGATTTTATTTGAATGTTGTGATTACTCATAAAAAGTGAAATTACGATGTACATTGAATTAGAAGCAATTATTCTGACTTCAAGAAATCAACACAACTTATCAGTTCAGTCAATTTATTGAGATTAATGGACTAGCATCCAACTCTTTAACACAACTTATGGGACATTCGTAGGTTAGGAAGCATTGCGTTTCTCAATAACCTGCGTTATATCCATAAATTTGTTAACTTACCTTCAAAACCACTTTCCCATTTTTCCATTCCCCACATCTTTAGTTTTTCCTTCACCTACTGATCCATTCGAGAATTCATTCTTTTATTAACCCGGATGACAAGACCCGATAGAAAACGATAGAAAAGTTTTCTATCGTTTTGAATATGGATTTTGAATCGTAGTTGTATGAGATTTCATCCTGTATTCCCGATAGAGATTCTATGTCATCCTTTCGTGATTTTTTCATTTCAGTACTATCGTTTCTTATCTTCAATTCCATATACGGATTCTTTCAATTCCTTTCTTCATCTCCGAGATATATGGCTATCGTTTCTTATGTAATATTTCGGATACTATTTCAATCATATCTTTTCGTGGTTTTCATCGTGATTCACTATCGTTTCGTATGCAAGATTTTGGGTAAATTTTCGGTCGTATTTCTTCATAGAAGTTCCTGATGTATCGCTATCGTTTCCTATGTAAAATTCCGGATGGAATTCTCATCATATCTTTTCGTGGAATTCCACTAAATCTCCTCTGATAGAAAAGCAATATGATACACATTGATCATTATTGTCTGGAATAATTCTGTTGGCAAGGTTGGAAAATTTTTAACCTAACGGAGAACCGAACCTGCTCTACCTATCTACCTAAGCTATCGGAATCTGACACCTTACCAGCGTAGCTACTCCGCACTTTGAGGGTTGGAGCTTATTTGATGAATAGATTTGCTGGTAAACAGTTCCACCAGTCCCCTGGCGGTTGTCCCATGGAAGTTGACCCGCTACATTTAAACTACACATTCGTCGTACTTTTACATATCGGAATCATCGCGCTGAAAAATTATCAAAGTTCATTCCCGTAGAATATAAGTGATAAAATTGACAGTGCTTGGAAAAGTGATTTCAATAAACATAACATGAAGACATAACCCTACTTTTGGAATTTGTTTTTGTTTTGTATCTGATAAAACATAAAATTCTTCATAACAGTGATAAAGTAATGTGATTTTTGTGATGAGATTATATTTTGGTGTGAATTGATTACTTTGCGCTTTCCACCCTGGTAAAAAAACCGGATGGAAACCAGATAAAGACCGGATAGCATCCAGACTGGGCCCGGAGCGAAATGGTATCCGAGTGCATCCGGGTTTTATACGGGGTTATTTTTCGTTTCGGATACACATATGGGTCTATACGGGTGCAGTGCCGGGACTCTGAAGTGGGAATCGGACATGTATCCGGGTTTATTCGGATTCCTTCTAGGAAAATTTTCGGGAAAAGGTTTTGTATACGGGTGTATCCGGGTGGTGATCGGGAACTTTGAAGCTTGAGACGGATACGTATCCGGGCTCATCCGGGAGTGATGCGGGAACGATTCATCGGAATTCATTTATAAGTCTCAATCGGGATTCATTCCGGGACTTTCCGGGTTCTATCTGGGGCAGTCTCAGACCCATGGTTTTTTATACAGGTCTATCCAGATTGTGCACGGAAACTTTGAAGCTCACAGCGGATACGTATCCGGGTTCGTCTGGGAGTATTACGAGAATACATTTTGACTTTTCCAGATGGAACCCGGATAAAGCCAAGCATATATCTGCTTGAAGCGGTGTAGTCAACGAGTAGCAGCCCGGATAAATCTGTATATGAAACCATTCTTCGAAAACTTTTTCAGATCGCATCTAGATAAATCTGGAATCCATGCCGATTGAAACTTGTGAATGAATTTCGATGATGAATTTTTGTATTACACCCGGATAAACCCGGATACGTATCCGTGTTCAGCTCCAAGATTCCCGGACACAACCCGAATAGACCAGTATAGAAAACCATCTTTCTGAAACTGTCCCAGATAGAACCCGGATACACCCGAAATAAATTCCGATTGATACTCACAAATAAATTTTGGTGAATTATTCCCGTATTACTCCCGGATAAACCCGGATACGTATTCGTTTTGGGCTCCAAAGTTTCCGAGCCTAGCCCGAATAGACCCGTGCATAAAACCATATTCCTGAAATTGTCTCAGATAGAAGCGGATAGACCCGGAATGGATCCCGATTGAGACTTATAAATAGATTTCGGTGAATTATTCCCGTATCATTCCCGGATAAACCCGAATACGTATCCATCTTAAGCCTCAAAGTTTCCGGCCACTACCCGGATACACCCGTACCCAAAACCTATTCCCGAAAATTTTTCCAGATATAACCTGGATGAACCTGGCAGTCCCGATACTGCACCCGTACAGACCCGAATATATACCCGAAAAGAACAACCTTTCCCGTATAATACCCGTATGCACCGGGATACCAGTCCGTTCGGGTCCCAGTCCGGGTTCTATTTGGTCTTTATCCGGTTTTCCTCACCAGGGTGTAATAAAAGACTCTGTAAGTGTTTTGTCGTCATCGCAGAGATCCGCTGATGTGATAGAGGCTTTGTCTCTCACTCGCAGGACCCGGGTTCAATTCTCGCTGAGCGAACTTCCAACAATTCAATTGTAAGTTGATCTTCATCGGTAATTAGAATAAGAAAAATCGTCTGCAACCCTTATAAAATCGAATTATCACAAAAATTTTTTTCTGCACAAAATATAGATCGAAATTTTTTAGATGGACCCGGATAGAACCCGATCAGGACCCGAATACAAGAACCCGATTGATTCCCGAATGAACCCGTATGAAGTTCCGACACCTACACGGATCCTATACGGGTCTCAAGTCTAATTCGTGGGAAAATTCCCGACCGAGTCCCGGGTAGTCCCGGATGAGACCCGGACACAAAAACCGGATAA
The DNA here is from genome assembly GCA_018340375.1 of Gonatopus flavifemur. Lineage (NCBI taxonomy): Eukaryota > Metazoa > Arthropoda > Insecta > Hymenoptera > Dryinidae > Gonatopus > Gonatopus flavifemur. Next base: position 19,433,141 of record JAFFJZ010000009.1, read on the forward strand.
AGCGTCGTATTGACCCGGATGAAGTTCCGATGTTCACCGGGACCTTATCCGGGTCCTATCCGGGTTTTTGAGCAGGGCACTGGAAAAATTATTCACATTAGGTTATGTGTAAGAAGTGAACTAGAAAATATTACGAGTTATGAATGTATCATCATGATTCTTCAAGTGTCCCTGTTTTTCATCAAAATCAAATCCCGAAGGAAACTGTTGTGAAATCATGTTCATGGTATGTAAGAGTCACATAGATCTATTTCATTTAGATTAATCAAAGAAAAGAGCGGTCACGGTTTTTTGTCATGCTTCAAAGTGAAGTTCGTGTATCATTGGCATTCATTATCATTTTGCTCACTGATATATGTGAGCTTCTGATTGAGTTACCCTAATCACTTAAAGTGAAGTGGAGGGTTTTTTGATAAGTGACGTGAAATGACTCCCTCACTCAAACAATGTGCATAATAAAAAATGAACTTTAAGTTTGTTGGAATAAATTGTCTACGAATAAGTTTGACTTGAATCGTTAAAGATATTATCTCACACTTATTTCGGAAGCGCAGTGAGTTTCCTTACTCTGATCAGAATGAATTACAGGCATGATGGATACTTAACTGTGATTTGCTTCTAAAGAGTATTTCTACATTACTTTATTGAACAAGACATATATGTGGTTATAAATGGAGCCTAAGGGTTTTAGCAATAAAAAATCATCTGTCAAATTAGAAGCACAGGGAATTCCCACCATTACCATGAATTACATGCGACATGAGGAATATTCAATTGATTTTCATACTCACAAATTGACTGAATAATTTGTTCATATCTAATTATTCATAAATACATGTATAGTTCAATGAAGTTATTCTCAAGTAATTTTTGACAATCAATATCTCTTATAAGTATCTATCGTGCCAATGGTTCATGGTAGTCAGAGTGAAGAAAACTCACTGCGCTCCCAATATGTAAGTCAATTTCTTCATCGACTCAAGTGGCGTGGATACCTACTTCTTATTCGCAAAGAATTTATATCAACCAAGTGGCTGGTCATTTCACTTCGTACAGATTGTGGATGGAAGGAATGACATCACTTCATTCCACTTGATCACCTGAAAAATCATCAGGGGTTTACAAAAGTGGTGGTGATAGTACATTCTTTCTGACAATTGGTATGATGGATATTTGACTGTAATTTGATTCCAAAAAATATTTGTACATCACTTCATTGAATGATACATGTAGTTATAAATGGAGTTGAAGATTCTTACCGTTAGAAAGATCATCTCTCAAATTACAAGCATAGGGAATTTCGTTCACTACCATACCTCACATGCAACAATATACAGGTTGGTTGAAAAATTCCTGCGGTCACCAAGGGATAGCACTGCTAGCTCAAAACTTTTTTTTTCTCAAGTTGGTATATCTGTCCTGAGAACACATGCAAAGTTACAAGTCATTCTGTCAATTCATTCTTTGTTTACAAGCCATTCGAAGTGGACGTGTCATTGATTTTTCTTAATATGGAAAAAATTGGATATCGTGCAGTCATTAGATTCTTTGTTTTTAAGGGTTCAAAAGCAAAGGGAATTTATGAACAATTGTTAGAAGTGTATAAGGAGTCCTCACCTTCAAAACGCACCGTTGAATTTTGGGCTAGTGGATTTAAACGTGGTCATACTAGCCTTGAAGACGATCCACGCGAAGGACGACCAAAAAATGCAACCACAGCAGAAATCATTGAGCATGTACATAATATGGTTAGTGAAGATCCAAGTATGACTGAGCGTGAAATTGCTAATGCCATAGGCATCTCAGACGAACGAGTACTCCATATTTTACATGAAGAATTACGTATGAAAAAACTGTTTGGAAAGTTAGTGCCGCACACGTTAACAATTCAACAAAAACTGGATCGGAAACAAATTTCTCAGCGTAATCTGGAAGAATGTACTATCACCACCACTTTTGTTAACCTCTGATGATTTTTCAGGTAATCAAGTGAAATGAAGTGATGTCATTCCTTCAATCCACAATATGTATGAAGTGAAACGACCAGCCACTTGGTTGAAATAAGATCTTTGAGGATAAGAAGTAGGTATCCACAACACTTGAGTCGATGAAGAAATTGACTTATCCCTCTAACCGTAACCCCGGTCCCACAGACCGCTATCAAAATTGTATTCGCTCGTAATTCGAACTTTTTTGGTTAAATTGTTTGACATTTCATTCCTACTCTGCACAGACTTGCTCACTAAATTCTGTACATGAGCCCACTATCCTACCTCGTAGACATTTCTAATGATCTAAAAAATGTTTCTTTCACTTCTAATAACTTTGAATATCTAGAAGAAGGTGATAGCGGTCTGTTAGACCGGGGGTTACGGTTGACGTGATTTGAGCAGGGTTGCGGTTTAAGGGTTATATATTGGGAGCGCAGTGAGTTTTCTCTACTCTGGCCACCATGAACCATTGGCACGATAGATACTTATAAGAGATATTGATTGTCAAAGATTACTTAAACATAACTTCATTGAACTATACATGTATTTATAAATAATTAGATATGAAGAAATTAGTGTCAATTGCTAAGAAGGAAAATCAATTGAATATTTCTCATGTCGCATGAAATTTATGGTAATGAACGGAATTCCCTGTGCTTGTAATTTGACAGATGATTTTTCATTGCTCAAACCCTTAGGCTCCATTTATAACCACATATATGTATTGTTCAATAAAGTGATGTAGAAATACTCTTTGGCAGCAGATCACAGTTAAGTATCCATCGTGCCAGTGGTTCATTTTGATCAGAGTAAGGAAATTCACTGCGCTTCCAATATAAGATTAAGATAATATCTTTAACGATTCAAGTCATACTTATTCGTAGACAATTCATTCCAACAAACTTACAGTTCATTTTATATTATGCACATTGTTTGAGTGAGGGAGTCATTTCACGGCACTTAACAAAAAACACTCCACTTCACTTTAAGTGATTAGGGTAACTTAATCAGAAGCTCACATATGTAAGTGAGCGAATTGATAATGAGTGCCAATGATACACGAACTTTACTTCAAAGCAATCAAAAAAACCGTGCCCGCTCTTTTCTTTGAATAATCTAAATGAAATAGATCTATGCGACTTTTACATACCATAAATATGATTTCACAAAAGTCTCCTTCGGGATTCGATTTTGATGAAAAACAGGGATTCTTGAAGAATCATGACGATACATTCATAACTTGTAATATTTTCTAGTTCACTTCTTACACATAACATAATGTGAATAATTTTTTAATGGAAAGCATAAAATAATGAATTCAAACCAAAGTATAATCTTATCACAAAAATCACATTAATTTATTACTGGTATGAAGAATTTCATGTTTTATTGGATACAAAACAAAAACAAATTCCCAAAGTAGGGTTATGTCTTTATGTCATGTTTATTGACATCACTTTTTTAAGCACTGTCAATTTCATCACTTATATTTTACGGGAATGAATTTTGACAATTTTTCAGCGCGATGATTCCGATATGTAAAAGTACGAAGAATGTGTAGTTTAAATGTAGCGGGTCAACTTTCATGGGACAACCGCCAAGGGACTGGTGGAACTCTTTACCAGCAAATCTATTCATCAAATAAGCTCCAACTTTCAAAGTGCGGAATAGCTACGCTGGTAAGGTGTCAGATTCCGATGGGTTAGGTGGGTAGGTAGAGCAGGTTTGGTTCTCCGTTAGGTTAAAAACTTCTCAACATTGCCAACAAAATTATTCCAGACCATAATGATTAATGTGTGTCATATCGCCTTTCTACCGAACACCATAGTGAAGCGAAGGTTGGTGTTTTTTTATTTATCATGTTTTAATAAATCAATATAAGTAAATTTAGTGAAAAATCTTTTTGATTTTTTATTGATTTGCAGGAATTTCATTGATATTTGTGTACTAACAAGTGCCTTGTGAAATACTAGCGAGCAACTGGTCAGTTTTCCTAACTGGTATTTGATGAGCCAGAGCGTTACATTCCTCACTAGCTACTCGTGAATATTCCTCACTAGTTCCTCACAAATCGAACAGGCAAACTCGTAAGTGCCTTATGATTAACTAGAGAAAATGTCTACCAGGGTCCAGGCGGGATTTTCAAAATTCAATAATGTGGTGTTGAAAATTCATCGTAAAACTAAATCACGCGATTCTCATAATTCATTCATATATGTATCTTGATTTCCAGAATTTTAACCGCCTATAGGGCCTATCCACCCTTTTTTGTTGAAATAAAACACATTTGCATGTTCAGAAATTTGGAGAACAGTTCATTCAAAGTATGCTCAATCTGAAGCTACAACCTTCGCCCATCTCTCAGGTAATTTACGTATTCCTTGCCTAAAGAAATCCTCATCTTTTGAGCTGATCCAATTATCAAGCAAAATCTTGATATTTTCTTATGAAGTAGATCGTTCTCCCGTAAGATCTGACTGCATTGTCCGGAATGAGTGATAATTCGACGGAGTTATGTCTGGCGAATATGGCGGATGGAGTAGTACTTCTCAGTCCTGTCCATCTAAATATTCTTCCACGACTTGTGCGGTGTGCGGTTTGGCATTGTAATGTTGCAGAATGAATTGACCGTGCCTTTTCACCCATCCTGGTCGTTTTTCTTCTATGGCTCGCTTTGAATGCATTAGTTGTCGTCGGTCAAGTTCTCTATTAATAGTTTGAGAGGGTTCGAGCAACTCATGACCCATATAGCACAAATGTCTCAGTAATATCTCCAGAATATTCTGGGGACATTGTAATATAGCACAAATGTCTCAGTAATATCTCCAGAATATTCTGAAGACATTTGTGCTATGTGGAAATACAACACCTCTCTGATCCCACCAAATGCAGAGCATCACCTTGGCACAGTGGATATTTCTCTTTGGCTGTGATGGGCCGGGTTCGCCTGCCTTCACCCAAGATTTTCGACGTTTGCGATTCTCATAATAGTATATCCATTTTTCATCTCCTCTGACTATTCAATGCAAAAATCCCCTCGTTGCTGTCTTTGAAGCAGCATTTCACAAATCGTCTTCCAACCTTCCATGTCTCTTTCTTTCAATTCATGTGGAACCCAATTATTGAGTTTTGAACCATTCCCATTGCTTTTAAACGCTTTGCAACAGTTGATCGTTCAACATTTAATGCTGCAGCCAGTTCTGCTTGAGTTTGGCTAGAATCCTCTGCCAATGATGCTTCCAAATCAGCGTCTTCGAATTTTTTTTGTGGTTTTTCATGTTCTTTGTCCTCAGTGCCCAAATCATTATTCTGAAATCGTCGAAACCATTCCTTACACGTTGTATTAGATGGAGCATGCTCACCGTAAATCTCCACGAGCAAACGATAAGTTTCCGCTGCACTTTTCTTTGCAAAAAAATAGTGCAACAACACTTTGCGCAAATGATGTTTATTCGGAACGAAACCCGACATGTCCAAGGGGTAAAAACACTTGTTGTTGACAACCCAAACCAAATGTCGCGTAGTGCGTTTGACAGTTGACAAAACGTACTATCGAATACAAGTGTTACCATCTATTACGACACGTAAGCAATACTATCAACGACATCTGTTAGGAAAGGGCGGAGTCATATTCACAATAATGGCAAAGGATCTGAATCCTGATAGTCCTGAAGCAACGACCTTGATGTGGGATGAAGTCGACGATCCCTCACGAACAGAAGTGCCAATACTCTTGGAATCAGATGATGATGATAGGGATCAAGACCCGAGTTATATAACTGGCACCCAAGAATATCATCTGAGTGATTGTGAAAAGAAGGAGCTCACAGATTATCTCTCATTTCAAAAATGCCCAAAGTCGATGCTTGTAATGGAGTAGAAACAGCTGATATAAATATTGATTCTGATGATGAGTTCACACTTCACAATGAAACTACCTAAAGACGACTAGTGAAAATAAAACAGAAAACAAAAATCATTCTGAGCTTGAAAATATTGATGAAACCGATCTGCAAAAAATTAATGACCATCGTTCTACGATATGGAACTATTATAACAAAACCGAAAATAATATTGCACAATGTAATATTTGTAGGCAATTACGCAGTATACCAACTGGCACAACTACGACTCTGAAAAATCATTTACAGAAACACAAAAGCGCTCATGCAGGATCCACGAGATTGATGAAAATTGAAGAACAGATGATGGAATTGGGAGAAAGACCATCCTGAGCAACAGAAAAGCTCTGTTAAAAAATATTCAAAAAACAGAAACTTTTTTCCATCATCTAGTCAACGTGCCAAATCAATTGATAAAGCTCTAGCCATGTTTATTTGTGAAGGTTTACACCGTATACAATAATTGATGGACCAGCGTTTGTGAATTCGATAAATGTATTAGAATCACGTTATATGATTCCAGCTAGGACTACTTTTTCACGTTCATTTGTTCCAAAATTTTATCAAGACCCCAAAAGCCGAATACTTTTGGAATCAGTTTCCATAAGTACAGACTTATGGACATCAAGAGCGCAAGATGCATTCATTTCTTTCACTTCACAATTCATTGATGAGAACGTTGATATGAAGCATGTTACCATTGATTGTCAGGCTCTTCCAGGCAAGCACGATTCTGCAGCTATTTGTGAAAAAACTGGAGCAAAAAATTAATGATTTGAACTTGGACGACGCAAATATTGCTAAATATGTTACGAAATTATCCCATTTTCTCCACCTGTTCAGGAATTATTAGGGTGTATCCAGACTTTTGCACCACCCTGTATATTAACAATCAGCATAATTTCTCCATTGATATAATCTCACTCGATGTTGTGATGATACTCGATTTTTTAAAAATTCTTATTTTGTCTCATTTGATATTCTGATGATACCTATAAAATTTTTGTATCGAAAAATGTAAAAACACTTGTGAAAACTCCCGCTTCGTCCGCTCAAATTCACTAAAAAAGAACCTGCATAATCGAAATCTCTTCATCCCCTGATGGATCTGCTTTGAGGAACTGCCAACGCATATTCTCAGACAGAATAATCCTGCAATAGTTTATCTTTAAGAAATATGATGCATTATATGAATCTATGTGATATTATTGTTGTTTGTTGAGATTTTTTAATTTATGGAGAGTGAAACTGATCATCGGGTTACTCACCATTCCTCTCAAAGCAAAAATACATGTGGTGGTATCTAGCAGTGAATTAGCTAACGATAACTTCAATAATGTTTGGGGAGAATCGAATCTGGGGAGGCTTCCAACGCCCTGGTAAAAATGGAGTGTAAACGATGCAAGGAAGTGAGATAGAAAATGAATGCAACTGTACGCCGAGAAGGGTTCGCGCATTTTGGAGCATAATATTATACTCTCTTTCGCGAACGTACATCATATTTCTACCAGGGTTCAGCTGCCACTGTTAGGAACTGCTGATTGAATTTTCAATCACATGTAGGGGGAAGTCCCCTAAAACCGGACGGCCCGTAAAGCCGGACACTGTTATTACCGACCGAAGGAAAGACAGAAGTAGTTCACTTCTACCACCACTAAAGGTGTGTCTATCAAATGCTGACCGAGGATCAGAGATTGTTATGCCAGTGCGTTCCTAGCCTCGTGTCAAAGCGTGTCACAGTTCAAGTGTATATACATTTTTGATCGGATTAATTTTTTGACGTCTAAACAACAAAGCACAAACGTACTGCTAGTTCGAAAACTGGTGATTAGTATTTGCAAGTAAGTGTTCAATCATACCCTCTAATGTTTTTTATGGAACCTTTTTAATTGTCTGATACATAGTAGTTCTTCTCAAGATTAAGTTGTCCCTAAAGCCGGACACATGAAATGTCCCCTAAAGCCGGACAGCTTGAATCTTCCAAAATGTTTGATGTTGTTATCATACCAAATCTTATTTGTGCAGATGTTATCACGCGATGGGTAAAGCAGCCAAAAATCAATCGAAAATAATTCCAGACAGTTCAAGGATGAAAACAGCTGTACAACAAGTCCTGCAAAAGAAACTTTCTGTGCGGAGAGCTCCTGAAAGATATTCTGTGTCGAAGAGTACTCTTTTTGATAATGTTCGAAGAGTTCGAGAAGGAGGTGAAATCCGGCTAATACCTAGACGAGGTAGATTTGATCCGACTCTCAATGGAGAGTACGAAAAAGTCATAGTTCAACATGTAATAGATATGTCCAATAGGTGTATGCCTTTGACTAGAAAAGAATTTTTGAAGCTTGCTTATGATCTTGCTGAATCTTTAGAGTTGAAACATCGTTTTAATAACACACAAAAAACAGCTGGACGACATTTTTATTATGATTTTATAAACCGCCACCCTGAGCTAAGTCTTAGAACCCCGGAGTCTACAAGTTTGATGAGAGCTGTTGGATTTAACAAACCTCAAGTTGATCGATTTTTCAATAACCTCAAAGAGCTTTATGATAAATTTCAATTCAATCCTTCTAACATCTATATTTGTGATGAAACTGGCGTCAGCACTGTGCACAAACAACAGAAAGTAATTACGTTGAAAACTGATCGCCAAGTTGGTAAATTAACATCTGCTGAGCGTGGTAAAAATGTTACTATTTTGTTCTGTATGAGTGCTACAGGTTATTTCATTCTGCCGTACTTCATTTTTCCGAGACACAGGATGAATGAGAGGCTAATGATTGGTGCGCCACCTGGAGGTCTATCTATGGCACAACCCAATGGGTGGATGAATGCAGAACTGTTTCTGGAATGGCTAGATCACTTCGTAAAGTTCTCAAAACCAAATAAAGAGAAACCAGTGCTTTTGATTCTGGATGGGCATTGCAGCCACAAAGATCTCGCTGTGATAAATTACGCAAAAGAAAATCATATTCATATGATGAGTACGCCGCCTCATTCAGCGCATAAATTACAACCTTTGGATAGAGTTTTCATGAAACCTTCCAAAGATGCATACTTTGAGGCTTGTGGATCATGGATGAGGGCTAATTCTGGTACTAGAATCACTGAGTATGAAATTGCCAGATTGGTGGCTCAAGCTTTCTCTCGCGTAGCACGGCTAGACATTGCAATGTCTGGATTTTCTTGTACTGGAATCTATCCACTGAACGAGAATGTTTTCAAGGATGTTGAATTCTTACCCTCCGCTGTAACAGACCTTCCTTTGCAGTCTGGCGATCAAGTTACTAATGAAGAACCGCGAGGAATCAATGATCGTCTTGAGTTCGAGAGTCTAAGAGTCCAAGAATCATCACAAAACGTTGAAAAAGAGAACATTGAGCCAACTCCGTCGACATCTCACGATATAACAAGGCAAATTCATAAATTATGTCCTGTTCCAAAAACTGCTGCTAGATGAACTGCATCACGACGACGAAAGGCTGAAAGAAGTGAAATATTGACGTCTTCAGATTAACAAAACACTCTTCTACTAAAGAAGACTGCGAATTCAACTGAGACTTCAACAGGCAAAAAGCGACTTCTCACGAGCAAGGAGAACAATGATCGTAAAAAAATAAGAGCTCCAAGAAATACTGTGATTGCTCCGATCTCTCCTGAGCCCAAATCAAAGACGACTCGCATTATTTGTCTTGAAAACCACGATGAGGATTGGATTCTCTGCCAGGATTGCAATGAATGGGCTCACGGAGCCTGTGTTGATATTGAACATGGTGCAACACATTATGTTTGTGACCACTGTAGGGCCAATTTGAAATGATGATAGATATTCTAGATTTGGCATAAAAGCTTTTCATTGTTCTGTTATAATGATTGAAGTTCCAAAAGATTTTTGATTTTTGTTTTTTTAACAATGTTGATATGTTATGTTCCACATGTGAAACTATTGAAGTTATCTGATTTGTTCATTTTATTGAGGAATAAAACATAATACGTGCATGAAAGCAAAAAAATTTCGCTGTCCGAACTTAGGGGACACTTTCTAAACATGAGGATTTTCAACCCTCGTTACAAGGTTGGAAAGTTTGTATAATCCCTAAAATTCTTGGTCTCCTAAAGCTTCATTCTGTTCCAATACATACTGAAGAATAGTTTTGAATGTATACATATTGATTTATAACGATCTTATCGGCTGAAGTTCCGAAAAACCTCAAGTGTCCGGTACTAGGGGAACTCCCCCTAATGGAAGCAATTCCCACTCACGTAATGAAAAATCAATTCACACTGCGATTGAAAATTCATGAACCAGTTCTTTCGAATTGATTGTGATGAAATTGAATTTGTCACCTACCCGTACAGCACAACCACCGATTCTCCACCCAGGACTTCGGTGGACTGGAGGTGGAGAATCAGTGGAGGAATGAGAGCTGTGGAAATGAGAGAGAAATGAGGGAGAGTCTCCGTCGAGGCAACGGAGAGGCGACGTGGATTTGTTCGCCCCCTTCATTTTCAATAAGGTTGATGTTAGTGGATTCACTCATTGAAATTTGGTTGTGTGAATCGACAGATATGAATTTTATTGAAAATGAAGGGGACAGGCGAATCCACGTCACCTCTTCGTTGCCTCAACGGAGACTCTCCCTAATTCCTCCCTTACTTCTACGGCTCTCATTCCTCCATTGATTCTCCACCTCCAGTCCACCGAAGTCCTGGGTTTAGGATCGGTGGCTGTGTTGTACGGGTAGAAAATTCCATTACATGTAATAGGAACCTCAATCCATGTGATTGAAAATTCGAGCACAGATTCTTTAAATCTCAAGTATTGGGATTGTATTTGCTGTCTTCAAATTGAAATAATACATTAACAATGATTATCCAGTAAAATATCTACGCTTTTGTTCAAAATGTTTTCAAGGGCAAAAAATTACATCTTGAGCAGAATCATATTTCAGAATAGTGTTATCAATTTCACCACGTTCACTTCATTCCAATCTTATCGAGAGGAACATTGGACCTCGACAGGAATCGAACCCTACCTGCAACCAAACCTACCTATGATTATTATGAGTAATGCCACGCTGCCTAATATCCTAACACTTTAACGACCTGAGCTGAACCGGCACAACTGTGTAAAGCATAAAAAAGATCAATATGAATGACGTGCTCATCTGATTCAATGATCTATCGGTTGAACATGACAATCAATAGATTGATAGATTTTATTAACCTGTGTGGAAATTGGAACTCGGTTGTTTCTTATGTATGGTGTTTGTGATCACAATGAAAGTCCACTAACTAACGCAACTCGGGTGACAGATGTAAGGTTAGGTTATTGAAATCAGAACATAAATGAGAATTATTTCAATGAAATGTGTGGTGGTTATTCAGTCATTGATCAGAATACATATCAAAAACATTTATTATTGAGTCCAGAAGGAATTATTGAATCAGTTACAGGTGTTGTGGAATGGTAGAAATCATAACTTGTGGGTTCAGTGACAATGATTCTACTGAAATACTGAAATCAATATCTCTAAGAAAAACTCGAAGGTCTAATTCATTTTGTAATAATATGGGGCATGAAGGACTCATTTGATTGAAAATATTCCAGAAGAATAGAGAAATGAATTTCAAAAACTGGGATTATTGACTTGGAGCGCATCGGATGGTTTCACTCTTCAAGTTGAACAGTACTATTGAAGTTGAAATTTGGAAATTGCCGGAAAAATTCTTATTTTGTCACGCGAATTTCTCGTTACGGTGGTGATATACTGATGAGAAGATGTTGTGGGTCGGGTGGAATCTATATTGATCAGAAAAATCCAACCCGTGTTGAAAAAATTAGAACATCTGCCAACTTTGCTTGCGTCTCTTGGGTAAGGAGTCAAATCTTCTTTATCAAACCAAATTAATGTGAGAGACATATGAAAATGAGTGAATTTGAGTTGATATGAAGTGAGACAAGAAAAAATATCAATTGGAATTCATTGTTTACCATCAAAATGTTAGAAAATAAGGAAAGATTACAGAGGATCTAACTGGTCGTCTTCCAATATTTTTGTTTCAACAATCTTGTATTATGTGCCTCTCTGTATTTTTCTACTAATGAGTTCAAAAACATGGTTTTTGAGCCTGTTCTGTGAACATATTGGTATGAAATAACATGTATTTGTAGAAACATCATATAAAATTGTTGGAACAAAAATATTGGAAGATGACAAGTTGGATCTCCTATAGTCTTTCCTTATTTTTCAACATTTTCATGGTAAACAATGAATTTCAATTGATACTCTCTCCTGTTTCACTCCATATCATGATGACATGAAAACTCTTATGTTGGTCTCTATTCTTCTCATTCGGCTACAGTCCCTTGCAGAATCATTGGGAGTTGATACCTGTGAACTCACAGCTGGATATCATCAAATCAGAACCATAGATATCACTGGAGTTCAAACTTCAATATATGAAACCACAGGTATGTATATTGGGTGCATTGTTCCAATTTCCTCAAGCAGATCCGAGCAGGCAAACGAAGAACAGGCAGGAGGGGAGAAAATAAAGAGCATCATATATACCATAGACCTCCACATTGATCATATTGCCATCAGTTTATACAGGGTGGTCCATTTGAAGTGATGCAGTCAAATATCTCGGGAACTAGAGGGGATGGGAAAAAATGTTCCGGATGCGAAGTTCAGGGTTCCAAGGGAGAAGTATGATGCTAACCTGGAAGAATATCTCAGAGGTCATTTTGAAGGTCATTAAGGGTTCAAGGTGGTTTTTTTAAATGGGATCCCCATTTTCTTATCATGGCATGGGAAAGCTGGTTTCAAACCCTCCACGAAACACTGGTCATGGACCCCTCTCCGCCCATTGGGGTGCAAGGTATGGACCGTCGAAGTTATTGATGAACAACGACGTGGACGTGGTAGTTCTCCGTTCCCTCCGGAGTGCTTGATTATTGTGGGTCCCCTTGCCTCTCACATGTGGAGTGCTTGATTATTGTGAGTTTCCTTCCCTCTCACATGAGGGGTGCTTGATGCTGTTACAATAATCGCTCGAAGTTACCCTCCTTTGCCTGGATACATAATCCCAGTCTCCACCGAAAATTTGTAACCGTCTTCAGAAACCCTGATCACGGTATGTTGGCGAAAACAGTGCGGATGCGATCGATCATGTCCTCCCTAGTTGTTGGTTGGGCCTTGAATACTTCGTCTTTCAGAAATCCCTACAAGAAGAAGTCGGGAGATGTCAAATCGGGTGAGCGTGGAGGCCACGCAACTGACCCACCTCGTCCAATCCACCTTCCCGGAAAATGATGATCAAGGTATTCTCTCACGATCAATGCGTAATGAAGTGGCACTCCATCTAGTTGGACCCACATCCTCTGCCTTGTTTGTAAATCCAGATCCTCAAGCAAGTCTGGTAAATGATCCGCCAGAAATCCCAGAAACATGGGGCCGTTCAAAGTGCCGTTGAAAAAGTATGGACCGACTAAATAGCCATTGACGATTCCGCATCATACATTCACACTCCAACGATTTTGGTTGTCGGATGCTTGATACCAATGCGGATTAACATCCGACCAGTAATGAGAGTTGTGTTTATTCAAATGCCCAGTGCTCTGAAAAAATGCTTCGTCGGAGAACATTACATAGTCGAAGAATTGAGGATCGTCAACCAGCCTTGCTCGTGCCCAGTTGCAGAATCTAATTCGGAGTCTCATGTCCTTTGGAGTGAGAGCTCGACTTAACGTGATGTGGTATGGTCGATATTTGACATGTTTCAAGATTCACAAAACAGTAGTCCGGGGTATACCAGTTATTCGTGCCAACGATCTGCTACTAACATGAGGGTCCAAGTGGATAAGTCCCAAGATGGTGAGGGCACGATCATTCCCATCGAACCGGTGATGTCTTAGATCTCGCTGCAATACTCCTCGTCAAGCCCTCAATTCGAGTCGACGGATGATCGTGGGGTGTGCGATGCGGCGATCGGGATACCTATGCCGGTAAACTCTTGCGGCTTCGTTGTAATTATTGTGACATGAGCCAAGCGAAAGCATCATATCAATAATTTCAGAGGGTGGATAGTGATTCATTTCTTCGATTGAATTGAATGGAATGAATTGATAAATGTAGATGAGTGAATATGCGAAGGAGAAGAACAATTGTGATGGTCTCAGATTAGAACCAGTGTTTGAATGATCACGTATTCCCGTAATCATCCACATAACCAACCATAATAAACAGAAATTCGATATTTCTGTTTGTTTATGTATTCATGTTCATCGTTTTTCTCCGAAGATTGGGACTGATTTCAATGCAGATTAGAGTTGATTGCATTGGAAAAAAAACGTGGACATAACCAAACGGGGACACTGAGTCTCTGCTTATTATGGTTGGCAGTAATGTGTACGATTCATCACGATTATTGCGTTTCAAATCAAATAAATTATTCCATTCGATTCGATGAGGGTTATAAATGAGTATCGACTCTCAAGAATTGTTTAAAGGTTGCTGGAAACATTGGAGGTATTGACCATACGACATAACGTCGATTCGGATGCACATCCGGACGGATACGCAAATCCTCCGAGCTCCCAGAGATGTCACCAAAGAGAGCTACACTGTGAAAAATTTCTTTGTAGATTCACCAAAAAAATTTGGAAGTTTTTTTTTGAATGAGGGAGGACATGATCGATCGCATCCGCACTGTTTATGCCAACATCCCAGGATTATGTATCCAGGCAGAGGGGAGTAACTTGGAGCAATTATTGTAACAGCATCGAGCACCCCTCATGTGAGAGGCGAGGGAACTCACGATGATCAAGCACTCCGGAGGGAACAGAGAACCACCACGTCCACGTCGTTGTTTCTGGATAGCGCTAAGAGTAGTTCATCAATAACTCCGACGGTCTATACCTCGCACCCCAATGGGCGGAAAGGGGTCCATGACTAGTGTTTGGTAAGGGGTTTGAAACCAGCTTCCCCATGCTATGATAAAAAAATGGGAGTCCCATTCAAAAAAACCATCTTGACCCCAAAATGACTCCAAAATGACCACTGAGGGATTTTTCAAGGTCAGCATCATACTTCCCCCTTAACACCCTAACCTTTTTATCCGGACGCTTTTTTTCTATCTCCACTAGTTTCCGAGATATTCGACTATATCACTTCAGATGGACCACCATGTTTATCAGTTCTTTGAGCAAACATCAGTGATCATCCTAGAATTTTAACAACGAAGTAGACAGAATGGAATTTTCTCACTGAAGAGTATACACGATTGATTAAATACATATTTGGAATTGAATTTGACATACCAAATTAATTCATTGTTCTGAAGACAATCACAAAAATATAAAAACTGGATATTCTGACAGACTTTATAATATTTTGAATCACATATAGGATTATCCTTATCTGCTACCTAAAATGGACTATACAAGATAACTCATCAATACGTACTTAATTATCGGAGGATCACATTCAAGACAGACAATAAATTCCACAGGAATCTTGTCACTGCTTTCGACAATGATATTCCCTTGAATTGTTGGAGTTCCCTGATAACAAGATCCGGAAGGAAACTATAGGAAACGATTGATTCTGCAAAATATTGTATCGTTTTTTTATCATGCCTATCGTAGTTGATTTTGGGACCGATAGGAATGCTATCGTTTTTGATGCGAATCTATCATACTTGGGTTTAATCGTTAGAAAACGATACGAAGTTTTTCGTTTCATATCGTATTTTATGATCATACCCGTGACTTATATGACATCAACGATATAGAATTTATAGTATCCTATGTGATGTTTACAAAGCCGTTTCCTATGGCAAGCAATGTAAAACTCACGATAGACATTCAATCGTTGTCGATCACAAACTTGAGCAATCGTGTTGGAGGGGGAATGAACGATGGGAAGTCTATCGTAGTTTATGTGATATTCCACATACCTATTTTCTATCACAAGTAATGTGGAACTTACGATAAGCATTCAATCGTTGTCAATCACAAACTTGAGCAGTCGTGGTGCATGTGGAATGAATGATAGATAGTCTATCGTAGTTTATGTGATATTTCACATACCTGTTGTGATGTGACAAATCATCACAAAGAGGGTCGCGGGATGGCACCGCGCACGATCCCTATCGATCGTAATCGTAAACGCGCATAACGAGTTAGTTCACTCGTAAGAACATAGCTGTCGCTCGCTTACACGAGAATCGGGAACACATCTCCTCTCCCTTGCTATTCCTGTCCTCCTCTAATCCTTGTCCTCCTTCTATTTGTTGAGGTTTCCCGTCCCCCAAGGAGGCAGCGCCACCTATACCACGGATGCTGGGTAGGATTGGTTCAACGTCAGGAGGCGATATCAACGCCATCTCGGCCGTTCCAAAGTCGACAACCCCCAGGAGAATGGAAATCCCTCGCGGACAACACCATCTCTCTCCAACCCTGGACTAGAGAGAGAGAGAGAGAGTGAGATGAATCGTCTCCGAGGACGCCACCCCGTTCCTGGATCGGCGGAACAACGGCAGAAACCAACCCGACCACGCTGTACCCCTTCTCCCGGCCCCACCAAAGAAGAGAAAAGGACATGACCACCCGCACCCAGACGATCTCCAAAATGCACATGCGCACACTCACCCAACGAATAGTAAGAAGCCACTACCACCTGAGCGCGCAAGTCGAGCCCGAGAGTGCGCTCCAACGGAAAGTCACCGACGGGGTTTCGTATATGATTTTGTGAACTCACCCGTCGGTGAAGAAGAAGGAAGTGACCATGTTGCCTGTCACTTCTTATGTAACCGAGCCACGGCAAAGTTCTAAGAGAGACTCTTTGTCGAATTTTGGATATACGGTGAGTGTGCTGTGCCATCGGGGTCCGACATCCCGTTAAAATTCTCTTCTTCGGATTTGTCGAAGAGGTTTGTCAGTGTGGAGTGCCCGTGCGGTGTTTTGGTGAAAAGTTTTGGTAAAACGGTGTCGCTCACGTGGCCTCCTCCACGTGCCCTTTCCTTTGATTTCTCTTTTCCCTCTTTGTTCTCGTATAGAATCACCCCCTCCGCCCGTGTTTGCCCTCCCCCGGTCAAATTGTATGGTCGCGGTCTCCCTATATTCCCCTTTGTCTTGATTCATGTAAACGGTATAGTCCGTAAGTACACGTTCCCTCGTGGTCGCGCCCTCCACATTACTTTCGAAATCCCTGTGTTCTCCCACAATCCATTCATCGAACGAACGAGTTGTTTGTATCTTCTTTTCTTTGCGCGACGAAGTCGCACCCTTGTAAAATTCGGAATTTGTAAAAATATACGTGCCCTGGCACACCATTAACTATACGTAGAGTTTGTGTACTCGGTGTATGAATTCAAATCGACCCACCCCCTCTCCCTGAGCTTTTTCCTTTTCCTTTGACCCCTCAAAATTGTCGTGAGCAAGTTACTTGTTCTCTTTCAATATCTTGCAGGTCCTGCTGTTGCAAATAAATATCCACGACAGGAGTCGTGGAGGCGCTCATTGGATCCTGCGCCTTTGTGAGTGGAATAAAAAAGTGTCCATCACACTGTCCCCTATCAAAAGTAATGTGAAACTTACGATAGGCATTCAATCGTTGCTAATCACAAATTTATGCAATCGTGATGCATCTGGAATGAATGATAGATAGTCTATCGTAGTATATGTGATATTTCACATACCTGATTCCTATCACAAATCATGTGAAGCTTACGATGGACGTTTAATCGTTGCCAATCATAAATAATTATATATAACAAATCATTAGGTCCATTTGCAAGAATCAGAATGAATTGAATATTTATATTGTTGCATGTGAGGTATGGTAGTGAACGAAATTCCCTATGCTTGTCATGTGAGAGATGATCTCTCTCACGGTAAGAATCTTAAATCTCCAATGAAGTTATGTACGAATATTTTTTGGAATCAAATCACAGTCAAGTATCCATCATATCAATTGTCAGAAAGAACGTACTATCACTACCACTTTTGTTAACCTCTGATGATTTCTCATGTGATCAAGTGGAATGAAGTGATGTCATTCCTCCGATCCACAATCTGTATGAAGTGAAATGACCAGCCACTTGGTTGGCATGAATTCTTTGCGAATAAGAAGTAGGTATCCACAACACTTGAGTCGATGAAGAAATTGACTTGCATATTGGGAGCGCAGTGAGTTCTCTTCACTCTGACTACCATGAACCATTGGCATGATAGATACTTATGATTGATATTGGTTGTCAAAAATTATTTGAAAATAACTTCATTGAACTATACATGGATTTATAAATGATTAGATATGAACAAATTTTCCAGTCAATTTGTGCAAATGGGAATCAATTTAATATTCCTGATGTCGCATGTAATTTATGGTATTGAAGGGAATTCCCTGTGCTTGTAATTTGATAGATGATTTTTTATTGCTAGAACCCTTAGGCTCCATTCATAACCACATATATGGATTGTTCAATCAAGTGATGTAGAAATACTCTTTGGAAGCAAATCCCAGTTAAGTATCCATCATGCCTGCTGTGGCCTTCGCGATGCTGACATACGATAAGGGAATGTTTGACGTAAAAATTGACACAATTAAATATGTGTTGTCGGGAAGAAGATCCTTCGTCAAAATTCAAAGGAGAAAAGAGTAGCGGACTGTATGAGGAGGGACTATTTTGAACAAGGTCGGGGTTTCTTCGACTCAGAAACGACACAGAAGATTTAAATTCATCTAATATAATTCTGAGACTCGGGTAAAAAATACAATCAAAATAGCCCAATTATTCACAGAAGATTGAACGATAACAGGTCTCAACATGAATGATTTCTCATGAATAAGTAGCAAAGAGTAGTCTGAATGAGCTCAATTACGAGAATTCACGATAATCCAATGAATGCGAAGTTAGACTAAGAGAATCCAAATGACAAGAATGTCGAGAAGCGACGATTTTGTTTAGGAGACAATTTATAAGTGAGACATTGTATAGAATGAGGTTCTGGCCAGAATTGTGAATATACGTCTTACGCGACCATGGTTTCGTAGTTTGTTGGCCGGCGTGAGGCGACGTCGTCTATCCCGACCTCGTGTTCCCCAACTCAAAGATGGAAACCCCAGCGATGGACGACGAGAAAATGAGCCCCGCTCGATGAAGAAATGTTGGTAAAAAAGTGCACGTTAGAGATGAGACACTTGACTTGAAACGACTCACTTCGTATCTGAGAGTGAGTCAACCACGGTTTTACATGGAAGAAGAAGAGATACGTGGCGCTCGTTCAAGCTAGAGAGACGCAATTACAGCGTGGAAGGGATCGACGTACAAGTACACTGGTACCTTCCCACCGTCCAATGATCTCCTGAGATATGATTGCCAAATTGGCGTCTTGTGAGCTGCCTATTAGTAGGCGCTCGAACAATGCCAGTAGTCCATTCTGATCAGAGTAAGAAAACTCACTGCGCTTCCGAAATATGGGTAAGATAATATCTTTAACGATCCAAGTCGTACTCATTCGTAGAGAATTTATTCCAACGAACTTGCAGTTCATTTTATATTATGCACATTGTTTGAGTGAGGGAGTCATTTCACGTCACTCATAAAAAAACCCTCTACTTCACTTCAAGTGATTAGGGTAACTTAATCAGAAGCTCACATATATGAGTGAGCAAAATGATAATGAATGCCAATGATACCCGAACTTCACTTTGAAGCATTACAAAAAACCGTGTCTGCTCTTTTCTTTGATTAATCTGAATGGGGTAGATCTATGTGACTCTTACATACCATAAACATGATTTCACAACAGTTCCCTTCGGGATTTGATTTTGATAAAAAACAGGGAGACTTGAAGAATCATGATGGTACATTCATAACTTGTAATATTTTCTAGTTCACTTCTTACACATAACATAATGTGAATAATTTTCCCAGTGGAAAGCGCAAAGTAATCAATTCAAACCGAAATATAATCTTATCACGAAAATCACATTAATTTATCACTGTTATGAAGAATTTTATGTTTTATCAGATACAAAACAAAAACAAATTCCAAAAGTAGGGTTATGTCTTCATGTTATGTTTATTGAAATCACTTTTCCAAGCACTGTCAATTTTATCACTTATATTCTACGGGAATGAACTTTGATAATTTTTCAGCGCGATGATTCCGATATGTCAAAGTACGAAGAATGTGTAGTTTAAATGTAGCGGGTCAACTTTCATGGGACAACCGCCAGGGGACTGGTGGAACTCTTTACCAGCGAATCTATTCATCAAATAAGTTCCAACTTTCAAAGTGCGGAATAGCTACGTTGGCAAGGTGTTAGGTTTCGGTTAGCTAGGTAGGTAGAGCAGGTTCGGTTCCCCGTTGGGTTGAAAACTTTTCACCATCACCAACAAAGTTATTCCAAACGATAATGATTAATGTGTGTCATATTGCCTTTCTACCAACGCATAGTGAAGTGAAGTTTGGTGTTATTTTTTTTTATCATCTTTGAAGAAATCGATGAAAGTAAATTTAGTGAAATTCCACGAAAAAATATGATAAAAATTCCATCCGAAATTATACATAGGAAACGATAGCGACACATCAGGAAATTCTACGAAAAAATACGACCGAAAATTTATCCAAAATCTTACCTACGAAACGATAGTAAATCACGATGAAAACCACGAAAAGGTATGATTGAAATGGTATCCGAAATATTACATGAGAAACGATAGTCATACATCTCGGAGATGAAGAAAGGAATTGATAGAGTCCGTGAATGAAATTGAAGATAAAAAACGATAGTACTGAGATGAAAAAATCACGAAAGGATGACATAGAATCTCTATCGGGAATACAGGATAAACTCTCATACAACTACGATTCAAAGTCCATATTCAAAACGATAGAAAACTTTTCCATCTCTTTCTATCGGGTTTTGTCATCAGGGTTTTCTTACTACTGAATCCTACTTCATACTCGGCTCCAATAATATTTTGTTTCTCGCCAAATAATATGTCGAATTACATGGAATACAAGAATAATAACAAATGGTGCGATGTTCAAAACATCGATTTTTGAACTTAGGAATAAAGTATCATCATTGGGGTCCAGTGGGTGGATCTAATCCATTCCCTCCTGATTTCATAAATTCGAGAACACCCACAGATAAGTGTCGATTGTGGATACGTTCGACATTTGTGCGAATTTTGCAAACTCAATAAAAAAAAAGGATACAAGTATTGAAATTTGCACAATTTGCTGAATTTGCGCGAATGTCGGAAGCATCCTGTAATAATCCTCCATATCACCAATCAACGGGAATCATCCTCCAAGTGTTTAGATGATTGGAATTCAATTTTTATCCAGAATTTGTGAGTTATGACATGGTTTTCGACAACTTATCGAAGGTAAGGGAGAACGAAATCAATGCACTGTATTGAAATGAGGGAGGGGGGAGTGAACTGAAAATATGTAATGCTGATTAAAAGAGAGATACCAGAGATGAGTTGGGAGAGATTGCTAACGGAGCCTGAAAACGGTAAATACCCGTTGGGCCGAAATCCGCCGTACTGGATCCACCATTTCGAATTTGCACAACCTGACCCTGGATTCGTGATCAGCGACCCAAGAAACCCCCAGATACAGGGTTTCATATGAATCAGCAAACGCCTCACAACGCTTCAGAATTTTGGCCACGGTTTGTGAATTTTGGCCCATTGTGAAATGATCACGGACCAAGTAAATATTGATAATTATTGAATTCTCGATGGTTTTGCTTCATATTTCCCCATTAGCAGCTGGTTTTGTACCGATATACGTTGATTTTCGTGGGTGTCCCAGAACCGGTGACGTTTCTTTTTTTCGCAAAAATTCAACATTTTACAAGAACGCTTGTAAAATTTTCCTTATCAGCGAGATCAAGGCAAGTCTTTTGGAGAAAGTTTGGGTATGCATCCACCTTCAAAATGAGATATTATTGGGCAGATTATATCGACTCACAAAAGAGTTATGTCTGTGAAACAAAACGTGTCCCACACCCAGTGACTCTCCCCTATAGTTTTGTAGGATAGAATGACTAATACACTGATCTATAATATATACACTTGATAGTGAATAGCATAGCTTTTCCATATGCGAGCTTGGTTCCCATAAGAGCGCCGCCTTGAATGGGCAACTCTACCGTCTTTTCAATCAACAGCCGCGCGGGATTGGTCAATTCTATAGCATTCCGTTAGATACGGGCACTTCCACCGGTATATACATATAACTGGTATGTAGGTATCTAAATTGAACACGTTTCGGCGAGCTATAAACTATCTAGTGTATACTATAGATCAGTGGACCAATATCATGAGGAGAATAAAAAGATCCGAATTGAGAGAGTAGGAAATCCTAAGAAATTAGTTGCTCAATAATGCAAAATTCATTTAAGGGGGTGCCCTGGTCATTTTTTCCACCAGAAAACTACTAGATCGTTCCAACAAATATGGCGACCTGTTTAGCGGTCCATGCTTTATGTCTATCGGTCAATTCTTATGGAATTGAAAAACGATAGGTTGGTTATACAAGAACCGGCCAATCATTGAGTGAGGCGATATTTCTCTGACAATGCTGGTTTGAACACATCCCTTATATCAATTTAGTGATCAACCAGATCCACGTTTCGCCAACCATCATCATTCTAGTGTGAACCGCTGGCAAGTCAAGACATGGTAAGTGATGATTCTGCAAAAGAACTAGTTAATTATCCTGTACATGGATTAAATCCGGTGACAAGTTATCAGCAAGATAATATGACGAGTTATCACCGGATTTGTTATTCGTATTTTGAAGTACGAGGTGCGTTCGAGAAGTGAGGTGACTTTGTATTTTTAAGAAAAAATATTTATTTATTTATCAATATGTATGTTGTCCCCTTCGAAGTAATCCCCCTCAGATACAATATACTCATGCCAACGGTTTTTCCAATCCTCAAAGCACTTCTCATAAGCACTTTTCGGTATAGCCTTGAGCTCTTCTAGCGATGCAGTCTTTATCTCTTCAATCGTTGCAAATCTCCGTCCTTTCATAGGTCTCTTTAGTTTTGGGAACAAGAAAAAGTCACATGGGGCCAAATCCGGTGAATATGGTGGCTGAGGCATGATTGTGGTGTTGTTTTTGGCCAGAAAATCTCTCACAAGCAAAGATGAGTGAGCAGGGGCATTATCGTAATGCAAAAGCTATGAATTATTTTTTCACAATTCTGGACGTTTTCTTCGTATTGCTTCTCGCAAACGGCGCATAACTTCAAGATAATACTGTTCATTGACCGTACGACCATATGGTAAGAACTCCTGATGCACCACGCCATGGTAATCGAAGAAAACAGTGAGCAAAACTTTGACATTTGATCGAACTTGGCGTGCTTTTTTCGGTCTTGGCTCATCTGGGGTCTTCCATTGGGACGATTGGACTTTGGTTTCGACATCATAACCATATACCCATGATTCGTCACCAGTTATGACCCTTTTGAGTAAATCTGGGTCGTCGTTGACGTCATTCAACAGTTCTTGAGCGATGCTCATCCGACGGTTCTTTTGGTCAAAATTTAGCAATTTCGGAACAAACTTCGCTGACACACGTCTCATGCCCAAAACGTTAGAAAAAATTTCATGGCACGAGCCAAGCGATAAACCAACATCCTCAGCAACTTCTCTGATAGTGATTCGACGATTTTCCAAAACAATTTTCTTCACTGCTTGAACGTTTTCATCAGTTGTTGACGTGCTTGGGCGTCCAGAGCGAGGCTCGTCATTGGCATCTTCCCGGCCATCTTGGAAGAGTTTGTACCACTTGTAAACATTCTTTTTACTCAGAACAGTTTCACCGTATGCTACTGTCAACATTTTGAGTGTTTCGGAGCACTGTATTTTATTTTTTACACAAAATTTGATTCAAATCCTTTGATCCATATTTTTCGATAGCAAGAAATCGCCGAGCACGCAGAACACTCATAACCTTTACGCCTCTCACAACCAAACAAAAAATGCTATACACTTGAAACTTGGTACAGATGTTCGGGAAGAGTGTGCCAACATAACAAAACAAAAAAATCGATAATCGAAAGTACGTTGCCCGCGAAATTTGAAAAGTCACCTTACTTTTTGAACACACCTCGTATAATGGAATTGAAAAATAACAAAATTCTTCACAATTACAAAATCACTTGCGAGTTTGTAATTTGCTCGCTCACTGTGAATTTTTCCGACATTTGCACAAATTTTGCAAAGTGCACAAACTCCGATACTTGTGTCCTGTTTTCCCTCCATGCGTTTACAAAATTTGCAAAACCCTAGAAGTCTCCTCTAAAAATGCTATTTGTACGAAAAATGTTGTGATTGTTCGAAACTTTGTGCCTTTTCAATTTCATTTATTTATATTTAAGGAAATACCAGTGTACTATCTGAATAAATTTTCCTTCTGTAAGATTTCTTCAAACTGCATTTATGAGATGATCTGGAGATTTCAAGAAATAATCTTCAATACTTCATCTATTGAGATACATCGACCGAATTTCGAAAAAAATTGTTTTTCTCAGTCTGTTACCAAGATTTTTTTGTAAGATTCGAAATTCGGGCGATGTACCTCAATAGATGAAGTATCAAAGATTATTTCCTGGAAATTGCAGACCATTTTATGAATTTAGTTTGGAGAAATCTTGAAGAAAACAGTTTACTCGCATGCTAAGCTTATATCCCTTCCATTTAATATGAATTACGATTTGTAACAGGAATTCTCAAGCGATTCTTCGACAGAAGATATACTGCTGGCTGTTGATGTTGATGCAGACAACATGCCAAGTCTCAGCCAGCTGCAAAACGAGCTGCGCTAGCAGCAAAATGAGTTGCTACAGCAACGAACTGAGCTGTTACAGCAGCAAGAACTCTCCATCATATTTTTTATTCACTTTTTTCTATGTTGTTTTGTATCTAATTCTTCACATTTCGTCTCCTTGTTTCGCAACATTTAACGAAATATTTATATCTGTAAGAATATTTTTTTCAACTCTGATTTGAAAAGAGCCATGCAAACAAATAATTTTTATTTTCATAATAAAAAGACGCGTTCTATAAATTCTAAATGGTTCATTCAAGTCAAAGATCAGCAGGTTAGAATGCATTTGTACTCATGAATTCTTATTTCAATAAGTATCCTTTTTATTCAATGAGAATGACTAATTCTGCAGGTGAATAACGAACCCTCAATAGATCCAGTGAACCCTCAATGGACCATCCGGTAATGAATAATCCAATAAAAACATTCATCTCTGTATATTTTGAAGTGATAGTATAAACTTGATTACTAACTTTCAAGCTGCAAAAGGTTTTTTGACACCCTGATCCTGCAAATCAGAGTCCTTAAAAGTCCTGTCGTTTTTTCACCTCGCTGAACCATATCAAAAAATCTGAGAAAATCTGAATGGATATGGAGAGTTACGAACGAAAACCGTTTTCGCGTAGACATAAAAGACGCTGGTTTGCAGGTCAAGAACTAAATGTCTTAAGAAGCCGAGGAATATCTAGAAATTCTGTGAAAACGATTTGATCTGAATTTCTAAATTGATGGCGAATACAATATATCATAAAGGCCTAGACAGAGAAGTGACGTTACCATGAACGTAAACGTAAACGGCTGCCCACTAAGCCGGAAAAGCGTGAAGCACAGCCGTTTACGTTTACGTTCATGGTAACGTCAGTTCTCTGTCTAGACCTTAACGAATTTTGTTGTAACTTGCCATCACTGTATATGAAGAATATTGGGTCATAGTTTTTCATCGTTTATTAGATGTCTTAATTTATTCATTAATATATTTGATAATAATATAACCTGTCATCAAATCATATTTAAGGTTATATTATAATATATGTATGTAAACAACTCGGAGTTGTTTCAAATTCGTGGGTATAAGTTCAAATTTATCTGATTGATCAATTCTCTTCCATTTTCCGTATATCATAGGTCGCTCAGCAATGACCAATGAAAATACTTTGAAGGTTTCAGAAAACAGAATTGAAGGACCTAATAATGGGAGGCTTGTGAACGTTTGCCTTGGACCATGGGACACTGACGAAAATCGGTGGAGGGGATGAGTTAATTGATAATTTTAGAGGCAGAGAGATTGAAACCATGATATCTCCATAATGCTGCAAGCAATTGGGATGATATTGAGCTCAATCGAAAGCTTACATTCGAATTATGTAATGGAAGTGTGATTATTTTTGAGTGACATTCAACAGATTAGGAGTTATTGTATCTTCAACATTTTTCAAGGAGGTTAAATCGGCGTATCGGCGTAAAGGTACACAATAGCATCTCGTGCATGTATGGGTATATTTTCATGTACTTTGTTCTTGTATTTGGCTCGAGACACTACCGTGTCTCTTGATCCCTCATAAATATATCAACAACATGAAAGTACAGGAAAACCCCCGTATTCGCGGATTCACTTATTCGCGATTGGGAAATTGACACCCTGTTTTGATATTCGCGGATGTTTGCTTTCCGTATCAGCGATTTTGTTTATACCCACATTCACGTTATTGACAATTCGAAAGTTTTTTTTTCGCTTTGAAAGTGATGAAATTAAGAAATAATTTAACTAAATTATGGCTCCAACTACTCAAGCTCCGATCAAAAAACACGACAAGAGTGTTCTGGATTTATCTCCAAAAATAAAAATTCCGGATTCATTGGCGGAAGGAGAAAAAACTGCTGTTGTTGTTCGAAAATTCGAGGTTAACGAGTCGACAATTAGATCTATCAGAGACAATTCAACGAACATTCGCGAAAGTGTAAGAATTCTTGGTGCTCATTCCAAAGTATGCAAAATTAGCAGAGACCGAATAATGGAAAAAATGGAAGATGTGCTAATAGTGTGGATACAAAATTTAATACATAAAAAAGTTCCTGTGAGTGGAGAGGCCATTCGTCAACAAGCATTGAATTACTATGAATATATAAAAGCAAAAAGTGACGCTCCAGACACGGAAATTTTTCTTGCGAGCAGAGGTTGATTCGACCGTTTTAGAAAACGTTTTTCTCTGCACGACGTTACTTTCTCTGGCGAGAGTGCATCTGCAGATCAGACTGCAGCTCTACGATTCCCTGATATTGTTGAGTCGATTAAGCTATTGAAAATGATCCTATTATGGTACAAAGTTTAAAATTTAAACAAGAAATTACCACAGCCTTAAGTTGTTATCAAGAATTGTACAAAGATGTTCTTCGTCGTGCGAAACAAACAACAGTTACTGAATTCTTAAAATCAACCAATAAATGATATTTAATAGTGAATAATGCATGTCTTATGATTTACAATAGTGTCATTCACAGGGTATTGTTATTTTACAGCAGAAAATGGTGATATTTCGTGCTGAAAAGGACAATATTTACTGCTGTTCTCGTCGGCGCGGAACGTAACCCCCCTTTTCCTATAAGAACAATGCTTCCGTATCCGCGGATTCGGTATTCGCGATACCCTCGTGGGACGCAACCCCCGCGAATACGGGGGTTTTCCTGTAATGTGTGGTTCTCCATACCAATTTTCAATCCATTTGAACAGGATCATTCGAGACATATCCAAAATTTATGTTTGGTACATTTAAGATACATTTGGAATGTAGAAAATGTATTCAAAAAACATTCATACTTCTCAAAAAAGGATTCAATATACTTTTCATGTCGAAAAATGCATTTTAGGAGCTCCTTTTGTCAAATGGGTAGTTGTTTTTCTTCTTATACAGAGCAATGGGGAATTGATAATATTGGAATAGGCGAGGAGGGTTTGTAGATTACATAGGATATCGGATTCGGTCTTCAATCGATAAGGATGTATTATTTCTTCATAGAGTATCAGAAAGTGCTATTTGATGGGTTTTCGATGTCATTCATATGTGATTTGGATTGGAATAGTTTGAAGATTCGACAGTTTCACATTGGATGAAAAGCTTGATTCTCAAAATAGTAAGGACAAGACCCGAGCAAGTATTGCATCGACACTGGACAGGTCCTTCCAAGTTCACCATCAGCAACTAGACTCTGGCTAACGCTTGGTGAGATTCTCGTGAGAGCCTGGACATTTTCGGGAATCGCACTGCTGAGGGAATTGTACACCAGAGAAATCAAGATAAAAATATGTAACTGGAATTCACATTCATTCAATCGAACAGTTTTGTTGACAAATTCAAGATGAACTATATCTATCCTGTTGATGTCAATGATGTCTTTCCAATCGTACATCCGTCTTACTAATATACGCCTAGATGAATTGATATGGACACAACCAATTTTAAATTGACTCAGATTCATGTGTTCTAGAAGAAGAACGGAATGTATGTACTTGATAATACAAAAAATATCCCCGGTGCAAATAAAGTGTCAACAATGCAACAAAGTGTAATGGAAATGGAATGCAAATGTACACCGAGAGGAAATTCGTGCGTTTTGGAGTTTCAAATTACGCTCCCTAACATAAACGTACATCATATTTTTATCAGGGATATTAATCACTTGAATAGAGGAGATTGTCAAAATTTCGACTAGGGTCTCAAATTCGACTGGCAGGAATTAACAGCACTCACAACTTGATTGTTTTGTGAGAAGCGCAGTTCCGCTCGCTCCATAGGAATAGTGCAGGAATCAAAAATTCATTTTCGGCGATTTCAAAACTGCTTCAGCCTGGTTCAAACATCACATTGAACCGATTGATTTCTATTGATTTCGATGCAGAAACACAATTCAAACCCATGCATTTCATCTTCTTTGATCGGTTTGAATTGAGTATCTGTATCGGAATCTATGGGAACCAATAGGTTCAATCGGAATTCAATCAGGGCAGGTACCTGTTCTTGATTTTTTCATTCTCAGTGATTTATTGCTCGAGGAAGCTTCATCAGCAAAGAACTGAAACCGAAGAATAGGATAGGGAAAAGAAACAACATTCTTCGAGTCGGAGCGTGGAATGTTAGATCACTGAGGCAAGTGGGAAAATTAGAAAATTTGAAATAAGGAATGGATGGGGTGAATATAGACGTAATGGGGATTAGCGAAATGAGATGGCCACAAGAGGGCGATTTCTGAAGTGGGGATTATAGAATAATTCATACAGGATCAAAGAACGGTCAAGCAGGTGTAGGAATTGTGATGCATGAAAGAGTAGGGAATAGGATAGAAAATTATTTGCAACATAATGAACGTGTGATGATGGTTGGAATCAGAACAAAACCGGTAAACACAGTCATAGTCCAAGTATACATGCCCACATCTGCATATTCGGAGGAAGATATTGGAAAAACGTACGAAGAAATAAAAGAAGTGATAGAATATGTGAAGGGAGAAGAGAATGTGATAGTGATGGGTGATTGGAATGTGGTAGTAGGACAAAGAAAAAGGGGCAACATAATAGGAGATTTTGCGTTAGGAAGGAGGAACGATAGAGGACAACGTTTAGTCGAATTTTGTGAAAATCATAAGATGGTTATCACAAACACTTTATTTGAAAATCATCCAAGAAGAATCTAAACTTGGAAAATGCCAGGCGATACAGCAAGATACCAAATTGATTACATATTAGTGAAACAAAGATTTAGAAACCAAGTGAAAAACTGTAAAACTTATCCCAGTGCAGATATAGATAGTGATCATAATATGTTGATGATGAAATGTTCTCTGAAATTCAAATCTCTGAAGAAGAAAAGGAGAATGCAGAAAAGATGGAATTCGAAGGACCTCAAGCAAAAACAAACACATGAGGCACTCGAGAAAATGTTGGATGAAAAATTGGGAGATCAAAAAGAGAAAGACTTGGGAATAGAGAGGAGATGGACAAAGATGAAGGGGAATATAAGAGAATGTGCGGATAAGATTTTGAAGAATAATGGAGTAGAACCTAAAAACGCATGGATAACGGGAGAAATTTTAGAATTGATAAATGAAAGAAGAAAATACAAGAATAATGATAGCCAAGAAGGCCAGCAACGATACAAATCATTGAGAAATAAGATAATAAGAGAATCAAGGAAAGCAGAAAAACAGTGGTTAGAAGAGAAATGTCAGGAAATAGACATAAGATTGCATTTAGGAAAGATAGATGAAGCATATAGGGTTATTAAAAGATTTTTCGGACAAATGCAATCTAGAAGCAATAAGATCAGAAACTCTCTAGGACGACAATTGATAAAAACGGGAGAGAAAATAGAACAGTGGATCAATCATTTGGAAGACTTGTATAGAGGAAACGATGATACAGCACAAGGATCCAGTATAAGGAGGAGGATGTAGATGAGGAAGAATTGGGAGATTCGATATTGAGATCAGAATTTGACAAGGCTAAAAAATTGTCGCTATCCCAAAAAAACGAGAGGCAGACAATTGCGAGAACTACAGAACGATCAGTTCAACTCCACATGCTCCGAAAAAACTGACCAAAATTATATACAGGAGGATGGAAAATAAAATAGAGAGTAGACTGGCAGAAGATCAGTTTGGTTCTAGAAAAAATAGGGGAACGCGAGGAGCAATTTTAGCACTTGGGGCAGTAATAGAGGAAAGAATAGCGCTGAAGAAATCTGTGTACATAGGTTTTGTAGATATACAAAAGGCTTTCGATGATGTGGACTAGGAGAAGATGTTTGTAATGCTGAAGGAGGTGAGAATAAATTATAATATATAAAGATAGAAGAATGATATACGAATTATATAAGAATCAAAGTGCAATAATAGACATAGAGGGTCAGGAAGGGAAAGCAAAAATGAGAAGAGGGGTGAGATAAGGTTGCTCATTGTCGCCACTGATTTTCAATTTTCATACCGAAGAAGCAATGAACGAAGTGAAGGAGGAAATTCAATCGCAATTACAGATTCAGGGAGAAAATATAAGTATGTTGAGATTCGCGGAGGACATAGCTATACTTGCCACGAGTAGTACTGAGTTAGAGAATATTCTCAACACTACGAGAACAATATTCAAATATCTAGGGAGCATAATTACAGGAAACGGCAGAAGCGAAAGAGATATAAGAGCGAGAATAGCACAAGGGAAACAGGCTTTCTACCAAAAGAAACAGTTATTATGCTCAAAAAATATAAGCTTGGAAGTATGGAAGAAATTCTTGAAAAGTTATGTTTGGAGCACAGCATTATATGGTTTCGAAACTTGGACAATGGGGAAAACTGATCAGCGAAGACTTGAAGCTTTTGAAATGTGGTGTTATAGGAGAATGCTCAGAATAAAATGGATAGACAAAGTCAAAAATGAAGAAGTACTCGAGCAGATAAATGAAGAAAGAAATCTTTTGAAACACATCGTGAAAAGGAGAAGCAATCTCATAGGACACACATTACGGCATGAGAGTTTATTGAAAACAATATTGGAAGGGAGAATGGATGGTAAAACTGGTGAAGGTAGACCTAGTGCAAGTTATATGAAGTAAATCGTACAAGACAAGGGATGTAGTAGATATGTAGAAATGAAACGTTTGGCGGATAATAGACAGGGGTGGAGGGTTTCATCAAACCAGTCGTAAGACTGATTACTTCATGATGATGAGGGACGCATTGATATGGTTGGAGGAGAATAATCCTTTGTATTCGGAGATTATTTTACCTCAATCACATGATTTATTGTTGGATCGCGAATTATCAGATATACATTTTCAAGAAGAAGAATTTATAACAGCCAAAAATAGTGAATCGGATGACCAACTGAAAGCAGAACAGCATGTGGTTCTTCATATTATTGATAGTGATAAAGCTGCTTCATTAACCCAAAAAGAACGATCTGATGTGTGGTATGATCAATTCACAATTTATCCAATGTGTGATAGGAGGATTGATGAATCCGTTACTAAACTGTATCAAATGATCAAAATTAATGATGTTCCATTAGATAATCGTACGAAACCTTTGGATCTGATGTGTTGCCCCGATTTGTATCCTAATGGAGTGAATGGTCAGCATGAGAATAGATCTGTACGTTTGACTGATTTTGAATTCATGAGGGCAAAATTGATGTCTAAACATTCTTAGTTCCGGTTGAACATACAATATATCTTCCATTCATTACATGATACGAATATGCGACAACTGAATGCTGGGATTTTCCATAAAATGAATGTTACAAATCCTCAAGAAAGATATACAGCTGCTACTTATTCACATCAGCTTTCAAAAGAACAACTCGAAACAAACTTGAGTACCATATTTCCAAGATTACGAAATACAGAACAGTATTGGAGACAGCCGAGAAATGATGTGGATTGTATGATTCATCATTATGGGCCAGCTACATGGTTTCTCACATTCAGTCCAAGTGAGTGGTTATGGACGGATTTGATTGAATATCTTCATGAAGTCAATTGGCCCTCTTCTTTTAAAAAATCTGCTAATGGACTTATTGCTTCTGACCCCATTTTAACTTCCCAATTTATCGAAAACAATTTCCGAGCTATGCTTGATTGCATTTGTTCATCTGACAATTCTATTGGTGAAGTTGTTCATTACTTCTGGCGCAGAGAATATCAAGGTGGAGAAACACAACATTTTCATCTCCTCATTTGGATAGAAGATGCTCCTATTATCAATAAATCTTCAAATGAA
Organism: Gonatopus flavifemur; assembly: GCA_018340375.1. Classification (NCBI taxonomy): domain Eukaryota; kingdom Metazoa; phylum Arthropoda; class Insecta; order Hymenoptera; family Dryinidae; genus Gonatopus; species Gonatopus flavifemur. The sequence goes on from JAFFJZ010000009.1 coordinate 19,465,675, forward strand.
GAAGTAGCCTCATCCATTTCAAAATATGTTACCTGTAGAATGCCTCCAAAAGGATTGTCCCCACAATTGTATCGACGTGTGAACACGCATCAGAAACACGCACATAATAATTATTGTTTACGTAATGAAAAAACCAACAACTCTTTTGCTAAAGTGTGCAGGTTTGGATTTCCACGTCCAGTTACAGATACTTTGATAATAAGAGACGTGGGGGTTTCCATGACTGCCAAAAGGCAACTGAAAACTAAAAACAGATTATATGATCTTCCACGTGCAAAAGAGGAAATCAACATCAATGATTATAATCCTGCTATTCTCACAGCTTGGGAAGGTAACATGGATATCCAATTTGTTAGAGAAAACTCGACATTGTTGACTTTATATTGTACCAAGTATGTATCTAAGGCTGAGAAAAGTTATGCTGGAGATACATTTGAAGCAATCAACTCTTGCAAACCATTGCATAGCCGCCTGTGGAACGTGGGAATGCGTATGTTGAATCATAGGGAATGCGGTGCCCTTGAGGCTGCTGATACGCTTTTGGGGATCCCGTCGCATGGTACTGACCCGAATACAACTATTAGATGGTTAGATGTTAATATGATTAGGAGCAGGAAATTGAAAACTCGAGAAGAAATCGAGGATTTACAAGCTGAATCCACAGATATTTTCTGTCCATCACTAATAGATAACCATTATCCAAATAGACCCGAAGAATTGGAATCCGTGTCTCTCTACGATTTCACAAAATGGTATGATATTTCGAAAATCAGACCATCTGATAGAAAAAAATCTGAATATCATATTATAGGTGAATCTTCATTTTTGAAAGAACGTACCCGTGAGTATCTCAATTATCATTACCACTATAATGTTCAACTACAACCTGAGAATTAGTATTTTTCATTATTGTCATTGTTTGAACCTTGGAGAGATATTTGTGAACTAAAGAACGGATGTGAGACATATGCAGAAGCATTTTCATCTCTACAATCACAACTAATAGGAGCAATGCAATATCATGACCGAATGAGTGATATTCAAAAAGCCCGTGACCATATCAAGGAGCAAATTGAACAAAACTTATTACATAATTCAAATCAGAAAGAAAATACATTTGATGATCACCTCTTGGAGTGTGTGCCCATTGAAACAGCTGGCGCTATGGAAGATTTCAAGGATGTGAAAAATGAAATTGAGATTGTTGACCTACCTCGAATGATTTCGCAGTTGAATAGCGATCAAAAGCGCATATTTGATAAAGTTACCGGTGCCTTGAGTTCTGAGAATGAAATTGTCAGACTTTATGTAAGCGGAGAAGGGGGCACTGGCAAAAGCTTTCTCATTGAAACTATTGGATGCTGCATTGAACAAATTATTGGCGAGGATGCTGCGGTAACTGCTCCTACTGGAATAGCAGCTTTTAACATCGAAGGTCTCACTTTGCATCGCCTTTTTCAGTTGCCAGTAAAGCACGGGCATACTGCCCAGTATAGACAACTCTCTGATGTAGCTCCCAAGATTATACGAAATCAACTTGAAAATGTTACGCTAATAATAATTGATGAGGTTCCAATGGTTTCTAATGTAACCTTCCTGTATGTACATCTTCGGTTGACAGAAGCATTCAATACATCAGATTGTGATGATGGTTGGTTTAGAAAAAAACATATTTTATTATTTGGTGACTTACTACAGTTGCCACCTGTTCATGAAGATCCTGCTTCCATACAATTATCTACTAAGAACATTGAAAAACACACTGGAGCTCTGGGTTCTTATGATTTATGGAGTGATTTGTTTAGCTATGATGAACTGGGAATTATTATGCGACAACAGAATGATACTTCTTACAAGAATATGCTATCAAGAATTCGCATGAGAATACTCAATGACTTGGATATTAAAGCCTTACAGTCTAGAAAAATAAATTTTGAGACCACAACTTCCGATAACCGATTGAATGAACTTTGTGAGTATTTGCTGAATAGTGTTCCGGATGCAGTTTGTTTGCTTCCTACGTGTGCGCAATGCGATGTTCCAAACACAGCAATACTTGACCGACTTCCTTCAGAAGGAATTAATTTAATCGTTCAAGATACCATAAATTGTGCACCTCATTTAAAAAAGAAGGTATTAGAGACATTATCTTCGAATGATGACGATACTTCTCGCACAGCAGGACTGGCAAGGATTATGATTGTCAAATTAGGGGCGAAAATCATGATTAGGAGGAATATTGATGTTAGTTCAGGGCTTGTTAACGGTAGACTAGGAGAAATTGTGGCCGTTCTACGAGGTGCCAACGATGAGATTGGAAACTTGGAAATTATTTCAAATACAGGAAGCGAACATATAATAGAACGCGTGAGTGTTAAATTTGAAATAATGGATGAAACGTTCGTCATAAGGAAACAATTTCCAAAATATCTCAGTTACGGTAGGACTATTCATGAAAGTCGAGGATTGAGTTTAGAGCATGCGATCATTGAAGCTGGCAATTCAATATTTGCACGTGATCATATGTATGTTGCTTTTTCACGAGTAACCACGTTACAAGGATTACATCTGATCAATTTTGCTCCATCTTCTGTAGAAGCACAAGAATCAGCTATAATAGAATACAGACGATTGCAAAAAATAAATAGACCAGATCTTATGACCATAGAAATTCCACAGCAACGTTTTCGCGAAGTACGTGATAGTGTTTGGGCCATACCTATCTAAGTATTCAGGGGCCAAAATATTGATGAAAAATCAACAGAAACTCATGCGCTAAACGTAATCGGTCTTCCTGATGTTGACGGTGTTCTTTCTTATTTGAATGCAGCGATGCAGTGTATATTGTACTGTGCTTCCAAGACAAAACAATCACTTTTATCTGACCCCAATGACAACACAGATATTTCAATTCAGAACTACAATTCGCAAAAAAACCTTGACATCATAGCTTTCAAACAGCTTGCAGGTTAACAATACTTGCATAATCACTCACAAGATGCAAGAAAATTCATCGCTTCTATTTGCGAGAATTCAATGGCTATTAGAAATTTAGCGAAGCACCAAATAACTCCCATAACGAAATGTACGAAATGTGAATATACTGGAAATATCGTTGGTACAAATTGTGTTATACGTCTTGCGCTACCTCCAATGTCACAAAAATCATTTGAGTTTCAAGAAATATTCAAGTTCAATTTTTCAACATGGAAAATTTTTGAAGATTCTTGTGACAATTGTAATAACTTGCATAGAACTGAAAAATCAGTTATAACAGCGTCAGAACAATATGTTATTGTGCAATTGATGATATTTAACCACAATAATGTTGAAGCAACAAAGGGAGAAAATATAAACATTAAAGCAGTACCAACTTCAAAAATTGAAATTGCACAGCACTTTTATAAAGTTATAACTGTTGTTTTCCATCAGGGTGAAAATATTTCTGGATGTAATTTCACATGCATGTCAGGAAGTAAAGGTACGAAGTGGATATTCATTCATGATCTGCAAGTTGAAGAGCGACATTGGCCACGTAATGCTAAAGACTCGTATATATATTTCTTTAAAAAGCAATAATTTCGCTTCATCATAAAATTAGAATTCAATTACTGTAATATTGTACAGTTTTGGAGAATATAGAATACCTTTATAATACCATAACAAACCAAATATTCTCGAAGAATTTTTTCGAATGATTTTGATGAATATTCCATAGAATTCTGAAAAATGTCTGGTACAGTACTAGAAAATGTCTTCGATTTGATATCTTGAAGATATATCTTTTTGTTGCATGAATATCTGACATCTCTTCACCCAGGTAGCAAAAGTTCCAAAAACTAGATCCCATTGAATCCTTCTGGAACCACAAAATGAATCACTGAAATGTCAGTAGAATGGAGTTCTTGGAGAATTCAGATCACCTCTTGTCATACTATATACAGTACAATATACGATATGATGAAAGGCGATTCGAATTATCCGAAGACTCTATTCTGCTGACATTTCAGTAGTTCGTTTTGTGGTTACATAGAATTCAATGAGATCTAATTTTTGGAACTTTTGCTATCTGCTACTTTTCACAATGTTCCAAAAGAGTGACCAAAAATTGTTGCTGGAAAGCTATTCTTAGCTTTATGCTAAACAGTACAAATTCTATCTTGCGAAAAGAATTTTTGTTGGATACCTTGAATATATTGTACGCACGTTTCCTCTGTCTGTAAGATCTATGTTGTTTCGATTTTCTCAGAATGATTTCTTGAAGACACTGGAAATTCCCGCACAAGACATGTTCGGCACAATATCTTGAGCTGCTTTGAGCGGTGTGAGCTACTTTGAGCGCTGTGAGCTGCTTTGAGCGCTTTGAGCTGCTTTGAGCGCACACTTATCAGTCAAGGAAAATCTAGTTTCAGGAATTCTTCACACGTATATTTGTTTATGGGAATTCGCTTTTCTTCCCTCCTTTCCTTCATTTTTGATTTCGATGATCTATCGCCGTCCAATGATGAGATGACTGATGGAAATCCAAGTGGATTTTTATATCACATAAGTTATCTGAGGACATTTCCTTCATTCCTACGACTGCCATGAAGTCGACAGGAGTATTTCATCCTTATTTGGGTTCAGTTGAAAGCATATTCAGAAAAAGAACTGAAATCCCCCAAAAAAACTCCAAAAAAGTGAAAAAATAACGCCAAGTACATGAAAATTCCAAAAACAAAGAATGAAAAAATCTAAAAACACATTCTAAAGAAAAATTTTACTCCATTCAGAATTTCGAGGGGATATAAAAGGATATGCTCCATTTGGAAAAAAAGAAGATATGAAATCAATATGAGCGACCAATTACATTGGTTATCCAAAGGATATGTGAAAGATTCTTGGTATATTGTAACTTCAGTTTGTTTGAACTGTATCGAAGGTAATTAATGATTTTCAAAGAAGCATCATTGTATTAAAAAAATAGACGAAACAATCGTATCGCTCTGCCCGTATATATAGATACCAAAAAGTGAAAAAAAAAGTAGAATTCCACAAAACATACAAATGTCTCACAAAAACCCCTAAAAACTCCAACACAGTGAAAAATAACGTCAAATCCCAAAAACCATACAAACGTTTTACAATAACACTTGAAAAGAAATCCTTGAAAAAAATACTTCACTCTTTCTGGAAGATTACTTGATATAACAAATATACCATTAAAGAAAGGATGTGAAAGGCAACCCTGTTTCGGAACTCGCATCAACCAGTAACACTTGGCGTGGCCGAAGAAGATTTTATGAAATTATATCATTCAAATTTCTTGTTTAATGTTCTATAGAAATTCATTTGTATATAATAGAGGCTAAAAACTTCTACCATCGGCCACGCCAAGTGTTGCTGGTTGATGCGAGTTCCGAAACAGGGTTGCCTTCCACATCTTTTTTTTCAATGGTATATTTGTTATATCAAGTAATCTTCCGGAAAGAGTGAAGTAATTTTTTCAGGGATTTTTTGTGAGACATTTGTATTGTGGAATTCTACTTTTTTTCCACTTTTTGGTATCTAATATATACGGGCAGAGCGATACGCTTGTTTTATCTATTTTTCTAATACAATGATGCCTCTTTGGAAATCATTAATTACCTTCGATACAGTTCAAACAAACTGAAGTTACAATATACCAAAAATTTTTCACACATCCTTTGGATAACCAATGTACTTGGTCGCTCATATTGATTTTATATCTGTTTTTCTCAAATGGAGCATATCCTCTTATATCCCCTCGAAATTCACAATGGAGTGAAATTTTCCTTTAGAATGTGTTTTTAGATTTTTGTATTCTTTGTTTCTGAGATTTTCATGTGCTCGGCGTTATTTTTTTACTTTTTTGGAGTTTTTTTGGGGGTATATATTTACCAAGATAATGAAGTCAGTTCTCTACATGCTGAAACTTCAATGGATGATATTATCATCAAACTCGGATGATTTTTATTCGTAGATAAATCCAAGAATCAGTGTGAGGCAAACACAAGGAAGGCAGTCAGTTTCCGGGAGCACTCAGGGTTTGTAATAAATTATGAAAAGAATTCTCTGATAGCAAGTCAGACTTGTAGATATTTGGGTTTCAATATTGACACATCAAATTTCTCTCCAAATCTTACGGATAAGGAGACAGGTCAGACCACTAGCTTGATAGATACATTCAAGGTAGGGGAGTCGTTCAAGATTAGAGAATTTGCGGAATTTCTAGGCGTTTGAACATCAGCCTGTCCAGCAGTGGCATATAGATTTATACATTGCAAACAGCTGGAACGACAAAAATTTCTGTAATTGGAATTGAATTGAGGAAATTACGAGGGAAAAATACGAATTAACCCTTGAACCGTAACCCTGCTCAAAATTACGTAAACCGTAACCCCCGGTCTAACAGACCGCTATCACCTCCTTCTAGATATTCAAAGTTGTTAGAAGTGAAGAAAACATTTTTTAGATCATTAGAAATGTCTACGAAGTAGGATAGTGGGCTTATGTACATAATTTAGTGAGCAAGTCTGTGCAGAGTAGGAATGAAATGTCAAACAATTTAACCAAAAAAGTTCGAATTACGAGCAAATACAATTTTGATAGCGGTCTGTGAGACCGGGGTTATGGTTAGAGGGTTAATGAGTCAATGAAGAAAGATTCAGAGCGGTGGAAACTGAACGCGATCATCGGATCTCACCCAATAAGAACATATCAATTCGCAATGGAGATTTTTTATGGCGCCTCTCTCACAGGTTGATGCAGTTTTCGTGAAGGTAAAAAAGGGCATGGGTTCTGGGATGGGAGTGAAAAAAAGAACGTCATTAAATATCTGGAGTTATAAGCTGCATTTTTGCAATTAGATGTAGTGTGTCGGAACTATCACAGTGTGAGGTTCTCCTTAGATTAGACAACACAACAGCTATTTCATATGTGAACAGAGCAGGAGGAGTACGGTTTCCACACTCGAGCGAGCTCTCCCAAAGAGATCTGGGAGTGTTGCGAAACAAGACGTAAATGGCTGAAGGCATCATATACCTCATCAACAAAACACGTAGAGGCTGATAAGGCATCCCGCATTGTAAATAACGATGCAGAATGGGAGTTATCGTCAGTAGCCTCTGATAAAATTGGAGAGCGTCACGGCCCGTTTTCAGTCGATTCATTTGCGTCTCGGTTAGATAAAAATGTGAGGAATTTCACTCCAGATTCCCAGATCCGAAAGCAACCTCAATTTACGTCTTTACTGTGTCATGGGCTAAGGGATGAGTTCTATGCATTTCCTCCGTTTGTACTTGTAATGCGTTCATTAAGAAAAATTATTAATGATAGAGCTACCGGGAGTTATACTTGTACCATCATGACCCACACAGTGGTACCCACTCTTCACGTCTCTTCTAATTGAGCCTAGTATAAATCTTGAACCTAGCAATAACTTATCAACATCTAACAAGGAGACTTACGGAAGTGTCACTTACCGATTCTAATGAAACTTTGCATACTTGTGAAACATCGAAAAATGAACGACACGTATTGCTTCTATATATATTGCTGTATATAAGTTAACTATATGAAACTTTTGAGGCATTAGATTATGTACAATTTTTCATGAGAAATTAAGGAATCATATAATGATACACTTTTATTCATGAATAATTAAAACTTTTTTTCATCAAAAATTATGTGACTCATAAGCAATTATGACTTTTCATGAAAAACCACATCTCATGGTCTTCATTATATTCATGAGAAAATTTAAGTAATTTTATGAGAACTCACAAAATGATTCCACTCATGAGAGATTATGACTTATCATTGAAAAAACTCTTCTCATACTGAATGTTCCAATTCCTTGGAAATCATGAAAATCCATGACATTCATGAAAAATTATGAGGATTATGAAAAAATATTTAAACATATAAGGAACAATAAAAAACTTTTTTGCAAGGGTTTCCCATTATATCCATATACCAACTCGTTCTCTGAGTGTAGGGCATATGTTTATTAACGATCACAAAATCAATGTTAAATTTTTCATTTTTCAAAGTCACATTTCATACTCAGTCTTCAGCAGCGTACATTAAGGGAAGAATGATGCTTTTCATCCACACACATCGTGTAAATGTATACATATATTCTGAATCCTCTTATTCCAATTAAAAATCAAGCTCTCAGAATGGAAATCATACAAAAACAGAAAAGAAATGAAGGAGCGCACTCTTTCATTGCCGAACAGACAAACAGAAACACGTCTGATTTGAAATACCGGTGGTACGTTTTGGTCCCTGGACCGGTTTGTTCTATTCTCGTTTGTGTGGAACACGGTAGAAAAAAATGCAAAAAGAGGGATGCAAGCAGCGGTGGACGTTCTATTGACAACGGCTTTCATCTTTGTAATCCAACCCCTCGCGGGGGACGAGAGAGCGAGCTCTTGTCCCGCCACCCTCGATCTCTCCATTCTACAGCTTTCTCTCCCTATTGCTTTCTTCTTCTGGTACCATCCCTTGAATGTCATTCCACGTGTCACATACCACATGGCAAAAACGGCGGACTTACATCCTTTTTCGCCACCCGCGTATGTGTTACCCCCTTTCTACATGACATGTAACTTCAGTCACCATTATTCTTATTCGTGAACCACGATCTCTTTTCGAATGACATGATTTCAGTTCTCGTTGCTCTATGTTCTCTTCATGCAATTGTAAGACCGAGATGCGTATGGGTACTGCTGGTAGAGAAATTGCTCTTAAGTTTTGTTTGGATGTCGGTTTTGTGCAGCATTTGGAATAACATTGATTACAAGAAATTGTGAAATGGTACCTCAGTGATTTATGTGATCACCCTGAATCCCACTCACGGGAAAATATACATTCACTGAAAAAAATGTGTGGTTATGGTAACGATCTGAAGTATGGTTGTGACAGATAACTGCAGTAGCGATATGTAAATCGCTATGATAACGATCTAGATTGTTCCATACTGATGTAGATCGTTCCTGGAGCGATCCATTCAGTTTGGAGTAGCAATACCGATATCCATATGGTTTAGATAGCTGTAACAGCTAAATAGTATTGTTATAAAAGCAATATTCTTCCTTCAGTGTGTCAATTACACAATATATAAATTGAGCTCGATGAGTACATTCGGCCAGTTTCAAAGTACCCTGTCAAAAAAATCAAGAAGTTCTTTTCAATCAGGTGAATGAATTCAATTCCATATACATAAACATCACATATTATGTACGAAAAAATGAAACTGCCAGGTATAGTTTCATGCGCAAGTGGGGGGAGGTCGGGTAATGGCGCGCGATTGCTGATACCACGGTTGTTTACAATCATACATCGACAAATATTATGAGACAACTCCGTTGATAAAATTGTAGGTCAATAGTTTGTAATGCCGAAGTTCAATAGTTCAGTATGTTCATAGCGACCGTTTGAGAACTACATACGTCATGAAATTTCTAACACTCGTGTTATTATTCCCACTTTATTCTCGTTCAAAGATATGTCATACTTTCTTCATACCAGCTAGCCTGTATTGCATTAATGTATTTTTTCATCAAAAATACTATACAATCATATACAATCATATTCCATCATGAGAATCTCACTTTTTCTGATCTATTGTAATTTCAAAATAAAATATTAAGGTTTGGTAATTGCACGCTCAAGACGCGATATCATCTCACAAGGTTTGACAAGTTATTGTCAGATATATAAAAATACATGATGAATATCATATTAAAATTCCAGATGACTGCAACTAGACCAAAAAAATGAAAAAAGGATCTTAGGATATGGATAAAGTAAAGGCTGCACTATAGGTTGTAAAGGCTAGCCGGCAAACAGAAGGAGTCACAATAATTTTGATGCTATCAAAGTTTTTAATATTAGTGAATAATCACGGATTATGCAGTTGAAGGGTCCTTGATTAATTGAATCAGTGCAGTTTCACTTCAAAGGTCAATTAATATTCACTGATTGTGCACTATGTACATAGTACATCAATTCATAGTGGTCGACTTTCCCCTGCAATCAGTGAAATTTCACTGCTTCAAATTTGGAGAGTGAGAATTCAATTATTCCTGAGTAGATTTCTGTTGTTCTAAAATCAATATCGAGTACAAGCAGATGAATTTGTGTAGGTACGTATGAACCGATTAGTGATGTGAATCAGTACAGTTTTAACTGTTTGAACCATTCAGTCTCAATGTCACGTCCAGAGATATCCAAGGGATATTCCTGTCAGTCACAATCAGATAGGTATAGTTATAAATATCAACACCTGAAAATATAAGTTTCCCTATTTTACGTCATGGACAAGGATGGGGAGGAATGGAGCAATTGAAGAAGGGAAGTTGAATAAAAACATTTATTTATGAAAATACAACATTCATTGGATCAAAGATTTGAATAAATAGATATATGAAATGAAAAGATTCAAATTTGAAGAATTTTACACTTGGTTAAAGGATACTCGGACTTGACAATTCAAAAGTCAGAATTGAACACTCTGTAGTAAAATCACAATTGCACTTGAGAAACATTTAAACTCGACCTCGGATTAAACTTGTAGAAATATTGAAAAGATTTGAAGGTTGACAGCTCAAAGACTGTGTAGTAAAACAAAACTAAGACATTCTGAAGACAAAACTAAGAACTGACTGAAAGGCCAAGTGCATCAGCGTAGATGCTAATGGTCCCCACTAAATTTCAATATGGCAGACTTGTTTTGACCATGTTAGAGGAATGCACCTTGACTCTATAGATGATTAGCTCATACACTGTTCTTACATGGCATCCCAAGCAACAACAGAAGTTCAAAGTATATACGAAGTAGAAACGTTCGTAGAATGTACGAATGAGATACGAAGAATATATAATGAACGTTCATAGAATATCCGAATGAGACTGTTTTGAATATACTTAGAACGTACATAGTACGTCCGGAATGTACGATATTCATTCAATCGACGTTCGATTGAGGTACCGTCGTATATTCGATTACATACGTTCGATGAATATACATAGCACCTATGAAACGCTCTTATTGGAGTGTGCATAGAACATATTTCGAATATTCGAAGAACGTTCATCTTTTTCTGGTGCTACTTGGGATCATAAGTCTATGGTGGTCAGGCGTTAACATCTTATCTATCACGTAAAACATATGTCCATCGTATTATCAGTTGTGGTATCTAGACTGAAGTTCGAATTATGATTAAAAATCGAATTGAAGAATGTTCAATCAATACTTCCTCTATGGATATTCTTATTTCGGGAATTTGCAATCATAATGACACTGGAAATAAATTGAGCGCACAGCGCCACCAAAATGGCTGCGGCCAGTGCGTCCAAGCTCTTGGTCGTGCTTCGCGCCCATTTTGGGCGCGCGGCGCACCCAAAACATTCATCGCGCGGCACGCCGAGTATTTGGGAGCTCAGTTAGCTGACGGTTGCTTCGTGATTCCGCGATCGTACAGTCACTCAAATACAGTCGCTTTAATTTTGTATTTATTGATAGAACGGTAATTTATATAAAAATAATATAAAATTGTGAAATTCCAATATTTTAACTTTTCATTTACAAATAATATGGTGGGACAATATAAAATTCTACATCATTTATTCGACGACTTAACAAAGGGGCAGTGATTGAAAAATCTGAATAAGAAACCAATCGGTAACTATCGGTACTTTTTGTTATAGAAGCATAAAAATGCTCACAAAAAGTGATGTATATGGAATTTTCAGCGTAAAAATGTATTTTATCATTGTGATTGGAAATTTTAACAATTTTACCAAATATTTTTCCACTTTCACTCATATTACTGATTATAAACGTGCCATTTGTATACTTGTTACTATCGACAATAACATGGGTATGAGCAGTGGCTTTTATACAAAAATCTGGAATATGAGCGACAAGAATATTTACATTTTTCGTATCATCAACTGCACCCATAATTATTCAATTGAAGTTTCAGCACATTCGGAGTAACTGTTTCGTTGCGATTGTGATGAGCAAATTTTCACTTCTGCTTGCTGTAAAAGCATTCGCTTTGATGCGTCGATTAAAAGATTCAAATCGCATGGTCCAGAAATTAATGGATGGCCCCTTTTTTTTTCAAATTGTAGGATAGTGGGTCAGAATACGAAATTTCGGTTTTAGATTCCCGACTAATTTCATGTAACAACGATCAAAATTTTGAATTACATCTTGTGAATATAAGCAATCAGATTGGATAATGCGAGGGGAAAGTGATAAATCGACAATTTTACGCGAATATATAAACATTTCCCAATATTCATCAACACGTGGAACGCAATCTCTTAATATTATGCCCAAATTTCGGTTTAAATTAGGCGATTCCGCTGCAGAGATTTTGAAATGAAGTTTTCCTTGCAGCCGATCGATCGTAACGATTGGTGGCTTATTTGTATTATGCCCGAAATCAAAACTTTGAACTTTAGCATTTAATTTATTCAGTGTATAATATTTTTTTTCAGTAATATGTTTATAAAAAATAATTTCTACCACATATTTACAGACGCCTTTCAACATATCATGCATCATATCGCAACTTACATTTTGCGTTATGTGAAAATCAATGACTTCATGAAATGCGCATACTTCCTTAATACCGGTTTCACTAGGATTATTTTTTTTACATCTGAATCGTAATTCAATTTTGTTCTTAGCATGCTTCCATCTTCTGTTATAAGTACAGCGGCTTGTTCGGCCGAAACTTCACAAATTCAACAGTAAGAATGAGCACAAAACGATACTTGAAAACCGCAAATACTGTTGAGACCCAAATTGTCACCTAGGATTAATATCAACTGAAATTTTACTTTTATTATTGGTCTATTAATGTTGATTGTAATACCTTCTAATTGCAAGTAATTCAATTCATTTACTTATTTTTGAAAAATTTTCTTATTAGAACAATGTTTTTTTCTTCCACGGATACTAAAGTCGCAAAAAATACTTGGAAGGCGAGATGAAATTCTTGGTGGAAGACATGCAATCATTGCACATACAACGCCAAATTTATTCGTACCTGCGTGACTACTTAAAGCATTACCAACTTCCAAGTCATCATAATAAATGTATAGTGGTAATACAATATCATTGAATTTAGGCAAATACTTTTAAGTCCACAATTTACTTTGAATAATATTTGATATGATGAATTTTCCTTTTTGTAGACTTGCAATATATTATATATTTTATAATTTGTTCATGCATGCTTGGTATCAACACTAGTAGAGAAAAGTCTAGAGTTACAAAATTCTGTGTATATAAGTTTTGTAGATATACAAAAAGCATTCGATAATGTTGATTGGGAGGAAACGGTTGCGATTTTGAAAAAGGTGAGAATCAATTTTGAGGATAGAAGAATAATATATGAATTACACAAGTATCAAACCGCAATAATAGACGGAGAGGGTCAAAAATCGGTATGGAGAACCATACAGTACTTCCATGTTCTCAATGAAAATGAAAATACGTGTTTATTGCACCTTGAAACACAAAACCATGCAAATTTCTGAAGACGATGTTTCCACATTTCTGATTCGATTGAGATGAAACTCATATGAGGCCACTGCCAGATTGTAACTGAAACGCGGTAGAAATTTTATTCTAATCCAATAACAGGGAGCAAAGATATGTGCGATCGCTAAATCACGAATTTTTGAGAAATTTCTTCCCTCCTCATGCCGTTGTTCTGTCAGAATCGGGTTCAAACTCTTATGGGGCCACTTTCGACACTTCATTAGACGGTGATCGAAATTTCATAACAATTGGGTAATAGGAACGAAATATACCCCCATGATACCGGTCATTACAAGATTTTCAAAATTTGTTTTGAAGCTTAGTGCTTACCACTTTCTCCCCGCACTTCGGATTCGCTGGAAATTCATACCGTACGACCAACACCCCGTGAATTGACTATGCTCGAAGTTTCATGGCAGTCGGATGATGGGAACATAAAGAAGGCATGCTGTACAAATAATGCCAAATTATGCGAATCTCGAAAAAAAAATTCTGACAGCTTTCAACCGATTTGGATGAAACTCGTATCAGACCACTACTGAATCATAACTAAAGCGTGGTATGAGTTCCATAATTATCGGATCACAGAGAGCGGAGATATGCGTGGTTGCAAAATATAGATTTTTCAAACAATATTCCGCTATATTTTTGAAACGCGTTATGCGATCGACACCAAAATCAATACGCCCCGAGTGCTCTCAAGGAGGAACGTATCAGAAAAAATTATCCCGATCGGTGCATTCTGAGGAGAGTTATCGTGCGCCAAAGAAAATTGTACACGCACGCACGCACATACGCACATACAGACATTTTAGAGGATAGCGTTTTTTCGACGTTCTAAGACGTTTGGCAAAAGTGAAATACCTCCTTGTGCATAATCGATTTTTGACCCTATCACAATACTTCCGTTTCCTTATATACAAGGGAAACATGGAAGTGAAAGGAGAAGCACAAACTAAAAGAGGGGTGATACAAGGATGCTCACTATGGCCATTGATTTTCAATTTGTATATAGAAGAAGCGATGAACGAAGTGAAGGAGCAAGTGCTATTGAAATTACAGATTCAAAGTGAAAATGTAAGCATGTTGAGATTTGCGGATGACATAGCTATATTAGCCACGAGTGATACTGAGTTAGAAAATACTCTTAACACGATGGAAACAATATTACTAGTGAACTATTGTATGAATATAAATAAGGACAAAACAAAATTCATGATTCGTACAACAGTGAAAACATCAAGAAGAACGAAAGTCAAAACCAATGCAGAGACAATTCAGCAAATCAAATAATCCAAATATCTAGGAAGCGCGATCACAGAAAACGGTGAAAGCGAAAAGGATAAAAGAGCAAGAATAGCACAAAGAAAACAGGTTTGTTACCAAAAGAAACAGTTACCATGCTCGCATAACTATGTATGCATAGGAATTCTCGTTACAAAATATCAGTGTACACTAACAGAGGTTAGAATGATGCACAAAAATACATACAAATGAATTCGCGGTTGAATACATTCATATGTATGCTTACGCTCTAATACAACATGTATCTCGTCAAAGTTGTAATTTTCGCAAAATCTTCGGATGATGAAGACACCAACGGGTTGGGCAACGGGTTTATCCAGAAATTTTGCGGGAACACGTGTAATCGGTGCGATCTCGTCATCTCTCAACTACTCGGCGTGCCGCGCGATTGATGATTTGGGCGCGTAGCGCGCCCGGAATTAGCGCGAAGCACGACCAAGAGCTTGGGCACGCTGGCCGCAGTCGTTTTGGAGGCGCTGCGCGCTCAATTTATTTCCAGTGGAGAAGAAACGATTCCGTCACAATAATTACCCCATGCAGAACAGAATAATCTGAGAATATCCTCACAACATTCGTAAAATGTACTTCACGAATATTCTCACACAGAGCGTAGAAGATCCGTAGAAATTCAGGAAGGATTTTCAGAACACTTGAACGAGACTGTTTCAAATACCCTTGGAATGGTTGTACTATGTGCGTACAAGGTTTTTCAGGAGATTGATGATGCTTGCGCATGTGCAAGCATCGTGATGCCTTGAGTTCAGTAATAGCGGGTGATATGATTGACAGGGTGAAGATCCATGAACAAGATATTATATTAATTTGTATTTAAGGAATAATAAATTTATGAATGGGCACTTTGATATCCCAAATGTTCTCTGAAAATGCCACGTGTGAAGAATAATAATCAAAAGTGTAATAAAATATTAGGAAATAGCGTATACAGGGTGGTCCATTTGAAGTGATATAGTCAAATATCTCGGGAACTAGTGGAGATGGAAAAAAATGTTCCAGATAAAAAGTTTGGGGTTTCAAGGGGGAAGTATGATGCTGACCTTGAAAAATCCCTCAGAGGTCATTCTGAAGGACATTTAGGGATCAAGATGGTTTTTTTGAATAGGGCCCCATTTTTTCATCATGGCATGGGAAAGCTGGTTTCCAACCCTTTACGAAACACTGGTCATGGAACACTGGTTCCGCCCATTGGGGTGCAAGGTATAGACCGTCGAAGTTATTGATGAACTACTCCTAGCGCTACCCAGGAACAACGACGTGGACGTGGTAGTTTCCTGTTCCCTCCGGAGTGCTTGATTATCGTGAGCCCCCTCGCCTCTCATATGGGGAGGATGATTGATGCTGTTACAATAATTGCTCGAAGTTACCCCCCTCTGCCTGGATACATAATCCTGGTATGTTGGCACAAACAGTGCGGATGCGATCGATCATGTCTTCCCTCATTTACAAAAAAACTTCCAAATTTTTTTGGTGAATCTACAAAGAAATTTTTCACAGTGTAACTGTCTTTGGTGGATTCTCTGGGAGCTCGGAGGATTTTTGTATCCGTTCGAATGTGCATCCTGATCGACGTTATGTGGTATGGTCAATATCTCCACTGTTTCCAGCAACCTTTCAACAATTTTTGATTGAAACGCAATAATCTCAGTAAATCGTACACATTACTGCCAACCATAATAAGCAGAGACTCAGTGTTCCCGTTTGTTTATGTTCACATTTTTTTTCCAATGAAATTAACTCTGATCTGCATTGAAATCAGTCCCGATCTTCGGAGAAAAGCGATGAACAAGAACACATAAACAAACAGAAACATCGAATTTCTGTTATTATGGGTGGTTATGTGGATGATTACAGAAATACGTGATCATTTAAACACTGGTTCTAAACTGAGACCATCACAATCGTTCTTTTCCTTTGCATATTCAATCATCTGCATTTATCAATTTATTCCATTCGATTCAATCGAAGAAATGAATCACTATCCACCTCCTGGAATTATTGATATGATGCTTGTGCTTGGCTCATGTCACAATGATTACAACGAAGCCGCAAGAGTTTACCGGGATCGGTATCCCGATCGCCGCATCGCACACCCCACGACCACCCGTCGACTCGAAATGAGGGCTCAACGAGGAGTATTGCAGCGAGATCTAAGACATCACCGGTGAGATGAGAATGATATCCGTGCAGTCACCATATTGGGACTTATCCACTTGGACCCTCATGTTAGTAGCAGATCGTTGGCACGAATAACTGGTATACCCCGGACTACTGTTTTGAGAATCTTCAACCATGTCATATATCGACCACGCCACATTACGTTCACTCAAGCTCTAACTACAAACGACATGAGACTTGGAATTAGATTCTGCAACTGGGCACGAGCAAGGCTGGTTGACGATCCTCAGTTCTTCAACTATGTAATGTTCTCCGACGAAGCATCTCTTCAGAGCACTTGGCATTTGAATAGACACAACTCTCATTACTGGTCGGATGTTAATCCGCATTGGTATCGAGCAATCGACAACCAACATCGTTGGAGCGTAAATGTGTGATGCGGGATCGTCAATGGCTATCTAGTCGGTCCACATTTTTTCAACGGCACTTTGAACGGCCCCATGTTTCTGGAATTTCCGGCGGATCATTCATCACGCTTGCTTGAGGATCTGAATTTGCAAACAAGGCAGAGGATATGGATCCAACTAGATGGAGCGCTACCCCATTACGCATTGATCGTGAGAGAATACCTTGATCATGATTTCCCGGGAAGGTGGATTGACATCTCCCGACTTTCTCTTGTGGGGATTTCTGAGAGAGGAAGTATCCAAGGCCCAACCAACAACGAGGGAGGACATGATCGATCGCATCCGCACTGTTTGTGCCACCGTACCGCGATCAGTGTTCCTGAAGACGGTTACAAATTTTCGGCGGAGACTGGGATTATGTATCCAGGCAAAGGAGGGTAACTTCGAGCAATTATTGTAACAGCATCAAGCACCACCCATGTGAGAGGCAAGGGGACTCACAATAATCAAGCACTCCGGAGGGAACAGAGAACTACCACGTCCACGTCGTTGTTTTTGGGTAGCGCTAAGCGTAGTTCATCAATCACTTCGACGGTCTATACCTCGCACCCCAATGGGCGGAAAGGGATGCATGACCAGTGTTTCGTAAAGGGTTGAAACCAGCTTTCCCATGCCATGATAAAAAAATGGGAGTCCCATTTAAAAAAACCATCTTGACCCCTGAATGACCTTCAAAATGACCTCTGAGGGCTTTTCTAAGGTCAGCATCATACTTCCCCTCCACTAGTTTCCGAGATATTTGACTATATCACCTCAAATGGACCACCCTGTATATTATGATTGCTTGTTTGCCATCATAATTCCATCCTCCCATGTGAATCGACCCCAGAGGAAAAAATGACGTCATTTTTCACGTGATTTATGACGATGGAAATCACGTGAAAAATGGCATAAAAAATGACGTGGTATAACATGATAAAATGAACTCCTTCCCCAAAGCTCTATCAAGTGGCCCATAGGAATCGAGTTGAATGATACGTCGAAATGATGTGAGAAATGACGTTATAAATGACTTAATTTCTCACGTCATTTTTCACGTCATTTCGACGTATTATTGGACTTGATTCATAATAGCTACCCAAACCTGCATACACCTGAAATCCACTTGTCCAAAAATCCTCACAAAAATGACGGGAAAAATCACGTTGTAAATGACGTAAATGCATTAATGACGTAAATGTGAAATGCATTTGGAGGTTTGGGGAAGGGGTCCATTTCATCATGTTATTCCACGTCATTTTTTATGTCATTTTCCTCCTCTGGGACGACATTGCTAAGAATTTATGATTACAGATGTGTAATGATTAAGGGAATTGATTGTCAACGAGTTTTCGATCACATGCAGAAGTTATGTTGACGAGAATTTCTATTTCAACAATTTTTTTCCAATATCCCCACAATATTCGCGAGATCATATCCTGAGAATATTTGAAACATTCTCATCCAAACATTCTAAGAATGTGCGTGGAATATATTCGCACGTAATAAGAATCTCCATAAAATATTGAATATCCTCAATGTATATTCTCAGAACGTTTTCAGAATGTTTGTGTGCTACCTGGGACCAGTATTTAATAATGGTTACCTTCTATAATTATGTTCGAAGAAATAAATATTTAGTTCTAATCATACAGAACGTCATACAGAAGTATAACTAAGACTTTTGATTATAATCACCGAACTTCAGTTATTGTCAACACATCCTGGGAATAATTGCAAAATTTTGATAATAATAAACTACCCAGATAACATGTAAGCTTACCAGACTTGTCATTCGATTGTTTTTGACTTCTTACCCAAGCAGCAACGGAAGTTCAAAGTATTTACGGAATAGAAACGTTTGTAGAATGTACGAATGAGATACGAAGGACATATAATGAACGTTCATTGAATCTTCGAATGAGACTATTTTAAATATACTTAGAACGTACATAGTACATTCGAAATGTACGATATTCATTCAATCGACGTTCGATTGACGTACCGTCGTATATTCGATCACATACGTTCGATGAACATGCATAGCACCTATGAAACGGTCTCATTCGAATGTACATAGAACATATTTCGAATATTCTAAGAACGTTCATAGTATATTCTGGTGCTACTTGGGTATTGACAATTTTGTTCGTGTAAGGTTGCTACAACTCTGCTGCAAAGGTTACCTAAGCTTGCACCTGTGTCTTGTGTCAACTAGGAAGCTTATGTCAACTTTGTCAAAAGCTTGCCTGACAACGTGGCAGCAAGATTTCCCCTGGAGAATTCTGGGTGTTGAACTATTACTTGTGCTGGAGAAATTTGTCGTATTCATTACTGAATCAATATTCTAATCTCAAAATCAAGAGAATCAAACCCAGTTACGTTACAGATGTACATGTGAAAATACAGAAAAACTCAATTCATTGTCGTATTAGCTTCTCATGTTTCACTCTGTTGTTTCTATTCACTTTGTGAAGAGGAACAAACTTTCACGCTGTAACTCGATCATTCATTCCCACCCTTTTCGTTTCCCCTCTTCCAAACTAAGGATAACTTGACTTGGAGTTGGCAGGATGAATCGTGTTGAAAATCAGCGGGTAATTTTGATTGTCCGGTTACATCATCTCGTTACTGATCGCGTGGGGCTCCTGTAATAACGCCCAAAAACGGGGAGGCAAACACCGCATCAAGATCAGGGTAGGTCAACTTGGGTATGGACTATAAAAGTGTATCCAATTTTTGCGTGACAGACCGATTAAATGATATATATGTGTATATATCTCACACGGCATATTAGGAAATTCGCTATGCTTCTTTGGATTCGAATCCATTGTCTTTCGTTTCTGTGAACAAAAACTGTTTGGAAGAATAAGAGAGCAGGATAAAGGTTAGCAAGTCAACTGGGTAAACTGAAGGGATAATGCAATTGACAGATGTTTTTTGTTTAATTGTGTTCAATAATTTCATTGGATTTGACCATAAATATTGACGATCCTAGAACGTATCACAGTAATTTATTAAGGTAATACCAGCGACCCCTGAAGATTAGAGTGGCTATCGAAAATGAAATTCTTTCCAACGCCCCAAAAAAACTTTATTATGATGACAAATTACGGAAGAAATTTTTTTTCAAACACATATAATACGTATCTTGAACCAATCTAAGTTCTTTTTTTGATAAAACCGCAGTTTTTGCAGTGCGTAAGTTAAGGTGGACTATAGTCATCTGACATCAAGAAACCATGAATCTCCTTTCAGTATACATATTTTTCCTGTGGTTGGACGACTGGAGGAGAAGGAATTTCGAAATTTCAGTTTCCGGGACGCATTAATGGAAAAAAACACGGTTTCCACCTGAAAAGTCGATTAAATTATGCTCATAAAATCAGGCAATGTGAAAAAAATAATAACGATTATTCAATCTCACACGCAGCACATATCAAAAGTGTGTGTAAAATTTGATAAACACCGGTGCAGTACGGGATTCGAGAACATAGAGGAAACAGAAAACGGCGTTTAAAGTTGACTGTAACAATACTTTCACATGGGACGATGAAAGTGAAACTGCTTATAACTCCGGAAATTTTCCTCCAATTGATTGGAAATTTTTACTGTATATTCTTTGAAACATCCCAAGCAGCAACGGAAGTTCAAAGTATTTACGGAATAGAAACGTTCGTAGAATGTACGAATGAGATACGAAGGACATATAATGAACGTTCATGGAATCTTCGAATGAGACTATTTTAAATATACTTAGAACGTACATAGTACATTCGAAATGTACGATATTCATTCAATCGACGTTCGATTGACGTACCGTCGTATATTCGATCACATACGTTCGATGAACATGCATAGCACCTATGAAATGGTCTCATTCGAATGTACATAGAACATATTTCGAATATTCGAAGAACGTTCATAGTATATTCTGGTGCTACTTGGGATAATATCATCGATGACATGGTGAAACGTAAAAATACACGTTTTTAGATAATCGTTATTTTTATGATAACAAATGTTTCTGATCGCAAATTTTGCGAATCTGGTGACAAATAGTTCGTTTGAACTTCAGCTATCCAGATCAATCCATTTCAAACGATTATCCAACTTCTAAAATAATTAAAATTCAGAAAAAAATGAAACAATTATACATTCACTTGTCACGTTTTGTCATGCGGTTGATGATACTATCAAATCAAAGAATGAAAACATGATTTTTTTGACCCGACAAAGGTATGTTCCACCTTAACCTTCTCACTCAAAATGTCTATCATCCAAGAATATCCTCCTATCCAAGAAGGTTCACATATGAGATGTTTAGATATGTTTAGAACCTATTTTCTGTTAGTATTGAATTGGATTGGGGCGACAAATATCGAGTAGAATAGGTTATAAAATTTTTGTTGGTTTCTAACAGTATCTTCCAAATTCAGGATGCCACACAGGAGCAGATGACGGATCTATCAGTTTTTGATCGGATTTGCCATGACAAGACCGGTCGGAGTCAGGTAAGAATTCTCTAACAGATTTCAACGGGCATTCGAAGGAGAGCCCATCATTCCCCAAGAGAACATAAAGCTTCAGGGAATGTTCAAACTGGGTCCATTCAACGTCCGAACATTTGGAGGTTCATTGGGTATGCCGATACATTCAACCTCAGAAGGTTTGTGTCCTTTTGCAGATTATGACGTATCCTGAATTAAGTAGTATCTACAGTGGTTGCGGAGATTTTCTCAGCATGCACATGATTCTTAACAATCCGTCGTTGAAATATAACAGATTTTCTTTGTTCCCCATGTCGTATTAATTGTTCCATACCAATCTAAGGTCATCATGGGAAAAATGATGAAGAGATTCCAAATGACGATATCGTCATGAAATGAGTCTCTTGATGACCGAAGAAATACGGAAATTATATCTCTACTCACAAAGCCATATTTTCTTCATTCTCATCTCCAATCATGTGAACACTTTCAAGGACTATTTCTCGGAACTATCCTATCTCCTCATGCATGATGTTCCATAAGAGATAAAGTGGAACTCTGATATCATCGTGGAAATATGTGTGTACCGGGTATATTGTTGGCTGATGGAACCCTTGATCCTGCTTTACATGTAATTGTTTCCTCAATATTCCGAGGGGTCGAAGGAGAACAAGGGATACAGTTTCACATGTGCATTTGATGTAATAAATCCTGGGGGTATGGATTATTACAAAGTTGGAAGGTTTCATCTGCACTGATCTGTTAAAAATTTCTTGTGACAATGAATTGTCGTACTTTTTATAGTTGCTATGTTTCATATATGAAGAGGTATATTTCAAGGAGAAGGATGAGATTTGGTGTCCAATTCCTCAGATTTAGTCCTGAAGTGAGTAGTTATGGAGTCATCAAAAAAGTGTTTTGCCCCAGTAAAAATCAAGCATATAAGAACATATAAAAATCATATGTAATCCATATAAAATTCATATATGTTCGTATAGGGTCATATATAATCCGTACATGACCCATATTGAATCCATGTATGACCCATATATAGCCTATATATAATTCATATGTAATCCATATATGACCCATGAATGATGATATCATCAATATAATATAAGAACATATAGAAATCTCATGTGATCCATATGATTTCCATATATGGTCATACATATCCATATCGAATCCGTGTATGACCCATATATAATTCATTTGTGATACATTTATGACCCGTGAATGCAAGATGTTTTCACATATGTGAAAAGATTCTGCCATATATGAAATATTCTCCATACATGGATTATATACGCATTATATATGGATCATGTGTGGTCATATATAGATTATATATGTACTAAGTATGGATCATGTATGGACAGGGCCGTGGAGAGAGAATTCAGGCCCGGGGGAAGCGACTTACGGGCCCCAATTTTCTTGAAATTGGATTGAAGGAGGGTTGAAAACCTTTGTTCTCATAACGGAATAATACAAAGTTCCTTGACTTCAGAATCAAAAATATATACCTCATCATATATGTCTCTTTTCATTTGAGTTAGAAGCCGTTTGACAAAAACGGAAGGAGATGAAGTACTTGGGAAAAATCTGGGCCCCCAGAAAACTCCGGGCCCGAGGGGAAACACCCTGGCAGTGCCCCCCTCTCGTCAGGCCTGTGTATGGGTCATATATGTTCACTTTTCACTAAGGTAAGGAGAGAACAAATAAACACGTTTCGAAAATTTGGAATATTTGGATATGAAGGGAGAACTTTGATTGATGTATCCTAAGATCTATTCTCAAGTGACACAAGAACTTCTCAAATATGCTATGATTATTCAGTGGATGTGAATCTGATGTGAAGAGAATGTGCAAATGAGACCGGAAGATTCCCAAAAGGATAACATCGTCGCCATTCCGGAAAAACGAGGAGCAGACAAATGCGAGAACCACAGAACGATTAGTTTAACTTCACATGCCTCGAAAATGATGACGAAAGTTATATACAGGGGGATAGAGAATAAAATAGAGAGTAGATTAGCAGAAGATCGGTTCGGATTCAAGGAAAATAGGGAAACGCGAGAAGCAATTTTGGTACTTAGAACAGAAGTAGAGCTATAGAGAAGTAGAGCTATAGAAAGGCTACAGTTCAAAAAGTCTGTGTATATAGGTTTCATAGATACACAAAAAGCATTCGATGGTGTTGATTGGGAGGAAACGTTCGCAATTTTGAAAAAGGTGAGAAACAATTTTGAGGATAGAAGAATAATATATGAATTACACAAGGATCAAACCGCAATAATAGAAAGAGAAGGTTAAGGAGGGGAAGCACAAATTAAGAGAAGGGTGAGACAAGGATGCTCACTATCACCATTGATTTCCAACTTATACAGGGTGGGGCATTTAAAGTGTCGCGGGCGTTTTTTCCAAAAATAAAATGAGATACGAGAAAATTTTTCGGACAAAAATTGTAGGGTATCGAGGGGGACATCCGATGGTGGCCTTGGCTTTGACCTCAAATCTCATCTTCAAGGGCATTCTGAGGTCAACTCTTGTTTTTTAAATAGCATCTCATATTTCTTACTGCAGATTTGGATTCTAGGTCAAAAACCAAGAAACTTTTGTCTGAACCATTTTCCTGAAATCCGCAAAGATGGCGCTCTAATCGATATTGTTCCATACTGAATCTGACATTAGAATAACTCGAAAACGGAGGGTCTTGGAGGAGAATGTTTCGGACAAAAGTTGTCTGATTCCAAGGGGGACCCCTTGAACTGAAACGGAGGTGATGGGGTATAACAGACAAAACACAACACATTTCAATCGTCTACATCACTTGGATAAGTTTAATGCAGTAGATGCTCAAAATGATGGCCTTCGACTTCAATACACATTTCAAAACGTTTCACAAAAGATTGTTGAACTCGTGCTAAAATATCTTCATTGATGCTCGCGCATGCATTGATGATTCGTTGACGCATATTCTCAGGTGTAGTCGGTGCTTGTTGATAAACTGTATCTTTTATGTATCCTCATAAAAAAAATCTGGAGAAGTAAGATCCGGAGAACGGGCAGGCCAATGAACTGGTCCACGACGTCCTATCCATCGTCCAGGATAATCTCTGTCCAATATTTCTCGAGCTGTGACTGCATAATGGGATGGACAACCATCGTGTTGATACCACATATTCAATCGTTCCTGAATAGGTATGTCTTCAAGTAATGTTGGAAGTACTTGATCTAAGAAATGTCTGTACTCCTCTCCATTTAGCGTATCTGCAATGAAGTACGGTCCAATTACTCGAGATCGAAAAATACCACACCAAACATTCACAGCCCATTGTCTTTGATGCTCTACTTGACGTAACCATCTTGGATTGTCTGTCGCCCAGTAATGCATATTATGTCGATTTACTTGACCATGATTGGTGAACGTCGACTCATCAGAAAATAATATGTTGATGAAGTTGTTATTGTGCATTTGCGCTAGACCCCATCGACAAAACTGTACACGATTTTCGAAATCATCACCGTGAAGGTCTTGATGCAAACAAATGTGATACGGATGGAATTTGTGACGTTTCAGTATTCGAAGAACACTTCTTCGGGAAATTCCCGAATGGAGTTCAATTTCACGAGAGCTCACGTGTGGATTATTGGCTACTGCAGCTAGTACATTAACTTCCGCATTCTCTCCGCTAACAGTTCTCATTCGATGTCGTTTTTCCCTTGTAACACTTCCCGTTTCTGAAAATAATTTTGTAATGCGTTGAAAATACCTAATGGATGGCGTTGTTCTTTCAGGAAATCGTTCTGCATACAAGTCATATGCTTGTCTGGGGTTCTTATGCACTTCACCGTAAATGTAGATCATATCGATCTTTTCAGAAACCGTGTATCGGATATCCATGATTTTCAATTTGTCATAAACCAAGTAATAATCAAATGTAACTGACAAACTGACTTTCAAAATCGTGAATTTTCACTGAACCCCGTCGTTTGTTTACATCGCGTGAGCTCTGAATGGTGGTAATGTAGACGATTGAAATGTGTTGTGTATTGACAACTTTTGTACGAAACATTCTTTTGCAAGACCCTTCGTTTTCAAGTTATTCGAATGTCAGATTCAAAATGGAACAATATCGATTAGAGCGCCATTTTTGCGGATTTCAGGAAAATGGTTCAGACAAAAGTTTCTTGGTTTTTTACCTTGAATCAAAATCTGCAGTAAAAAATATGAGATGCTATTTAAAAAACAAGAGTTGATCTCAGAATGCCCTTGAAGATGAGATTTGAGGTCAAAGCCAAGGCCACCATCGGATGTCCCCCTCGGTACACTGTAAAAAAAAACTGGAAATTTACTGTGCAACTGGACTGGAAATTTCCAGTGCTAGTACTGGAATATGGATATTCCAGTACATGTACAGAGATTTTGTTGTTACGTTACTGAAAATTTACCAAGCATAACTGAAAATTCAGTCATTGTACTGGAATTTTCAAGTTTGAGATGATGTACTGAAATTTTGCCATGATTTCGCGAAAATTTTACCGGCTCGTACTACAATTTTATAGTTCTTGTGCACAAAAAAAAATATTCCCTCAAAAAGGACTTGAGAAAAAATTTGGAATTTAGAAAAAAAAACCTAATCGTTGGTATACTGGAATTATACAGGTTTTTAACTGCAATTCTCAGGTTTTGTGATGGAATTTTCCAGTTACTATGCAATTGAATTATACACGTTTTGAACTGCAATTTTCAGGTCGTGTGATGGAATTTTCCAGTTGCTATGCAACGGAATTTAATCACTGTTGCACTGAAATTTTCCACTTCTATTGGACTTCGTCATTTCTGGCAGGAAAAATTTCAAGTCTTTATATTAAAAATTTCCTGATTGAGATTTTGAATAATAATTGTAATTGTAGCCAATGAAATTGATATATGAGGTTTTTCCAAGACTTATCCTCTTGTGTTCTAGATATGAAGCATATGTAGTAACCCAAGCTGGCCTTCCAACATGTCGCGCTATAGCTCATCGGTTAGGTCTTAGGTTTCAGTTGGTAGGCAGGTAGAAAAGTGTGGGTTCAAATCCTGTTAGGTAGACATGAGTTTCTGTCCATCCAAATGAACGATCAAAAGTTTCTCAATCATCTTGGAACACAAGGACCCTGCAAAATCACTTTGCGTGAGCAATTTTTTTTCAATTTTCATGGATATTTTCAGCATTAATTTTCCAGTACATGTCCTGGAAAAGTCCAGCTCGTGTACTGAAAAATTCCAGTACCGAGGCTCAGAAAATTTCCAGTTTTGATGCGGAAATTCCATAACGTTTGCACTGAATTTTTGCAGTACAAATGTGCTGAAATTTTCCGGTACATGTACAGGTTAATGACTTCCAGTACATGTACTGGAATTTTCCGGTGAAATTTTTTTACAGTCTACCCTACAACTTTTGTCCGAACAATTTTCTCGTATCTCACTTCATTTTTGGAAAAAACGCCCGCGACACTTTAAATGCCCCACCCTGTATATATAGAAGGAGTGATGAACGAAATGGAGGAGCAAGTACAATTGAAATCACAGATTCAGAGAGAAAACGTGAGCATGTTGAGATTTGCGGATGACATACTATAGCTCCCAAGTAGCACCAGGACATACTATGAACGTTCTTCGAATATTCGAAATATATTCTATGTATATTCCAATGAGACCGTTTCATAAGTGCTATGCATATTCATCGAACGTATGTAATCGAATATACGACGGTACGTCAATTGAACGTCGATTGAGTGAATATCGTACGTTTCGAATGTACTATGTACGTTCTGAGTATATTTAAAAACGGTCTCTTTCGAATATTCTATGAACGTTCATTAAATATTCTCCGTATCTTATTCGTACATTCTACGAACGTTTCTATTTCGTATATACTTCGAACTTCTGTTGCTGCTTGGGCTATATGAGTTACGACTGGTGCTGAATCAGAAAATCTTATAAAAAATATGAAAACTATTGTATGAATATAAATAAGGACAAAACAAAATTCATGATTTGTACAACAGCGGAGACATGAAGAAGAACGGAAGTCGAAACCGATGCAGAGACAATTCAGCAAATCAAATAATCCAAATATCTAGGAAGCGAGATGACAGAAAACGGTGAAAGCAAAAGAGATATAAGAGCGAGAATAGCACAAGGAAAACAGGCTTGTTACCAAGAGAAACAGTTACTATGCACAAAGAATATCAGCTCAGCAGTAAGAAAGAAATCCTTGAAGAATTACGTTTGGAGCACAGCATTATATGGTTGCGAAACTTGGACAATTGGGAAAACGGCCCAACGAAGACTCGAAGCTTTCGAAATGTGGTGTTATAGAGGGATGCTTAGAATAAAGTGGATAGAGGAAGTGAAAAATGAAGGGGTACTTGAGGGTGTAAATGAAAAAAGAAGTCTCCTGAGACAGGTCGTGAACTGATAGGACACACATTGGGGCATGATGGCTTATTGGAAACAATATTGGAAGGGAAAATGAATGGTAAAACTTGAAAAGGTGGACCTAGATTAAGTTATACAGGTTGGTTGAAAAGTTCCTGCGCTCGAAATGGAAGAATACTGTTTTTGTTACGAAATATATTTTCTTATTCGATATAATCTCCTAGAAGCTCAATACACTTGTTCCAATGATCTTCCAATGATTTTATCCCAGCCTTATAATGGTTTTTCGGAAGCTATGCAAAATAACCGTCTACGGCTGCTATGGCCTCTTCATTTGAAGAAAAATGCTTCCCACGAAGGAATTGTTCGAGATTTTTGAAGAGATAGTAGTCACTAGGAGCCAAATCTGGCGAATACGGTGAATGTTCAAGCAATTCGTACTTGAGTTCTTTGAATTTAGCCATCGTCAAAACACTTTTGTGAGCAGGTGCATTATCTTGATGAAAAATGATTTTTTTCTTATCTAAAGCAGGTCTTCTCTCACGAATTTTTTCATCCAGCTGATCCAAAAGGCTGCAGTAATATTCGGAGTTGATTGTTTCACCTTCCTGAAGATAATCAATGAACAAAATTCCTTTTGCATCCCAAAAAACTGATGCCATAACCTTCTTTGCTGATCGTTGTGACTTCACCTGCTTTGGAGCTGAACAACCAGCTTCAGTCCACTGTAAACGTTCTTGTTTCAATTTAGGATCATGGTGGTAGATCCAAGTCTCATCCATAGTTATAAAACGACGCAAGAAGTCGGTTTTATTCTGCTTAAAACGCTCCAAATTACGCTGAGAAATTTGTTTTCGATCCAGTTTTTGTTGAATTGTTAACGTGTGCGGTACTAACTTTCCAAACAGTTTTTTCATACGTAATTCTTCATGTAAAATATGGAGTACTCGTTTGTCTGAGATGCCTATGACATTAGCAATTTCACGCTTAGTCAAACTTGGATCTTCACTAACCATATTATGTACATGCTCAATGATTTCTGCTGTGGTTGCAGTTTTTGGTCGTCCTTCGCGTGGATCGTCTTCAAGGCTAATACGACCACGTTTAAATTCACCAGCCCAAAATTCAACGGTGCGTTTTGAAGGTAAGAACTCCTTATACACTTCTAACAATTGTTCATGAATTTCCTTTGCTCTTAAACCCTTCAAAACAAAGAATCTAATGACCGCACGATATTCAATTTTTTCCATATTAAGAAAAATCAATGACACGTCAACTTCAAATGGCTTGTGAACAAAGAATGAATTGACAGAATGACTTGTCACTTTGCATGTGTTCTCAGGACAGATATACCAACTTGAGAAAAAAAAAGTTTCGAGCTAGCAGTGCTATCTCTTGGTGAGCGCAGGAACTTTTCAACCAACCTGTATGAAGCAAATTATACAAGATAAGGGTTGTCGTAGATATGCAGAAATCAAGCGGTTAGCGGATAATAGACAGGGTTGGAGGATTCCATCAAACCAGTCATAAGACTGATGGCTCCATGATGATGATGATTCGGTTGTAACCCCTCTAAAACTGCGCCAGGCTGCACGTTCTTCATTAGGCATCTCAGTCTCCAATGTTGGATCTTTCAACAATTCACTCATTCGCGGTCTATCAAAAACGCCTTTCATTTTTGCATCGTGGAGTTTTCGAAATTTTTCAAAAATGTACATGAAAGCTTCGCTCTCCGCGTTTTTGATTGCTCCGACAAATTGTTCGACTGAACCCAGCTCCATATGTAACGGTGGGAGAATAACTTTTCCTACTGGTATCAAACCGTCTCTCACAACCTTTTCAACACCTGGAGCTGAATTCTTTTTAAATGGCCAGTCCTTTCCGAAATAATGTTGATTTCAAGCTCGATTATCCCATTCACACAAGAAGCATGCATATTTTGTGAATCCACTTTGGTGACCCAATAAAATCGTCATAATTGTGGAATCTCCACACACTCACCACTTGTGGGAACTGTGATTCAATTTTTATAGCAAGAAATGGAGAGTTTAATATTCCTCTTCCAGGATTACGGAATGAGCAACTGGTAACGCAGCATATTGGTTACCATTATGGAGTAAGACCGCTTTCAAACTCCTTGCCAAAGAGTCTATAAAAAGACATCACTCACTAGCTATGTATGCAACATTGTACTGTTAAACAATCGTTCAATATTGTTGCGATGAACTGAACTATCCTCTTGTGTGAAGAATTCTCTGAATTGCCGATCTCCGTCACGATAGGGAGTGATGCGAGTTTTTGGAGCTAAGCAATTCTTCTCTTTCAGCCTCCACGCTATTGATTCAGCTATTTCTTGGCAAAGTCCCGCGTCTCGAACCGAATCATTCAATTTATCTTGAGTGAAACCCTGGGGATTCTCATTATGCTCATCTCCTGACTCTTCTGATATTCCATCCGACATATTTGTATCCCTAGCATCACTATCTGTGAGCACTCCAACAACTGACATCTGAAGTCCATCTTCTTGTCTGTCAGTGCCTGTACCATTCTTATCATTCTGTCCGACGACGAGAAGTACAGGGAAGGTTACAGATTGAACCGACGGATAACATGAGCAGGACTTATTCTTACGGTTGTACCCAGCAATGTTAAAGCAAAAGTAGCAATCGGTCTCATGATTCATTGGATTCCGCCAGATCATTGGAGAAGCGAACATGCGACTTTTTTCTTGTTCAATTGCAAGCGGCACATGATGCTATTACTTCCGGGATCCAAGAATTGTCCATTCCCCTGGTATCGATATTGAAAAATTCTGTATACCTAATTTTGAGTGGGTCTGTGGAAGCACTTTCAAGATTGCTGACAACGTATTGACCGCAAAAAACGCAAAATGAGTCGCGTTCTTATTGCGAGATGTTGTTCTTGTAGCATTGGACTTTGCAGTGACCAAGTTTCCCACCATTGTAGAGCAGCGGTCGCATGATGACGACGATGGCGGGCCCACTTGCTCACCCTAACCAATCACCGATACTGGGGTTCCCAGCCCCTGCATCGTAATTGAGTTATCCTCTTTGCGTCCCATGATGGCGTGAACGCCTTCACCCAGGGATTTTGCTGGAACTAGCGAGCAGGGAACGCAAGGAGGTACCCTGGGGGCAGACACAGGAATTGAACTCAGGGATTGTACACGATTGACCACATTGACAGAGGACACCTATATTGAATTGATTCTCAAACCCCGGAGGTCTCGTGGCCTAAATTCACGAATCAATCGTCCTTAGTATTTCGAAGGTCATTACCGAATTCTTCCAACGAATACAGTGAGGTCTGTTTCCGAGGGATTTGAGAGAGGCATTCCTATTGACGGTCGTCGAGTGTGACGAAACAATGTCATGACAGTCAATTGAGAAGTCACTATCTTTTGTTGAGCCACTATTTTCGTGACGAATCAACCCATGAATTTGAAACCTATCTTGGTCCTCCAATACCTGACGAAAAACAATTTGCACCTCTTTTCCGATGAGAATAACTATTCCATCCCATGAAAGGGTTAGGAATGAGTGAGGGACGCTCGAGGCTCTGGTATATGTTGATCGGTATCGAATCATGACATATGGAAGTATTTTCGTTCTCCAATGGCTGGCGGGAAACAATTGAGACCTCTTCCTCATGGAAAATAATGATTTCACCCCCATGAGGGGGTGAAGGATGAATCGTGGATGCTCAAAGCTCTGATATATGTTGATGGGCATCGGTTTGATAATTTTGATCCTATCTTGGTCCCTCAATCTCTCACGAAAAGAAGTACTGACTCTTTTTTCGATGAAAATAATGATTTCACTCCCGTCAAGGGGTGGAGGGTGGGTCAAAGACACTCAAATCCTTGGGATTTTTTCGGAAACACTGGAATCTTGAATCTGGATCGGGTCACCACCCTCAATATATCACACAAACCATCTGATCTCAATTTGCCTGTCCTCCTCACCACCCGGAAAATCCTGACGTGATGGGATGAAATGGGCTCCGGATTTGAATTCAGTGACCCCTGAAACTTAGAATGCATCTGGTCTGATCCGTTGTACCGTAAACTTTTTGTTGTGGTGCTATGTAACTAATATTTTCGGTACAAAACGTTACACATGTATCTCACGATCACACGGAATATATTGAATTTGTTCAGAATTTTTTGATCATCAATTCCATCAATATTTGAACGAAATAATATTCAGTGACGAAGATATAGCCGTTTACCTCACTTAATATTTTTCAGTGAATTCTCAAAGAATTCTGGTGAAATCTCAAACAATTCTCGTAAATCATACATTTTTTGAGAACTCACGGAAACTGTTTGGAAATCCACAGAAAATAACCACCCATAAATAATTCGCCCAATAATTTGGGAATTTATGAATCCATGAGTTATTTCATAGGGTGTAACAAAGGCGTGACAACGTCGCGTCAACGAGACGCGGGACACGCCGTTCGTCACACATGCAAGACGGAGTGTCATACCCCTGTACAGCTCTCGCTACCTCTAGACCACGCGTCCATTGATAAAGTAAGACCCCGGGAAATTAACTGTATACAGTGCGAATAATAGGTGCAACACATTTCTCCTCATACGGAGCACCGTGGGCCCACCCAGTCCCTCGTTCTCTCTCACGAGGGAGGAAGACACCGGCCAGACACTCACTCGATGCGACGGACTCCTCCACATATTCACACACACACACGGACACGGATAGGATGAGTTAGTGGGTGACAGCGATCACCTGTCACTGGTATAGGAATAAAATGTTGATCATCCATTTTCATGTTAACACGTAGTATTGATTTCCCTTTTCCCTCCCCTCAACGACCCGCTCCTCCACCCCACGATAAGCGGAACCCGTTGAGTCTGTTATAAAGGTTCCCACTACACTTTTCTCCTTGAGAATTCACAAATTTTTTACAGTGAGTGTCAAATTGAATCCATTGATTGGAAGTTTAGTTTCATGAATCAGAAGATTGGATCGTGAATCCTTATCTCATCCGATCATCATTGGAGAATACCTTCGTAGCACAAGAATTTTATTCGATATTGTATATCATTATCAGTTATCAACCTTCTTGTTCTTTTGAATATCAATTCGAACAGGGATTGACATCAAATTCTCAAACTTATCCAATCGCAAATTTTATTCGTCAACAATCATCAGTTCTTGCAGGATGCAATTCGATCACCTCTTGTGTGTGAAACACTAATTCAACTCCAAAAGAATATGTGCTCAAATTCTAATAATAATTTATGAAATGATCACAGTTTTGAAGTAACTTGAAATTTTCAACAGAGAACCACAGTTCCCTGCAGGAAGAATTATGATATGATATGAAACATTGAGAGAATGTTTTGGATCAGTAATTGTCGATCAATCGTCTACAGAGGACGTGAGGATTTGAAGACCCAGATAATTTTCTGCTTCCAAAATTTTTCCTAATCTCAATGCACTTATAGAAAGAGAGGATACTCTGATGATATCATCATTGTAGAAAGATATCCACGGAAGTTGGGACAATGTCCCAGAAGTCTGCAGAATTTTTGGGAACTCATTGTTCCTTTTTGGATATTCAAGGGGACTACAGCGTGAAGAAGTGGGCAAGGGGGAATGTCAAATTTTGTGCGGACCGTTGCAAAATGTACGCAATTAATGAAAATTGGGAGTGAATGATCATCCACATACTTGAGATTGCGCACTGCCACGCACTTCGAATTTTCAAATGATTCCTGGAAACTGAAAAAAAAATTTGTTGACATCTACAGTTTAAAATTTCACAATCTTATTTTGTAATCTCCAGAAATCATTTGAGAATCCAGAGTGCGTGGCAGTGCGTAATCCCAAGTATTTCAATCATTATTAGTCACTTGAAATATGTTTTAATTGCGTACTTTCTGGAAAAAGTCCACGCGAAACTTTTCCCCTCTCCCACTCACCCATGTCTAGTCCTCTTGATGAGTTCTCTGAGACTAAAGTAATCTGACTGAGCAGCAAAATTCGGGGTAGTCTGTGGAAGATAGTCCTCAACCGGTGATTCAATATGGATCTATAGTTTTCGATGGTTTGTGTACTTGTAATGAGCAGTATAACTGCGATAGTAACGGTCTTGATGATAAATGATATGACTCTTCTCAATAATTTTCTGTAGTGAGTTTGTACATTGTGGCAAACCAATATCATGATATGGTTCGCTCTCGATCCGAAATTGCACCCATGATTGAGATTTATACATTCATATCAAAATGCGGATTGGAATCTGTCGTTCTATAGTGATCGAGTTACCGATTCAAAACGTTGATTGGAAAATCACAACGGTTTAAATATTTCGCTCGTCTCGTTTGGAAATATGTCAGTATTCGTATGTTTCACGAGTCCTTTCTCAACAGCAATTCGGGAGAAAAGTTCTTAGGAGTCGCTCAGAATGTTTTTGGATTCTGAGAGGAGCCAAAATTCATCGTCTTCTCATTTTTCAAACCTTTCCTCGGTGCTGTGAGATTGAGTACTTGGAAAACCAGTGACTCACTGAAAGTTACCATTTCAAATGTTTATCTTCGAAGGTCGTTCAGAATTTATTACCATTTCATTCCGTTTTTTATTCTGTTCACTTTTTTTTCAGGGCAATTCCTCTTCAGAATCAATAGTTTGATCATGAAAACGTTATGAACAATGGAATTGTTTATAAAACAAAATGGACAACGAATCTTGCAAGGATAGTTTGATAACCAAATTCTTTGACTCAAAAAACATAAACCCACCTTGAGAAATCGAACGAATACAGTCC
This sequence comes from Gonatopus flavifemur, assembly GCA_018340375.1. Lineage (NCBI taxonomy): Eukaryota > Metazoa > Arthropoda > Insecta > Hymenoptera > Dryinidae > Gonatopus > Gonatopus flavifemur. The sequence continues at coordinate 19,500,862 of JAFFJZ010000009.1, forward strand.
CTCTTACGTATTCAAATATTCAAACGGTAAACGTCGCAAAATCATGGAAAATTCCCGTTGCGCGTTCATAAATGAATCGCTGTATTTTACAAATTGACAGACCAATCGATCTGTAATTTTTCATGAAGTTTGTCAATAGACTAACGAACAACTTTGTTGCTGGAAATTTTTTGTAGCTCATATTCGCTTCATCAATTTTTCAGTGCGCAGCCTGAAAAGCGTGGTTCTTACTTCGAATTGAGAATTGATCAATTTGTTGTTAGTTTTTACACGTTTCCTCAACATTGTCGTTTCCAAAAAAGTCTCACGAATCAGAATTCGGAAGATTTATTTCGATCCATTGAGAAACGGCCGAATTAGAATGAGAGTAGTATGTGACAGTTATGGATACCCCCCACTTCAATCACTACCACTCTCCCCCACCCTGCCCAACGACTTCTACCCACTGATCTCGGTAGGCAGGGTGGAGAAAGTGATGAGGATGAAAGTGGGCGGGGTATCCATAACTGTCTCTATGTTCAACTTCCGACACACTTACTTCATATCAAGAGAATATCAGAATGGATTCAAGGAATAAGAAATTTCAAGATCGTTTGGAGTTCGTATTTTTTTCAAGGTTCTTTCTTTCGATTTCCCTGATTATGATTGCGCTTGATCATGCATATTGAATGCGCTCATACATGATATAGGTTTACAGTACTGATCATCAAATCCCATGAAACCACCACCATTCAAGAACAAAAGAAATTCATTGTATATCGGTCTCGATTGGACAAATTGTTTTTTCTCATACATGATATAGGTTTACATGATGGATGATTAAAATACATTCTCGATGAATAAAAATAACACTTAATGATATCTACACAATAATGAAGCTAACACAATTTTGCGCAACATTAATGTATACAATGAAACCGTCTTTCCATAAAACTATCACCATTCAAAGAATTTGTTGTACATCTGTCTTGATTGACACATTCCTCTCTTCTTCTCATGAACGCGTTATAATATTCACGTACGATTTTATGATTTTTATCCAAGTTGCTGGGAAATATATGACAGAATTCATGCATACCAAAACCTGTAGGAAAATGATGCGAAAATATTACACAAAATCGTCCGCACACATCGGAATTTTTGCTTTGGAGTTTTTGTGTGTTGAACTTGAAATAAGAACAATTTCTCCTCAATCTCATGAGGTGTTGTGGTATGAGTGGCGGTAATCCATAACTATTGAAACACGTTTCACGACCGATTTTATCCACACACATTGCAACCCAATGAATTCCAGGTTTCGTATAGATGTCCGTATGAACGATGATTGCTGCAGGTTTCGTCCAAACCTTTGGGATCTTGTCTGTTGGATATACCCCTACTGTATGGTATGGTATACAGTATAGATCTTGTTGGAGCTGAACAGTGTTCATACTCAAAAATTTCTTCACAACTCGAGGTACTAGTCACAGACAATGCACCTACCGAACTCTGCGTGTTATTTTTGGCTTGTAAATCAATCCTCAACAAAGGGGCGAAATGATCAGGTACATCCACCAGCTTTTTTTCCAATTGAGAAACATGTCCCAGAGCACACGCGGAACCGAGATGTTTTGAACTTTCTATACCATGAAGCATACACAATTCACCCGATGATGGTCATTTTCGGAATGATGGACAGTTAACTCCGTCCTCTAGGTTAATAATGTTTCGACGTGCTAAAGAATGTAAGAAATTTGATTCCTCTACACCACGGGTGAAGATTTTATTGGGGATGATTATTGAATTTTCCAAAGTATGGATAAAATGTTTGTATTCCACATAACCTTCAAACCATTCAATACCATGAAAGCTCCGAGACAACCAATTATCTTGTATTTTGTACTTATCGGGTAATTTTTCGAACGGACAAGGCAGTGATAAGATCCAATGACCAATGTATGTAACGTACAGCGATAATATAGCAATGTGTTTGGGAAGGAATTTCCCTTCACTGTCTTCAAAACCTTGAATATCCACTATTACATTCATTTTCGACATCCGCGATAGTTCAAGTTGATGTTCTGTGACCCAAAATTAGAAGCAAACTGAATCATGTTTACACTTCAAATGTAATTATACCATATGAAAATCAGTATTATTTTGTGATTGATCAGCATCTTTGAAGAGTATATGTCATAAAGGTCACTGTGATCAACTTGCAAAATCAGCAATTATTTGTCTTGGAGAATCAGTTTCTAATACACTGTCATATTCAGCGTAAAGTATCCAATTTACCGTTGATTCGAGAGCTTTCTCAAACGCATTTCTATTCTAACACTACCATGTTTTACAAGATTCCAGTGTGTGTTGGTATTCGCCGATAAATCAGGAGTCAAATCAAACAGGAATACACAATATCCATTAGGATAGTGTTCTCGAGATATAGAATTTCCCTCATTGAGAAAATGAATTCCTGTTCCCAAAAATAGACCATGATACGCATCCACATACAAATTATTCCCCCCAAAATCTGTTTGCAATAGTTTAGCTAAAACAGGCGTACCATCCACGTATAACGCGAAGGAATTCATCCTATGATTTTGAAAATTGAATGGGTTACGTTTTCTGTCACCGTTGAATGCTTTCTCGACAAACCCTACTATACTTCTTTCTGGTAATTGACCGAGAACCACATTATTCAACGTTTCGCTGTGGATACCTGAATGAATTGTAAGAGTTTTGACTTGTACACGTGTGAGAGGATATTTCACCGTGGATTCAGTCAAAGCTCTGGCATGTGCTAGTGAAACTGATGGTGATATTTTAGCACGTCGCATAATAAGCGCCGCTCCGACAATATGCACCGTGGGATTTGTCCCAGCATCCATGAGACGAAATGCATCTTTTGTACGAACAAGTCGTTCACGAACTTCCACTCCATTGATGAGAAACTTCTCTTGATTGAATACGGCGCAATGCAAATGACCCAGTAAGTCCAGTTTTTTCTCCAGTGATCAATGATTTTCGCCAACTGTATCCTTCATTATTGGCGTTGATGGAATGCATTTGTTCAGGTGTATTATTAGAACAAAATACACTGATGAGACGCGATTCTTTTGCAGCAGGTCCATAATTCAATAATGTTTTGATATAAGGTCTATACTCGTAAGCATCCACTTGATTGAACATTCAATCCAACTCAAGTATTTCCAGTCGCTCACCATCTTTTGCCTGAACATTACGTTTGATTTGCACTCGAAGGGTGAGCATTGTATGAGCTAAATCTATGTACTCTTCATATTGCCCAGGAACGACGGATTCTTTTGGAAAATTATCACTCAGAGACGATATGGGTTTGGGTTGAACCTATTGAAATGCTCCGATTGTTGTTTGTGTTGGAGATGAAGTGAAGAGTTCCAATTCTGACTTGAGACATTCGCACGGATGTTTATGAAGCAATGCCATTTTAATGTTCTATTATACAGGGTGATTCAAAATTCCCGCACCCTTTTTTGGGAGTAGATTCCTGATGAAATTCTAAAACGATTTGTCCTTTTGCACAATGCTCTCCGACGCATAATTTCCGAGATATAATTAATTAAAGTTGACCAATTATGAGGTGGATCCATCGGTCATTCAGGAACGTCATAACAGAACAAGAGAGGAAGGTGCTTGCAGAGGGCGCTCATACGATCAGCTGATCGGTACAATCGATACGATTTACCAGCATACAAGTTGGTAAACTTTCTATGTAGAACGATTGGATTCGTCGACACTGTGGAGAAATTCATTATTGTCATGAATTCTTATCACGATATGCTGTAGGTGAAAGTTGTAATTTCAGTAATGATTTTTATTACGCAGACGAATGTAAAATAGTGTTATTTCGTAGGGATAGGGATTCAAGTGAGAGAAAAAAGTATAACTACTCGTTTTCAATCAGAATTTGCATGTAAAAAAGAAAACATGAGAATTTTCATTCATCCGATACCCAATTTGAACGGTTTGATTAGTAAGTTTAACACAAGAGATTGGATTCCGAATCCTGTATTCTGATTGGTCGAGAATCGATGTATGTTAGATCAATCTTCGGCCGTTTCAAATGATTCTTCTGAAGAATGTGTTTTCGACTTATCCCAACCACAACATTGAACAATGATGAATTTATTCGAATTCACCCTTTTTACATCATTCGATGATTATAAAGGGTTTATCGAACGTTAATAACTTACTTCAACTTGCAGAATCCATCAATTTTGACGAAAATACGAGGTGTGACATCGTATACGACCCAATCATTGCACTTGTTTGAGATTGTAATCACATACGGTTTGTTTAGCTTAAATCAACCATTCGTGATACGAATCAACCAATCAGGTGACAGCTCGAAACAGTTTCATTGAAAGCACATATGACTTCGGAGGGCATATTGTTATTTCAAATGGGAAGAGAATTGTCTTTGAAGATTAACCAAATCCGTCCTTTTTAGGACGAATACATTTTCTAAACGTAGAAACGCGCTCGAACTTGCACACATTTGAATTAGATTTTGATTCAAACATGAATGATTTTGAGTGATCTCAAGTAAGTTATTAACGTTCGATAAAACCTTTATAATCATCGAATGATGTAAAAAGGGTGAATTCGAATAAATTCATCATTGTTCAATGTTGTGGTTAGGATAAGTCGAAAACACATTCTTCAGAAGAATCATTTGAAACGGCCGAGGATTGATCTAACATACATTGATTCTCGACCAATCAGAATACAGGATTCGGAATCCAATCTCTTGTGTTATACTTACTAATCAAACCGTTCAAGTTGGGTATCGGATGAATGAAAATTCTCATGTTTTCTTCTTTACATGAGAATTCTGATTGAAAACGAGTAGTTATACTTTTTTCTCTCACTTGAATCCCTATCCCTACGAAATAACACTATTTTACATTTGTCTGCGTAATAAAAATCATTACTGAAATTACAACTTTCACCTACAGCATATCGTGATAAGAATTCATGACAATAATCAATTTTTCCACAGTGTCGACGAATTCAATCGTTCTACATAGAAAATTTACCAATTTGTATGCTGGTAAATCGTATCGATTATACCGATCAGCTGCGAGCACCTTCCTCTCTTGTTCTGTTATGACGCTCCTGGATGATCGATGGATCCACCTCATAATTAGTCAACTTTAATTAATTTTATTTCGGAAATTATGCGTCGGAGAGCATTGTGCAAAAGGACAAATCGTTTTAGAATTTCATCAGGAATCTACTCCCAAGAAAGAGTGCGGGAATTTTGAATCACCCTGTATATGTTTATCGTTTATGAAAATATATCAGGGACCGTACGAGATTTGATCTTTTGTCTGGGTTGTTCCAATACTGACTTGACACCATGGATTTTCAAGATTTGTTTCTCCTTCTCCTTTGTACTCCTCTTTGTTTCAACTGTCCGACGTTCGGTAGGTTTTTTCGTTTGGATACGAGAACGTGTCTCCGTGCGCCGACGCGTTGTTTTGCACTGGGCTCTCTTTGGTGTCTCAACCATCTTATATCCCGATCCTCTCATCAGTCGTTCGATACGTTTTTCTGCTTTTCTTTTTAAATTTCTACCAGCACTTTTCAAATTCCCACGTCATGCTTCATATAATGGTGTATATTTTCCCAATCAATCGCCCACACCATTTAACCCTGTACGCAAAGCTCCTTTCCTGACAGTACGGGCAGCTTTACGTATTGAAGGGAAAACTTTACGGAGAAGTCCACCAAAAAAGCTGCCCATGCCATGTCCTCGTTTATATGGTGCCCGTACGTCAACATTCGACATCCCATCACCAATCTGATCTCCGGAATAATCTAAATAGTGACCCATATTTTTTCAGTGGTTCACAAGACACGTTCGAAATGTAGTGTCGTCGTTAATGTTCCGTGTCCAAATAGTGTTGGTTGGCCAAACTGGTCTCTCATATCAATATCTGCTGTTTGAAAATTTGAACGAAGCAATGGAATGTATTCGAGATGCGAGAACGTTTCAACCGTGACGGTTCCGTAGAAGTATTTTGTTATGTCTAATGGCATCACACGTATTAACGGAGCTCGTGTATCACCCGTTATCTAAGATTGACACAAATCTGTATATACAAACAGAGTAGTAGGCGCGATTCCGGCCAAGCTTGCGAGTCTTGAAGTCTCGTATTCAAATTCATCGTTAACATCCACAATTTTATGTGGATTCGTAGGTGGTACAAAACCAAGTCAATGACACAGTACGGGTGAAAGTAAGAACGAATGTTAAATTCGATCACATTTTGCATCCCAAATACATGTAATTGACACGAAGCCTCCATGATTGAGAACAAATTTCAAATTACCTCTTATAGATGGCGTCATGTTAACAGCCTCAATCAGCTCATCAACCGATCCGTATATTCCTTGTGCAACACATGATCTTTCTCCTTGACGATCAATATCATTTTTCTGTGGATTATTACTGTTTAAACGGGTTGGTACACCGTCTGTTATCATACTAACATAGTTTGATTCTCCATCTTTAGGTACATGGAGAAAAGTGATGGGAATTTGAATTTCAGCCAGCGCGATCACCCATTCTGCAGGTAAATGATTTTGTTGGGGTTGTCTTCTCGTAGAACAGGTAGTTGTATTATCAAGGGGATACTTCATACTACTATTACTAGGGGAAACGATATGAAGGTCATCTCTCATGCTCACTGTTTTATTCGTTGCAAACTTTCTACACAAGTCAATGGTATCCAAGAATTCAATAATCCGGGATATTCGAACCAACGAACCAATGCTTTTTTATGTGCCGATATCCTCCATTCTGCAAAATCCAAGTTATAGCCAAGGTGAAAGATGTATTCCATGGATTTTATTCTTGCATCTAATGTCGACATGCCCAACTTTAGAGGTTCTCCGTTCGAGATTTGAATATTCATCCTCGACAAATCATTCATCCGTGAAGGTTTCGCTCCACAAAGTATACAATTCTTCGCTCACGAAGTATTGGTGACTACTTGTGCCACCTTACCATGTATCATTGTGAAATGGGGGATATGTGTGACTCTGAATGTACGATTATCTCAACATATTACAGTTTCCATCAATTCCTTGATTTCATCATCTACACGATTCTTTTCTGATCTCGTTGGTTCAGGTGTTTCCTTCTGGAACTGGAAGTGGAGTGTTCGGCAATAATTCGTCGAAAATGGACGGGTATTCTTCCACAGTTCCACTGTGGTACTGTTGTTTGCTGAAGTTAGTGGTACAAGAGACGTGATAAATAAATGGGAATCTGATGAGTTGTGATTCTCGTCGGAAAATGTTTGCTCATATTGACTCTGTCCAGATGCACCATCTAGACCCCATTCCGTGTGCAGCACAAGATCATCACTGCAGTTTTCGAATCGGAATTTGAACAAGTTCCGTCCTTCAGTTTCTAACACTTGTTCAATACGTGGATGTTTCCCTTTTGGATTTTCAGCCACTCGATTCAATTCCCGTCCATAAAAAATTCCGTTAATTTCCTCGTTATTGACATCACGTGGTATATAAACGTGAGGGCGACGCTGAGTGGAGATTCGTACGACAGTGAATATTTCTTTGCTCCACCCACCTCCGGAACCTTTATCGAATGCTGCTTTGTATTGACTGAGTCGCACATGATCACCCACCTCGTATTGAGGTGTTTTTGTCCCCACTTGAGGATAACGACACAATGAATTTTCACGTGCTAAGGACGCGTTTTTGAGTTTCACGCCGTCAGGGTGCATTTTTGTAGATATATCAGGTTGGCAACTAAGTAATTGCGGATTTCACTCATAAATGGTGTCGGTTAAATTTTTAGGTTTGCAGGCGTAGTACAAATGTAGAACACATTTCGTTATTTGATAGTTGGCGATTCAGCTGTCAATCAGTAACAAACGTTTTTTGATCGTTTGCGTGGTTGTCGTTCGGCGTTCGTGGAGGAATGGAAAATCAAAAGGAACATTTTCGTCATATTTTGCTCTTTTATTTCCGCAAAGGGGAAAACGCATCGCAAGCTCATAAAGAGTTATGTGCTGTTTATGGTGACGAAGCCTCAAAAGAACAGCAGTGTCAAACTTGGTTTGCCAAATTTCGTTCTGGTGATTTTTCACTCAAAGATGAAAAACGCTCTGGTCGTCCAGTTGACGTTGATGACGTCCTAATCGAAGCAATAATCGATTCGGATCGTCACAGTACAACACGTGAGATTGCAGAAAAACTTCATTTATCACATGCATGCATTGAAAATCACTTAAAACACCTTGGCTATTCTCAAAAACTCGATAAATCGGTTCCTCACGAACTGAAAGGAACACATTTAACGCAACGCATTAACATCTGCGATTTGCTAGAGAAACGTAATGGAAATGATCCATTTTTAAAACGACTGATAACTGGTGATGAAAAATGGGTTGTGTACAACAATATCAAGCGGAAAAGATCGTGGAGCAGGCCAGGTGAACTAACTCAAATAACAGCAAAAGCTGATATTCATCAAAAGAAGATTTTGTTATCAGTTTGGTGGGAATACAAAGGAATTGTCTACTTTGAACTCTTACCACTCAACCGAACGATCAATTCTGATGTCTACATTGAACAATCAACGGAATTAAACAATGCAGTTGAAGAAAAGCGGCCTGAATTGACAAATCGAGAAGGTGTTGTAGTCCATCATGACAATGCAAGGCCACACACATCTTTGGTCACTCAGCAAAAATTATTGGAGCTTGGTTGGGGTGTTTTGCCACATCCACCATATAGTCCTGACCTTCCACCATCCGATTAATTTTTGTCTCGATCTTTCCAAAACTCCTTGGATGGTAAAAATTTCAGTAATGATGATGATGTCAAATCATACGTGATTCAGTCTTTTGCTAATGAAAACCAGAAGTTTCATGAACGTGGGATTATGATGCTGCCCGAAAGATGGCAAAAGGTCATTGATCAGAATGGGCAATACATTATAGAATAACGTTATTTAGTTCCATGAAAATCCCCTCCTTGATTTTCTAACAAAAATCCGCAATTACTTAGTTGCCAACCCAATATGTATTGTATGGTTATATGAGTCTACAATATCCTGCAGCACATCGAAGTAACGCTCAGTTCTTGTATATGTAAAGAAACACCACAAACGCCCTTCCAAAGTGCGATTGAATTTCTCTACGACAGCGGCTTTCATGTCAGGATTACGGCGTTCTGAATTGGATGTTCTTACTTCTAAGGAATTCTTGGAATCCTGAGTGTAGGAATTCTTCTACACTGTCAGTTTGGAGATAAATTGGTGATCTATAATTGTTGTTTCCAAGTATGTGTTTGAGAGCTCTTGTGACCGTTCCACAGGTTTCATCGATTAGTAATCTGGTCCATGCATGTTCACTGAGTACATCTATAAGGACTGAAATACACGTAAAATCATCATCATACGTTTTGATTGCACGCATATCGATGAGATCGGCTCCACAAAGATCGTCAATGTTATGAACATGATAGCTTCGTCGCAAAAACCTCTTTCACGTAGGCTTATGAAGTCAGTACGTGTCCTGCGTTTCGAGCCATGACAAAACTTCTCTGGTTTTCCTTTACCACGAGTCGCTTGTAATAATTGCCGTGCACCCGAATACGATGTTCCTTCTTGAGGATCATGATACAAGTTTTCCAATATTTCCATTATTTCTTATAATCGCTGTCACGATGTTGCTTCTGTCGTATTCCTAGGAGGTATATGATCGTCTCCACTCGGAACAAAAACACTATCTTCCCCGTCGTTGTAATCTCCGCTGTCGTTTTCTTCGTCGTCTTCTTTTTCTTCCTCTTTTCGGTGTTGCGATGATGTTCTCAACGATGTCGGAGGAGGTTGTGGAGGAGATGGAGATATACCAAAATTGCCTTCTCCTCATAGTTGGGTATTGACAACGGATTCTCTAGGGGTCCCAATAGACCGAAGTAAACGTGCGAAATGCCGTCGGCCATGGGAGTATGTCATCCTTCTAGGACGCATAGCCTCGTTGATCGAATCAATAATATTTGAATGACGAAATTTTTTCCCATCGGTTGAAACCAAACCTCTTTCATCCCACGTGATATTATCTTTGGCATTGTTATGCGAATAACTGATCGGTAATCACACTGTTTGACGATACTTTTGAGGTACACTTCCAATGATTCGACCATCACTCAAACGTCTTACGGGTTGTGGTGATTGAATTCGGGGTTGTTCATGATCCTCTTGTACGTTTTCTGAGTCTTTTTCATCTCCTCGTTGCTCAATACCATTGGAATATCGTTCACTTCTTATGTATCTCAAATATCGTTGTGAGAATTATAAATATGCTTCACATTTTTCTCTCTCATCAGAGAAACCAGACTAATTGAGAATTTCATTCATTTCAGCATCGAGACGACTGGGAGAGTTCCCAGGGGTGTAAACAGACTTGATAGAATCCGCGGACATGTTTTTTCCATGTTGCTGTTGCTGTATCCGCTGTACATCCATTTCGGGTATGAGTACCATTTTTTTTAGCATACTCCATTCTGTTCTCACACTTTTCCAGTCACGAATAACGCGAGGGAGCAGTGTACTCAAAATTGGTGCTGATAACAAGTATAAGGGAGCTCCACCACCTCCCTGTACGATTAACTGTTTTTCCTTCCGATAGGTAATATTTTTGGACGCTAATTTCCTAATTGGATTTGCATATGAACGGGATTTACGTGTTTGATTCGAATCTGATGGAACATCACCGCAAAGTATTAGGTGTCAAACTTTGCTTTCACCGTTTTGCAATAGTAGGCTGTAGGGATGGTGGCTGAATCAACGAGAAGACATATCAACGAAATCAGTGTTTGGAAAGAGAGAGTGTGACTTATATCTCTCTTTTCAACCAACTTTCCGTTGATTCGGTTTCTCGTTAATTTGGCCCCTATCCGGCTGTAGCGGTAAGTGGTAGTTGGAATAAACAGACCATGGATGTCACACAATGGGCTTAGGTATTTGTGAACATAATGTCATCGGAATATTAGTCGATTTGTGTCTGCATCATAAAGTTATTCTCGATCAAACATGTCAGCTTACAAGCCAAATTCTCGTCATTTGTGGAAGGTTTCAATTTTCTGCTTCAATACGGAAAAATCCGCGACTAAGGCTCATCGAATGCCCCCAAATACCTATGGTGAGGCCGCTTTCAGTGGAAGAACGTGCCGAAAGTGGCTTCAATGCTTCAAGAACGGTGATTTTAACGTCGAAGACCAGCATGGTGGTGGAAGAGAGAAGGTTTTCGAAGATGCAGAATTGGAGGCATTCCTCGATCAAGACTCGTGTCAAACGCAACAAGAATTGGCAGGATCATTGAGAGTAACGCAACCAGCCATTTCAAAACGCCTGAAAGTCATGGGAATGATTCAGAAACAAGGGAATTGGGTGCCGTACGAGTTGAAGCCGAGAGATGTTGAACGGCGTTTGTGTGTTTATGAACAGCTGCTTGCAAGGCGAAGACGGAAGGGATTTCTGCATCGCATTATGACTGGGGACGAGAAATGGATTCATTACAATGAGCTCAAGCGCCGAAAAGCATGGGGATATACCGGCCATGCTTCCACGTCGTCGGCCCAACCGAATATTCACGGTCCCAGAGTTATGCTCAGTATTTGGGGAGACCAGCTCGGCGTAGTGTATTATGAGTTCTCAAAACCGAGTGATACAATCACAGGCGATCGTTATCGAACGCGATTGATGCGTTCGAACCGAACATTGGGAGACAAACGGCCGCAATACAACGAGAGACATGATGAAGTGATTTAACAGCATGACAATGCTCGACCCCATGTTGCGAAAGTGGTCATGACATACTTGGGAACTTTGAAATGGGAAGTCCTCCCCGACCCGCCGTATTCTCCAGACGTTGCTCACTCGGACTATCACTGTTTTTGATCAATGGCACACGGCCTAGCTGACCAGCACTTCCGGTCTTATGATAAAGTAAAAAATTGGATCGATTCGTGGATCGCTTCAAAAGATGACCAGTTTTCTCAACGCGGGACTCGTATGCTGTCCGAAAGATGGAAGAAAATAGTGGCCAGCGATGGACAATACTTTGGATCATGAATGTATAACCAGTTTTTCACAATAAAACCACGAATTTCGGGAAAAAACGGTGGGAGCAAAGTTATACACCTAATATGTTGAGGGCACATCCACATACAGCACGTAATAGGGGAACATCAGCTCTGTGGAAGGTTTTCGAAATGGTATTATGAAAAAAAGACGAACGCTGATGACATTTTTGATCTTCGAAAAGGAATAAACAACTACTGTCGGGAAGATGTAGAAATTCCACGTGGAGTATGCATTGTTTCACCAAAAATGTTCTTGGAATGCGGTAATGTTCGTCCGTTTACAGGAAGCATTACAATCACCACAGCTTGTTCTGAAGTTTCGAGAAAAAATTACTTAAAAGGAGAGACCATTGGAATCATTCCTGTAAACGGGTATAGATGTGCATAAAATTTTTCTCAGAAAGCTTGTGAATGATTGTCATGGATTGAAAACACACGCGTTTGTCACATCCAATCCGCTGCTCGCAATCATTAGTACGTATACTCGAAGGCATACTTGTGGATGGTCATTAGGGAGATCAGGGAACAGGCTTCAGATATGTATTGAAGTTCCATCGGTGTCATTGGCACGGTTGTCCACGATGTTTCACTGTGTATCGAGATTAACCGTTGAGTGATGGTGGTTTATCGATGAAGAGTAGATACGGCCAGATAGTAAACACCAGTGGCAGAATAAAATCTTCCGGCTATGTTTTGACAGAAATATGAAAATATGAATTCGCTGGATTTTTGCAGTCAAATAGTGAAGCTAACAAACTTCCCTAAAGAATAATAAACTACCTAATCACACACCGCTCCATCCTCGTGAGGTTTTTTTTGTTGGTAGAACGGAAACGTATGCAACTTCGTACGATGTACGAGAGGGGGAAGAGATACGTTTTGTGGAAGTTTGTTCTCTTCACCCTTACGTGTGCAAAGTTGGAAAATTCCCTGTTGGATATCCAAAGGTACACATCGGAGGAGATGAATGTCGTGTACTAACAGGTAATGATAACAACATTGATCTCGTTTGAGGGCTCATACTATGCACTGTATTAGCACCCACAGATTTGTATCACCCTGTTTCACCTATACATATGCACGGGAGGATGATGTTCCCCTCATGTTATCCATGCTGTTACATGATGAATTCAAAAGATTTTCATACTCCAGATGAACGCATGTTGACAGGAACATGGGTTTCAGATGAGTTGAAAGAAGCCGTATCCTGTGGTTATCGAATCCTGAAAATTTCAGAAATTTGGCAATATTCCATCACCAAATATGATTCAAACACTGAACAGGGTGACCTCTTTGCCGCATACATTAATAAGTTCTTGAAAATCAGGCAAGAAGCCAGGGGTTGGCCAGACGAGTGAGTAGATGATGCAACGAAACAACGTTACATTACAGACAACGCAGATCCTGAAGGTATTTACTTAGATCGGAATAATATTCGTAAAAATCAGGTTTTAAGATCACTCGCCAAATTATGTTTGAACTCGTTTTGGGGGAAACTTGGTCAGCAGGAGAACCTTCCTGATACAAAAGTTGTATCAACTCAGCAAGGACTAATGAAACTGTTAACCAATCACGGAATCGAGGTCACCGGAATCCTACCAGTTAATAACCACATCATGTATGTCGATTATTGGGTTTGTGAATATGACTCCGCCTCTCTCTTCTTGAATCAAACACATTTGCTTATTCAGAAAATTGAAAAACAGTTTATTCAGAGTATACTCCATCTGCATGGGCCTTTGCCCATTCTTCAGGTGATTCACGTTTTCCTTGCTTGAAGGAATCCTGATCTTTTGAGCTGATCCAATTATCAAGCCAAATTCTGATACTTTCGTATGAAGTGGACCGTTCTCCTGTGAGATTTGACTGCATTGTCCGAGATAAGTGGTAATCCGACAGAGCTATGTCTGGCGAATATGGCGGGTGGAATAGTGCTTCCCAGTCCTGCCGATCTAAATATTTTTCCACGACTCGTGCGGTGTGCGGTTTGGCATTGTCCTATTGCAGAATTAATGTATTGTGTCTATTCACCCATTCTGGTCGTTTTTTCTCCTATGGCTCGCTTTCAATGCATTAGTTGTCGTCGGTGAAGTTCACCATCAATAGTTTGAAAGGGTTCGAGCAACTCATAATATATAACACCTCTCTGATCCCACCAAATGCAGAACATAACCTTGGCACAGTGAATATTTCTCTTCGGTTGTAATGTGCCCGGTTTACCCGGCTTCACCCAAGATTCTGAGCGTTTTAGATTCTCATAGTACTATATCATCTCGTAGTAGTATATCCATTCCCCATCTCCTGTGACTATTCGATGCAAAGATTCTTTCCGTTGCTATCTTTGAAAAAGCATTTCGTCAGTTGCTAATTATCATTTCGAAATCGTCGAAACCATCCTTTGCGAGATGTATTAGATAGAGCATGCTCACCGTGAATCTCCACAAGCAAACAATACGTTTCTACTGCACTTTTCTCTGAAATAAAATAGTGTAACAGCACTTCCCGCGAATGATGTTCACTTGGAAGGAAAACCGACATGTTCGAGGAGGTAAAAACTTGTTGCTCACAACCCAAACCAAATGTCGCGTAGTGTCGCAAATGTTGCCATCTATTAGTACACGTGAGCATTACTAACAACGACGTGTATTATGAGAGAGGAAAGTCATATTCATCCGTCCAATACAAGAATAGAGTAGTACCAGTTATTCAATCATCCCATACAAACGTAGTGATTGCACACCACAGCACAAGCGCGATGACATCTATACGATTACCTCGAACGTCTTGGCCACCGTATTCTTCATTGTGATACGGATTCTTGCATATACACGTAGAAAAGTACATCGGATTGATTACCATTCGCTCTAGTTCTCGTCGAGACTTTGGAATAGGAATTGAGTGACGACTCGCAATTTGGTGATTATGACGATGTCAACGTATCGTTTCCATGGTAGCGTAAAAGGTTTACCACACTCACTCCGATTCCGAATGGGACTCATTACAATTTTGAGATATCTGTCACCAAATTACTATTCTCCGTAGTCACCGTAACCGTTTACTTTGCTCCGTGTATGTGAGTCGTAATGATAAATCCGATTCACCTGTGGGACAGGTTTTAGGTGAGTTGACGGACGAATCAGAAACTTATGGTTGCAAAGGTTACATGAGCTCTTTTGTTTCAGGAGGGCCCAAATGTTACGCTTCTATAGTTTAGGAGCGTGATGCTGGGGGGCGCGATCTCGGGGAACTTGAAGTTTGCAAGATCAAAGGAATCAACTTGAACTTTGCGGATTCAGGTTCTGTAAATTATCATTCATTGAGAGCTCTACTAACAGATGCTGATCAGCAATCCGTCATTTTGAGATATGGAGCAATTAGACAACCAGAATACCACGATGTGATAACCCGTAAGGAAGTGAAGACATGCAAACCTGTTCTTGTCAAAAAAAACGAGAGGGTGAATATGGTTCCCTTTCTCACGGATACGTAAGCACAAGAGAAGAGGGAGAAAAATCACAGATCCGCAACATCGGGATGGAACAAAATGTGGGTTGGATTTCTGAGTGGAATAGTATGTGAATGCACGCTCCTGAATTCTCTATGTAATTTTTTGTATGCTTCTCATTACTTGAAAGAATGTCATTGAAATACTGGGACAAAATTGTGAATTTGAGAAGTATTGAAACTTTGTATCCTTAATGATGGATCAGAAGAAATATTATCGATGATGTAAATCTATATCATGTATGAGGAAAAGAACAATGTGCAACGAATTTCTTTTGTTTTTTGAATGGTGATGGTTTCATGGAATTTTC
The DNA here is from genome assembly GCA_018340375.1 of Gonatopus flavifemur. Classification (NCBI taxonomy): domain Eukaryota; kingdom Metazoa; phylum Arthropoda; class Insecta; order Hymenoptera; family Dryinidae; genus Gonatopus; species Gonatopus flavifemur. Next base: position 19,516,821 of record JAFFJZ010000009.1, read on the forward strand.
AATTGTTATTTTCTTGTTGAACAATACTGTGAACCTGTATTATGTATGAGCGCATTTGATGTGCATGATCAAGCGCAATAATAATAAAGAAAATGCAAGAAGGAACTGGAAAAAGTACGAACTCCAAACGATCTTGAAATTTCTTATTCCTCGAAATCATCCTGATATGCTCTTGATATGAAGTAAGCATGATCGATTATATCTGAACTCATATCATGTATGAGAAAAAGAACAATGTATCAATCGAGACTGATGTACAATGAATTTCTCTTGTTTCATGGTAGTGACAGTTATGGATACCCCCCACTTCCATCCCCACCACTCTCACTCACCCTGACTACCGAGAGCAATGAGTAGGAGTCGGGAGGCACGGTGGGAGAAAGTGGTGGGGATGGAAGTGGGGGGTATCCATAACTGTCACATACTACTAATGAGTTGACTAGTCAAAAACAACGATTTTCGGTGTGAAATAATAGGTGGTTTTATCTTCCCTCTCGAGAACTATCAATCATAGAAAACAATCGTGAACGGCGATTCGGATTGATTTTCCAATACACTGGGGAAAAATTGAGAAGACCAGCTTCCCAAAATTGCTGTGAATAGTGCTTCCAACGCATTGGCGTATCTGTTCTTCCACTTTGGGTGGTCAGATCCCCCAAGATGAGAAAATATCTCATCAGCTGAAGTTAGCTGAAGTTGCTGTTCTCTCATCTTGGGAGATCTGACCACTCAAAGTGGGAGAACAGATACGCCAGTATGTTGGGAGCACTATTTACGGCAATTTTGGGAAGCTGGTTTTTCCAATTTTTTCCCAGTGTACCTATCACCCAATATTTCTCAGTTTGCGAAATTCCAACTCTCGATTTCGACGTCTGACATCATGGCTTGGACAATACTTTTATCCTTTTTTCAGCGTATCGCCGGCTCTTGCATCCGGACCCTCAATTATCGGATGACGTGGTGAATTTTGAATATTCGGAAGCGGGAATAGACCCGGTTATTCTCAATTACGAGAGTTTCTGACAATTCAATCATCTGTGAGTACTCGACATTTTCCCGGTAACTCGATCATTTTTGATCACTAGAAAACTTCAAACAACTTGACAATCTTTGAGTACTCGAAACTTTCTGGTAATCGAACGAGTTCCAAGTACTCGAAAACTCAGGGTGACCCGACCATCCTTGGGTATCCGAAAATCCCGAGCACTCGACCCGATACTTGAGAATCATTTATATATTACGTAACGCTGTCAACTATTCCCTTCTCTGTCTCACCCATCAGAAGAAGGGAGGAAAAAATGGTTATGTAATTTATGGATGATCTTCCACATCAATAAACACGACCTGACGAAACTAATACTCGCGCACCCTTAGTACAAATTGAATATTATGATTACAATCGGAATTTGTTGGTGAATGTTCTTGAGAGGATACTGGCGTGTCGGTGATTCACATTTTTGACTAGAAAGAGATCAAACGGTTCAATGGAAAGACAGACCCGATATCGACGCTGGTATCCTCTTCAATTGTAGAAATTTGGCGGAAACGAATTCACTACATCCACTATACTCCTGAAACAAAAACCAAACAATTTGTTCCTCTACCACTCCTTGATCTGAAGTTGAATTTCCGAGTGATGAAAGAAATAATTGGATCATTCAAGGGGCGAATGAATCCGCTACTTTAGTGATCGAATAGTTCACTCCCATAACATCCGTATCCACTTGATTGTTTCAAGTCAACTCTGACACTGATCTTCGGATAAAAAAATGCGGAATGGAAAACTGGTTTCGTTTTGTCTCAGCAATATGCGGGTGAACGGCACGTTGTTTGTTCTGGAGCACCCCGTACACAAGAGGACAACAAAACAAATTCCTCACACTTGTTGAAGGTTATTGTATCAGACATCTTTCAATTATCTGGAAGATCTGTATCAGATATCCAGAGGACCTTTTGTGTGACATTATTCAACACATTGGAGCTGCTGCGTCAGTTGGAAGATCCGTTTGTGTCATTAATTTGAGAAGTTTATCTGGAGACCATGCATGTGTGGTCGTTATAATGGAAATTCAATATCATGTTGCAGTTTACTAATTGCTTCATCATCATGATGAATTCAGCAGAGTATTACGGAGTTGGGAAAGAACTGCAGAAATATCGCTCAGAAGATGTTGAAAAAATGCGAAAAAGAGGGAATGATGGTAAAAACAGACTACGGATAGGTGTCGAGTGTGAGCTTAGCGCCGCTCGACTCTGACGAGGAGCATCAATGTCCCTCTCCGCGCCATCTGTGGAAGGAGAAGAAGAACTGCGTGGCATCTTCCTCCCTACTGCGCATCTCTGCCTAACTACACTTGCTTCTACGTTGCCGTCAAGAGTAGCAGCGTTTTCTTACGTATTCAGATATATTTGTTTTTAATCATTTATATAGCATCATTCTTGTATTCATATATCCATATTAAATCAGCAAAATATCGTATAAGTATTATTTTCGTGTGTCGCCTGTCCAAGGGAAACTATCCAACAGGTTATCGGCCCAGCACGCCGAGAAATACAGCCTAGTTGTTGGAGAGTTTGTTTCAGACTTCGTTCATGAGAATAGTAAGTATCTTGAGCTAGAGAGAGTGAAATCTAGTGCGGAAGTGTATTAGATTTTCTATTGAATTCAGAGAATTCGTTTCTTTCCTCCTTGTATCAGTTGTGAATTTCTTTCTATCAGACGCGGTTTGATATTCAGAAGTTCTCTCGGAGAGACAAACTGCTCTCTCTGTGTTAATTTTTTTCCTTACGTTTTTTTGTCGAAAAGGACAGTATTCATCAGAACGAAATGTAGTACATTCGTTTTGTTGGAATAAAGGAAAAAATTTCGTTCAGATTCATTTAGAGTCGAAAGAGAAAAAGAGGGCGCTGAGTCAGTTCATCTTCATGTGTTTACAAGCTCGAACGCATAACGTTCGGGCAGCGTTGCGTCGTTGACAGTTGGTAAAGACGTTTGAGTGAGAGAGGAAGAAGGATCGACATTACGGAAAAAACTTTGATACACAAGCTTTGAGTTTTGTAAGATGTGCAGGTTATTTTGTCGATTAGAATGGTATTTTTTCTTGGTGTATGTCTCGTTTGTGTGATTGTTCTTCTCATATCAGAGGATTAACTTCAGATCAATGTTTTGAAATATCAAAACATCAGTTCTATTATAATTTTAATATTCAGACGTGCAGAAGTTTTTTTCTTAGAAGTGATTTCGTCTCAAAAATATATAACTTGCTAGCGGTGCAGTGAGTTTTCTTTCTCTGATTTTATGAGGATAAGGCAAAGAATCTCCGCGACTTGTCGACTGTGTGTGCGCGTGCGATCGCCCCTTTCACATTATTGGGCTGTATGCAGTGCAGCAGCACACGATGGGAGGGAGCATGTACGCGGGGTCGGCATGAGCGGGGCTGAATGTCGGAAAATTGTTCGAAGTAGACAGATAGTATAGTGTCGTTAGAAAAATCGTCGAACAACAATTATTCATTTTGTTCAAAAATTTGTAGACGATAATTAACAATGAACGGAGGGATTCCAAAGGATGGGAATATCTCAGGAAATACTCCGGAGAGGAATCTCTCAGGGACTCAAGAGCAATATTTTGAAGGTTTCCAAAATCTGGAACAAAATCAAGGTAATGGTTTTATGTGATTCTTTAGTGAAATTGTGAACAATTTCATCAGGGGGGCCTATATAAAATATTTATCTAACAAATAAATATTCTCACAAAATATTCAGGACATACAAACTGAATTCAGAATAATTGTTTCACAGTTTCAGAGAGTGTAGGAGCTGCAAAAGTCAACTCAGTACCTCGAGAGTGAGACATAATTTCTAAACAAGTCACTACCATGGCTTGCTGGGATAGAGCAATTGACCGACTCATGGAAGTCTCAGAAAAGATGGAAAATTGAGCTGATACTTTGATAGAGACTAATCACAAGATCTCAGAGTTAATAGAAGCCGTCAAAAAAATGTTTACAATTACTGATAAATTAACGAACGTGATAAGAGAACTTGAAAATTCTTCAGAGGTGAACGGAAACGTGTTCAATTCTACCCTCAGGGAAGAACAAAATACACGTAACACACAAATTAGAGGCAACAACGACACAAGCGAGACAACATTATTGGGGGAATTTAATCAGACGGTCGACAATCTCAGACGTTCTTTAGAGAATAATAGGAATGTATCTAAATTCAACTATAGAAGAAATTATAAACTTACCCAGATAGGATCTTCCAATGTCTGGTACGATTATTTGATCTCAGGATTAAAATCTTGTGATTTATCAGATATAATTGATAATTCAAATGTTGCAAACTTGAATTATAACTCAGAAGAACAAGACAAGAGGAAAACTCTAGTCAGAGAATTGATTATTAATCATTTGGACGAATATTACCATAAAAAGATCATCGACTTGAAAGATTCCAAAGATATTATCAAAAGAATTAAAGATTATAGAAAGGCAGAGGCGAATGTCACGGCTTCGTCTGTTAGAATGAAATTATATCAGCTCAAGATAAATCCGAAAGAAGATGTCAATAGCTTCTGTGATCGTTTTGACGCGATCATAAGAGAATAAGAAAACTGTGATACATTGACACCTTTGACAGACGAAGAGAAGAGATCTGCGTTTCATCAAGCAGTATCAGATTCGAATAGTGAGTTAAGAACAGCAAATATGGTCAGACATCAAACCACAAATTCAGAAATGAGTTTAGAAGAGATGAAAACATGCTTATTGCAATTACAAGCAGAAAGACGTCAGAGATCAGAGGATGAAGGCGACAATACAAAAGCATATCAAGCAGCAGTTGGCGAAGGAGGACAAGCAGGAAGAATGGATGCCGTTAACACAAAATGCTTCAGATGTAACAAAATCGGTCATATAGCTTCCAAATGTCCATTACCACGATACAATATGTGGTACTGCTTCTATTGTCAAAGATATGTTACTCATAAAGCTGACGAATGCCAAAATAAAGAGAATCCGAAAGATGGGTACATTCAAAGTAAAAATTACAAAAATACTAACGTTTCCAATACAACAAAATTCCGAAGTAATAACAATAACAGCAGAGGTAAAGATTTCAACAAATTCAGAAGTAATACTCAAAATTTCAAGAAAACAGTAAAAGTTAATACGCCAGGTAGAAATTAGAAAGAGTTTAACAAAGTGAAAGCTATGATTACAGGTAATATCAATAATAATATGCATAATGAGAATAATAAAACCACTTTTATAGCAGATTCTGGAGCAACACATCACATAGTTAGCAAAGGTTTGATTTTCAAAAATGCAAAGATGAAATTATTCAAAGTGCCAATAAGAATGAATCAGCTAATATCACTATAGATGGTAAAGGAGATCTGATTTTGAAAACAAATTCCAATGGAATAATCAAACTAACTAATGTGATTGCTGCAAAAGACATCTCGGATAATTTGATATCTCTAAGACAATTCGCAGAAGTAGGCTTAGGTATATATCTAGATGACGAAAAACTTAGAATATCTGACAAAGAAACAGGATCAGAGTATTTAACCGGAATATATAAAGAACCGAACTGGATTATAACATTAGAAGCAGAAAATGATGATAATCAGATGAAAAATTACAATAAATATTCTTTCTCAGCAAAAATGGTGTCAGTAGAAGAGTTCATGCAACAACCACAGACGGATATAATGAATCTACATGGAAGTCAAAATTCACAAGGACTTGATCACTTGAACGAATTCCAAGAATGCCCGTCTGAGATTGGGAGGGAGAAGGTGCATGAGCTCATACAATCAGAAAAAAGCTCAAACAGAAACTCAGATGATGATCTTTTTGATAGGAAAATTCTAAACTTGGACGATATTAACACAGAAGAAAGCCAAAAATTATTATCAATCATGACCAAAGAAAGTCATGATAAGGTCCCAAAGAAATTGGATGCAGGTATGATGTGGCATATAAAACTAGGCCATGTTTCCTCGAAATATCTGAAACAACTCCGGAAATCAGAAGAAATATTATCAAAAGTGAAGTTTGACGAATCTATACTGAACTTCGAAGTGTGCATTTTAGCGAAGATGGGGAAACTTCCTTTTACAAAGTCAGTGCTAGAGCAATTGGACCATTAGAGCGAATACACGTGGATACAATGGGGCCAATAAAACCAGCTTCATATCCGGGAGATGATAGATTCATTGTGGTATTCGTAGATGATTCTCTAGATATGCGAAAGCATACTCAGTCAAAAATGAGAGTCAAGCTGGAGATTGTCTTGAAAAGTACTTGAAACATGTCAGAAGTCTGTTAGGAAAAGATGAATAAGTATGTTTCATTAGAACGGATAATGGTTCAGAATTCACTAGCGGAAAATTTGCAGAAATCATGAAAAACGAAAAGATTGAAGAGGAATTTGCACCATCACATACTCCGGAACTTAATGGAACTTCAGAGAGATTCAACAAGACCATTCAATGGAGAATCAGAGCACTTATGTTTGACTCAGGTTTACCGAAAAGTATGTGGGCGTTAGCATCAGAAGTTGCAACCCACATATATAACAGAACCCCTCATGCAGGAATCAATTTAGAAATACCTTTGAGAAAATTGAAGCCAAGACATAAATCACACTTGGACAAAGTCAGAAGATTTGGATGCTTAGCCTATGCTAGAATACCAAGTACAGAATCGGAATTCTCAGAGAGAGCAGTCAGAGCAATACTAGTAGGCTTTACACAAACAGGGTATATACTGTGGCATCCATAAACAAGAAGATTTCTGATTTCAAGACACGTAAAATTCAATGAGAAATTAGTCTACAGAGATGTATATGCAAAAAATAAAATTGCTGTTGTTGAACCAGATGAATCAGAAGATCCAGATTCAGAAGGAAACTGGGAAATGAACTTGGAATTTGAACAAAAATCGCCCGACTCTCAAGAGAGCAATTCAAAAGATAAACTCTCGGAAGAAGAAAAACCAAAAGAAAGAAGATCAAAGGAAAGGAAACCAGTCAAGACGTCAGAAGTGATTGAGTCGAAAATTAGAAAATTGCCAGAGAGAAAAGTCAGGATTAACAGACCAACTTGGAGACATTTGAGACTGGCCCAAAATTCTAAGTGGATAAAAGACACAAGTCTCTGTTTAAATAATTCAACAAAAGGAAAATTCAATTCAGAGGATGAACAGAGACATGCATTCATTGCAAGAATTAATAACGATCCAATTAATTATGTAGAAGCGATTAATTCATAGGATAGGAATAAATGGATAGAAGCAATTCAAGAAGAATTGAAGTCAATGGAAGACAACCAAGTATGGAGGATTGTGGATAGGCCCACTCCAGATAAAGATGGGAAGAAAGTCTACACCATAGACTCGAAATTGGTCTTCGAAAGAAAGACAGGATTAGATGGAAAAACTACGTACAAAGGTAGGCTAGTCATCCGGGGTTTCAAGGATAGGAAGGAGTACGACGTACGATGTGAGAAACACATTTGCAGTTATTAATAAATATGACTTGGAAGCTTGTCAGATGGATGTGAAGACTGCATTCCTAAACGGTAAACTAGAAGAAGAAATTTACATGGAAATTCCAGATGGAATGAACTATGATCAGGAATTCAGACAGGAATAGGTCTGCAAATTACAGAGATCTCTCTACGGGCTCAGAATAAGTCCAAAGAGATGGGACGAACGATTTACACAGGAAGTTCAAAAACTTGGTCTTGAAAAAGAAATCAATGAACCATGTTTGTTCACTTGGCACAAACAAAATCAGATGATAGTATTATTGTTATATGTGGATGACATTATTTCAGCTGGTAACAATTCAGATAGATTGTCGGAAATCGAAACAAAACTAAGCTCGGTTTTCCAAATGAAAGATCTAGGTGAACCGAAACAGTTCTTGGGCACGAAAATCACTCGAGATAGAGTTGAGAAAACTCTAACATTGAATCAATCAGATCATACTCAGAAATGTTTGGAGAGATCCCATATGAAAGATAGCAAACCTCAGAGGACTCCAATGGTGACAAGGCAAGTGAAAAATAGAGAGATAAGAAATTTAGATTTGAATGAAGCAGAAGTAGCGCAAAAATCAAAAGCTCCTTATAGAGAAGCTATAGGTAGTCTACTCTACTCAACTAGTGCAACGAGACCAGATATAGCTTCCTCAGTTGATTATTCGTCTAGACGTCAACTCGAACCTACTGAACACGATTGGAAAGAAGTGAAAAGAATTCTCAGATGTCTCAGAGGAACTTCAGACTTGGGATTAATCTTCAGAGGCAAAGGATACAATCTTATTAGCATGACAGACACCAGTTTTCGAGATTTAGAAGACTCCTCATCAACTGGAGGCTTTATAATTAGATTATTTGGTGATCCAATCATGTGGAGGAGTTACAAACAAAAGTATGTGACACTCTCCACCTGTCAGGCAGAATATCTTGCCATGAGCGACGCGTGTCAAGAGTTGGTATTCCTAGACAAAGCTATCAGGAATATAATTGGAGAAATGATGTATCCAGTCACGATATGGTGTGATAACCAATCAGCAGTAAAATGTACTCAGATGGATGGGAGTCATAAATTGAAGAATTTCGATGACGATCTTGAAACGATTCGGAAGCAAATAGAAGAAAGAGAGATCACTGGCACCAGAAGTCATATAGCCAACACACATGGAGACTATAGCTAAGTTCGTTTACCGATGTCCCAAGTTACCCCAACTCGTTCCAAGTATTTTGGATTCGCTACTCCCAGTTTAAGCAACGAAATGATTGGTTTGGTACAAGTTGGAGCAACTCAGAGCACGTAGAACGAACGAACCTTATGTGAAGTCTTGTGTGATGGAGGGCGAAGTGAACGTAAAATGGATATCCACTTCTGAGAATGAAACAGACATAATGACTAAACCTTCACCTATAGAAAGTCATAATTATCCCAGAAATAAAATATTGAATATTTGAATTCAATTGGCATTCCTTCCCGTTGCTATGCTTACGTCGTTCATATTAGTTTGATTGTGAAAGAATTTGCTTCGAGGGGAAATGCACTGTTCCTACGTTGCCTTTTCAAATGGGAGATGCTCCAAAACTGAAAACATCGAAATTCAAAGCTATTGTTCCGCTCATTGTAGTTTCCACCTCACATATATTACGTTGTATGATATTTTAAATACTCCCAATATTTTGTGTCAAAGCGCGAGGTATCTATTTCAGGGGAAAAAAAAGACATTAAACTTCTCATGATGTTCCCAGAACAATTCCTCAAGTAGCCTAGAAGTACTTTCTTTCCCTTGATAAATTTTCATACTCAGGAATCAATGTGATGGCGCTGAGTGAACTGATTGATTATTTGTAAGGAATTTGGAAATCTGTGATGATCATTCCAAAATATTGATTCGTGGAATCTTACATTATTTCATGACATCCCCTCTGACTGCAACCGTGTACTCGATTAGTTCACTCCGACACAGCACAGGCACGTCCCAAATGAACTCCTGTTATGCTAGTTCCAGGAGAATTCATAATGAATTTTTTATAATTGTTGAGAAATTATTTTCCAATACCAGAAATTCATGAGGAATTCCTTCTGAACTGTCATAATGGAGACTCTTAAAGAATCTCACGATGATTTCAGGAGTATTCCTCATTACCACATCGAAACGAGCGAGCTGTGTGAGCCTTTTCAGTTGGAAAATTAACGATGTGATGACATACATCAGGCTACATAAACGAATACATTTCATTACCCATTAAGGCCCATGGCGGAACCATCGTGGATGGAAAAAAGTGGATACGGGGATGACAGCATCTGACTGGAAGATTATTTTCCATGGGGGAAGATTATTTTTTCCAATTGTTTGAACAATTTTTGTTTGAAAAATCACGTCAAAAATCCAGATAAGACAAAGTCACGACCACCATTCGATTCTACGCAAGAATTCATATAAAATCTATGTACTCAGACATTTTTTTTCTCACTATATTTATTTGAAAAAATTGAATGAATAATTCCGAGTCAGACAACACCCGTTCAGCACCATGGCGGAATCATCGTGGATGAAGAAAACGTGGATACGGGAATGACAGCATCCGATTGGAAGATTATTTTCCATGGAGGAAGATTATTTTTTCTCACCATACTTATTTAAAAAAATTAAACAAATAATTCCCAGTCAGACAACACCCCTCCAGGACCATAGCGGAATCATCGGGGATAAGAAAAATGTGGATACGGACATGACAGCATCTGATTGGAAGATTATTTTGCATGGAGGGAAATTTTTTTTCCCAATTGCTTCAACTATCAATCCTCATCAGTTGTTCTCCCTACTATTGCAAATCCGCAGTTTCCACTGATGTTCCACTCCAGCAGTTCTCACTGCTATCTCACATCAGTAGTTTTCACTACTGTTGCACATCAGCAGTTTTCGCTGCTATCCCAAATCAGTAGTTTCCACTACCATCCCAAATCAGCAATTTTTACTGCTGTCCCACACCAGTAGTTTCCACTACTATCTCAGATCAGTAGTTCTCACTCCTATTGCAAATCAGGAGTTTTCACTGCTATTCCACATCAGCAGTTCTCACTGCTATCTCACATCAGTAGTTCTCACTACTATTGCACATCAGCAATTTTCACTGCTGTTCCACACCAGTAGTTTCCACTACCATCTCAGATCAGTAGTTCTCACTACTATTCCAAATCAGCATTCTTCACTGCTATTTCACCTCAGTAGTTTTCACTATTTTGTCTGATCAAAAGTCCACACTGTCATTCTTTTTAAGTAGTTTCCACTACTGATCAGTCTCAATCATTTGATTCCTGGCTTTGACTTCCGAGTATTCTCTTATTATTACCGTATTTCACGATTTCTGGAATTTTTGGTCTTCCTCCGCTTCGAGTAGCACTCTATCATGCCAACAACTAGAAGATCAACTATGACAGTGGCTGATCTTTTCGACAGTGTTGAAAACACTGACGATGCTGATGACAATGTTAGCAATCGTATTGATATCGCATTCATTCCAGAAACTGACTATGACACAGATTCAGGTTTTGATTCTGGAATGGGACCTGGAGTAGGCCCGGATACAGTTCTCTCTTGAGAGGATAGTCTGGTGAAGAAAAAAATTTGTTTTAACTTTACTCCTCAACATGTCAAGAATGCCGTCTGAGAATTCCAGTGCAAAATCTCAAGTCGTTTTCAAGATACACAAAATTTTCGAGATGCTGGTCCAAGCGCTCGAAACTCATTTCGCGCGTTCTGACGTTCTGATGTTCTGGCGTTCTCACGTATTGGCGTTCTAGCGTTCTGGTGTTGTAGCGTTTTGGTGACGAGTGTATACAAATTATATACATTTGTGAAAGTCAAGTTCTAACTAAAATGATTGATGAAAAGCTGTGACGTGGTATTTTTCAAATACCTCGTCACATGTAACTTTTGTAACTTTCTCTCTCTCGTCGATGTCGCGAATCATAATCATAACCGTCAAGAGAGGCTCTCATTATAATTTCATGAGAAATTTGTATTGTATCGAGTCTCTCAAGGGTGTTACAGCCGTGTGATTGCCGACTGATGTGTATTATTTCTCTCGCTTTCTCGCTCTCGTCTCTTTCTCTAGCTGCTTGGAAAATTTGCTCGGCGGGGTACAAGTACATAGATAGAGGCGTAAGGACCACCATGAGAGGAGAGAGAGGGGAACATATATCGCCACTGCCGTTCGACGAAATACATGTGGAGCCCGGTCTGATCCATGGAGGGAAGTTGCCGGTGCTCTCGCTATCGACGTCCATGAGGCCACGTGCTAATGGAGACACGTTTCGAATTTGCCAATAGAGCCACCGGTGGCCCAATGTTGAATTATGTAATTAAGGGGAGACGGAAATTTGCTCACCTGCTCTCGTTACATTTAGAGGACGATTAGTCTCGATCTTGGCGGCAAACACGTCAGTGTTGTGGAAATTCACGTGTGTTAGTAAAATTGTGCCACGTGCCACCACAGAGTGTCCATTTTGGTTGAGTTGGACTTCGTACGAGAGCCGGTGAGTTCCCTCCCTTGATTCTATTATATTGAATCGGGATCGTCGTGGCGAATTCTTCTTTTCTTTGATGATAATATCTCTTGGGCGGAACGCCGACGTTCCCGTCAAGCTGTAAGGAAGAGAAGAGAGGTAAGCACGTGACTGTTCTTTCGGTGCATGTAGGTGCACTTGCTGCACCGACTGACCAGTGGTCACTGAGTCCGCATAAAGCACCTCTTTCTTTTGTCACGAATCAGTCGCCTTTCGCCGGCTGTCTCTTTTCATTGTTCTGAGTGATGCCATAGAGGCCCACCTTTGTAGAATTTACTTTTTTTTTCTCGATTACATATTACAATATCATCTTATATTTTTGTGCGGTTCACTCTCACCCGTCATCGTTCCAAATTCCCCTTCACCCACCCCCTTTACGCGGTCTGGGTTAGTTTCGGGTAGTTTGTGGGCTCATTGTATGTGTCTTCTATGACACCCTCGTTAATTTGGATCTTCCCTCGATTTTGATAGTCCCCTTCTGGGACTATCTGGCGCCCATTTCGAGCCCATTTTGGATTTCTTTCTGGTGTACTCTTGTGAAAGAAGTCCTCTTTCTTCGCTTTGCGACGAGGGGAACGACTAACGAAATTTATAGCGGCTGGCACAGCTAGCAAACCTGGATATATATATTCCCATGAAAGGCCTGCCGTTATAAAGCAGACGAAGAGAGCGTCTAAAAGACCATGTGATCTTCCCAAACGGAGATATTTTCGGAATCATCGTTACACGTCTGATAAAGATACAGAGTTCTTGTGGGGCAGCTTAAAAACTGAAAACAAAGCGTGAAGAACTATCAGTATCAGCTGATCAGTTTCTATACTATTGTATAGTGTCGTTCTCAGTTTTCGAAGCGTTAAAACATATATTAATCTGTAAATTTTGCAAGCAAAATAATAAATTCACCAAATATGCTGAGAGAGGATTAGGCTTCGATTCAGAAGTGCATTGTGGGTGCGAATCATCCGTTCGTATACCCACATCGCCAAAATTCACAAGTTCAGTAGGTGGTTTTGAAATAAATAGAAGATTCGTGTATGTGATGCGTTTCCTTGGTGTTGGCTATAGTGGAATTCGTACCTTTTGTGGGATAATGGATATACGTGAAGGAATGAGTAGAAGTGGTTATTATAATATGATTAAACACATGTATATTGCAGTCAAGGCGGTATCAGGGGTTGTTTTTGAAATAGCTGTCAGAGAAAAATGTGAGAGAAATATTGAGAAAAATTTGCCAAAGAAATGGCTTGCTGTTTCTGGCGACGGTTCTCGGCCCAAAAGGGGATTTGCCTCTTCATTAGGCATCGTAAGTTTGATCGGAAAGTACTCAAACAAACTAATTGACTCGGTTGTAAAGTCAAGTGTGTGCAAAGCTTGTGAAAAATGGGCTGATGAAGAAGATTCCCCTGAATTCGATGCATGGCTCACAGAACATCAAGAAAAACATGAGTGTACAGCGAATCATACCGGCAGTGCGGGAAAAATGGAAGTTGAGGGTGTGAAATAAATGTTTAGTGGATCTATTGAGCAGTCTGGTGTCATGTACGAATTTTATATAGGAGACGGGGACACGAAAACATTTGAGGAGCTCTCCAATTTGGAACCCTACGGCGACGAACTGCAAGTAAAAAAAAGAGTGTGTTCTGCACGTGAAGAAAGAATGTAAAGATTTGTGAAAGAGGCCAAAAAAAAACTTATTCGAATGAAGAAGGCGAAGAAAGCTTCAGAAAAAGCAGCTGAAAGAAAAACTCCTGTCAGAAAATCATCAAAAAACACTCCTGTTGAATAATCAACGAAAAAAAATTGTTACAAAAGGGAAATTTATAAAATTGACGGATCCATTAATAGCTAAACTATCTCCTTATTATCAAAACGCTATTCTTCAACATCCAGAGTCACCAGAGGATATGAAAAGAGACATATCAACCCCTTCTTACCATCAAAGTTCTACTGACGCAAAACTTCAGCATCAGTGCTGCCCAAAAGGAGCAGATTCTTGGTGCGGCTACCAGAAGGCTAAGGCGAATAAAACTTTAGCAAAATTCATACATCCTCCAGACTTTGACGAGGAAACTCTAAGTATATTGAAACCAATTCATGAAGACCTCACGTCGAAAGATTTACTAGAAAATTGTAAAGGCGCAAATCATTAAAGTAAGAATGAATCTTTCAATTGAACTGTTTGGTGTATTGCTCCAAAACATTCATTTTCTGGGGAAACGATCATTGAAATAGCAGCTCCAAGTGCTGCATGCATTTTCAATCAAGGGTTTCCTGCTATTTTGGAAGTTATGGAACTTATGGACTGTATAATTGGGCAGGAAGCCGTGAATCACGTGGAGCTCGTCGACTCTGCGCGTATCGGGAGAGCTGATTATCGTACGTCAATGGCATCGAAGTCAAACAGAATTGCACTTAGGAACGCTAGATTACAATCAAATGATGTGTTTGGAGAAGAGGAAGGAGTCTTGTACGGAGACAACATTGCTGATTAGAGTAAGACCTGTTTTTTCTTAATTTTTTAGACGAAAAAAACTTTGAACGCGTTTATCTGAAAACTGCATTTTTTCATGTGGCGTTGATGATATCTCAAAAACTACTGGTCCGATTGACTCGAAATTTGAACTGCATATTCCTCAAATGTGTCGCTATGGTCCGTACTAGAATCATGCAGTTTCATTGTTATTTAACGATGTTATCAACAATTTAAATTGCAAAAAAGTGGGAAAATCATTCAAACAGCCCCCATTTTGTTATTTTTGGGAAAAAATCATTGATTATAGTACGTGCCATAGCCATAACGGTGCAGATTGAAAAATCGTTTGGTTTGTTCATTTTAGATTACCCGTTCCCGAGTTATCACCAACGCTAGGGGAGGAAAAAATTTTTTTGGATCCGCCATTTTGGATACAAAAGTGATGGACAAATGGGAAGAAATTTTTTTATGTATAATTAAACACTTATATTCTGATGTACCGAAAGTTCTTGATTATAATATATTTCCTACTCCAAAAAAAATCATTGAAAAAACCCTGTTTTTCACCAGACTACCTCTTCAAGGTTCTTATGAGCGAGTGAAAAGTTCATACACTGATGCGCCAAAGCTCTTAGAACCAAATCATAC
Source organism: Gonatopus flavifemur (assembly GCA_018340375.1). Classification (NCBI taxonomy): domain Eukaryota; kingdom Metazoa; phylum Arthropoda; class Insecta; order Hymenoptera; family Dryinidae; genus Gonatopus; species Gonatopus flavifemur. The sequence goes on from JAFFJZ010000009.1 coordinate 19,532,061, forward strand.
TTCCAATTGGGAAAATGATGATTACAAACGAATAGAACAACCGGAATTGGACCATAGTTTGAGCGCAGAATCGTTGGTCAATATGAGACGAATGAATGCTCGCGAATCATCTCAAGTTTGCTTTTCCGAAGGAATCAAGTGTCATATCATCGAAGCATCATCAGAAAATGGTATCGATTTATCGGGAGATTTATTCGATAAATTCATTGGAATCATTATTCCCTCTTCATTCAATTCAAGAAAGTCTCAACGGGACTATTGGTCTTCGGAATCAATTCTAGGATGCCGAATTGTCAAAGACACAATGTCCCGGAATCAATTCACCACTATAAAATGAACATGAACTTCTATAAAAATAACGAAAAGAATGTAAAAGATAAAGTTTGGAAAATCAGAAGTATTTATGATATCTTCAGGCGAATTCTGGTGTGTTTTGGGTAGTTCAGCCACAACTCATCGATAGATCAAATCATGGTGGGGTATTTTGGGCGGTTCGGCATAAAGCAATGCATAAGAAATAAGCCTGTAAGGTTCGGCATTGAACTATGGGCAATTCGTTCACGTAAAGGCTTCATCTTTGACGTAAATATTGATGCTGGAGGAGCGGGTAACGAGAATGAAACGTTCCTGAATTCCATTGGACTAGCTTCGAGAGTTGTGATGAAAATGCTTCCGGGACTATTGAACATGGTGCCGTTGGAAAACCTAAGGAATTACAATTTGTACTTGGACAATTTCTTCACTTCGCCTGATCTCCTGGTACACCTGGAGAAAACTGGACAATGTACTGCAAGAACGGTAAGACATAATCGTGTTGAAGCTGAGGTTGTTCCACCAAAAAAGTGTGAAAGAGGAACATGTGTCAATCTACATGACTGAATGTCACATGTGAATTATATTACTGTGATGGACAGTAAGCCAGATGTTCAGATGAGTAGATTTGTGAACAAAGTAAAAAAATGTATAGAGTTTCCTCAAGCCTCCTCAAAATATAATAAAAACATGGGAGGAGTAGACTTGCACGACCAACATTGCAATGATCTTCTCCCAGCTATTTGTGGGAAGAAATGGACACGGTGTCTCTTCGTGAGACTACTTCAAGGATCTTTGACCAATGCTATAGTCGTTTATAATCTGGCAAATCCTGATACCAAAGAGGGATCCAAAGATATCGCACAAGAAGTGTGTGAATATTATTTCTCTGAAGTGACGCGGAAGCGGCACTCTGGTGAACGTACACGTTCCACTGAAACAGCAGATTTAGAACACACAATGACAATTGGTGTGAATAAGCACCGTACTATGGGATCTACTTCAGGCGCGAAGTGTCAAGAACAGACAGAAAATTATTGCAAAAAATGTGGATTTTACTTTTGCTCATCACATGCACAAATTCATTATTTGACTTCAGAAATCGACGCTGGGGACTAATTATCTCAAGCTGCTGTCGACACCTTGACCAATGTATGTTCACTCTGCCATTTTCCCTGTGAAATCTCGCGCTGAGGGTTTTTCCCTATCTAGAGTTGATCATGTAATTGTTTGAACAATTGGCAAAAAATTTCTTCTTCACCGAAAATAATCATTCGATCAGAAGCTGTGATGACCGTATTAAATTCATTGTTATCTAGAATGATCCCTCGATGGTTCTCAACGGGGACTGTGACTCGAAATTGTTTATTTAATTTCTTAAAATAAATATAGTGGGATAAAAAATGTATGCGTACATAGATTCCATATGATTCCTCGCGCAAAATCGAATGGCGGTGTTGGTTTCACCTCATATGGATTTTTTGACGTAATTGCTTGAACAAAAATTGTTGAAACAATTCGAAAAAAAATTCCCCTCTATGGAAAATAATCTTTCGATCAGATGCTGTCATCCCAGTATCCACGTTTTCTTCATCCACGGTGGTTCCGCCATGGGCCTCAATGGGTTGAAGAAAAGTCCACTGAAATGTATGCGATTTAAGTCCTGTAAATTTCAGATTTGAATCATCTGTCAAATATTCTTTGATTTGTTCTTCACTTGCCCTTGAATACCTATTACTTCTATGATGTTAGAATATCAGACTTAGTTTCATGTAAGTGCTAGTATGTCATTCTAGTTCTAGTTCTGGTTCTGATTCTAGTATAGTTTGTTTAAAATGTACCCAAGTAACACAGGAACATTTCAAACATTCTGCGTTCATCCTGAGATCATGCATAGAATGTGCAGGTGAGACTGTTCTGGATAAATTCGAAGAAAACATTCTGAGAATATGCATAGAATATACTTATCCGCAACAGTCCCAGTCGAAGATTCTATGAATTCCGCCGAATCGCCTTGATTCGAATAATGGATTCATCATGAATTCTTGAATAATGAATTCATGATGAGTACTTGAAGATTAACAGTGATTGTCATATCGTCTTTATCCAGGAACATTTTCGTTCTGTCAATTCACCCCTACCGTTTTTCCTCTGAAAATAGGGTACTGTATCGATTCCACTTTTGAGACGGATTGATATCAATATATCCATACAGATTCCATATGTTACAAAATAACTTGAAGGAAAAATTGAAACTTGAAGAATTTTTTCCATTCGCTCCTTCATTTCACCCCATTTAGGAGCCCAATGTGAGCTCAAAATTTTCATTCGATTTTGATGTAGCCAGAGGCGTGGATGGGGAAATTCCTTTCACGTGGACACCATGTAATCAGTTCTTCCGTTGCGTCCACGTAGCTGCAACGTAGAGGCGATGTGGATGAGGACCTCGCCACCACGTAGATACAACCCAAATTCCATCTAGATGGCTCCACGCTCACTACGGTTGAGATTTTCAATATGGCTGTCCTTCCACGTCGCCTCTCCGGTCCCTCCACTTTTGCTCCATGTTGCAGCAACGTTATGCCCAGCGGACATTTCTCTGGCGCCTCTACAGATACGACCCTTTATTCCTCCCTAACGGCTACGTGCACGGAGAAAAAATGGTGTGCTACTATAGCGCCTACGAATAAATTTGTTGTCCTTGCAAATATATTCGCTACAGCAGTTGAGACGTCAGTTCTATCAACAAATGTGTTCAAGTCAGCAAAGAAATGTAATTGTGTCAATCATTTTTCTTGCTCTTACAGCTGATGTTTTTTGTAGACGCTATAGTAACAGACATGCTTGTTATGCCAGCAATACTTTTCTCTCCGTGTGGCCTCGACATTCCTCAAGTGGAAGATCCACCGTCGTTCTACGTGGTCTCCACGTTGAAAGTGAGAACATCGTGTGACGAATAGGGCGGAGCGGAATTGCAAAAACTTTCAGGATCGGAAAGTAATAGTGCGGAGAAGTTGCTACAGATCAAGACCTTCAAATTGAGAAAAAAAATGGAATCGGAAAAGATCTTTAGGTCGCGCATTGCGTTCAAAGTTCCGAAAAATTGCTTCACTCCGAGCATTGTTTAGAATTCTCGCAGGAGATTCGTGAATGGTCGAATCAAAATAAGATTCGGGTTGTGACACCTCAAGAGGGAGAAATATTGTTGAGAAGTACTGTATTGAGGGAGGGAGTACAACCCCGAGAAAGAGCGAGAATGACCGAGAACCAATTCACAACGCAATGTTCAATTCATCATTTTGTCATGTTGCTGGAGTTTGAATCGTTTATTGAAACGAATTTGTAACCGAATATCGAAATACTGAGGTGTTAAGGACCCCAAATCTTGCAGAGCATTCTTTGAACGAGTTTTCCGGTTCCAAGGAGTTTATTCGAGAAGATAAACACTGGTGGTTCTCCGATTTTTCCGATCCATGAGTTTCAATTTTCGTTTCGTTTCTGTGAACGATCCAAACTTCACGAATATATTTGTCACCAGTAAATAGCGGATCATACTAATTCCCAAGTAGGATTGATCATGAATTGATCAAGTATAACATGTGAATTGATTCTCGGTCATTTTCATTTCACGATCTATCCGTTCGTCACGTCATCCCCAGCCTACTGAGCGTGTATCCCAGTCTTCGGTCCGTGTAGTCACTTATTTTTTTCCGAGCATCGGGTATCATAGATAATTGGCGTGGTCTCACGATTCAAAAAATCTTTCCTCACTGACAGGTTCATAATTATCGGCGCAACGAGGAAAGTCTAGTCAACAGCATATTTTTCAGTTCCAATATATTTCTTTTGTCGTGTATTCTTCTCATTCGACAATCTTCCGTCTTTTTGCATTGGGATTGAGATCTTTCTCGTCCTAATATGCCTAAGGTTAGGGTCAGGTTCCGGCAGGGCATGGAATGTCCTTTTTTCGGGCAACCAAAACATTTAAGCCCTCAGTATCTTCCGTCCAATGCTGACGTGCTGAGATCTTGTGCTCAGGTGCGATATGACTTCGCAATGGCGTCAATCTCTCCAGCTAGAGATGTTAGCTTTTCCACTGTAGCTGAAATTGTTGCTCAGAAAATGGAGGATCTTCATTTGAAGGCATCAATTCCCATTGTTTCATACAATCGAGTGACGCAACTTCTGAAATCACTCCATGAAAAATATTACAATCTTCGAAAACCTCACAATAGAGATAAGCAGAACGATAAATGCAACCATATCTATTAGATGAAGATCTATTAGATATGTTAGCTTTTCCACTGTAGCTGAAATTGTTGCTCAGAAAATAGAGGATCTTTATTCTGTGAGATACGTCACAGCACGACATTGAAGTTGCCAGTGATGCTGCTGGCGCCACCTCTGGTGAGGAAGGGAAAGCTGGAACATACGCGCTACGAGGAAGGACAGTCCACAAGAAGAACGCAACGAAATAAAGACGCGTTGTATTTACTCTCAACATTCTATTATCACCCTTTTCATCAATAAATTCGTTCGTATCGAAATCATTTGCGTACAGTTTTTCCTATAAATTTGGGGGCTCCTCCGGGATGAAGTTTCGAATGAGTGAGCGTTGAATTAAGTAAAGAAAACGACGAAAAAAATCAAAGGACGCTTGTGGCGAGTGTATGTGTGTAAGACGGCCATTGGCAACACAAACGACGACGGTTAACTCGCGTACGAGAAAAATCAGATTCTTTATTGTTGAGAATGAACGCAAAAGTGCATTCATAGTTTATAACGTTCAAGTGGATATATAATACGACGGACGAAATCTTGATTTATATTTCGTGAATGGAATAAGGTCGAAAAATCTATGGTAAACATTTAATCAACAGTGTTTGCAAGTGAATATCGAGTGTGACAACGACAAAACTATGGAGTACTTAGGACAGTTAGATTACGTGAAGCGGAATATTTCGACGGCGTCAAAACAGGCCATCAAGTGTTTACACCAATTGATATTTGAGGAGGACGGAGATAGAGAGAACCGTCAACGGTTACGAGAGTTCAAAGGTTTTAAATTTGCTGTCGACTCAGAAGAATACAAAAAAAAGTTGCCTCCGTACAGGAACGGTTTTCTCAGGCAGATTTAATTGCTATATGCAATATTTTGTGTCTGCAGTATACAGGTACCAAAAAAGAGTTGATACAACGAATCTGTGGAGCGATGGTGGATCTAGATATATTGAATCGAAATGCTGAAAGCGAAGACTATGCGGAGGAAGAAGAGGATTCCAATGCTGGAGACTACGCCAGTGTATTGAATAATGACGAGCAACTTCCCCACGCAACTCGAAATAAACAGGGATTCGCCTTGACTTTCCGCGACGTGGAAGATTCCATACGTTCATTCAACGGCAAAGATAGTTATCCCATTCGGAAATGGATAGAAGTGTTTGAAGAGACTGCAGCCCTTATGGGTTGGAACGAAATGCAGAAACTGATTTTTGCGAAAAAATCATTGTCTGGAGTTGCGAAATTGTTCATTCAAGGTGAACGTGGTTTGAATACATGGAGTGCCCTGAAAAAGGCACTGAAAGAAGAATTTGGAGAGAAAACAAACAGTGCGACTCTTCATGAATTACTAGACGGAAGAAAAAGGCTACCAGAAGAAACATTGCAGGAATATCTTCTTATCATGAAAGAAATTGCCAGCAGAGGAGATATCGACGAAGAATCATCGATTCAATGCATCATTGATGGGATAGATGATTGTTCAGACAATAAATTGATTTTGTACGGTTCCAGCAATTGGACAGGGTTCAAAAGAAAGCTAAAAGACTACGAGAAAATCCGTGAGAGGCAAAAATCATCAAAAACAGTGAAAGCGGAAAAAGTCTCCAAACAAGTGGAAGGAAATAAAACGAAGAATCACAATAAAAGTGTAATCGTACGGTGTTACAATTGTGGTGATATTGGGCACAAATCGGCGAATTGCAAGAAAAAAGGTGATGGACTCAAGTGTTTCAAGTGTGGTCAGTTCGGGCATCGTGCTGCAGAATGTGAATTGAAAACAAAAAGTGAAGAGAGAACAAAAAATGTTCATATCTTGAACAGTCATCACTTGAATCGTATGAAAAAGACAGTGTTTTTCGGTGAATTGAAGGAAGAGGCATTAGTTGATACAGGTAGTGCAGTGAACATAGTGAAAGAAAGTTTGTACCAGAAATTAGGAATTATAGATTTGAATAAATCGAATTTGGTTCTCCAGGGTTTTGGAAAAAATTTGGTCTCTCCTTATGGATATTTTTCGACGTCTTTGATGATTGACAATCAGGAATTCACGACAAATTTCTATGTAGTAACGGATGACGTTCTTCCTGTGCAAGTTGTATTAGGAAATGAGCTTTTGAGTCAAGCCGAATTGTCCATCACACAAGAAGGAGTTAAAATTACAAAACTGGTGTTGGAACCCTTCATTATGCAAATTCAGGCGATTGAAACAGACGAACTCAACATCAACGAAGCGGTTTCGACCAAAACAAGGGAAGAAATTGAATCCACGATTGCCTCTTATTCACCGAGGAAGACTAGAGAAACTAATATTGCAATGAACATAGTAGTTAAGGAAGAACAGTCGGTTTTTTGTCGTCCAAGAAGACTCCCAGCCAATGAAAAGGCAATTGTTGATGAGCAGGTTCAGCAACGGTTGGGGGACGGAATCATTGAGCCATGCTCCTCGGAATATGCCAGCCAAGTGGTAATTGTGAAGAAAAAAGATGGTAGTCCGAGAGTTTGTGTAGACTATCGTCGAATGAATCGTATAACGGTGAAGGATCGGTTTCCTCTCCCGCTCATTGAGGACCTGTTGGATAAACTACAAACGGCAAAAATTTTCAGTAGCATTGACCTGAAAAATGGGTTTTTCCATGTACCGGTCGCTGAACAAAGCAGAAAGTATAATGCATTCGTAACTCATGCTGGTCAGTATCAGTTTCTTAGGGTACCATTCGGACTATGTAATTCGCCCTCAGTGTTTCAGCGATTTATTAACGTGATTTTCTGGCCACTAGTTAATGCAGGTATCGTTTTTCCATACATGGACGACATTATCATCCCAGCGAGAAATGAGGAGGGAGCATAGCATCGTTTAAGAATCGTATTATCAATTGCATCGGATTATGGATTGGACATCAACAAGGAGAAGTGTCAGTTCTTTATGGGAAGAATCGAATTCCTGGGGCATGTGATAGAAGACGGTAAAGTTTATCCATCCCCGTTAAAAACGTCGGCAGTGATGAATTTTCCAGAACCGAAGATCACTAAATATGTGTTGAGTTTTCTAGGGCTCACAGGCTATTCTCGCAAGTTCATTCCTGGATATGCTATCATGGCCAGGCCACTTAGTGATTTATTGAGGCAGCAAAATGTATTTGAGTTTGGTGAACAACAAAAAGCAGCCTTTCAGATGCTAAGAAGTCAATTGTCGCAGGATCCAGTACTTTGCATATATAATCCGTCATTGGAAACTGAAGTCCATTCTGATGCTAGTCAAGAAGGCTATGGAGCGGTGTTAATGCAATAATCTACAGACGATCAAAAGTTTCACCCAGTACACTTCATGAGTAAGAAGACAACTCCTGAGGGAAGAAAGTTGAGCAGCTATGAACTTGAAGCCCTGGCAATAGTTACAGCTCTCAAAAAGTTTCGTGTTTATCTTTTGGGTATAAATTTCAAGATCATTACGGATTGTGCTGCTTTTCAAAAAACAATGAGTAAAAAGGATATTTCCCCAAAAATTTTCCGATGGGCTGTTTTCTTAGAAGAATACGACTACACTATTGAACATGGAGCTGGAGTGAAATTGCCTCACATGGACGCTTTAAGCAGGTACCCGATAATGATGGCTATCGAAAATGGCATGTTATCTCAAATAAGGAAAGCGCAGGAAAACGATAATGGCATTGTCGCCATTAAAACTTTGCTCCGAAATCAAACGTATGAGGACTATTTATTGAAAGATGATTTGTTATATGAATTTGAAGACGGTTCTGAACTTTTGGTGTTACCTCATGCGATGCAAAACGAAATCATAAGGAAAGCCCATGAAAAAGGACACTACGCAGTGAGGGCAACAGAGGCAGCCATCAAACAAGAATATTTCCTTCCAAAATTGAAACCGAAGATTGAACGCATCATATCTAATTGTGTGACATGTATTCTGAATAACAGAAAACGGCATAAGCAGGAGGGCCTTCTGCATCCTTTGCATATAGAAAGTGTACCCTTGCACACTTATCATTTAGACCATTTGGGACCCATGGAGTCTTCCCATAAAGGATATAACCATTTACTAGTCGTGGTAGATGGATTGGTGAAATGTGTCTGGTTGTACCTAACTCGATCTACAACCAGTCGTGAAGTGATTCCAAAATTGAACCAACAAAAGACAATTTTTGGTAATCCTGCGCAAGTCATCACTGACCGAGGAACTGCATTTACGTCCCAAGAATTTGAGGATTATTGCAAGGCCAATAATATCAAACACCACTTGATTACTACGGGACTTCCACGATCGAACGGGCAAGTGGAAAGGATAAACAGCGTCATAATCGCAGTTCTTTCGAAATTATCAGCCAGTGAACCTGATAAATGGTATAAGTATGTCCCGAGGATTCAAATGGTCATTAATTCCACTTATCAAAGAAGTATCAATACTACACCTTTTGAGTTGTTGACTGATGTAAAATTCAGAGATAAAGCAGACATAGAGATCAACGAGCTTCTTGAGAATGGAATGGTATCAGAATTCTCTGAAAACAGAGAAGATCTGCGACTGAAAGCTCAGGAACAAATACTGAAGATCCAGAAGGGAAATCGGAATACTTTTAATCGTCGGCGTCGCAGGGCTGATACTTACAATGTGGATGACATAGTCGCTATAAAGCGAACCCAATTTGGCCCCGGATTGAAACTGAAAGCGAAATATCTGGGTCCTTATCGTGTGATCAAAACGAAGGGACATGATACGTACGATGTCCAACGACAAGGGAATCATGAAGGTCCAAAATCAACTCCAACCTGTGCTGAATTCATGAAGCCCTGGGTAAATCATTCTTCATCATCCGAGCCGGATGATGGGCAGGATGGCCGAATGTGGGATATGTCACAGCACGACATTGAAGTTGCCAGTGATGCTGCTGGCGCCACCTCTGGTGAGGAAGGGGAAGCTGGAACATACGCGCTACGAGGAAGGACTGTCCAAAAGAAGAACGCAACGAAATAAAGACGCGTTGTATTGACTCTCAACATTCTATTATCACCCTTTTCATTAATAAATTCGTTCGTATCGAAATCATTTGCGTACAGTTTTTCCTATAATTCGAAGGCATCAATTCCCACTGTTTCACACAATCGAGTGACGCAACTTTTGAAATCACTTCATGAAAAATATTACAATGTTCGAAAATCTCGCAATAGAGATGAGCGAAATGATAAACGCAACCATATCTAATAGATCTTTATCTAAAAGATCTCAATCCCAATGCAAAAAGACGGAAGATTGTCAAATAAGAAAAATACACGACGAGGAAAATATATCGGAACTGAAAAATATGCTGTTGACTAGACTTTTCTCGTTGCGCCGATAATTATGGACCTTTCAGTGAGGAAAGATTTTTTGAATCGTGAGACCACGCCAATTATCTATATTACCCGATGCTCGGAAAAAATAAGTGAGTACATGGACCGAAGACCGGGATACACGCTCAGTAGGCTGAGGATCACGTGACGAACGAATGGATCGTGAAATGGAAATGACCGAGAATCAATTCACATGTTATACTTGATCAATTGATGATCAATTCTACTTGAGAATTAGGATGGGGGCCAAATGAACGAAATCAGTGTTTGAAAAGAGAGAGTGTGACGTATCTCTCTTCTCAACCAACTTTTCGTTGATTCGGTTTCCCGTTAATTTGGCCCCCATCCGGGAATTAGTATGATCCGCTATTTACTGCGGACAAAATATATTCGTGAAGTTTGAATCGTTCACAGAAACGAAATGAAAATTGAAACTCATGGATCGGAAAAATCGGAGAACCACCAGTGTTTATCCTCTCGAATAAACTCCTTGGAACCGGAAAACTCGTTCAAAGAATGCTCTGCAGGATTTGGGGTCCTTAACACCTCAGTATTTCGATATTCGGTTACAAATTCGTTTCAATAAACGATTCAAACTTCAGCAACATGACAAAATGATGAATTGAATATTGCGTTGTGAATTGGTTCTCGGTCATTCTCGCTCTTTCTCGAGGGGGAGGGGGTTGTACTCCCTCCCTCAATACAGTACTTTTCAACAATATTTCTCCCTCTTAAGATGTCACAACCCGAATCTTATTTTAATTCGACCATTCACGAATCTCCTGCGAGAATTCTAAACAATGCTCAGAGTGAAGCAATTTTTCGGAACTTTGAACGCAATGCGCGACCTAAAGATCTTGTCCGATTCCATTTTTTTTTTTCAATTTAAAGGTCTTGATCTGTAGCAACTTTTCCGCACTATTACTTTTCGATTCTGAAACTTTTTGCGACTCCGCTCCGCCCCAGTGAAGAACAGGGTTGGCATCTGTGGGTCCAATCCAATTGGACCCAGTGGGTTTTTTCGGGTGGGTACGGATTGAAAAAACTCTCAAAAACCTAGTCAAAAACCCACATGGTGCTCAATTGAATGGTTATTTAATACAATGTATTTTTCCATGTTGTTCTTTTTTCTGAATTTGCATCAGTAGAATTTTATTGATTCTACAGTTATAAGTATCTCACTGGATAGAATTGGATGAATTTCACTACGTTATCAATTAATACTCACTATTCAGCAGGGTTGGAAAAAACCCGGGTTTTTTCTTCAAAACCCGCCCCACTGGGTACAATCAGGTTTTTTCGGGTTTTTTTGGGCTTCTTCCGGTTTTATCAAATTGGCATCAGTGATGCCAGTATTTCCTAGAAAAATCTTCAGATTTTTTGTCATTGGTCATTTCTTTCCAAATTGAAAATATGATTGGCCAGTTGTACAAGAAATGACCAATCATCAGATGCTGAAGATTTTTCTAGGGAATCCTGGCAATGCTGATTGGCATTGGTTTCCTCTGATGATTCTTAGTATGACCTACTAATCTTCATTTTTATCGTACTATGTTATCATTTTCCGTATATGATGATATAGAATAATACATTTACATATGTATTCATTGAGTGAATAGTGAGTATTAATTGAAAGCTTACCTAAAGCTCGGAATGATGATTGATCGAAATGAGTCATATTTCATTGGGAAACTCAACACCGAAAAAAATAATTTATTTGATCGAATGAACTGAAGTTAGTTGTGAAAATGAGTTCCGAGTAATAAAAGAATAGAAGCCGGTCATAAAAGCTGTAGTGAAGGCAACTTCAGATTAGTAACAGCAACTAAAGTCAGAGAAATTAAATTTGAATTTAGTTGAGCCAACGCCCGTTTTAGTTATCCAAATGTCAACAACTGTATCTAGTTGCTGGAACTAATTTGGAGTAAGGGTAACTAATAATTTTTTTCGGTGAGTGGATATTCACCAATGCAGTGCATTAGAGTGAAATACCAATAATCGCGATCCAGTGGAATTCCACTGATCTAAATACGGGAAGTTATTCAATTGAGATTTGTTCAAATGTTGCTCGAATACCGTTGAAAGACTTATTCATTAAAGTGTGATTTTTTTTATGAAAACGAATCCGTGAAAATTGCCCAGAACTTCTCATGCATATGTGGTACGACTAGCCATTGTTTTGGATCGTCGTTTTGTATTCTCGAAACTTTCCAAAGCATTGCCTAGCCAGATTATAAACGCTTGAGGAATGTTGAAAAATTTCAAAAAACCCGTTTCCACTAAAAACCACACCTCCACTTATTAGTCAATAGAATGTGATAACTTCCTTCAAGTATAGAAAAATATGGGAGATATACATTAATAATTAAAAATGAATTCAATGGAAAACAATTTGTACAATGTAGATTTTAATTATGACGAGACAGCATTTAATATGATTCAATAAAATAGCATAAAATTATAATTTGAATATGAATGTTCATATTTCGGTACGAATACAACGGTACATATTCATTCTTAATTTCTACATAATGAATGAGTTTGATAACTCTGTTTATTTTTTATACACTGAGTGAAGAAATTCATTGGGACAAAAAAATATTACATCCAATGGTATCTATAAAATATTTCTTGAGATCAATGAAATTTTACTCCAATGGATGAAATGGTTTTTCAGTTGATGAAATACTTCATGCGGTCAAAAACCATTTCATTCATTCGAATAATATTCAATTGGTTCAAAGAAATATTTTATAGATACCATTGGATGAAATATTTTCTTGCCTCAATGACTTTTTTCCCTCAGTGTACTTATATGGGGTTTTTGTATTTTTTTTATTCAAAAAAAAAATCATAATGAAAATGAGGGTGAACTACCTAGTGAATGAACGATGGCCCAATGGAATAAAGATTCATAAAAGAAGTGACTATTAAAAATTTCTACTACGTTAAAATAATTCGGTTGTTTTCAAAATAGTAACAACTTCTTATGAAAACAATCAAATTACTTTAATGTAGCAGAAATTTTTAATAATTGCTCCTTTTATAAATCGTTGATCTACTGGGTAGTGCACCCTATTTTAGAAAGTCTTAGTTGTAGGTAATCATCGTGTTGTTCATTTTGATAAAATATTCATAGTTTAACTAATTTAGTGGCCCTTTCTGGAACTAGTCTATTCCTCAGACTATTCTAAATATGCCCGAATGAGGAAAAAATTCTTTCAATCCCAGCACTGCTAGGTGGACACCTTAACAATTTGGCAAGAAACATGCAAAACCACTTGGTAGATTGTTTTGATGTGCAGTGTGGTCTTGCATCAAAAGTAGAATGGACACAAAATACAAGGATTTGTAACGTCCAATTTGAATTGTGGCGATGCTGATCGAATTGCAGTAAAGTGCGTTAACGGTTGGAGTAAATTGCACTTGGAAATTTCACTAGTTTCAAACTTGATTTCAGCTCATGTAAACACAAATCTTGGTCCAATTTCAATCTGATCGAGGCCCAACCTTGAAAGCTCAGGCCAAAGTCGAACAAAAATTTATCTCAGATTGGTGCTCACATGAGAGATTAGATGAAAAGTAACTTTTTAGTTCATTCGGTATTTCTTGGTGACAGTATAAAGTAAAATGGAATATGGTAGGGAGTCTTTTGGCAGAATCGACATGATTTGACAATCACTAGTCGCTTTCAGAGAACACTAGGGAATGACTAGCGGTGGTCGAATCATGTTCATTCGGCCAAAATATCCCTTACCATGGAATATACATATGTAAATGTATTATTCTATATCATCATATACGAAAAATGATAACATAGTACGATAAAAATGAAGATTAGTAGGTCATACTAAGAATCATCAGAGGAAACCAATGCCAATCAGCATTGCCAGTATTCCCTAGAAAAATCTTCAGCATCTGATGATTGGTCATTTCTTGTACAACTGGCCAATCATATTTTCAATTTGGAAAGAAATGACCAATGACAAAAAATCTGAAGATTTCTCTAGGAAATACTGGCATCACTGATGCCAATTTGATAAAACCCGAAAAAGCCCGCAAAAACCTGATTGTACCCAGTGGGGCGGGTTTTGAAGAAAAAACCCGGGTTTTTTCCAACCCCGGTGAAGAATGTGTTGCGAGATTGGGGGGTTTCAACTGATGTTGGATCTGAATATTTCGTGATTTGATCAATAATTCGTTTCAATAAATGATTCAAACTTCAGCATTATACATTGAATGGAATGAAAAAAGATGGACATAACATGTGTTCACACACGATTTTCATCGATTGTGCGATAGTGAGATCATAAACGGTGATCAACAGTACACATGTATACTAATTGATGTTAGGAGGTCAGTACATCGGGGTGGTCCAGTTGGTCCCATACATCTATTCGCACCACCCTTGCTTTTATCACTTGACATGAGGTTTCGAAGATTGGTGAGAAATCGCTTGTACAATCCATCCATTCGCCCACCCATCGATATATCAACGACACGGTCGACTCGACAAGCGCCTCCTGGACGTTCACATCGTTCGTCCATCTAGATGTTCGACTCAACTACATCGATGGTTCCAACACCGTGCCGTGATTTATAATCGTCGGCTCGATCGACAGACTATTATTCTCTCTCACCAGATTCCACCCACCGCTACTACCTACTGTTGCGGATTTCATGTGTTATTTTTTTCACCCTTTTATGTTCCCTTCCTTCTTATTTGTGTATGTTTCGGTATTTCTATGTTTTCACTGTATCTTGATGTTTAATATCTGATTAATATCAAACGCAAAAACAATAAGAATTCCTAATATTGGGAGAACTTGTTCCTCCTGATATACAGGGTGTAAAATAATCCGCGGACTGAATTTCACAGAATCATTCTGCAGCCAGAATGCTATGATTTTCCGTCCGCCAAATTTTTTTGGAAGCTTAGTTTATGAGATATAAACATTTTTAGATTTTTTTCCAAATTCAAATCATTCAAAAACACTATGTGATACATACTCCACCTTGACACCATTCGCTCAGTTGGAAACTGGCAGATTCCTGGAAAAAAATTGAAATATTCTATGATTGTATGTTTTGGAGTTTGTGACGATTTATCATTTCACAAGCTATAATGATTCAAAGTTGCTGGACTCTGAGTGGCTGGAAGCTGAAAAATTTCAAATCGCTATAGCTCTGAAACAAACAACGATAGAACAGTTGAATTTCTCCTTAGAAGTCTGTCGTTTCCCAACATAGCCAATAGTATCGAGCTGAAATTTGTGGCATACAAAGCTTTTGAGTTAATTCGATTCGGAAGATAATTTGAAAATCATCTTGTCTCACATTTGCGCAACCTTTCATATCTCAGGCCCGTATAACATGGAACTGAAAAAAAGCCGGACAGCTGTACGCGGGACCCTTGGTTGAAAAGACAGGTAACTATTTGCCTCTCTCCCCAACCAATGATTCCGTGATCAGTTTTCCGCCCTTCTTCAGCTCCATGCAGGGAGCATAAACTCAAATGGACATTTTTCAGACTGATTTCAGCGCCGCCAACAGGGTAAGGTTACTTAACCCTCTAACCGTAACCCCGGTCTCACAGACCGCTATCAAAATTATATTTGCTCGTGATTCGAACTTTTTTGGTTGAATTGTTTGACATTTCATTCCTACTCTGCACAGAATTGCTTACTAAGTTCTGTACATAAGCCCACTATCCTACCTCGTAGACATTTCTGATGATCTAAAAAATGTTTTCTTCACTTCTAACAACTTTGAATATCTAGAAGAAGGTGATAGCGGTCTGCTAGACCGGTGGTTATGGTTGACGTGATTTTGAGCAGGGTTACGGTTTAAGGGTTAATTGACCTCACATCAATGCATCAATACTATTGCGAGAACATTCCTGATTTGTTGAGCACTTGTGTGAGTGTATACATGTGAAATTAGTTCCAGTACAGTTCCCCTCAGCGGCGCTGAAATTCATTCTCAAAATCCTCTTATTCAGATCATACCCCTCTAGCTCCATGTGACACGGGCCTGAGGCTGGCCTCCTATGGACTAGTGTTCACTAAACATCGATAGTACAAAACATCGAACTCATTTATGTGAGTGAATAATATATTAAATCTTCTAAATGTTGTGCAAATGCTCACAGTTCATATTGCTTCGTGTTTCTGTAGTATTATTTATAATATCCGATAGTTTTCAGCTCAGATAATGAAGTTCGATGTTTCGCACTATTGATGTTCAGTGAACACTACCATGGACAATGGTTGCTACACCGGGAATTTTCCCCCTTCCTTATTGGTTATTCCATCTGATGTGGATATATGATTGGCTCAAAAAATTGCGTCTCTCCCAACTAATGGTTCCGCGCTCCGCTCTCTGCCTGTTTTCATTATCATGTGACACGGACCTGAATCCAGTACTCTGGTCACGCTGATATAAAAGATACAAATATGAATCATGCAGTTTCTATAACGTGCGTGCGATCGTCGGAAGCGTCATGTAAGAGGGAGAGGGTACTTTGGGCATCTTTTTTCTCCTCACAAAAAAAATTTTTTGGCATACGATTATCACCACTGTTGCCAGAGTAGCGATGAACACTCCCTTTCAATTCGGTATTCTTTTAATTACGAGAGTATGATTCGGTAATTCCGTTAGAAGTAGTATTCACCTGGCTTCCCATACACCAAGGTTGCTACACCGGGAATTCTCTCCCTGTCTTATTGGTCATTTCATCTAATGTGGATATATCATTGGCAGATCCCGTTGTAATTTACTGGTTATAGCAACCCTGCCATGAACCGGAATTTCTAGGAAACAGAACGGAATTCAAAAACCCAATTGGTCCGTGGATAGTAACTTACTTGAATCCAGCAAAAATCCCCCAAAAATTTCGATCCATGGAGAGGAGTCTAAGGCTGGTCTCCCATGGACCGGAACTCCTTCCAGCGGAATGACTGTAATCCAATCGCATTCTCAATTTCTCCTGAAGCGATTTATAAGAAATCTATAAAAGATTGTGCATTGGGTCAATTCTCATTCCACCGGAAAACATTCCTCTCCATGAGGGGCCAGCGTGAGGCTCGCATCACATAGAGCTGAAAAAGAGCGGAAAGCGGAGCGCTGAACTTTTGATTGGGGACAGAGGTGACTATTTGCCTCTTTTTTCAACTAATAGTTCCGCTTTCGATTTCCACTCTTTCTCAGCACCGTGTGAAGCGGGCCGTACATGCACGCTATAACTATATGAGTTTGTATCGGGCCCCTCACAACATTATGTTTCGCCAACCGATAACTTGACTCTAGTAGTGTATGAAGGCTCACAAAAAAAAACCGCCCAAGTCTGATGATTAGCTGCTCCTTGTATAACCAACCAATTTTAGTTTTGATTTCAAAAGAATTTACTAAGTTTCGGCGGTTTTTTCTGGCAACCCTGAGTATATGCTCTAAGGACCGAACCCAACAATTTTTTGTCGTAAAATTCGGCCCGTGGCGGAATGAGACCTTCTCTCTCTCTCTCCAACTGACGCGGAACGGAGGATAGAAATGTTCCCAACGCGCCACCGAATCTGTGTTGCCTGAAACAAAAGAACAAGAGCGCCGAGGCCGGGATATATTGGTCATTGCTATTAACAGAAGTATTTGATTGGATGTAGGCTGTCGGATCTGAGAATTCCTGGTATCACTGCACTGAATTGGACTGTTTCCATGATCTCTCAAGATTTATAAGGTACAAGAAGGCGATGATAGGAATTTTTCCCCGATCCGTTGATGAATTCAGTTCATACACCATCTAATGGTGATACCTAGCGTGTATAAATTCTGGCCCACTCTGGCCCAGTCTTGGGCCCATATTGACAGGATGAGGCCCATGCTGGGCCGGGGTGGGCCTTATGGTACATAGATGCTAGGGATGCGTACATGGAATGAATTGCGCATACGTGAAACGCATAATTCCATTTGTCGTTGAACACTACCAACAAAAGAAACGATATAAAGATATAACAAGATTTCCTCGTCATATAAATATCCTAACCTCAATTCCTTAACAGTTCGTGAAACATTTAGATACACCTGTTTCCAAATCAGTACCGCACTCGCATGACACATTGAATACATTCCATCGATACTTTTTTTATACACCCTATTTCCCGAATTACATCTTTGTATACATTTGGTATGTCCTTCTATCATCTTCGGTCCATCTTATGCTACATTCCGATGATTTTCTGAGAAGTTGTTCGATGAGATCTCGTAGTACACTTTATTTTCGCAATGGTTTTTTGAGATACTCCTAATTTCAAAATTTCACCTCACTCTCAATAGTTGATGATCAGTGTGAACATCAGTCATAACTGGATGTTGCGTAAAAGAAATGGATATTGTTTTGTAGTACTGAAATCAGCAACAGCATACCAGCATAATCGATTTCAATTTAATTCCCCAGAAATTTGTTTTCAAACATAGTAACCAGGACATGAGGGATTATGTTTTGAAAAATAACTATCTGAGACTTAAAACTTCCTTTCCAATTGTAGAGGTTTTAAAATACATAATTTCTAGTAATGGAATCCAATTCAAATAGAATTCATTATATTCCATGATCAAAATTTTGTAATTTCCCGTTTTTTTGTCAAGAAAATTGACTTGTCTCAAAAAGCGCCCCCTGGATTTTTTCAAATCTTGTCTCAAAATGTTTGTAGGACATCAGACAACAATGATCAGTTAAAGAATGCCATATGCAAGGACTTTGCAATTGAACTTGATTCAGCCGCACCGTGTACCATTCGAATTCAATAAGCGGTTATCTTTAAAAAATACGAAGACCAAAAAGTGAGCTCTGAAGGCATGACGTGCTTCACGCCTTTGTGCATTTGTCATAATGTGCTTCCACCGCGAGAGACTCATGCTCGCAGAGCTTGGACTCGGGTGTTGAAAGTACATTATGATAAATGCGTGGAGGTGTGAAGTGCGTCATGCTCCTAGAGCTTGTTTCTCCTCTCCGTGTGGGTATAAGTCCCGAGCTGCTGAGCATGGCCTTATGCAATTGAGAACACCTCAAAACATAACCGTTGACATATGAAATTCCATGCTGCTAGAGCTCCTTTTTCTTCTCTGTGAAGTTCATCGCTGTTGTGAAATATGTCTCACATCAACAGTGAAACGTTAGTGATGGTATATTGACGATTGGATCACCTCGCTCTCACAAAAAAAAGTCGGATTATTTGGGATTAAACATTCACAAGGCGGGCGATTTTTCAATTTCACGGCCATGTTCTTTATATATGTATATGGAAATCGAAGTAATGTAATGGAGTGAAAAATCCATTATGCATGAAGGGGTATTTTGTCTTTGCCAAACGTTTCAAAACGTCTAGAAAATGCGATCCCCAAAAGTGTGTGCGTGTGTGTGTATGTCTGCCTGCCCATATGTCCACGTTTCCTTTCGTTCACGATAACTTCCGTTATACTGCATAAATATGGATGATTTTGCACCAAAATGTTTTGAAAGGGGAATTTCAAAATACGAAGAAAAAATGAGAAAACTCCAACAAAAGTGAGGTAATAACGCCAAGTGCATGAAAAGGTAATCAAAACTCACGGGAAAATTCAGAGAAACATACAATAGGATGTATCCCATTCGAAAAAGAACAATGTGAGTTATTCCACACCAAACGTGTTGGGCGCTTCTGATAGGTTTTGAAACCCACGTCGAAGCGGAACACTTGATGCGGCCGATAACGTGAATTTTAAGTCTCAATTGTATTCGAACAATTTTGCTGAGAGTTTGTGAACAGGAAGTGAGGTAAGAAAATCTTCATCGGCCGCGCTACGTGTTCCCCATCGATGTGGTTTTCAAAACCTATCAAAAACGATTCACACATTTGGTGTGGAATAACTCAGGGCTGTTTCTAATATAGGAAATGGATGAATTTAGATGTTCTTTTATTCAACTTGGTACTTTCAAGACAAAGATATTTTTGGAAAATAATGAGCCACTTCAAATACAGTTCGGACACACTGGAGTTACAATATATTGAAAATCGTTTAAATACCAGCGATTAACCAAATGTACTTGGTAGCTCACATTGATTCCACATATTTTTTTCTCAAATGGGATACATCCTATTGTATGTTTGTCTGAATTGTTTTGTGAGTTTTGATCACATTTCCATGTACCTGGCGTTATTTTTAGGGACTCATCAGTATACGTGGTATACCAGCACGGAGTGCCTATTGCACCCGCTATCATACGCTCTGACCGTATCTTGTAAAATATTTGAGTAATCCAATTGGAAGTTGGATAGTTTTTCATTTTGTGCGATACTGATTGGTAATCCGTGGGAATGTCTGTATGTCTGTCTGTCGGTCTGTCTGGCTGTACCAGGGATAACTCTGGATCGAGTGGACCAAATTGGATGAAATTTATAGAGGACCTTCTTTGAACCCCCCCCCCCCCCCCGAGACCATTCTTTTGTTATTGCAATCGGACGAGTCCTTCTATTTTTCTAAAATTTTTTTCTGAAAAAGGTGATCTCGGAGAAAATTTTCTCCGCTGTATACATATATATATATATACCTCATGTTCTCCGCAGTCTTTGAATATTCGCTATCTTGGCTCGGATCGATGAATTATTATGAAACATGGGTCGTAGGGGTTTTCGAGGGTGCTGAATCCGAATCTGGAGTCAAATCCCGAATCCAAGGTAGCGGATCCAAGATGGCGGACGTGAATTTAGTCAATTTTGCATTTGTGGACAGATTTATATGAAACATGGGTTTTAGGGGTTTTCGAGGGTGCTGAATCCGAATCTGGAGTCAAATCCCGAATCCAAGGTAGCGGATCCAAGATGGCGGACGTGAATTTAGTCAATTTTGCATCTGTGGACAGATTTATATGAAACATGGGTTTTAGGGGTTTTCGAGGGTGCTGAATTCGAATCTGGGGTCAAATCCCAAATTCAAGATAGCGGATCCAAGATGGCAGACGTGAATTTAGTCAATTGCGCATTTGTGGGCAGATTTACATGGACCATGGGTTTTAGGGGTTTTCGAGGGCGCTGAATTCGGATCTGGGGGTCAAATCCCAGATTCATAATAGCGGATTCAGGATGGCGGACGTAAATTTGATCAACTTTGCGTTTGCGGACAGATTTATATGGAACATGGCTCTTAGGGGTTTTGAAGGGTGAGAAATTCAAATCTGACGTTGAAAAACGAATTCAAGATGGTGGATCCAACATGGTGGACGTGAATTTAGTCGTTTTGACATTCATGGACGGATTCTTATGAAACATGGGCCCTAGGGGTTTTCGAGTGTGCTGAATTCGAATCTGGGGTCAAATCTCGAATTCATGATAGCGGATCCAAGATAGCGGACGTGAATTTAATCAACTTTGCATTTGTGGACAGATTTATATGAAACATGGGTTCTAGTCTTACTCTTTCGCAGCTTTTTGAATTGGGATTCCACTTGTTTTCCTGAATTTTAGAACAATCCGCAATATCTATACTCCCTAATTGCTCTATTCTGAATTGGATATCTGTATCCCTAATTCTCTTCAATCGTAGATGGTTCTTCTCTTGAATATCACTGATGAGGAATGTCTATTTTCACATATTCCCACCACCACAAATACTCGTTCTCAAACATATATTGACAAGATAAGAAAAATATGTTGTTGAACAAGGTTTTTTTGTTTTTCGATACATATTTACAAATGAAGATGTGTAAAAGTAAAAATACATAGGAGTGCAGATATTCGATATTGATGATATTCCAGCACGGAGAGAAAAAATTTGCTGACGCAGCAAATCGAGGTATTATATATAGAATCGCAAAATTTTTCGCTGACCTAGCTAAAAATTTGCTATAACAGCAATCGTGTTAGCTACGACAGCAATTTTTTAGCTGTGGCAGCAAACAATGTTTGCTCCGCCAGCAAATTTTCAGTATTATATACAGAATAGCAAACAAATTTTGCTGGGATAGCAAACATTTTTTGCTGCCACAGCTAAAAATTCGCTGTCGCAGCTAACAAGATTGCTGGAACAGCAAATAGTTTGCTGTCACAGCAAAAAATTTGCTGCTCTGGCAAAAGGAACCCAGCAAAAGTAGATTTCGCTGCCACAGCGAATTCCTTTTTCTCCGTGAGATAGCACTGAGTTCAGTGACGAATTTTTGAAGAACTTCAAGACTTCAAATCCAATTTTTATTATTACTTTCAATTATCAGAATCGTTCACTCTTATTCTACTGTATTTTAAAACCCATTCTATGCCACCGTATTCAAAAGCAATACGCAGTATCCAATCTAAAGCATGTACCCGTACGGCACATTCACCGATCTATTGAATCTGGCCAAATCTGATTAAATCTCGTGCAATGTTCTGGTTGAAGCCAATTCAGAAGTGCTCAATCATATCCGGTCAGATTCAATCGGCTATTTCAATGGAAAACTTATTGGAACTTGCAAAATCTTTTTGAAACCTGGTCACCCAGATAGCATAAGAGTTCCGAAAAAGTTCTTTATGAACATATTGCATTTATCACGAGCTATACAAAATTCTTGTGCGATGTGGGCAACGTTCTTGCCTTCTATTTCATTTGAGGGGATTTCATGGATTTTTTCAATCAGGAGTGCTTTTCCGTTCCTCCACATTGTATCCACGTGTCCCTTTTATTCAACTCTCCTGTACGGAGATGCAACTTGGACATTGATGGATGTGCTGTGAGGATATTTTTTTATCATTCAATTGAAATTTGTATTCTTTACGTATTTACATATGCCATGAGTACACAATATCCCGAGTTGAACATCCTTATCCCAAACACTCTTTCTTTCATTAAATATTTTCCATTGAATATTTATATTCTCAATACTTTAAATATAATCGATGATGAATAACTATTTTCAAATATCTCTACTCTCACAAGTCCTGATTTCTGGATATATGTTGAAAGGAGAAGAACAATTTGGTGTTGGATGAATTTGTTTTCATGTTCGGCGCATATTTAGGAACACAGATCTGTGTGAGTGAAAATATGGGAATATCAAGATCTTCAAGATTGATAATATTCAAGGATGTAATCATTTGAAAACGAAGATAATTAGAAAATAAGAATCGGAGTTTGTAAAAATAGAAATAAAATATTTAGCCGGATTAGAACTATGGAGGTGAAAGTGTTGAATATATATTGTTCAATTTTGAATTGTTTATTGGAAAGAATTTATAATTGAAAATTCAAGTACAAAAATATTTATACAGTGAGACCTTTCAATGGAAAGACTCACTTTATTCTTCTAATGCAAGGTAACAATCGTCCGATTGAGAAACAGGGTGAGCGTTTTCATTGAGAGGTCTTTCATTTCCTCTGGGCTATGCGTAAGTAGTATTCAAGAATCGAAAGAATCGAATTTTCAACCTTGTGATTTATTTTGGATGAGATTTTGTCATTTTATAGTTCAAATTTGTTTCAATAACATTGCGCAACAAAATAAGGGTCCCCTTGAGGTTCGGAGACTTGAGTTCATTTTTCCGAAGGTTTTTGGTTCGTTGAATCCGAATCTGAAGCCCAAATCTCTCGATTAGGTCTGGTTTCCGAGATATCCTAACCTAAAAGTGCAAAAACAGCGATTTTGGCCTATATTTGGGGTTCTGGAGCATTGAATTCGTGCTTTCACGGGGAAAACTATGAACGTCATTTCAAAATATCAACCTTGCCCTTCCAAATGCCGTTGAATTCATTGAAGTATCTTTTTTATTCGCTGAGATATGGTATTTTGAAGTTTCCATGTTTGTGAATTTACCTAAACCGAAAATCTATAACGAATACGTGTATATCACTATATCGAATTTCTTAATGGAGGAAACTCAACATGATTGAATGAAAGAGAGTCTTATTCTCACGTAAGAAACCTACTTGCTCAGAATCCAAGGTCGGCCTTCCAAAGTTTCCTAAAGAAAATTTCCTTGAACCCTTTGGAAAAGTATACTCCGGTTTCTGGTAGGGATCGGCGATACTTTGATAGTATCGATATTTTCATACAATTTTTATAGAGTTTCGATCGATATTTTGTGGAATTCAATATAAACTCGTGGAATTTTCTATAAAAATATGGATATTTTCAACAAGTTCTTTATAGTTGTCCGCTTTGTAATTTACAAAAAATCTCGTAGCAACGTCTTTGAGAGGATACCAGCGCATAGGTGGCTACATCTGCTGGGATTTTTGCTTGCAAGAAAGGACTCGAAACTGAACGTTATAAAAAAGTCTGAAATTCTCAGGGATGAATCTTCGCAGGTTTATCTAGGTCTGTATAGAGCCGGAATTTTGAATTTTGAAGAACAAGCAAAAAAAAGGTTTGTTACTTCCTTTCGAAATTCAAAATTTTTGCTCTATACAGACCTAGGTGAAACTTCAAAGACTCATCCCTCAGAATTTCAGATTTTTTTATGCGTTCAGTTTCGAGTATCTTCTTGCAAATAAAAATGCAACCAGATGGAATCACATATGCGCTGGTATCTTTTTAAATGCATTTTCTCCAGTTCATCAAGAATTCAATTGGAATATTCATTTGTGAAAAAAAAATCACCAACGTACATACAGTCGTGAAGCAATGTTCATATCATTAAATGATTGCACGTCAGTATTACCTGAAGTTGAATGCATCCAACAATTCCGCAACACAAATACATTGCAAATAAATCACCGATCGTCATTTCCTTTCATTGTTTGCATTTGGTTTGGAGTCATTTACAAAGAATGAGAGTGTTTTGCACAAACGGAATTCAAGTAGTGCTGATAATTTAATTACAGATCGCGACGTTGACTCTTATAATTTGGAATACTCATTGAAAAATATGTGCTTGTGGTAATACAGTACAATGTTTTGTTATTATGAAAAGTGTGAGAACGAATATTAGACATGTCCGGTGAGTGTAAAAACAGTGCTCATAATTTTTGTTACATCTGTGGTAAAGCAACTTTTGCTTCACAAAAGCGCTCGTTAACAGCGGTTGTGAAACAAGCTTACTGGTTATACTTTGGTTTTCAAGTTGGGAACCAAGACAAAACTTGGGCTCCTCACATTTGTTGCAATACTTGTTCAATTCATTTACGTCAATGGTTGAACAGGAAACGTAGATCAATGCCTTTTGCAGTGCCTATGATATGGAGGGAACCAGCGAATCATACCACGGACTGTTACTTTTGCTTGACACCGGACTTGAAAAAAGGAATTTCTAACAAAACAAAGCATCTCTTAAAATATCCGGTTATTCCATCTATATCATTTTCAATACTTCATGGAGAAGGATTTCCCGTTCCTGAACCTCCGGAATTGAGTACTGTAGAAGATCATGATCAATTTGAAAATGAAGATCCAAATATACATTCTCAATTGACGATATCGGAAAACATTGATTGTGTTGTAACCGAATCTCTTGAAATGCGTCCAATAGTACAAACAGAATTGAATGATTCGATCAGAGATCCAGAATTGTCGAAAAGGAAATCAGAATTATTGGCGTCAAGATTGAAGGAACGGAATTTTCTTGAAAAAGATGTACATATTACAATATATCGAAGCCATCAGAAAGATATAGATCAATTCTTCACTGTACAGGACAATCTAGTGGTGTGCAATAATGTTTGTGGCTTGATGAAGGCTTTGGGTATTGAGTACAAGTCTGATGATTGGAGACTTTTTATAGATTCTTCAAAACTCAGTTTGAAAGCAATCCTTTTGCATAATGGCAATCAGTTTCCTTCAATTCTGATTGCATATTCAGTTCATATGAAAGAAACATATGAAAACATGAAATTGGTCTTAGGTGCAATAGACTATGTCCAATATCAGTGGAACATTTGTATTCAACTGAAAGTTGTTGCTATTTCACTTGGATTGCCACAAGGATACACCAAATATTGTTGTTCCTTATGTCAGTAGGATGGTCGAACAAGAGCTGCTCATCACGTGAGAAAGGATTGGCCTCTGAGACAAAGCTTGCAACCTGGAATACAGAATGTTTTATATCCACCACTAGTGAGAGCTGACAACATCATTTTTCCACCCTTGCACATAAAACTGGGACTAATGAAAAATTTAGTCAAAGCATTCGACAAAAATGGAATGGCATTTAAATATTGAGAAGAAAAATTTCCAAGACTCAGCGAAGCGGAAATCAAAGAAGGGGTATTCGTTGGTCCACAAATCCGACTTTTATTCAGAGATGAAAATTTTAGTCAAATTCTTGATGGACTGGAAAAAGAAGCATGGAATACATTTAAAGACGTTGCTACAAGCTTTCTTGGAAATCACAAAGCGGACAACTATAAAGAACTTGTTGAAAATATGTTGAGTTCATATAAAGATTTGGGTTGCAATATGTCTCTGAAAATACATTTCCTCCATTCCCACCTGGAATTTACCGGAGAACTGTGGTGCAGTTAGCGATGAACATGGGGAACGCTTCCACCAAGACATCGCAACAATGGAGAGGAGATATCAAGGAAATTGGGGTTCATCAATGGTGGCACACTACTGTTGGAATTTGATAAGAGATCATCCAGAATAATCCTACAATCGTCCGACGAAGAGAAGACGTTCTTGATTCAAATATTTTTTGTCAAAAACTTTGAAATATTGAGGAACTGTATGTTTTTTTGGTCAAATCAATGAACAATTCATTCGTTCCATATATTTAGTCCCAACGAGAATCTGTTCTTCTGAATATCATAAATGAAAAATAACACAGGCACACAAAAAAAAAGTGTCATGAACCAGAGGGTAGACCCCATTATCCTCAAGTTTTTGGGGTCGCTGAACCCGAATATGACCATTAAAAATTTTTTCAAATACCCGTTTTCCCCCACCAACCTCCTGATGGGGGTTGAATTTGTAACATTCGGAAAAATTCAAATGTACGGGTATTCCTATGTTTTTTGGGACGCTAAAACCAAGAATGATGACAAAAAAGAAATTAAATCCCTCCTCAACCCGTTAGCACCCTCCTGCAACCCCCTGATGGGTGTTGAATTTCAAACTTTCGTAAAAAATTCAAATGCATGTGAATTTCTATGTTTTTTGGGACGCTAAAACCAAAAATGATGACAAGAAAGAAATTAAATCCCTCCTCAACCCGTTGGCACCCTCCTATGACCCCCTGATGGGGGTTGAATTTTCAACTTTCGAGTTCAAGAAGAACCCAAGAGTCAGGGTTCCGCCTGGTTTTCCCTGGTCTCCCATACTTTCGCCATTCAGGCTTTATTTATACCCCAGAACTCACCAGGCGGAACCCTGACTCTTCTTCAGAGTTTGAAAAATATTTTGAAATTCGAAGAGGAAACAGAATACGAACGGCAAAAGTAGGTCCCTGTTCCCTAAGGTATGTGTTCCGAACTTGCAACACACTGAGAGAGAACAATTTTACGGGAGAAATCAAATATTTCATTGAATAGTCGTGAAAAAAATTTCATGAATTTAGGCAAACTTTTATCTACCTACTTCTATCCGTCATCTTATACTGAAAAAGATTTGAAGTTGTTTTGAGTCAGTGCGGTGTGAAACTTGAGGTAGCTTCTGATGATAGAACAAGCAACCACACGATGAGTACATCTACGAAATATGATATGGACATTCCAGATTCCTCCATTCACACCTGTAACAAGGACAATTCCATGTTCTGTTACGTATGTGGGAAGTTTGAATCGCAAAAAAAGGGTAGACTTTTTTCACAATACGAGGATAAATATAAGTCTGTTCCTCCATCGCGGGTTGCAAGTTGCAAAGGCGATACATGGGTACCAAGCAGTATCTGTGGCAAATGCAGGAACATATTAAATCGTCAATCACCCAATTCAAGTGCCAAGGATTCCATGAAATTTCCTGCTGTGTTAAAAAAGCCTGAAACTCAAGCGGATTGCCATATTTGCATGATTGAATTTGAAGGTATGTTGACCTCAAACCATGCTGTATATGCGATTACTTCATCCTTTACTCCACCAATTTATGATATCGATGTTATTTCGGTCAGTGATATTGAAGTGGATCTCAAGAGTGATGGAATCGAAGATGGAATTCAAATGAATGTTGATGAGCCAACTGAAGATTCAAACAGTACTGAGACTGAGAGTGACAGTGACTCAAATTCTGACGGTGATGAAGTTAATGATCGGTTCAAAGGAGACCGGCCTGTGAAACCATGGAGTCAAAACAAATTAAATGATATTGTGAGGGACTTGGGGTTAGCGAAAGATGCTGCAGAATATCTTGCGTCGAATCTCAAGAAGGATGGACTTCTGGCTAAAGGTACATGTGTCACAGCTTTTCGGAATCGGGAAAAAGACTTCCTCCCTTCCTTCAAGAAAGAAGAATCTCTCATCTACTGCATAAATATCCAAGGTCTTATGAATTTCTTGGAACCAAACATTTACAGGAGTGAAGAATGGAGGCTTTTTATTGACTCTTCCACCCGCAGTCTGAAAGTAGTACTCTTACACAATACTAATCAGGTAGCTTCGGTACCAATAGGCTATTCCGTAAATATGACTGAGAAGTACCGGTCATTGAAGCTTATCCTTGAAAAAATAAAATATACGGAACATAACTGGCAGATTTGCGGAGATCTTAAGATTATAACAATCCTTCTGGGGCAGCAGAGTGGTTTCACGAGGCATCCATGCTTTTTATGCCTTTGGAATAGTCGAGATCGCGAGAAGCATTACATAAACCACAAATGGACTGCTAGAGCCTCTTTAGTTCCTGCCTCGGGGAATATTCTGCACGATCCTCTAGTACCACCTACAAAAGTTCTTCTTCCTCCGCTCCATATAAAGCTCGGCTTGGTAAAACAATTTGTGAAAGCACTAGACAAAGAGGGGACCACTTTCATGTACATCCGAAGGAAGTTTCCAAACAAATCAAATGCTAAAGTCAAAGAAGGAATTTTCGATGGGCCGGAAATTCGGAAGCTTCTGCTCGACATCGAATTCATTCAATCAATGAGTGCCAAAGAAGAAAAAGCTTGGCTTAGTTTCAAAAGTATAGTGGAGAATTTCTTAGGCAATAAAAGAAGTGCAAACTACAAGGAAGAAATAAAAAAAATACTGTTAAACTATAAGAAACTTGGTTGCCTAATGAACTTAAAATTACACTTCCTCGAATCTGATGTAGATTATTTCCCGGAGAATTTAGGGGACTATAGTGAGGAGCAAGGTGAAAGGTTTCACCAGGACCTAAAGGAAATGGAGCAGCGTTATCAGGGTCAATGGGATGTCAAGATGTTGGCAGATTACTGTTGGAATTTGAAAAGAGATTTGCCAGAACAGAAGAGAGCCAACAAGGGGAAACCTCTTAGAAGATCGTTTGAGAGCAAGAGAGTTCGCTACCATAGGAAGAAATGAATGCCGAATCGTGAGAGGCGAGGGGACTCACATTAATCAAGCACCCCGAATCGTGAGAGGCAAGGGGACTCTCGTGAACCAAGCACCCCGAATCGTGAGAGGCAAGGGGACTCACTTTAATCGAGCACCCCGAATCGTGAGAGGCAAGGGGACTCACGTTAACCAAGCACCCCGAAGGGAACAGAAACCTACTACGTCCACGCCGTTGTTCCTGGGTTACGCTAAGAGTAGAACCAAATCATGAATGCATCTGATATTCCTATTTCATGAAGTATTGACGTTCACAACGTAGGATACTGTTTAACCTGTTGAATCAACAAGTGATTGACTTTGGATCATTGGAATTTTTAGTATTGAGCCCATGGAAACTTTGGTTCTCCTGTTTTTTCCGAAATCGTTAGCGTAATTCACTGAGAACCACCTTTCGTATGGATCCTGCTAGGTTCTTTTGAATGATTGTACGGGAGTGTGAGGAGGTAATCGAGTGAGTGGATATTGTGTTTGTTGTAGTGTTTTATGGTTTCAGCATCTCAAAAAACATAAAAATACACATACATCGCAATTTTGTGTAAAAATTCCAAATTCAACCCTCTTCAAGGGGGAAGGAAGGGGGTACTAGCGGGTAACAGAGAGGTTAAATTTGTTATTTGTTATCATTTCTTATTGAGGCGTCCCAAGAAACATGGAAATGCACATACATTCAAATTTTTTACGTGAGTTTCAAATTCAACCCCCATCAGGGGGTCATAGGAGGGTGCCAACGGGTTGAGGAGGGATTTAATTTCTTTCTTGTCATCATTTTTGGTTTTAGCGTCCCAAAAAACATAGAAATTCACATGCATTTGAATTTTTTACGAAAGTTTGAAATTCAACACCCATCAGGGGGTTGCAGGAGGGTGCTAACGGGTTGAGGAGGGATTTAATTTCTTTTTTGTCATCATTCTTGGTTTTAGCGTCCCAAAAAACATAAAAATCCACATACATCTGAATTTTTCACGAATGATTCAAATTCAACCCCCATCAGGGGGTTATAGGAGGGTGCTAGCGGGTAAGGGAGGGATTAAATTTCTTTTTTGTCATCATTTTTGGTTTTAGCGTCCCAAAAAACATAAAAATCCACATACATCAGAATTTTTCACGAATGTTTCAAATTCAACCCCCATCAGGGGGTTGTAGGAGGGTGCTAGCGGGTGAGGGAGGGGTTAAATTCTCTTTTCGTCATCATTTTCGGTTTCAGCGTCCCAAAAAACATAGGAATACCCGTACATTTGAATTTTTCCGAATGTTACAAATTCAACCCCCATCAGGAGGTTGGTGAGGGAAAACGGGTATTTGAAAAAATTTTTAATGGTCATATTCGGGTTCAGCGACCCGAAAAACTCAAGGATAATGGGGTCTACCCTCTGGTTCATGACATTTTTCTTTTTGTGTGCCTGTGTAATCATTCAATTAACTGAATCAATTAATTCTTCAGAAACATATGCCGCTTTGATTCATTTGCGCTGTGACTCATGGCATATGCAAGTAAGGGCATGTCACACATTCATTCATGATTCCCACAGAAACGAGAGCTAACTGTTAATTTCGACATTCTTATGGCGGAAGCAGCGCATCGAAACCTATACAGGAAATCTATTTCGCTGGGAAAACTGTAACTTTGATTTCATCCCACCCAGGAATTTGATGATTCAATTTTAGAAGCGAAATCGGTTTTCAAAAAAGCAGAAAGTTCTTATCTCTATTCATATTGAATTCTACAAAATATCAATCGAAACTCTATAAAAATTGTATAAAAATATCGATAATTTCAAAGTATCGCCAAACCCTACCAGAAACCGGAGTATACTTTTCCAAAGGGTTCAAGGAAATTTTCTTTAGGGAACTTTGGAAGGCTGACCTTGGATTCTGAACGGATAGGTTTTTTACGTGAGAACAAGACTATCTTTTATTCAATCATGTTGAGTTTTCTCCAATAAGAAATTCAATATAGTCATATACACGTATTCGTTATGGATTTTCGGTTTAGGTAAATTCACAAACATGGAAACTTCAAAATACCATATCTCAGCGAATAAAAAAGATACTCCGATAAATTCAACGGCATTTGAAAGGGCAAGGTTGATATTCCGAAATCGCATTCATAGTTTTCCCCGTGAAAGCACGGATTCGATGCTACATGACCCCAAATATAGGCCGAAATCGCTGTTTTTGCACTTTTAGGTTAGGATATCTCGGAAACCAGACCTAATCGAGAGATTTGGGCTTCAGATTCGGATTCAGCGGACCAAAAACCTTCGGAAAAGTGAACTCAAGTCTCCGAACCGCAGGGGACCCTTATTTTGTTGCGCAGTGTAACCGATTCAATCTCAAATGACATGTCCGAGAAGCAATTTGATGGAAAATGATTTGTATTCCCAATCCCGCCAGTCAGGCTGAGCTGTAATCATTCAAATCTATGATCATAATCTTATTCATATGATTCATACAATATTCCGAAATGAGAATTGAAATATAATTCAGCTTGAATAAAACAACAGGAAGAATTGAACTTTTGAAGAGATCATTTTGGAATCAATAGTATTTCCAATCCTTTTAGTCAAAATGAGTTGTATTTACAAGGGAACGTTTCGATGTGTCCGTCGCCGATTTGGTTGAAATTGAGGTATGTTGTAGTACTCGTGATTTTGAGGGACGAGTGTTCTTTTATACGTGCCCAATCGCGTTCCAAAGGGGTGGAATACCCCTTCAAAGAATTCCGGAGAAAGTGAACAATTCCAAATTCCACATAGATAATTCCATTCGATCTCCTCACGGATTTGCATGATCAGGGCATTCGGAGTGACAAAACATACGAGATGGTCCTCATGTGGAAAAAGCCCCTTCCCTCTCAAGGAGGGGGGTAAATATACCTGGGAGAGGGTAGTCTTTCAATGTTCTCCAATGGAGTTTGAGCGGGATTCACCAATATTGCGTCATTTTGTAGAGCTCTCAAAATGAGGGAACATGTGTTTCCCCATATTGCTCCTATTTTACATTGAGGGGGCGAAACCCCCCCCGAATGCAAAAACTTCGGAAGAGTGACGGAAGAATTCTCAAATGTGCTGAAAATAACTACTCGGGGGTTTTCGAGGTCGCTGATTACGAGTCTGGCATGCAAAGTGTGGGATTCGGAATGACGCATCCAATATGGCGACCCCAATATCGGACAATCGAGCGGATTCGCCTGGAGCTCGGGGTTAGGGGCTTTTGAAGGCCGAAAATGACGAATATAAGATTCCTCTCACAGTACCACAGTTCAGAAAGAGTGCTCAACGTATTCATGTTGAATTCCCATAGTTCCTAATGAATTCTTCAAGAGCTCTCTTTGAAATGTGGTGCTGTGTGAGTCACATTCCGAAATTTACGATGGTGACTGGAATATTGCCAACTTGGATCCCAGTTCACACTGAATTCGCTCAAGATAATGTATACATGATATAATATACTCTAATGGAATATAGGCAAGTAATATTCATTAACCATTGAATATACTGTAAAGTCGTTATATTTCCCCTTTTCTCATTTGATAAGATATACGTGCAACAATATGACAAAGTGCAAGAGGATACATGGTAGATAATACATGTTTACAGCTGTAACAAGAAATGTGTGTTTGGAGGTGGTTGGGTGAGATGCGGAGGGAACGTTTATTGGCATTCAATGAAACACACAGATTCGAGACTTCGATATAGCCATGTGATAATAAGTTCTAACTGTACTGCTGTATGTGTGATATATCAAGTGGAAAATATTCTTGACTCAAGAAGATCCAATGCGGAATCAAATCATTTCTCCAAGTTTCAAGGACGTTGTTGTTTGGAAATATCGAATAATAAGGAACCAATTCCTGATACCATAAGCCGAAGGAATTAGACCCCGCTTTGGACTCCTAATTGATCAGAATAAGTATTGATGTTTACACTATATCGACATTATTTTTGCTGTCAAGTCTTGGTCTGTATTCGTTCTGCTTTTGATTATTCATGGACTAGTATGCTCGACCTATGACGACGACTTGTAAGGTCAACAACTAATTGAACTTGTAATTTTTATATCGAGACAGATGTACATTTTTGTCTTGAACCAAAAACACATTGTAGAAAGAACTGACAGTTCACTACTGTATGCAAATGACGATCGTAAAATAACGAGTAGCTGTTGGGAAACGACTTTACAGTATATTCAATGGTGAATGAATATTACTTGACTATATTCCATTATAGTATATTATATTAGATATACATTATTTTAAGCGGTTCAGTGTGATCTGGGATCCAAGTTGGCAATATTCCAGTCTCCATCGTCAATTTCGAATTGTGACTCACACAGCACCACATTCCAGAGGGAGCTCTTGAAGAATTCATTTGGAACTATGAGAATTCAACATGAATACATTGAGCACTCTTCCTGAACTGCTGTACTGTGGGAGGATACTTATATTCGTCGTTTTCGGCCTAAAAAACCCCCGAGCTCCAGGCGAATCCGCTCGATTGTCCGATATTGGGGTCGCCATATTGGATTCGTCATTCCGAATTCCACATTCCTCATGCCAGATTCATGATCAGCGACCTTGAAAACCCCCTAGTAGTTATTTTCAGCACATTTGGGAATTTTTCCGTCACTCTTTCGAAGTTTTTGCATTCGGGGGGGTTTTGCCCCCTCAATGTAAAATAGGAGCAATATGGGGAAACACATGTTCCCTCATTTTGAGAGCTCTACAAAATGACGCAATATTGGTGAATCCCGCTGAAAATCCATTGGGCAACATTGAAAACCTACCCTCTCCCAGGTATATTTTCCTCCTCCTTTGGAGGGAAGGGGCTTCTCCAACATGGGGACCACCTCGTATGTTTTGTCACTCCGAATGCCCTGATCATGCAAATCCGTGAGGAGATCGAATGGAATTATCTATGTGGAATTTGAAATTGTTCACTTCCTCTGGAATTCTTTGAAGGGGTATTCCACCCCTTTGAAACGCGATTGGGCACGTATAAAAAGACACGTGTTCCTTAAAATCACAAGTACTACAACATATCCCCATTCCAACCAAATCGGCGACGGACACATCGAAACGTTTCCTTGTTAGTCTATATAACATTATATATGATGATAATTCCACTTGTAACATGTATGATATTACCAAATATTACTGATGATTAATATCCATTCCCATGTATATCTACTCGCATACGTCCCCATTTCCAAAAATACACTGCAACAAATCTTTACTGGAAAATTTCAATATTCCACTGGGAGTCATTAACTACCCTAGCAGCACAAGGATGTTTGGAATGTCCTGTAGATGTCCATATTCAAATATGCGGAAATATTCTATGGATGTTCATAGAACATTCCAAACGTATCAATATATTCTGTGCTTGATCATAGAATACTCCAAACATTCATGTGCTACAATATTGGTGTGTCAGCTCACAAATCGTTGAGATGACCGTTTACTCATTCTTCAGTGGATCTGTGAAGTGCCCCTGATGCAAGAATTTGTAGCATATTCACTGTGTTTTTGGCTCTTTTTCATTCGTAGTATCGTATCATCCAGTTCAGATCCAACGAGATCTACTCAGATCTAACCAGATGTGTCAAGATCTCAACAAATCTACCGAGATCTGAGCAGATCTCATCTGATCTTTTAAATAAAAAATCAGATCTGCTTAGGTCTATTGAGATCTGGATAGATCCAATGATTTTCTTCTGGGTAGGTTAAGCACAAGGTGCAGGAACTATATGTATATATTTGTTGTTATACAGGTTGTTCCATAACTCACTGAGTACTTTATAGGCATATTCTGCAGCCGAAATCCAATACATTCCCGTATTGAAGAATTTTTGTTGAGACTCAGTTTTTGAGATATGGGCGATTTCATTTTTTCTTTTCCAACTCCAAATCACTCAAAGGCACTGTGTGGTACAGAATTGAGCTTAACACTATTCGCTGAGTTGAAAAACGATGGATCTCTCAGGAAAAAATTGAACTATCCTGGCATTCTTTATTTTGGGATGATTTGAAGTTGATCCGCTGTTTTCCAACCCAGCGAATGGTGTCAGGCTCGAATATGTAGCTCACAGTAGAGGTTTTGATATCCACGGAAAATTTTACAAATTGTGCAAACTTCAATACTCGTGTCTGTTTTTCATTCTTATCCAGTTTGCAAAATTTTCAAAAATTTCGGAAGCATCCAATGCTCTGGAGTGATTTGGATTTGGAACGATATCTAACAATGCTCATATCTCAAACACTAAGCCTCCAAAAAAATTGTCCGAATGGGAAATTATCGTATTTTGGCTGTAGAATATGCCTGTGAAGTATTTCGAGTGGATTATGAAACAACTGGTATAATACATTATAAATGTACAAAATAATTCGACATGATAAAGGGAATTCCACAAACAAATGTACAAAACGCCCGATCATTTAGGTGAAGAAACAGTGAGCGCGGTCAGCACTAGGATAGGTGACCGCCTGGGGAAACCATGTGCTGCTGACAAGACCTTTTTTATCCAATGCGCAAGGTATGATTTTGCATCATCTTGCATGGTCATGCATGATCATATGTGAGTAAATTCTGACGCATCATCATGTATACTCGATTCATGCATGATCTTGCAAGATTTTTTTTGTTGGGATAAATTGAAAATTCAAAAACTCAAAATACTGATATCACTTATTGGAACGCCGGTTTTACTATTCTTGTCGTATCGGATACTGTAGGGAACAAATCCATCAAATACTCATCCTGAAGATGTTTCTACCTGCGATTTGCCAATCGTGTTGGTTACACGAATTTTACACAAATCTGGAACGCAGTTGTTTCCATACACGAATACTCACAAATAATTTAAATTCAAATCAAGCTGCCAATCAAAATAACGTTCCTTTTTCAGTGTCTTCAAGAGAGACATAAATGAATAATCTCAACTAATGAGGATACTCTTGATACATGATCATATGGAACGGCAGACATGAAATGTTTATCTGCTGGATTTGTTTTCCTTGAAAAAAATCTTATCTGTAGATATCCGTTCTTGGATTTCCATCAGCACTATATACATATAATTCTTTGCTAAGAGCAAGAGAGATTATGGTAAGATATCGGCATTGTGGTTATGTTCAACTTCCGCCATTGCCACCGATACTCTCTCCCAGCACAATCTTTCACACCCACAACAACCTACACGAGGGTTAGGAACGAAAAGAAGGCCACGAAGGAAAAAGAAGAAGAAACAAGCAAAAGAAACGACTACAAGTAAATTCTCGTCGTTGCTACGCCACTTTGGCCGCGTATGTACGCGTGTCATTGACCGACGACAACGTGCCATGTTCATTGCTGTTGAAACGGTCGAGAAGATAGGAGTAGAAGAGGATGAATGGAAGGAAGTAGAGGAAAAAAAAACAGAACGAAAGATGATGATCTGATGTACAAGAGGAGAGAGAAAGGGAGGCGATGCCTCGGTCGTTGTGCCACCAACTTTATGGCGATGAGTTATGTGCGTGTGTGGAACTCTTGGGATCCGAAAGAAGAGGAGGAGGAGGGGCTCAAACGGCTAATATAAAGGGATATACCAGGGGCCCGTGGCTCTAGGTACGTCATTCGCTAATCACCCTGATGAAGCTTGATGGAGTCGGCAGCAATTGTCTTGAGTTAGAGATCTCCCTGCACGCCTTGAATTCAGTTGAGAATGAATCGAGTCAAGAGTTTAGTAGAGTGATCATAAAGTTCACCCTGATCCTCTGGATTACATTGCGAATGAACGATGACCATTATCATTTCTGAGAAATGAAGATTCGTTGGGGTTAAGTACTGAAATATTTCATAATTGTCTCTGTTCGTTATTATGATAATGTATGTATCCATAGTCCCTCAGAAATGACCATCTTGCGAAGATATTTGGGCAATATTGAAGAAAAATAGTTTCAGCACAATTCGAGACATTTCAAGAATATTCAATAAAGACCTAATCAAGAGTTACTCTTAGCGCGGTCACAGAACTGTGGCAAATGTTTCCAGAATTTATGAGTTGCAAAGGTATTTGACATAACTTCATCATACTTAATATTCATCGAAAATGCTGCAGAAAATTTTCTACTTCGCATTGAAACTAATCGAAACTCACATATTGATGTGATTCTTAAGTTCTCAAATTTTAATTAATTAAACTCCACGGATACCAATTTGTATATCACTGCTAGGAATTTAGAGGAATAGGGGCCTAAAGAGCCGAATCCAGTCAGATGAGATGATTGGATCCCTCCTAGGTAGCACATGATGTCATGAATCGTAATTTCATGTCACTGCAATATCATAATGTTGATACAATATCAAGAAACGCGGCAGCGTGTCAACGCCAAGTACATGCAAAAACCCTGAAAAAACATGTGTCAATGTGAGAGCAGAATCCGTGCGCTACCGTGTGTCTATACCCCTAGACCAAGATTCTCTATAGTCAAAAAATCTTTAACCCACAATAACTCAACACACATTGTATTTCGCGAGAGAATAATTACACGTTCACTATATAGTTCGACTATGCACTTTCGATTGAGCACATTACGAACTTGATTCGTTCACGCGATACTGAGATATGAACGTTTCAAATTTTCATGAGATCAGAATATCAAATTTCTCCTCCATCATCGATTCCTTCTAAACACGATAGACCATAGATTTTTGTGAACCATGCTGTCTTCCTTCCTCCCAATATCAGATGTATATCTGTCCTTTATTTTCTCCCAACATCCAAACCCTGGCGAAAAAACGGCGTGCACATAAAGTTCAAACAGCGTACCAATAACGTGATTCTGGCCAATATACGTTCAATGCACGCTTACTTCAATATAAGCGTGAGTACAGCGTGCATGAACGCTTTTCTTCACGCTCGATCCACGCTCAACTGCGCCAATTGACTCTTAATACACTCTCATGTGACGGTAATAACACTCCTATGCAACGCTCCAAATGCACGCTTTATTTTCACCAGGGAAGCATTAATTCTCAATATATTATATCCTTTCTGCCTTTTTCTCTCTTCTATTCCCTTTCTGTCTTTTTTTCCAATATCCAATAGCGTTCATTCCTCAATATATCGATTTCTTCCGAGCATCCAGTAGGGTTCATTTCAATATGTGAATGATGTTGAACCCCTGAAGAAATTTCCAGTGGACATTGTATTTCGCGAAAGAATAATTACACGTTCATTATATGATTTGACTATACACTTTCGATTAAGCACGATACGAACTTGATCAGTGCATGAGATTTCAAAATATAAACGTTTCAAATTTTCATGTGACCAAAATATCACGATTACGATTTTTCATCATCAACTTTTTCTTATCAAGATAGATTTTAGCTATCGTAGGGTGCGTTCCAATATTCGGTCTCTTCTAAATAAATGAGTTTTATCCAATGGTATAGATCATAGATGTATTCTGTCTCTTTCTGTTTACGAACGTTCAATAGCGTTCATTCCAGTATAGTATATAGAATATGTACATTGTAAAAAGACGCAAACAAATAATCTGTCGATGAGGCGATGTGTTGACAGGTTATTATGATATTGAAAGGATAATTGTGAAATGAATGATTCACAGGTCGCTTCAATATTATGTTATTCACAACAATGATCAAACAAAATTAACTTGGGAATATATATACTTTTATATATCACATAGAAAAATTCATGTATGATTGATGAAGGGGTTATTTGTGAAAGAAACAGAAAACGTCTGAGAAAGGTATAAATCTATCTGCTACATTCAGAAAATTGGAAGATATACAAAGGTAAGCTCTGAATGATGGATTATTCATAAAATACATGATTCCTTCACAGGTAAAAGCATAGCAAATATATCATAATCCCTGATGGACAGTTTTCTACTGTTGGTTCCTTCAACCGGAACCACACTGAGAGAAATAATTACTCATACCAAGAAAACATATTTTTGAATATTTTTAAGGATACATATTCTTGATCACAGCTGATATGTTGCAAGCTCAAGTGGAATTCCCTTGGATCAAGGAATTATTCTTCCAATTTGAGGAATACATCCTTAGTTCTAAGAAAATTTTCTTGTATCAAGAGCACAGATTTTTTGAGAAATGAATTTCTTGAAACATCACGATATGTCATTGGTGATAGTAATTATTCCCCTCAATGCGGAGAACAATAATAGAAAATCATACAAGGTTTAGTGAATGAAAATAATTTAAATTTATAAATTACTTCTGAGGATAAAGCATATCGGATATATCATAACCCCTTCACGGACAGTCTGCTACTGTCCTATTCTCCTACTAGAGTGGTTGGCAGATGATCAAATGGATCATACGGAGTATACTCAAGGGAACTGGTTCAAATTGATTCGCAATCTTTCTGTAGGCCAATACATAACGGATATATCATAACTCCTGACAGACAGCCAGCTACTGTGGATTCCTCCAATCAGGATCGTAGACAATTGATAAAACAGATTATACCGAGATTGCTTGAGAATTATTCGAGTTTATTTGCTACTTCTCCACAGGTAGAATTATAGTGGATATACCATGAACCCTGATGCGCAGTTTGCTACTGTATACTATTTCCTAACCAGAATCATCAGCGAATGATGGAACATATGATATATTGAGCGTGCTCAGAGAAAAGTGAATAAATGAAACATTGTCCTCCTCGCATACCCTGATCAATAATGCCTATATCTGAGCTTAACTGAGGCGACTGGAGATGTAGCTCATCCTAAAATAACCGTTCCAAATATTTTTCATCTCTCTTCAGAAAGGAAACTATAAAAAGATGTCTGGTAAGAAAAGGTATGTTTAATATAATTTTGTTGTATGTGTAGTTTTGGGAAAGAGTATTAGATCTAATCTTAATTCCTTTA
Organism: Gonatopus flavifemur; assembly: GCA_018340375.1. Taxonomy (NCBI): domain Eukaryota; kingdom Metazoa; phylum Arthropoda; class Insecta; order Hymenoptera; family Dryinidae; genus Gonatopus; species Gonatopus flavifemur. Next base: position 19,572,346 of record JAFFJZ010000009.1, read on the forward strand.
TCAGCAGAATCATAGGAGCCTTCTGAAGTAGCTGATCATTTGGTCTGATCAGCTACTTCAGAAGGCTCCATAGTGCATACATTGAAAATCCTTGTGTTCAGAGGACCGTTGTTTCTTCATTAAGAATTGTAAGCAAATGTAAAGCGGACTATACAAAGTCTACATGAAGAAAATTGAGCATATGAAATGATATCTTCTGTAAGAAGACTAGTTTATAACTAGAAAAAAGAGTAATTGTGGTTCAGCTTGACTGAAGCAATTGGATAGACAACTGCCCACACAGGACACCTACGTCGCCTCTCCGTGGAATTCAGGGGAGGAAAGGGATCGGTGGATACAGCGTGGCACGATGGAGAAGCAACGTAGAGGCAACGGAGAAATGTCCGCCCGAAAAAATGGCCAGGACATTTCTCCATCGCCTCTACGTTGCTTCTCCATCGTACCACGTAATATTCACCGCTCCCTTTCTTCTCCCTCAATTCTACGGAAATGCGACGCAATTCTTCGACGACTGCCTTGTGTGGGTGATGCTTCGAATTAATCTTATATCCAAAATCAAGCTGCAAGTCATAATGAATTTAGAGGTACGATGTGATTGTGTTATTTTACTCGCAATGATGTATTTAGGTTATTTTAACGCATGTGTTATGAAATCATTGACATAACATTTTCTCTTGAATTTGATAATATAATTCACATGAAAATTAATGACATATATTATTAAATTGAATGATAGATGCTATTGATTTCAATGTGAAATATATCAAAATTAATGCCATGAATCATTGAATTTCATGACAAATGTTATAAATTTTAATGTGGAATATATTATGAAATTCAAGAGAAAATGTTATGTGAATAGTTTCATGACATATAATATCGATTTCCATAATATATTTTATATCAAAATTAATATCCATTCTATGGAAATTCATAGCATGTAGTGGATGAAATTCAAAAGCATTCCGAAGTCCCTCAGGGTGTCCAGACAAATTGATGTTTGAAATTCCCTGACTTTTCCAGGTTTTCCAGAACAAAAAACTAAATTTTTCCATACCTAAAAAATTATTTCAATAGTGTTCATATTTTTCATATTTCAATGCTTTATTATTAGAACAATCCATATTAACACTTACAAATATATTATTTTGAATAGAACCATCATGAACATAAACTCTACAAAACAGATCGTAATACTATAAATTATTTTATTTATAATTGTTATGATTTTTTTAAAGCCACTATTTCTCGTTCGATCGGAGCTGCTTCTTTGGTAGCATTTTCCATCACTCCCATTTTCTTAACTTTCAATTCTTGGAGAGCTTTTTCTTTCTTTCGTTTTTCTTGTTGAATTTCACTCTTTTCTTCATTGTCTCTGATTTTTTTATTCTGTCCTTCTCGATAGCGTGAGTGTGCATTTTGAGCATACTGAATAAGCTGTTTAGTGACTTCTAGATTCTCCAGTCCTCCTGCTGCATTTACACAGTCAAAAATTCTTCTTTGAGCTACTAATGATTCATCATGCATATTCATTTGTAAGCATTTTTTGTTAACTGAAAATCCTCTTCCTGCTGCAGCATGCCCGTGAGATGAGATAGAAATTTTCTTGAGGAAGCTTGCTAAATTTTCAATGGATCGAATTCCAGGTGTCTGTAAAATTTGGAACCACAAGTGGTCTAATCTTTGATCATAACGAGAGTATTCCTCCAATTTCTCTTCTATTCGACGTTAGTTGCATATTGCTTTATATTCTCCATCTATCTTGTCAGCAGTGATGCCTGAAATCCATCAATTTGTAACAAAAGCTTCCAAAGTTTTCTTTAAGCGTATCTCAGCAATTTTTGTACATAATGCCACAGAGGAATCAAAGCAGGATATGTTTTTCGTCAAGTGGAAGTTTGGAGGAGATTTTTCTAAGAGTCTCGTCACTAGGATCTGCAAACATTTCGGCACCCATTTTTGAATTCGAGTGAGATCCGTTGGTTGAAATTCTTGTTCTTATTGATAACAGTTCTGACGGTATATCCCACGTCGATCAGATTAATTGCTTTCCAATTATTGGGAGCAGTAACATGAAATTTTTGTAAAGAATTTTCCTCGATCACGTCGGATTTTATGAATCTGAGCATAATTGAGGGTCCGGATGCAAGAACCGACAATACGCTCGAACTGCGGGATGAGTATTGTCCAAGCCGTGACGTCAGGGGTCGAAAAAAAAAATCGGAATTCCAAAAATCTGAAAATACTGGGTGATAGGGCTTGGAAAATCAATACAAGTCTTCCCTTACAATTTTTTCCCATGATCAATAGTTTTTGAGAAAAAAAAATGAAAACTTTTTTTTGCAACCAAAATCAATGTTTTTCAATATTAAACTCGTCATAACTCGGTCATTTTTTCATGTATCTTAGTGAATCTTACAGAGTCTGATTCGTAAGACTTCCCCGATGACGAAAATGTTGAACAAATTTGTAAAAATTCATAACAAATTTATAATTTTTTAATCCGAAGTGGAAAGCATGTTTTCTATGCTTTGGAATCAAAAAGTGGTGGGGGAAATGTGAGGTACAAAAAACTTCCAGGTCGAGAGTTTTTTGATCATTTTTTTGCGAATCAAATCATTAAACCAAAGTCACATCATAAAACGAATACATTAGGAATAGGAAGTTAACTTTAATGTATGTATTCATTCAAGAATATTTGATCACCCCTGTTTATAAAGTCTATTTTGTAAATTCTATTGGATAAAATTTTATTGAAAATGCAGAAATGTATATATCGAAGAGATATTGACGTTGATAAAATATGTTATTCAAATAAACAAAATAATAATTTATGGAATAAATGATCCTGATGTTGAAGAACTGGTTTGTACAAAATTTATTTGTGATAAAATGAGAAGGAATTCCGCTCTGAAGCCAATGTCTTTCTTGTAAACGGAGAGAAATTTTACTGGAAAGATTACCATTCCAATCGTGAACTAGAAGCATTCGTAAACATCAAACAATAACGTGTAAGTTCGACATTAATTACGTGTCGAAATTAATTTTGATTTTTACCAGCAATGATTATGATCCATTGTACACGTTATTGTTTGATGTGTCCGAATGATTCTAGTTTGCGATGAAAATGGTAATCTTTGCAATTAAATTTTTCTCCGCGTACGTGGAAAACATGTTCGGTATAAAACTTATTTGTCACAAGGTGAGAAACTCTTTTCATCAGAACGATTTTCCCCCAAACCGTTAAAAACAATTGAATTGTTTATAAATCAAAAATGGATAAAGAATTCTGCGTGAATAGTACGAAATTTGGGTCCTCTGACCCGAAAAAATAAACCTACAATGAGGAATAGCGTGATTTCAATCCTCCCTACGAACTTCGCTATACAACTGGTACATGACGCCCAATGGACAAATTTGCGTTGCGCGCTAATGAATAAATCCCTGTACCTTGCGAACTAATAATCCAATCGATCTGAAACTTCCCAAAACATTTGTCCATACACGAGCGAAGAACTTTGTCGCTGGAAGTTTTTCGTAGCTCAAACTCCCCCCGACACTTTTTCAATGCAAAGCATAAAAAATGAGATTTTTACTTCGGATTAAAAAATTAATCATTTGTTTCAACTTTTACAATTTTTTCCAACGCAATTGTTTTCGGGGAAGTCTTTCGAATCAGAATCCGTAAAGTTCATCTCGATACGTCGAAAAATGACCGAGTTACAACCAGTTTAATGTTCAAAAATATTGATTTTTAGTATGGGAAAATAAGTGATTTTAATTTTTTTTCTCCAAAACTATCGATCATAGAAAAAAATCGTCAACAGGTTCTCACATTCATTTTTTAAGCCCTATCATCCAGTATTTTTAGATTTTTGAAATTTCAACTTTTAATTTTTTTCACTTCACGTACGGCTTGGACAATACTTTCACCCCAGTTCAAGCGCACAGCCATTTATTGCATCCAGGCCCTCAATTGAGGGTCCGGATGCAAGAACCGACGATACACTCGAACTGCGGGATAAGTGTTGTCCAACCCGTGACGTCAGGGGTCGAAAAAAAAAATCGGAATTCCAAAAATCTGAAAATACTGGGTGATAGGGCTTGGAAAATCGATACAAGTCTTCCTCTACAATTATTTCTTATGATCAATAGTTTTTGAGAAAAAAAATGAAAACAATCTTTTTTTTTGCAACCAAATCAATGTTTTTCAATATTAAACTCGTCATAACTCGGTCATTTTTTTAACCTAAAGAATCTCAATCTATGTGGAGGAACCAAATTATGAGAATTATTTTTATCTCTATTCAAATATCATCATTATATTTAAATGAAAAATTCGGATACTGAAAAATGTTATGTTCAAAATTGATCAGTCACAGGATAAGAAATCTTTTTTGTTCCAATACTTTTTTCATGAAATCAATATTTTGTAGATGTCATTGTTTTGAACCAATCGATTGTTTATTATAAAATTCAATGCGCAACCTTGCCAAAATAGTTTGATTCCCGGATTTACAACTTCTTCCTCACAAGGATAAGAAACTTGATTAGGTGGGACAATTTTCCTTCAAAGTCAATAGTTTGACCATAAAAACGTTATAAACAATGAAATTGTTGATAAAAAGAAGAGGATTTCGAATCTAGCAAATATAGTTCGATATTCGAATCTTATGACTCAAAAAACATAAATCCACATTGAAAAATCGAACAAATACAATTTTCCCCGCGGATTCTGATATTTAACCGGTACACGTCATAGAGGAATGCAAAATTTTGCAAACTAATAATCCGATCGATCTGAAACTTCCCAAAAAGTTCGCCCATATACTAACGGACAACTTTGTCGCTGGAAGTTTTTTGTACCTCACATTTCCCCCATCACTTTTTGATTCCGAAGCATAGAAAACATGCTTTCCACTTCGGATTAAAAAATTATAAATTTGTTATGAATTTTTACAAATTTGTTCAACATTTTCGTCATCGGGGAAGTCTTACGAATCAGAATCTGTGAGATTCACTAAGATACATAAAAAAATGACCGAGTTATGACGAGTTTAATATTGAAAAACATTGATTTGGTTGCAAAAAAAAAGATTGTTTTCATTTTTTTTCTCAAAAACTATTGATCGTAGGGAAGAATTGTAAAGGGAGATTTGTATTGATTTTCCAAGCCCTATCACCCAGTATTTTCAGATTTTTGGAATTCCGATTTTTTTTTTCGACCCCTGACGTCACGGGTTGGACAACACTTATCCCTCAATTGAGGGCCTGGATGCAATAACCGACTGTGCGCTCGAACTGGGGTAAAAGTATTGTCAAAGCCGTACGAGAAGTAAAAAAAATTAAAAGTTGAAATTTCAAAAATCTAAAAATACTGGATGATAGGGCTTGAAAAATGAATGTGAGAACCTGTTGACGATTTTTTTCTATGATCGATAGTTTTGGAGAAAAAAAATTAAAATCACTTATTTTTCCATACTAAAAATCAATATGTTTGAACATTGAACTCGTTGTAACTCGGTCATTTTTCGACGTATCGAGATAAACTTTACGGATTCTGATTCGAAAGACTCCCCCGAAAACAATTGCGTTGGAAAAATTCGTAAGAGTTAATAACAAATGATTAATTTTTCAATCCGAAGTAAAAATCTTATTTTTTATGCTTTGCATTGAAAGTGTGTCGGGGGAAGTTTGAGCTACGAAAAACTTCCAGCGACAAAGTTCTTCGCTCGTGTATGGACAAATGTTTTGGGAAGTTTCAGATCGATTGGATTATTAGTTCGCAAGGTACAGGGATTTATTCATTAGCGCGCAACGCAAATTTGTCCATTGGGCGTCATGTACCAGTTGTATAGCGAAGTTCGTAGGGAGGATTGAAATCACGCTATTCCTCATTGTAGGTTTATTTTTTCGGGTCAGAGGACCCAAATTTCGTACTATTCACGCAGAATTCTTTATCCATTTTTGATTTATAAACAATTCAATTGTTTTTAACGGTTTGGGGGAAAATCGTTCTGATGAAAAGAGTTTCTCACCTTGTGACAAATAAGTTTTATACCGAACATGTTTTCCACGTACGCGGAGAAAAATTTAATTGCAAAGATTACCATTTTCATCGCAAACTAGAATCATTCGGACACATCAAACAATAACGTGTACAATGGATCATAATCATTGCTGGTAAAAATCAAAATTAATTTCGACACGTAATTAATGTCGAACTTACACGTTATTGTTTGATGTTTACGAATGCTTCTAGTTCACGATTGGAATGGTAATCTTTCCAGTAAAATTTCTCTCCGTTTACAAGAAAGACATTGGCTTCAGAGCGGAATTCCTTCTCATTTTCTCACAAATAAATTTTGTACAAACCAGTTCTTCAACATCAGGATCATTTATTCCATAAATTATTATTTTGTTTATTTGAATAACATATTTTATCAACGTTAATATCTCTTCGATATATACATTTTTGCATTTTCAATAAAATTTTATCCAATAGAATTTACAAAATAGACTTTATAAACAGGGGTGATCAAATATTCTTGAATGAATACATACATTAAAGTTAACTTCCTATTCCTAATGTATTCGTTTTATGATGTGACTTTGGTTTAATGATTTGATTCGCAAAAAAATGATCAAAAAACTCTCGACCTCTAGGACTTAAATAGCGCAATAATGTCTTGAAATCTGTATATTTTCCTTTAGGAATTCCTAAACGTTCTGGTTTTGGAGATTCACTGGAATCTTCGTATTTTAGAGATACATCGAGTTCATGAATGCTGCATGCATTATCGTATTTTTTATAAGACTGTATCTGACCATTTGGATAATATATGATTCTCACAGTCTCACTTATCGAAAAATCTTTTGGTTTTATTTTCCCTGCTTTTTGGATTGTAAATTCGAAATCTTTCATTTCAGGAATTTCTGGAATCGTTATGAATTGTGGATTCCTAGGGGTTTTAATCAATTCCAGATATCCATCGACAGTTTCAATTGACTCTTCAACTTTTTTTTTATTCCCGTATAATCCGAAATTTCTATCGCATTGGCTAAATGAATGACCTCGTACTGGATATAAATGTTGAATTTCTATTTCAAATCTTTGAGATAAAATTGACATGAATGCAAGAAAAATGTAATTTCCATTTTGACCAGGGCAATTATCCGAGAACATATAAATTTTATTATAACAGTTCAAGGCCAATTCTGTTTCAATTGCGTGCAACAAAAAATTACCAACGGTGTTGCCACCTTTCTTGAATTATCCTTCTAAAAACGTATACATATAGCTTCTCTCTCCTTTATCATTGTATATGTGTACATTGAAAACATGTAACCAAAGTAAACGTCGGTAAAATTGTTCATTCACTGGAATTTTTGGAAGAGGAAGATTTTGACCGAAATCAAATTCAAGAATTAAAGCGTCTTTTTCAGACATCAGAGATTTTTTCAATATCGTATAATTCTGAATATCTATTTCATGTTCTTCTCGTTCTATTCTTCTATTATTTGTTTGTTTGTATTGAAAGCATTGATTACATACATCTGTTTTTGGCTGCGAAGAAGTATGATTGAGATTGTGGTTGAAAAATTTAGTGTACGTTGAGAGACTAATCAATAATGCGGAGTTTTCACTGTTCTCATAGTAATAATCAACAAATAAATCATATAATATGTTTATAGACAACTCTGGATTATCAAAATGTAATAATGAAGATGATGTATGATGAGATCCTGATGTCGGTAACAATTTGCAATGCGCCATAATCATATGCTTTACTTCATCAGTCATCTTTGTTGCATGATTATTATGTTTACCGCGCATATCATCATGATTTTCTCCAGAGATAATTTTCTTTTGTACAGTTCCTAGTCTGGATTTACTAATACGAAGAAGATTGATTAAAAATTGGCGACGAACAGATATTTCACCTGCAATATCTCGGAAGATGTATTCCCAGTGATTGTCGTTCTTTTGTCCAGTTACCAAAAGTGATTCTGACACTGGTTTCTTGATCATCGCTGACTCCAATTTAATGTTTTGCGCTTGATAAAGTTTTAAATTCCAAAATTTTTTAAAATAGCTCTGTTGTCGAGATGCGGAGATTTCCATGAAGCATTTTTTGGAGCGGCATAATTGTACTATTCGGAAATTTTTAGCTTGCACTGTTCTACCTGACGCAGATACATATTCTTCACCCTACAAAAATTGATTAATTTTTATTAATATAAAGCTACTAACAAAATATTAAAGCATCAACTCCCGATTTTTATGATGAAATGGAGATTTTCGAGTAACATGACATACCTGGTTTCGAGATGCCTTGTTTACATTTCTTTTCCAATTATTTTCATTCCTTTGCCTTTTTCGTGATGCGATTTCTGTTGCATCGCTTTCATCCGTGATGTTGTTTCAGGATTTCAATACTTATTTCACACCGCTGTGCTATCTTACAGCGAAAAACCGTCTCTGCTGACAACAAATGAATAGTTTTGGTTATGCTACTTCTTCCATGAAACAGGAGAGAATCGCTATTCCCTCCTTCATATACATTTCGATAACGCCGTTCATTTTTGATAAGTGAGACTGTGAGAATCATATATTATCCAAATGGTCAGATACAGTCTTATAAAAAATACGATAATGCATGCAGCATTCATGAACTCGATGTATCTTTAAAATACGAAAATTCCAGTGAATCTCCAAAACCAGAACGTTTAGGAATTCCTAAAGGAAAATATACAGATTTGAAGACATTATTGCGCTATTCAAGTCCTAGAGGTCGAGAGTTTTTTGAGCATTTTTTTGCGAATCAAATCATTAAACCAAAGTCACATCATAAAACGAATACATTAGGAATAGGAAGTTAACTTTAATGTATGTATTCATTCAAGAATATTTGATCACCCCTGTTTATAAAGTCTATTTTGTAAATTCTATTGGATAAAATTTTATTGAAAATGTAAAAATGTATATATCAAAGAGATATTGACGTTGATAAAATATGTTATTCAAATAAACAAAATAATAATTTATGGAACAAATGATCCTGATGTTGGAGAACTGGTTTGTACAAAATTTATTTGTGATAAAATGAGAAGGAATTCCGCTCTGAAGCCAATGTCTTTCTTGTAAACGGAGAGAAATTTTACTGGAAAGATTACCATTTCAATTGCGAACTAGAAGCATTCGTAAACATCAAACAATAACGTGTAAGTTCGACATTAATTACGTGTCGAAATTAATTTTGATTTTTAACAGCAATGATTATGATCCATTGTACACGTTATTGTTTGATGTTTCCGAATGATTCTAGTTTGCGATGAAAATGGTAATCTTTGCAATTAAATTTTTCTCCGCGTACGTGGAAAACATGTTCGGTATAAAACTTATTTGTCACAAGGTGAGAAACTCTTTTCATCAGAACGATTTTCCCCCAAACCGTCAACAGTTTGCCCATAAAAACGTTATAAACAATTGAATTGTTTATAAATCAAAAATGGATAAAGAATCCTGCGTGAATAGTACGAAATTTGGGTCCTCTGACCCGAAAAAATAAACCTACAATGAGGAATAGCGTGATTTCAATCCTCCCTACGAACTTCGCTATACAACTGGTACATGACGCCCGATGGACAAATTTGCGTTGCGCGCTAATGAATAAATCCCTGTACCTTGCGAACTAATAATCCAATCGATCTGAAACTTTCCAAAACATTTTTCCATACACTAGCGAAGAACTTTGTCGCTGGAAGTTTTTCGTAGCTCAAACTTCCCCCGACACACTTTCAATGCAAAGCATAAAAAATAAGATTTTTACTTCGGATTGAAAAATTAATCATTTGTTATTAACCCTTACAAATTTTTCCAACGCAATTGTTTTCGGGGGAGTCTTTCGAATCAGAATCCGTAAAGTTTATCTCGATACGTCGAAAAATGACCGAGTTACAACGAGTTCAATGTTCAAACACATTGATTTTTAGTATGGAAAAATAAGTGATTTTAATTCTTGTCTCTAAAACTATCGATCATAGAAAAAATCCGTCAACAGGTTCTCACATTCATTTTCCAAGCCCTATCAGCCGGTATTTCCAGACTTTTGACATTTCAACTTTCAATTTTTCTTACTTTTCGTATGGCTAGGACAATACTTTTACCCCAGTTCGAGCGCACTGCCGGTTATTGCATCCAGGCCCTCAATTGTTCTGACTATCGCAGATAAAGCGTGGTGAAAGAATGTGGTGCAAGTGGGGCATTGGATTGACATTAACACAAGAAACGCTACATATCTGCTACTATTGTAGTGAAGAAGGCAAGCTTCGCGTCAAGCATTTCATCTTTCATCATTTCTGTTACGATTTCATAACTCTTGCAATGAGGTTGTCTAACGGTCCCATACACTCATTTCATGTATTTTCGGACATTGGGTAATATATTTATGGCACGTTCTACCATTTTCAAGCCATCTCGTTGCGCAATACTTTGTAGGAAAAACAAATGATCCACATGCATCAGCATAGTCTGCTCTACGCGCTGGTACATCTTTAAACAAATTGTGAAGAGCCCGAAGGAATTCTACCAACTCCCAGTTTGTACTTATCAACACAGCTTCAAAGGCACAGTGAAGTGTATGTAAGCCACATGAACCAATCTCAAGAACTTTATCCAAATTATTTTCTCTCACTACTGTTATGAGAGCTGTGATCAGACGAGGAAAGCTGAATCAAGATATCTGGTACATACTTCTGATTTGTTCTCATTTCATACCCTCAACGTGGAATCCATCTGCTGTGTTTGAGACACCTTATTCAAGCTTCCATCAAATCCGACAACAATTAACTGACTTGCTTCTGATAAATCTTCTATTTCATGTTTGAAATATGGAGCCAGTCCATACACAATTGTATATGAAATTTTACTTTTGTGGAGATTTTATACGCTTGGCAATTTCACTATCTGGAAGAATCTCCTTAGGGAACGTACCCATACTACGTGACCTTTTTATTTGTCTCGTTCCTTGTTGCACCAACTTCAGGCATAATGAGTAAGATAGAGAAGGAAGTAAGAAAAAGGTCACGTGGTATGGGTACGATCCCTTATTTAGGCATACATCCATTTCAGAATGACGCAAAGAACGATGTGTCATTACTGCTTGTGCACATATGAAAATTCCAGCTCGAGTGACTCCTTGGTTGGTCAAAAATAACTCCATTACAGGCATGTTTCCAGTGGATGATTGCGAAACACATTGACATGTTGAACAATGCCTAACTTCTGATCCGGACAAGGGAATTTCAGATTTATTAGATGAGGATTCTGATGAAACAGGAAGAGCAGATGTATCTGAGATGTTTTTTGTTCCATCAGTTGGATTTAAAAACAGTTTTATTGACGCGGAAGATTTAATTCTTTCTGCTTCTTTGTGCTTCTTACCACCAAGATGACTTTTTAATGCTTGCTTCCCCATATTACTTAAACAGATTTTACATAGTCGACACATAGCAGAATACTTATCGTTTGGAACGCTTTTGAAACGAGTGAAATCAGGATCTTCTGCCTACTGAATTCGGAATGCTGACTTTTTTGCTGCCATCATCTTGAAGGACTTTTATCCATTCACATATACCTCAAGAGAATACGACATGTTACCTAAAAGAATTTGAAAATGGACATAATCAATGTTGCTAAAAAGATTCAATCGATTGGTATATAATTTTCTATCACCTAATCAAGTGTATAAAAAAACACCCAATAAAACTTCAGCGATATGTATTGAGTTTTCAATTAGCCTTTTGGTAAATAAACAGATGATGGAACATGATACTGAGTGATTGAATTAAAAAAAATACACCCATAAAAATGTCATAAGCTCTACTGCGGAATTTGAAATTAATTCGGTTAACAATTCTATCGTTCAATCTGACTTCTTATCTACTTGAGTAAAAACAACGATTGTCTGAATAGTGACTGTTATTGGATGTAATGTATATGTTTTCATGAGATGGACTTTTCAAAAAAACATATATATATATACACCAAACCGTTGGTGATAACGCAGTCATTATAAACTCATGATAGCAGTATCAATTGTAATGTAATGAAAGTTGGCTGAATTTGTTCTTTCAAATCAAAAATCCATAAGTCTAATTTTCAGTGTTTTTAAATTTTCTGAACTGAAAAACTTGATGGTTCATTGTAAATGCGTTATGAATGTCGATTGAAACTTTTTATATAAAAACATTCATATGGAGCAAATACGGGTACTTCTCTTACGGATATTTTAAAATTTTTATCACTTCTTTCCATTAGGAAACAAATCAATTGCGTTTTTTTCTCAAATAATCACGTGAAATACGCTTAGTGCATTATAAGGTACACACGCAAGAACAGGACATAACGTCACATAGCAGTGTTGCAATATTCGGTGAGCTGGAGAATGGCAGCTTGGTCACGTGACTCATCCCACTTCACGCAGTGCTGCCAGGTTCGAAGCATACACCGTTCCTTCCCCCTCCATCGAGCCAATCTCCTTTCCCTCACCATGCGAATCAAGTCGGGCGAGCGAAAGAGGAAGTGAGTTACTTTTTCTCTCGCTCGCCCAGCTTGGTGCACATGGTGAGGGGAAGGAGAGTGGCTCGATGGAGAGGGAAGGAACGGTGTATGCCTTGAATCTGGCAGCACTGACTTGACGTGACCAGCCCTCTTCAACTCCGCAGCGTAGTGCTACATGCTCTTGTAGGAAGCATAAAGTATACCTATCACTCAGGCATCCAATCAAATTAATAGAAATTTCCTACAAGAACAAGTAACGCTATCTATGATTTAATGTTCTTGGCGACATCAAAAATATCTCTTTGCTATAGTTTAGTCACAGAGTCGGAGGGGCCTGCACGTGACCAAGCTATCAGACCACTAATATATATGATAACTGGATGCGGCATAGTGATTCTAACAGTGGCCCTAATTGAAGCACGAACTGCATCTGGTGGTAAGCCAAGTTATACCAACAACATAATTTAGAATTTTTATAATATTTCTATGTTCAGAACATTGAATTCTATATACAAACAGGAATGAGCATAGCCAATATGAGAGTATGTAACGAGAGAGATATCCTGGGTTTGGGCATGTCACCTAACGACGCCATCTTGTCTTCCTTAATCAATCAAGTGTTGTAGAGAAGGACACGCGCGCCAAATCGAACGAATTCAAATCCACCAATCAAATTCATGTTCGACAAAGGAAGAGATACTGTATGAACACCATTCTCTTTCTAACAGGCCTGCGACAGCATATACTATTCCAGTATTGTATAGTAATTTCACTAAACTCACTGAGTCCAAAAATTTAGTATTGAGCATATGCGCAATACCACATCCAGCTTATATATATATATCAGTGTATCAGAATATTGTTGAAAGCTTTCAAAAGACAATATACACATACGGGAAGTTAACCTTTGACCTCCGATTCTTAACCCAGGTGAAATTCGTACCACTAAACTTTGTATTCCACTCGAATGTATCGCTCGCTTCTTTTGATTGATAATATTTATATAATAAAAAAAAAAATGATACACTAAAGTTGTCAGTTGAGAACTTTGATGTTTGATAAAAATGTATTTTCAGACAGCTCTCAGGAACTCTTTTCAAACTAATGGATTCAAAAAGAGCTCTGGAAAAGTTCCATGCTTGAGAGATAAACGAGTTCTTTGGGAGCACTGAAATAATACTTTCAGAATTCTCATAGCACTCGTTAATGTCCCAAACATTGAACTCTTCCAGAGCTCTTTTTGAATTCATTAGTTCGAAAAGAGTTCTCGAAGGATCCTATTCTTGTTCTTGCAAAAGAATTCTTCGTGGGTTATCTGGGTTACATGGTGTTCATTTCAGAAAGCTCATGAAAACATCTAGTCATGGTTTTTCTATCGACTGTTCATCATGCATAAATCTCTTCAAAGCTTAGGTTTTTTTAATGAATATGAATGCACATTGAGTTGAAATTTTTTTCAACCTTCACAGCAGAGAAAACCCTCACAGCACAGAAATTCAAAAACCATTCTTGAAAATTCATACTGAATCCATCAAGCGCCAATTGGATTCTTTACGGAATGTATGATCGAAATTGGTGAATGAGAATCATAAAAATTACCAAACCGATTAATGTATTCAAGTAGATTGAGGGATCAGCAGCGCGTCATCCGAGTGAACATTTGGTTCACAAAATTGCTCCGAACTGAATGGAGGAAGCAGTCTGAAATTTTCAGGGAATAATCGATACTTCATCTATTGCGGTGCAGAGCCAGAATTTCAAATTTTGAACAAAAATTCTCTTTTACTGACGAAGAGAAAAATTTTTGCTTCGTAATTCGAAATTCGTGCTCTATACCGCCCGTTAAAAAAGGCATAATGTATGGAAACTAAGAGCACCATTCGATTCTACAGATAAAATCACACGCAAAATGACAGTTCGATAGTTCGTTCCAGCACTCGACCTGTTATGAAAAAATAAATAAACAATGACATCTATCGAACCTTACTCTCGTCCATGGCCAAACCAACGAAAATTGTGGAGAAGTGAGTACGGGAATAAGAATTAGGTTGAGAAAGGTGATTCTTCATGAAAAAAAAATCAGGTTTTCCAATTGCTTGAACATTTATTGTTTGAAAAGTTAGTTTGAAAAAAGCATGACACGAGAAAACTAAGAGCCAGAAAAAAAACAAGAAAACAAACAATTACATCCACTGAACCCTATGAATTGTTTATTCATTTTTTTTATACCAACTCGAATGCTGGAACAAATTTCTAAACTCCTGGTATCCGTGTCATTTTTTTTCGTAAAATCGACTGATGCTCGTTCTTAGTTTTCCTCGTATTATGTTTTCTTGAACTAAAAGTCTAAACAATAATTGGTCAAACCATTGGAAAGTATTTCTTCCATCATAAATGATCTTGCTCACTCTTGTGCTCATTCCCATATTCACTCCTTCACAATTCTCTTTGGTTTGGCTACGGACAGGAGTAGACTTCGATATATGTAATTGTTCATTCACTTTTTTATAACAAATCGAATGCTGGAACAAACTTTCAAACTGCCGCGTTCCCTGTGTAATTTTTTCCATGACCGGGTGAAAAAGTCTATTGAAACCCATTGATTGATTAAATTCAATGCAAAATTTGCAATGGTAAATGACCATTCAAACCTATTGAATTTTCATTGAATCTCATTAATTTAACCGGTTTCAATGGGTTTCAACAGGTTTGAAGGAGTGTGAATGGCTATTTACCCTCGCCAAGTTTGTATTGAATCTCATCATTGAATGAGATTCAATAGACTTTTTGACTTTTTTTTTCGATTGTATACAATCGAATGATGCTCTCAATTTTCACGTATCATGATTTTTAAAACTACCCAACAAGCGTATCATGTCTTGAGATATCTTTTAGACAAGTTTGAGATGTTTTACGCAACACGTTGAGACAAATTTAAGACATATCCTAATCTCATTCATGTCTTAAACTCATCTAAAAGATATCTTTAAAATGTCTCACATCTGTAATATACTCCGTATATACGATATATATTTTTTTTCTTCTTTTCTTTCTCCTTTCTTTCTTTTATTTTATAATCTGAAATATTTGAATTGTCTAAAAATATGTAGCGGTAAGTTGTCAACCGCCTAAATGTCGCGCCAGGCAATAAAAATTACTCAGGGTAAAACCCCTGGTAATAACGGTACATTGCATGCACGCCGAGGCGCACATTTTCAAGGAAATATATATATATATATATATATATATATATATATATATGTTTACTTTCATTTAAATGAAACAAAATATAATTTTTCATAAGTGAGACAAAAACAACTGAATACATATAGATGACATGAGTGACACATATACAACAAACAAACATGCATAAATTAATCACGAAGATATATACACAATATATATAAAGACACAAATTAAAATCTTTAGAATACAAACACATGAGTTATAATATACAACAATCAAACATGCATAAATTAATCACAAAGATATATACACAATATATATAAAGACACAAATTAAAATCTTTAGAATACAAACACATAAGTTATACATATACAACAATCAAACATGCATAAATTAATCACAAAGATATATACACAATATATATATGTATAACACAAATTAAAATCTTTAGAATACAAACACATAAGTTATACATATACAACAATCAAACATGCATAAATTAATCACAAGGATATATACACAATATATATATATATATATATAACACAAATTAAAATCTTTAGAATACAAACACATAAGTTATAATATACAACAATCAAACATGCATGAATTAATCACAAAGATATATACACAATATATATAAAGACACAAATTAAAATCTTTAGAATACAAACACATAAGTTATACATATACAACAATCAAACATGCATAAATTAATCACAAAGATATATACACAATATATATATATATAACACAAATTAAAATCTTTAGAATACAAACACATAAGTTATACATATACAACAATCAAACATGCATAAATTAATCACAAAGATATATACACAATATATATAAAGACACAAATTAAAATCTTTAGAATACAAACACATAAGTTATACATATACAACAATCAAACATGCATAAATTATTCACAAAGATATATACACAATATATATATATATAACACAAATTAAAATCTTTAGAATACAAACACATAAGTTATAATATACAACAATCAAACATGCATAAATTAATCACAAAGATATATACACAATATATATAAAGACACAAATTGAAATCTTTAGAATACAAACACATAAGTTATACATATACAACAATCAAACATGCATAAATTAATCACAAAGATATATACACAATATATATATATATATAACACAAATTGAAATCTTTAGCATACAAACACATAAGTTATACATATACAACAAACATGCAAACACAAAACATACATGCACAAACACATAATGCACAAACAAACATGCATAAATTAAAAACAAGAATATACATGCAACATGCACACATAAAATTGAATACCAAATTTACACGGATATATAATAAACTCACATATAATATACACGGACAATCACATAATACACAAACAAATACACATGAATAAAAAAACGTACACAATCACAAAATATACAACAAACACATAAGGCAATACATAAGAAAAACAAACACTTCGCGAAAAAATCTCATGTAAGAACATTGGATTAAAATCTGTAATTTTCAGAAAAGAATGAATGTTCATGTGAAAGGGAATCGAAGATAGCGAACTTCGATCGAGAAAACCCTTCCAGTATAGGAATAGACCAATGAGCCACGATTCAACCCCCCACAACAACCCCTCCATGGAACGATCTAGAATCAATACCTATGATCGAGACCCATGCGTAGGGCATCAATCCCTTCCTGATCAGAAAGACCAATGGAAAAATAGGATCATGGATCACCCACGATCAACGATGAAAACCAATTAGAAAATTCAATTCACTTCAACCAATCAGAAAAATTAAAAAGTCACCAATGAAAAAATTCAAATCAGGGAAACTCATCCTGATTTTCTGATTGGTTAGAAGGTTCTATAAAAAGGGGTGTACGGCCGATTTTTACTCACTTCTTCAAGTCTCTAGCCTCATAGCTGAAATAACTTCTACAGTTACAACTAGACTTTATAGTCAAATTCAACTAATTGGCCCACGCTAGGAAGCGTGAGCAACACCTCACATCAATTGGAAGCAGCAGACGCTCAACCGATCCTCAGCCAACGCTGAGAATTTTCATCTTTTTTTGACTTTATAGTCAGAATCAACTAATTGGCCCACGCTAGGAAGCGTGAGCAACACCTCACATCAATTGGAAGCTCGACCGATCCTCAGCCAACGCTGAGAATTTTCATTTTTTTTTTTCTGACTTTATAGTCAAAAGCAACTAATTGGCCCACGCTAGGAAGCATGAGCAACACCTCACATCAATTGGAAGCAGCAGACGCTCGACCGATCCTCAGCCAACGCTGAGAATTTTCATCTTTTTTTGACTTCAGAGTCAAAATCAACTAATTGGCCCACGCTAGGAAGCGTGAGCAACACCTCACATCAATTGGAAGCTCGACCGATCCTCAGCCAACGCTGAGAATTTTCATTTTTTTTTTTTTGACTTTATAGTCAAAATCAACTGATTGGGCCATGCTAGGAAGCGTGAGCAACATCTCACATCAATTGGAAGCCGAGGACGCTCAGCCGATTCTTGACTGACGCTGAAAATTTTCCTAATTTGACGAAAGGAGCCACGTCAAGACGCACAATCAGCGCTAGGTTTTAACAAGATCAACACCGCAGGATTGCAGCTGAAACGTGAGCATAGCCTATGATTTCCGTATTCATATACGGTCCCTCTCCAAATAATTGATATTTCTTTATAGAAATCAATAATTTGGCCCTCTGAAAATTCTTCATAGAATTTTCAGAGGCTAGGAACCCTACACCCTAATTCAGTAATCAATCGACACCACCTAAACACAATTTTAAAAACCTTTTCACCGTTTAAAAAGTACCCCCCTCGAAAATCAATTACTAAGGCTTCCTTTTTTCAATCGGAATAATCATGGTTTATTTGTTTTCACAATATAGATGGAAGAGATAACTCGCTTAAATGAATTAATAGCTGGCGCAGAAAACAGACTTGCTAACAGGCGTAAGGTCTATAATCAACCTCAGAAAGGAAAAATAATTAAGGCGAAGTTTAATAAAAACCACATCCGGGATAAAAAAAACATACTTTTATGGACAAACCAAATTAGAATTCTTGAATGGAAAATTAAAAATGAAAATAAATTAAGTAGATGTACGAATTGTAAGATCTTTAGTATAAAATATTATGATTGTAGTATATGTTCTAAATATGAAAAAATCTACTTAAATTTTACTGATCAGCAATTATTAGAAAAAGGGTTCGCTCCTGAGGAAATTGTAGAGCTTCAAATCAGAAATAACCAGCCCATCACAATTGATACTAAAATAAATTATGATTCTACCTAATCACAAGTGTAATTACTGACTACACCTTAAACCAATAGAGTAAGAAACCTCAATCCTACCCCTTCCTTTTGTAAACCAATAAATAAGGGAATGATTTATAAAATATGCCGTCCTGGATGGGAATCGCCTAGGACGTGACATAAATTTGGCGCAGTCGGTAGGACCCCAAGGATTGAGATTTCTTGAAAGTGCTCCAGTCCTTCATTTATTCACTCTTCAAAATTTTTATTTCATATATCTGAAAAAAAACAGTCAAAAGAATACAGAAAAAAAAAAACAATCAAAAGAATACAGTAAAAAAAAAAACAAACAACAACAACAACAACAACAACACATTATAAGAAACAAAACAACAATTCATTCAATTTCAAGTCATTCTAATTTGTCCTCTCTCAAGATATATGAGACTTACCTTCAAACTCATTGATTGAAATAAATATTTCTATGTTTTAAAATTTGTAACAAAACCCTTTGAGTAGGAACAACTACGAGTAAGCTAAGGACGCATTCAGAGGGTACAACTAGATAAAAAGGAAGCGTACAACCCCAAGTCACGGTCGCAAGTAAGCTAAAGTTGTCTTCAACTCAAATAGGGTAAAAATTGAAGAAATAAATAAAAAAAGACGCATTCAGAGGGTACAACTATATGAAAAGGAAGCGTACAACCCCAAGTCACGGTCTAATTTATTCCTCAAGGTAACTCAAGTTTTCCAAGTAACTCAAATTAAAAGCAATCAATCTAGCAAATATAAGACAAATCAAATCGAAATCAAATCAAAACTAAATGAAATCTGAAGAAATAAAATCGAAAGCCGAAATTGAATCAAAATCAAACAATGAAAATGGAACAATGGATAAATAAATGAATCAAATAAATAAAATCAATAGAAATCGAAAACAAATTAAAATCGGAAGTAAACGAAAATTAAACAAATGAATCGAAAATCTATAATAAAACAAATAAATCGAAACAAAATGAATTAAAATGAAGCAAACTAATCAAACGGATGAATTAAAAAATTATAACAAGACACATGAATCAAATCGAAACAAAACAAATCAATCGAATTGAAATAAATCGAACGAAACTTGATAACAAAGTCAAAATAAATCAATTAAAAAATCAAATCAAGTTGAATCAAATTAAAAGAAATCAAATGAAATCCAAATCGAATTTGAAGGTATTGAGAATTGAGAAATTGAATCAAATCAACAATTAAATCAAAAGAAATTAAATCAAATCAAAAATTAAATCCAAAGAAATCGAATTAAAAATCGAGAAAAATTCGAACAAACATATTAATTGAAAATAAAATTGAACTTAATCGAAATTAATAAGGACATAAATAAACAACAAAGGAAACTTGTGGATAAAATAAGAACAAATAAGAATGAAAATTGAAAATCAAAACAAGTAATCAAAATTGAATGAATGAGTTAAAATTGAAGTAACGAGCGAAAATCAAATCTAAATTGAAAATAAAAATAAAAATCAAGAAATATACTGAAATCGAAAATAAACCAAAATAATTAATAAATAAATCAACTAAATAAATCAAACAATGGATCAAAAATCGAATTCAAAATAAAGAAACAAATAATCAAATAAATCAAAATATAATAAAATTTTTAAATTGAAAATCAATAACAAAATCAAAAACCCCAAAATTAAAATCAAACTGAGAACCAAAATAAAAACCAACAAAAAACGAATCAAAATCGAATAAAAGAAAATAAATCAAAATTAAATCAAAACTAAGTTGAATTGATTTAAATACGGAAAGACGAATAATCAAATTAAATTGAAACCACCTAAATAGATTGACAATTAAATTCAGACAAAATTGAATTAAAATTAAGATTAAAATTTGAAACAAACCTCAATTAAATCAAAATAAATTAATTAGATTGAGTTGAATCAAAAGTGAAAGTGAATCAAGGAAACGATTGGAAGATTTGAGAATTTTCTTTTCTTTTTTTTTTTTTTTTTGAAAGGATATAGAATTTCCAATGATTGCACAATGAAAACTTATAAATGTCGAATCTTGGAAGTCAAACTAAAAATTTAACTGAAGAAGAGAAACAAGAGCTATTAGGAGAAGGTTTGCTAGCTAGAACCAATCAAAAAGGGAAATCATAAATCCATTTGCTACAAAAAGGAAGTTACCTCATACTCCAATTAAATTGAATACTGATAAAAATACTGAGTTCACTCAAGACCAGCAGTTCTAGGAACCTTTATCGATTGACCCGTGTACAGAGGGAAACTCATCAAAAGATCTGAATTTTGGAGAAAATTCATTAAATAATTCCAATACTCAAAACCTAATTGATTTACAAGGAAATTTTGCGTTAACTAAAGAAACTCAGAACTCAGAGAATCATTCATCTTCAAACAGCGGAAGCTCCTTCAATCAAAGTTTTGAATCAACAGAAATAGACAATATGGCGAATCCAACGAACCATTCAAAAGTACGTGATGTAGTGGGTATGATCCCTATATTCTCAGGCTCAAAACATGATTGCACCTTTAGGGAATTTTCAGCTACCTGTTTGGATGCCAAAAGCATGATAAACGACAATCAGGAAACGGACTTGACAAATTTAATAAAATCACGTTTAAGAAATGGTGCACTAGACGTCGTTAGGAGCGGCCAGCCCACAGACATAAACGGACTTATAAGAATTCTGAAGGGAATCTATGCCCCACGAGAATGTACCAATATATTGCGAGGAGAATTATCTAGACTATGCCAGAGGCCTAATGAGGATGTAGCCAGCTATTTCAATCGTACTAGAATTTTGGGAAACCAAATAATAGAGGCCCATAAATCTGAAAATGGGGACCAAATCTCAAGCTCAGCAAAAACCAGCATAGAGGGAGACTGCTGCAAGGCTTTTATATTGGGTTTAAAAGATGAAATACATAGTCTGATGACTGAGAGGAATGATCTGAACATAGCAGGCCCCGAAGCCATAAATATAGAAGGAGAGCTGGCAATAAAAAAATCTTTGAGAAATCTTTCTATAAGAGATGTTGAAAATGTTCCCAATGTGGAGATAATGGACATAGAACCGTTAATTGTCCAAATCTTTTTCAGAGAGACTTTAAATCATTAGAGTGTCAGCTATGTAATCGGGAAGGCCATACTGCCAAAGACTGTCGTAGCAATAATAACAATAAATTCAGAATACAATGTCAAATCTGTAATAAGACCGGACATGAGGCCCAAGATTGTAGAAATAATAACCGCCCAAATCAACCTAAATGTCAGATTTGTAATCGTTTAGGCCATGAAGCTAGAAATTGTAGGGAAAGTTCCAATAGGAATAGGGATACCTGCCAGATTTGCAAAAAGATTGGTCATAGAGCAGATGAATGTCGCTATTATTCCCCTATCAGAATCACCCGGCCTATTAAAATATGTCAGTTATGTAAAGAAAACGATCATGAAACTAGAGACTGTGGAGCTAATAGACCTTGCCCGCGGTGTAATCAAGTAGGACATTTAGCCAGGGATTGCAATAATTATAACCTGTGTCAATTATGTAAGAATAACGGACATACAGCCAGAACATGTCCTCAAATTAGGTCTAAAATAGTACAATGTCAATATTGCAATACAAATGGGCATACGGCCGAAAATTGTTATCAATTAAAAAACAGTCAATTGAATGCATTTTGTAGTTTTTGCAAACAAAACAACCATACAGTGGAAGGATGCGTAGCTCGTCGTAATTCTCAAACACAAAGAGGTCAGGGAAACTCCCAGACCCTCCCTGCACGGGAGGGTATCTACAATCAAAATATAGCCCCTCAACGCGTCAATTACACGAATGGGGAAACATCACAAATGATAGATTAAATAAACCATTGAAAATACTAAGCCCAATTTCTAATACTCCTAATGGAGACCCTCTTTTTATTTCCTCAAAATTTCTTTCATTAAATAATGACAATCCGCAAGTTAATAATACTAACGAATCAAAGCCAACAGATTCATGTGATCCAATTCCTACCTTTAATAATGATAGCATGAAAGGAACAAAAACTTTAACTCCAGTAAAATTAGCCTTAGAAACAAATTTTCCGATGATTAAAACTGATATTCTTAAACCTACAATATTTTTGATAGATTCAGGAGCGGGTCCTTGCTTGATTAAAAAACAAATGTTAACCGATGATGTTCAAATTGATGAAAATGAAATTCTTCATTTAGTAGGCATATCACCAGAAATCGTCCCCACTATTGGAAAAGTTATATTACCATGTTTAGAACAGGAAGTGGAATTTCATGTTGTATCAAATGAATTCCCTATCAAACAGGATGGAATAATTGGAATTTCATTCCTTTCAAGATTTCAGGCAAAAATAAACTGGGAAAAGCATTGTTTAGAAGTTCAAGATAGAGTAATATCATTCTTTAATGAAATTAAGAATAATAGTTTAGTATACAGTATTCCCCCTCGAACTAGACAAGTAGTGAAAATATATATAAAACAAACAGGTAAAAAGGAAGGTATAGTTCCTTTGATGACATTTAAGGAAGGAGTATTCATGGGTCAAGCTTTAGTACGGAATCAAAATGATTATTCATACCCACCCGTAGTAAATACCACAGAAGAGATTGCCAATATAGAAATTCCATCCATAGATTTAGAAGAAGTGGAAAAGGTAAATGAAACAATTATAAAACCCTGTGGTCGAATCACAAATCGTAAAAAGCGAAATATATTTAAAATTCAACAAAAATCACTTACAGAGGAAGAAGTGGATAGGTACGAAAAGGTTCACAACTTATTAAAATTGGATCACTTAAATAATGAAGAGAAATCGGAAATAGAAATTTTAATAAAAGATACCATGGATTGTTTTTATATCCCAGGTGACAAACTCTCATGTACTGATTTAATAGAACATAATATCATCACAAAAGATGAATTGCCGATAAAAACCAAACGATACCGTTTTCCCCCATCTTTGAAAAATGAAATAATTAGACAAGTTGATGAAATGTTGGAGAAAAATATACAAGAATCACAATCTCCATATAATACCCCAGTTTGGATAGTACCAAAGAAAGAGGATTCAGAGGGAAATAAACGATGGAGATTAGTGTTAGATTTTCGAGCGTTAAATGAAAAAACCATAGGAAATTCATACCCCCTCCCTAATATAGTAGAAATCCTAGATCAGTTAGGAGGTGCAAAATATTTCAGCACCTTTGATTTGGCCTCAGGGTTTCACCAAATCAAAATGAGCACACGAGATAGGCATAAAACCGCTTTTTCCACACCGCAAGGGCATTATGAATTTTTACGTATGCCTTTTGGATTAAAAAATGCTCCTGCAACATTTCAACATTTGATGAATATTGTTCTTACGGGATTGCAAGGTATGGAATTATTTGTGTATCTTGATGATATAGTTATATATGCCAAAACTTTATCAGAACATAGGAAAAAATATTTAAATATGATTAGTCGCTTACGTAATGCAAATTTGAAATTACAACCCGATAAATGTCATTTTCTGTGTAGGGAAATTTTATATTTGGGACATCAAATTACAGAAGAAGGTTTGAGACCTGATGAAAAGAAAATAGAATCTGTAAAGAATTTTCCTAGACCAAAAAAAGCAAAGAATATTAAACAATTTCTAGGTTTAGCTGGCTATTATCGTCGATTTATTCATAATTTTTCAAAAATTTCAAAACCACTGACCAAACTATTACAAAAGGATATCCCTTTCATATGGAAAGACGACCAAGAAAAAGCATTTCAGACTTTGAAACAAAAATTATGCGAGGAGCCAATACTTCAATACCCAGATTTTAGTAGACCCTTTATCTTAACAACTGATGCAAGCGGTTACGCCATTGCAGGAATTTTAAGTCAGGGGCCAATAGGCAAGGATGAACCCTGTGCGTATATATCAAGACTCCTCAATAATACTGAACAAAAGTATAGCACATATGAAAAAGAAGCACTTGCAATACTTTACAGCGTTTCTCATTTCCGTCCATATCTATATGGTCGTGAATTTACAATTGTAACCGATCACAGACCCTTGGTTTGGATGAGAACCGCCAAAGATCCTACATCACGACTAGCTCGTTGGCGATTGAAATTGGAAGAATACGATTTTAAGATCGTCTATAGGGCCGGAAAAACAAATCTTAATGCAGACGCCTTGTCGCGAAATCCAGTTGAGGAACATCAATATGATGAAGAAGAAAGTTCAGAAACAATCATCACTGATGTGAAAACTTTATACCCAACGGAATCAGCTATAAGGCGATCTACAAGGAATAGAATTCAAACACCTGAAGGGTCACAATATAGAGAAAAAATAAGGAAGCAAAAATTAAAGGAAGACAAAAGAATAAAACCCAAATTGAAAGTACACTTTGGAGATGAGAAAGAGGCTATAAAGAAAGATGAATCTGGAAGTGAGTCAAGTTTATCAGATGATGATGAATTAATTGGTGTTTCCGTAACTGAAATCGAGGAAAATGATAATATTCCCAATATCATCCCAGAAGATGAGAAAGAGGAAGAAATTGATGATATTGAACAATTGCAAGAAAATTTCGAAACCCTCGTATATGACAAAATAATATATGAAACCAGAGATCAATTATTCATGAAAAGGGATAATTACGTTTTCTTCCTTGATGAAAATGGTCAACCCATAGATGATATAACTAAGGAAATATCCAAAATTCACTATATTGACATATTTAATTCTATTAAACCTGGTTTGATTGAAGCAATTAAAAAAGGGAATAGATGGTATATTGGAATATGTATAAAAACAATTGATCGAAACGAAGATAATGAGGAAACATTAGAATATCTCCGCAACAGTATACATGACCTTTACGAATTTATTTTGGATGAGGAAATAGATACAATTCGGTTATCAAAATCCAAATCCTTTATTGGAATAACATGGGATCAAATCATGCATGAATTCTACATAATATTTCGAAAATCAAAAATTAAGATCACAGTTTGCCTAAATATAGTGGAAGAACCAGATTTTGCCATTAGACAAGGTATAATTAAAGAAGCTCACGCATCTCCAATGGGAGGACATAAGGGTATAATTAAAACTTACCATAGGCTTAGAATGAATTATTATTGGGATAATATGAAGTTAGAAATTCAAAATTATGTTAACCAATGTTTACAATGTAAATTAAAAAAATTAGTTGGAACTCAAATTCGACAACCAATGACAATTACTGATACACCGGGAACTTCCTTTGAAAAGGTAGCATTGGATATAGTTGGTCCATTCCCCCCCACCGAAATTAACGGAAATAGATATATTCTAACAATGCAATGCCTATTAACTAAATATTGCATAGGAGTTGCACTGACCGATGCTACAGCTACCACTATAGCAGATGCATTTTTTAAGCGTTTTATTTGTACTTTTGGTACTCCCAAAGTAATTCTAACTGACCAAGGTACAAATTTTCTTTCAAGATTAATGAAAATAGTAGCTAAACGCCTGCAAATCCGTCAAGTACGAACCACTGCTTACCATCCGCAAACAAATGGGTCATTAGAAAGAACCCATATAACTTTAGTAGAATATCTGCGACAGTTTATTTCTAAAGATTCCGAATGGGATGAATGGATTGAATTAGCTATGTTCTCTTATAATACCAGTAAACATGAAAGTACAAAACTAACTCCATATGAGTTAGTATTTGGAAAAAGCGCAATTATCCCATCAGAACACCATTACACCCTTATGAAAGACTGGAAACCTATGATGATTATTTAATAAAACTAGTAACTAGATTAAACGATTTACAAAAGGAAGCACGTCAAAATCTAGAAAGAGCAAAACAAAAATCTAAATACTACTATGACAGAAAAATAAACCCTGTTACTATTGAAGCAGGAGATTATGTGTTTCTGAGAAAGGGTTTAAAAACCAATAAATTGAGCAACGTAAATGAAGGACCTTATGAGGTTATAGAAATTATAAATGATAAGATAGAATACTAAGATTAAAATTGGAAATAAAGAAAAGGTGGTGTCGAATGATAGATTAATTCCTACAAATATCAACATTGATCATATAAATTAGGAATTAAATTATTCATGTAGTTCATAAATTAAATTTATTTATAACAGGTACATTATATATATATTTTATAAGCATATATAAATATATATAATGGAGTCCAAAGTATCTCAAGAACTAGACACCCAGCCCGCTGAAGAGATACTCAGCCAGCCACAAAATGGGAATTTTTATTCCCAAAGACAGCCCCAGGAGAATTCAAAGGAAACCATAGATAAAACCCATCTAGAAGAAGGAAGGGAAATAGAGGGAAATCAAGTCCCAATATTTGATACCCAAACAATCATGGATTCTCAATTCCATGATAGCCAAGAAAAGGAAAAACCAACAATATCCCCACTAGCTTGCCTGTTAGGATACCCATATTATCAAGAAGCCGTAATTTTACAAAATCCTAAAAATACACCCAAAAATTCTGTTGATATGCCAAATTCAAAGTGCCATAAAGTTCCCCCTTTTGAATTTGAATCAAAAAATAAAAAAGTGACCCCCTTTTGCAATAGACTGATTTGGAAAAACTTAGAAATAAAAGGAGTAGATAATCAGGGATTCAATTATTTAACCTGTAAAAATAGGAAAATTCATATTTGGACAGAGCCGCAAAAACAAGCTACTGTTTATGAATTGAACCCTTATGACCTTTGTTATCACTGTGTATATAGAATAAACCCAGAGGAATGGGAGTTCAGAGAATATACTTTGAAAATAGCCATTGCCAGAGCCCACCATATAAATAATAGACAATATCCCAACCCCAAAGAAACCCAATTGTTTTTAAATCAAATAACCATTATGAATGGCCCATCAACCATACCAGGAAGAAGTTATAAAACTCACTATTTCACAAAAACTCCAGAAATCAATATGAGTAATTTTTCAGAAAGATTTGAGCATCCCAAAATTATAAGACAAAAATCTAGAAATCAGAATCCCAGTTTAAAAGAATCCCTACAGGAACTAGAAATCCTTAAAACACAAACCCAAAACACAGGGACAACTAAAAGATTAAATAAAAGATTTCCTCAAGATGAAATAAATGGACGGCTCCGTAGAAAACTTCCATCATTAATGAGCTTAAGACTCAACAAACCCATTCAAATTAAAGTCAATTTCTGTTCCAATTGTGGTTTAGAAATAAATAAGGCAATGCAAAACTACAACTTTTGCCCCAATTGTAGCAAAAATTTTGAGGGAATATTAATGATAAAATTATAGGAATTACCAATTTAAGAACTGTTAACATAATATAATTGTTAATTCACCCCATAAGTAATAGAAATATAAGAAAAATAGTATACATATACATAGATATATATATACATTAAAATTTGCAACATGTAATGCTATTTCTAGGACATAAGAAGACGCTATTGCCATGGAAATCATACAACGCGGATTCATAATGCTAATAATGGTAACCGCTGTGAGCGCATTAATAGGGTACGATTGCGGTACTCCAAATTCGAATATAACTACGATTTCATTAAATGATCTAGGAAATTGCGAAATACCAGAACCTAAAATAAATAAAAGCACGGTGTATGTACAATTATTACAAATGAGTCATTTTGGCTCAGTAAAGATCATGGAATGTAGGATAGAAATCTTCCGGGAAGTCAGGAAATGTGGAATGTTCTCACACATATCAGCAGTCTCAGGCGGAATAGCCGAATATATTCTTGAAACCACGCGTGAGCAGTGTGTACGACTTCATGAATCTGGTAGAATCAATATTGGATTGAGTACAATAGATGGAATACAAAGAAATGCTACAACAACATCCACCATCACACTGGCTGGATCAATTTCATCAAGTGGATCATGCAGCGGTACCTACTACTCCGACCCATACGGATCATGGGAAGATGTTATAGTTCAAGGTAGAGCAAGAATAACTATCAGGACTATGAGGCTCAGATTCACCTAGACGAGAATAAGTTACATTTAAGATCAGGAACCAAATGCACCCTATCTACTGGAACCTGCTTGGACCTGTATGGAGGAAACGCTTATTGGGACATCGCCCCAAGAGATACATGGAAATTTGACAGGTACAATGCCATCTTCGAGGGTTATGCGGATAAGTTAGAAGACCAAAATCAGAAATACACGGAAACTGTTTATACTGTCAATACACAGGAAATAACCTTTGCTTTAGCCACTGAGAATGTCCAATTATTATGTGGTTATCAACTCATAAAAACACAACATCCTAAGCTTTTTATTTTGGAAGGACGAAGAGAAAATTTCTTTAATAAACCAACACCCATGAAGACGCAAGACCTGGACCTGTTTACATATGTGAATACAAAATTCGTATATGTGGAAAAACATATAAGAAACCAATTCAATGCACTTTACAAGGATATTTTAACCCAACGTTGCGGGATGGAACAAGATATATTACGAAATATACAAACTTTGGCATATATCAAGCCTGAAGAATTCGCGTATAATTACAAAAAGGGGCCCGGTTATACAGCAATAGTCACGGGAGAAGTCGTCAGATTGATTAAATGTACACCAGTAGAGGTCAAAATGGTTAAAACCGAAGAATGTTATCAGGAGTTACCTGTTATGAAAGGAGAAGAAAGATTCTATTTGATGCCGAAGACCCATATTTTGAAAACACAAGGATACGAAATTCCGTGCAATACCATTTTACCTCCAATGTACGAAGTTGATGGATTATGGTACAAGATGTTACCTTTCCCTTCAGAAACCAAAGAACCACAAACAATGTCTCCTATAACAAAACCAACATGGAATTATCAAAACCCAGGGAATTTGGCAAGACAAGGGATATATTCAGAACAAGATATGGAAAATCTTCGTGACTATATTATGACCCCGTTTGAACAACCAGCTATAATCAACAAAATAACTTGAGCAATAACCGGAGAATCGGTAAACTTGAATGGTTTAACATTGAATCGCTTATTAAATGAAGATACTCTACAGGAAATTGCAAAATCCACATGGAAAAAAATGTGGGTAGGATTTAACAATTTCGGATTATTTAGTGCTGGTGTAATTGGAGTAATTCTTGTATTTAAAATCATCAAATTTATAATGGACATGATAGTGAATATATTCACCCTACATTCAGCTTATGGGTGGTCAATATATCTGATAGGTGGAATATGGGGAGCAGCCACTAATTTGCTACTTCATATGGCGAAAACTTCTGAAAATAGAACTGATAATAATACAGGAGGAAATTCTATGAATTCAACAAAATATGAAGAAGAAATTCTAATTAATGAAGAAGTATCCCACCATGTGATAAATTTGAAGCAAGAAACCAGAGGGGAAAATGATACTAGAACACAATACCCAATAGAAGAACTCAATAGAATAAAGGGAATTAAACAAATACATGATCAATCACAGGGAAGTCACCCCTACGGTTTGAATTGATACATCAACTGACTTTTGTAAACCTCACTCTGTGTGATAAAATTTTCTTTAAAAATTCCATCAAAGAACGGAGGAGGTGTAATATACTCCGTATATACGATATATTTTTTTTTTCTTCTTTTCTTTCTCCTTTCTTTCTTTTATTTTATAATCTGAAATATTTGAATTGTCTGAAAATATGTAGCGATAAGTTGTCAACCGCCTAAATGTCGCGCCAGGCAATAAAAATTACTCAGGGTAAAACTCCGGGTAATAACGGTACATTGCATGCACGCCGAGGCGCACATTTTCAAGGAAATATATATATATATATATATATATATATATGTTTACTTTCATTTAAATGAAACAAAATATAATTTTTCATAAGTGAGACATAAACAACTGAATACATATAAATGACATAAGTTACACATATACAACAAACAAACATGCATGAATTAATCACAAAGATATATACACAATATGTATAAAGACACGAATTAAAATCTTTAGAATACAAACACATAAGTTATACATATACAACAATCGAACATGCATGAATTAATCACAAAGATATATACACAATATATATAAAGACACAAATTAAAATCTTTAGAATACAAACACATAAGTTATACATATACAACAATCAAACATGCATAAATTAATCACAAAGATATATACACAATATATATATATATAACACAAATTAAAATGTTTAGAATACAAACACATAAGTTATAATATACAACAATCAAACATGCATAAATTAATCACAAAGATATATACACAATATATATATAAAGACACAAATTAAAATCTTTAGAATACAAACACATAAGTTATACATATACAACAATCAAACATGCATAAATTAATCACAAAGATATATACACAATATATATATATATAACACAAATTGAAATCTTTAGAATACAAACACATAAGTTATACATATACAACAAACATGCAAACACAAAACATACATGCACAAACACATAATGCACAAACAAACATACATAAATTAAAAACAAGAATATACATGCAACATGCACACATAAAATTAAATACCAAATTTACACGGATATATAATAAACTCACATATAATATACACGGACAATCACATAATACACAAACAAATACACATGAATAAAAAAACGTACACAAACACAAAATATACAACAAACACATAAGGCAATACATAAAAAAAACAAACACTTCGCGAAAAAATCTCATGTAAGAACATTGGATTAAAATCTGTAATTTTCAAAAAAGAATGAATGTTCATGTGAAAGGGAATCGAAGATAGCGAACTTCGATCGAGAAAACCCTTCCAGTATAGGAATAGACCAATGAGCCACGATTCAACCCCCCACAACAACCCCTCCATGGAACGATCTAGAATCAATACCTATGATCGAGACCCATGCGTAGGGCATCAACCCCTTCCTGATCAAAAAGACCAATGGAAAAATAGGATCATGGATCACCCACGATCAACGATGAAAACCAATTAGAAAATTCAATTCACTTCAACCAATCAGAAAAATTAAAAAGTGACCAATGAAAAAATTCAAATCAGGAAAACTCATCCTGATTTTCTGATTGGTTAGAAGGTTCTATAAAAAGGGGTGCACGGCCGATTTTTACTCACTTCTTCAAGTCTCTAGCTTCATAGCTGAAATAACTTCTACAGTTACAACTAGACTTTATAGTCAAATTCAACTAATTGGCCCACGCTAGGAAGCGTGAGCAACACCTCACATCAATTGGAAGCCGCAGACGTTCGACCGATCCTCAGCCAACGCTGAAAATTTTCATCTTTTTTTGACTTTATAGTCAAAATCAACTAATTGGCCCACGCTAGGAAGCATGAGCAACACCTCACATCAATTGGAAGCAGCAGACGCTCGACCGATCCTCAGCCAACGCTGAGAATTTTCATCTTTTTTTGACTTTATAGTCAAAATCAACTAATTGGCCCACGCTAGGAAGCGTGAGCAACACCTCACATCAATTGGAAGCTCGACCGATCCTCAGCCAACGCTGAGAATTTTCATTTTTTTTTTCTGACTTTATAGTCAAAATCAACTAATCGGCCCACGCTAGGAAGCATGAGCAACACCTCACATCAATTGGAAGCAGCAGACGCTCGACCGATCCTCAGCCAACGCTGAGAATTTTCATCTTTTTTTGACTTCATAGTCAAAATCAACTAATTGGCCCACGCTAGGAAGCGTGAGCAACACCTCACATCAATTGGAAGCTCGACCGATCCTCAGCCAACGCTGAGAATTTCCATTTTTTTTTTCTTGACTTTATAGTCAAAATCAACTGATTGGCCCACGCTAGGAAGCGTGAGCAACATCTCACATCAATTGGAAGCCGAGGACGCTCAGCCGATTCTTGACTGACGCTGAAAATTTTCCTAATTTGACGAAAGGAGCCACGTCAAGACGCACAATCAGCGCTAGGTTTTAACAAGATCAACACCGCAGGATTGCAGCTGAAACGTGAGCATAGCCTATGATTTCCGTATTCATATACGGTCCCTCTCCAAATAATTGATATTTCTTTATAGAAATCAATAATTTGGCCCTCTGAAAATTCTTCATAGAATTTTCAGAGGCTAGGAACCCTACACCCTAATTCAGTAATCAATCGACACCACCTAAACACAATTTTAAAAACCTTTTCACCGTTTAAAAAGTACCCCCTTCGAAAATCAATTACTAAGGCTTCCTTTTTCCATTCGGAATAATCATGGTTCATTTGTTTTCACAATATAGATGGAAGAGATAACTCGCTTAAATGAATTAATAGCTGGCGCAGAAAACAGACTTGCTAACAGGCGTAAGGTCTATAATCAACCTCAGAAAGGAAAAATAATTAAGGCGAAGTTTAATAAAAACCACATCCGGGATAAAAAAAACATACTTTTATGGACAAACCAAATTAGAATTCTTGAATGGAAAATTAAAAATGAAAATAAATTAAGTAGATGTACGAATTGTAAGATCTTTAGTATAAAATATTATGATTGTAGTATATGTTCTAAATATGAAAAAATCTACTTAAATTTTACTGATCAGCAATTATTAGAAAAAGGGTTCGCTCCTGAGGAAATTGTAGAGCTTCAAATCAGAAATAACCAGCCCATCACAATTGATACTAAAATAAATTATGATTTTACCTAATCACAAGTGTAATTACTGACTACACCTTAAACCAATAGAGTAAGAAACCTCAATCCTACCCCTTCCTTTTGTAAACCAATAAATAGGGGAATTAGTTATAAAATATGCCGTCCTGGATGGGAATCGCCTAGGACGTGACACATCCAAAAGATATCTTGAATTTTAAAACACTCGATGGAATAGTTTTCTTTGGAAAAATTTCTGACAATCACCTCTCTTTTTCCTTTTCCCCACTAGTGGTGCCCTTTAGATTTGAAAATTCTCAGATCAACAAATTTTTTTTAATCAAAAATCGAAATTCCAGAAAATTTGAAATATTCCCTGACTTCTCCCGGTTTCCAGGTTTCCCTGGTCCACTGGACACTCTGTCCCTGGGAGTCCGAAAATCCCCTCCCCCCACTTTCCTCGAAAATGACTGAATAAAAGCAAGAATAATTAGTTGATGCATCTTCTTTAGTTCATGGAGAAGATGCATCAACTAAAAGTATGGGGAGAGAGATGTTGGGCCTCCAAAGACTTCGGAATGGTCCTAATAGTCAATTATCTCACAAATAATTTTTCGTATATGTCTTTTAACAACATCCCAAGTAGCACAACATGTTAGAAATCCTAAGAAGGTTCTTTGAAGTTCCGAGTATATTCTATGAACATTCATAGAATCTTCGCATGGGACTGTTGCGAATAAGTATATTCTATCCCGGGAAGAAAAATTCCATATATGGACCCATATATGTTCATATATGGTCATATATGAAAGTGGGGAATCTATCAGCATTGATCTCACTTCTCTCTCCTTTGGTTTTTCATCACATTGCATGTAAAATTGTGACATTTTTTTGTCCATATATGGATGTATATGATAATGTATGATTGAATATGATCACATATGGCCATATACAGTCTCATTCATACATGATCATATACGGCCAAAATCCATATATGCTCATATATGATCTCATATATGTTTATATATGTTCAAATGTATTTCATATATGTTCATATATGATTCATATACGCTCATATACGACCATATAAGAATTATTTTTTCCCGGGTATGCATATTCTTAGAATGTATTTTTCGACTTTATCCAAAACAGTCTCACCTGCATATTCTATGCATGATCTCAGAATTAACGCAGAATGTTTGAGATGTTCTTGTGTTACTTGGGATATACTGTATGAAATTCAAGAAAAATTGATCATGAATGGGAATATGAGTTCTGTTGAAATCAATGGAATTCCTCACATCGGATGATATACACCTTCATTAAGACTGGACCTTAGTGGAAATGAATCATATATGTCCCATATGTTATTTCGATAAAAAACATATGCGACCCATGTATGGAGTTTTCCAGTATCCACTACCCAGCAAACACGAATGCAGGCCATTCGAAGGACCATTGAAGGCCCTTCGCCGGCATCGCAGGACCATCAGCGGCCCATTGAAACGCCAGTAATCATTGTTTGTAGGGTATATATGGGTCATGTACAGATCTTATATGGATCATTATATGATTTTCGCAAAATTTATATATGGTCGATATATGGCTAATTAAGCAATCAAATACTTCGATACACGGGAAAAAATGAATTCACTGTAATAGGAAGGAATATATGGCTGATGGAATATAGCCAGACTCACAGTACATTCATTTACGACTTCAAAGAAAAATAATTATAACACATTAACCGTTTAAGTATCATCCACGACAAATTTAAAAAACGTATTTATCACTGTTTGCAATGCAGTTTATCAATCACGACCATACAGCATAACTTTGAGTGGCTCCTATTATCATTTGACTCACACAGCTTCCTTGTTTAGGAACTAGACCTGGACGAGGATAGCTAATGTTTCAAATGTCTCTTTGGTTTCTACCACTTTGCGCCAGTGATACACGAAGATTGTATCGTGAAGCCTTCAAAGACATTACAATCGGAAATTTATCTTCATATTACTTGATCGAACTAATTATTAAACTTTGAATATATTCAATAAATTTCGAGATATTCGTGAATTGAAGTTCCTTCGAGGTTAAGTATTTCTTTGGTCGTTATGTGAGAACTAGGGGTGTGCGATTCCGATTCGATTTTTCAAAATAATCGATTTTATTGCAAACTAAAATCGATTTTTGAATCGATTCTTTTATAAGCGATTTTTTCATAAATCGATTCTTTCTTATCCGATTCTCAAAAAAATTGTACTCAATTTTCCGAATGTGAAATAAATGTAACAAAAACTTCTGTCAGAATTTTGAATTTCGTGAAGTACGATGTATTACATAACGTCATATGATCACCATTGGTAAATTCGTAGTCATTTTCAAATAATGCTAGAAGCTGACCAATTATGATTGTTTCGTATCGCGCTGTTCCGCTCCATGAGAGAGCAGCTCAAAGGCCTAAGCATACGAATGCATAAACGTGCAGCATAAGGCTATAAGGTCTCATGTAGCCAATCTTATTCTGGAGGAACTGAAGAAACATCAAAAAATGATGTGTGGTCATATCATAAAAACCTAATGAAAAAACAGAGTATTGCCAATCCTGACATCGACGATATGCCAACAGATTTAAAACATTATCTCACGCAACCTTTGATTGATCTAAAAGATGATCCTTTGAATTTTTGAGAAATGCATCATTCTACGTACCCATCACTGAGTGAGATTGCAAAATGTTATTTCTCAGTCCCAGCAACTTCGGTTCCTTCTGAAAGATTATTTTCGAAAACAGGAAACATTGTGACGCAGAGCAGAAGTTGCTTGTCTCCTAAACATGTGCGACAACTATTGTTTTTGAATTCTCTTTCCAAAGAACAGTGGCAGTTATGAATTATTCGTCTTTGTTTGAAATATCAACCCCAAGGAAACCCCAAGAGCAAGGAAAATTCTGATTTCATCCGTGTTATTGATATACGGAATTTTATTTTCTGTAGATATTTAGTGATAATAAGATACACAATTATATGATTTTTGATTCAATTGTTCGAATTAAAAAATGTTCCTAATAGACTTATTAAGCTTCTGAAGAATATTTGATAATGTATTCATATCACTTTAGTTGCTGAATGTATCTGGGTTATACCCAGTGAAAAATGAATACATCCTTATTACATTCATTTGAAGCGAATATTTTCATTTCCTTTGATTCTCACCGTGTCTGTCTGTCTGTCTGTCTGTCCGTCTGTCCGTCCGTCCGTCCATCCGCGCGCGCGCGCGCGTGTGTGTGTGTGTGTGTGTGTGGCTGTAGCCCCCCCTAAGTTTCGTACGCGCATATCTCCCGTTCTGCTTATCCGATCGTTCCGAAATTTTCATCACAGTTGTGGACTAGGGTGATAGTGGTCCCATATAAGTTTCAACCTGATTCATTCAGAAGAATTGGGTGGATGAGAAGAACTCTGACAAAAAATGAACATTTTGCGTACGCACATATCTCCGCTCTCTATCATCCGATTCTGATGAACCTTGAACCACGCTCTAGTCATAACCTGATAGTGGTCCCATATAAGTTTCATCCCAATCGGTTGAAAATTGTAGAAAATTTTTTTTTGCGATCCGCGTTTTTTAGCCATATTTTGGAAGCTTGCCTTCTCTATGTCCCTATCATCCGAATGCTATGGAATTTCGAACATGTTCAATTCACGAGGTGTTAGTTATACGTTGAAAATTTCGAGCAAATCGGACGTAGAGGACGAAAACGGTAAGCACTAAGCTCCGAAACAAAATTTGAAAACCTCGTAAATGCCGTTATCATGCGGATATTTTCCGTTCTTATCAGTGTTCCCAACCGTCACACAATTATAGTACGTGTCACATAATTTCCATCTTTTGTACTATGTACTATAAAGCACCGTTATGTGACGCGAATGTACCATAATGTCTGCCTTCGATTTATTTGTGTGAAAAATTTGTCCTTCTTTTAGGGCTGTTATCCAAATGATCGCACACTATACTTATTGGTCAATCTCCATGGAATTCAAGATCGTGATTGCACGTATGATTGTTGAATTTGGAAAAATTAACTAGTAAATGCGGCGTTGGCGTTTTCTGAGATCGTACATGATGTTGATTGGTCACTTTTTACAGAGCAACCAATCATATTCAAAATTCTATAAAAACTGATCAATTAAGATATTATTGGATTCTAAGCGCTGCGAACGCTGAATCAAAGCCGTGTAAAATGATTTTGTTGGCAATCCTGCACTAATTTGAGTGGTGTATATTGATGAATTCGCATCATTGAGCTCTATATACATACTGGAGTGAGTGCAGCCATACAAATTTTCGATGATAACAGAGAAACGGAACAGTAGGGCTACGGTAGGGAGTCTTTTGACCGAAAAAGTTTTTGGCCGAATCGACATGATTTGACAATCGCTAGTCATTTCCTAGTGTTCTCTGGAAGCGACTAGTGATTGTCAAATCATGTCGATTCGGCCAAAAACTTTTTCGGCCAAAAGACCCCCTACCTAGGGCTACCTATGCTTTTCAACCAATCACAGGTTGTAGAAAAGGATAGGTGGCCCCACCGTTTCGTTTCTCTGTTGTCAACGAAAATTTGTATAGCTGTACTTACTCCAGTGTGTATGTAAAGTTCAATGCTTCGCATCTTTTCCTCCATAAGAATGCATACAAAGTGGGATTTCTCAATTCAAATTCCAACCGTTGAAAGAAGATAACAGCCTGTCAGTAAACACTCGGAGAGGTTAATGTTTTCCTTTGAATACTTCACGAAATTCAATCATTATTAATTAAAACGTGATATCCTAATGGTTTACCCTCAAAATTATATATGTGATATATACGTGAATATTCATTGAAATGGATTCAGATAATGAAAATCAATCTCCAAACACTCCACCAGATACACCACCTAAAAAGAAAATCAAAGCTGAGGTTAGGCGTAAACAAAAGTTCAAATCTGAGTTACTAAGAGAGAGTGATTTTAGTGAATGGCTTCGCCGTGATCCATCTGACGTATACAAAGCTCAATGCATTCTATGTAAGGAATCAATTACTGCTGAAATATGTGTCATTCGATCGCATGCACAAGGGAAAACTCATCTACGTGACATTGGCAGCACAGCAAAACAAAAACCCATTACCAATTTTACTCAAAACAAATCACGTGATGAAAATGAAACGCTCAACTGTGTCAACAGAGCGGAAATAAAACTATGTGGCTCACTTGCTGAACATAATCTTTCATTTAGATTTATGGATCATTTAGTTCCCTTATTGAAAAACTGTTTCCCAGATTCGAGAATTGCTCAAGAATTGCAAATGAAAAGTACGAAGGCCTCCGCAATTATAAAAAACGTTAATGGAGCGACAGAAAAAGAAATTCTCACTAGCAAATTAAAGTCTAATAAATTCAGTATACTGATTGATGAATCTACTGATATATCTGCGATCAAAACTTTGTGTATTGTTATCCGGTAATAGATATAGTTGATAGCATTGTTACCTCTATTATTATTTTGAAGAATGTGTATGATAATTTATACAACTTGCAGGAGTCATGATTCTGAGGAGGAGAGAATAGTGAGTCGTTTTTGGGATTTGTGTCAAATATTCAACGACGAAAACCAAATAGATACCGCAACCGCAGAACACCTCTCCAATTGTGTCGGAAAATCTTTTCATGAAAATGGAGTACCGTTTCCAAACGTCATCGGTTTTGCTTCAGACGGTTGTAACACAATGATGGGCAGCAATAATTCAGTCGCAACGAGATTCAGACTTTCATGCCCTGGCATATGTATTTTCAAATGCATTTGCCATTCCTTGCATTTGTGTGCCAGTACAGCTTGTAAGGAACTGCTTCGGCAGTGTGAAGATTTGGCTCGCGGAGTTTTCACTTTTTTTAATGCAAGTGCGAAAAGGCAATTTCAATTCAAACAATTCCAAGAATTCTTTGATGTACAAATCCACAAGATTCTTCATCCTTCTCAAACCCGATGGCTTTTCTTGGCGGCAGTTGTCGATAGATTATTAGAACAGTGGGAACCATTGAAAAATTATTTTACACTATAAGTAATTGATCTAAAATTACGTTCAGCTGAACAAATCTTGACATATCTCCAAAATCCTATCGTGAAATTATATTATTTGTTTTCAGGATGGGTTTTACCTAAATTCACAAGATTGAATCAAATATTTCAATCTGAGAAACCACTGATAAGATCAATGTATGATATGATTAAAACAACTCACATAGAGCTCTTAGAAAGTTACATGCAGCAACATTATATAAGAACTACGCCATTATCAAACATTGATCCAAAAGATGAAGAGAAATTTTTGCCTCACACTCAAATCTATGTTGGGGTGCATGCCATGAATTTTCTAAATTCTCCTGAATGCGGTAATAATGTTAGATCAAAAGAGGACTTTTTCAATGGCTGTGTTCAATTTTTAAGCGTTGGATATGTTGAAATCAAATCTCGATTTGACTTTGAGGACCTTTTAGTCCGAAGATCATGTGTGTTGCAACCTTCATAAGCTATGCTTCGAAGCATAAGAATAGAAACCCCATCACTTATGCCTTCAATGCAGTCATTACCGCGTCTTGTAACACCAGATGATCATCAGAGTATTGATGACGAATGGAGATTATTACCGAATTTTGAACTTCCTCCTGATATGAGTGTGGAAGACGATTGTGATATCTTCCGGCATAAACTATTACACAGTGATCCTGGTGATCAAAATTTCATGGAATTCAAAAACTTATCTCAGTTTGCCTTGAACGTATTATCTCTTCCGCATTCTAATGCAGACTGCGAGCGTATTCTTAGTAGAGTCAATTCAATCAAAACTAAAAGTCGAAATAAGTTGGTAACGGCAACTGTTAACGGATTACTTTCATCTAGTCAACGAGTTGGATTGGATTGTATGAGTTATGAGCCAACTAAAACCGAGTTTAGTCGAATGAACAAATCCATGCTTTATCCTCGTAAACGTGACGAAACAGCCACGACTTCTCAGTCCACTGCATGTGATAGCGATGAGAATAATGTAATCATGCCAG
Organism: Gonatopus flavifemur; assembly: GCA_018340375.1. NCBI lineage: Eukaryota > Metazoa > Arthropoda > Insecta > Hymenoptera > Dryinidae > Gonatopus > Gonatopus flavifemur. The sequence goes on from JAFFJZ010000009.1 coordinate 19,613,173, forward strand.
ATGATTCTCAAAAGATAGTGATAAAAACATATCGTCACTGAGACCTGCCCACTAATTTTGTTGGCTCTTCCTAATGAAGAACAAACGATTGATATCAATTGAGAAGGTCAAAAACCACGTGGAGTTTGATAGGAACAGATGGACTCTGAATCGTTTTATTTGTGGCTGTTGGTTATTCGAATCGGTTTTCATCATTTTCTTTCACCAGGAAGTTCCCCATGCATCTAAAGTGCAAGTTACATTGTTAAGCTTTCGCGTCGTTGGGAAATTTTATTATATTATAAGGTGTATGTAAATGAAAGTTTATTGTGTTTGATTTTCTGTAGTAATTGTAATAATTGTAATAATTCCTTGCAGTATTATATTCATAATTAGTGATTGAATACAATTTAATAAAATTTCATAAATGTACTATAATTTTTGGACTTGTACTATAATTTTACGCTCCTGAGCACATAATTCTTTGCCAAAAGGTTGAGAACACTGGTTCCTATCATCCGATCGTTATGAAATTTTCAGCACAATTCTATGCAGTGCCGATAGTGGTCCCATATAAGTTTCAACCCAATCGGTTGAAAACTGGGGAAAATATTTCTCTTGTTACCTGCATTATTCCATCCTTTTTCATGTACGAGGAAGCCATGTGCCAATTGGCAGAGTTTTTCCTCCTGATTTTCATGAATCTCTTACAATAATAAAGTGAAAAGTTGTCAGATACACAAGTTTGCAGTAATTCGAATTTAAGCGTATACCGATGAACAATTTTGGATCACTCTTTTGGGACACTCTCAAAGATATCTCCAAGAGGTCTATAGGATTCTTGATGCAACACATTTTGATATCATAAAGGTATTCAATTGAAATTTCCTCGAAGAACATTGAAGGATATCTCAAGAACCGCTTAGGTTAATTAAAGGTAATTAAAGATATCTAAAAGACATTTTCAAGTATTAAATATTTTATACAACTTTTTAAACCATCTTTCAGAGGGTTCCGAAAAAATATTTCACGCATTTTCATTTGGCATCTAGAATGCGAATTTCCTTCTGCGTCCCTTGTTCTTTCAAATTCGCATGAAACCATTAACGTGATACATTTTACGACAAAATAAATATAAGTACCACGCCTATTTCTTTGGTGGAAATTTAATATTTTCATCGAGTGATTATGTGGCACCTTGAATATTTTGTTTTATATAATGTAACATAACATCCCGTACGGAAATATTTCGCTGGAATAACGATGAATAATCTTCGAAAAACTCGGACTTTTCTCTGGAAAACTCTGAGGATTTCTGAAATTTTTATGAAAAATCTAATATGCGTGGAACATTCTATATAGACTTTCTCCAGAGTTTGCCAGAGTATTTGAGTTTCTTTCAGACAAATAGCAACGAAATTGCACTCTGAAAGAATTATGACAAAACTCTGAGAAATTTCTGACTGTTGAAAATTTGCAAAATTATATGAATGCATCCATATTCTATATTCGAATATCATATGTGGAAAAGTGTTTGAGAATGAAAAAAAATTTCCTTTAATCATCAGGAAAATGTTGAAAATTTCTCGGAGTTTTGTCAGAATGTTTTCAGAGTGCAATTTTGTTCCTACTTATCTGGAAAAAACTCAAAAACTCTGAGGAAAGTTTATACAGAATGTTCCAAAAATATTAGTTTCCCCATCAAAATTTCAGAAATCCTCAGAGTTTTTCAGAGGAAATGCGGAGTTTCTCAAAGATTATCCATGGTTATTTTAGTGAAATATTTTCGTACGGGATCCTTCTGAAGAGAACAATGAACCACACCATAGTCCCTCCAAAGATCAATAGGATATGATGAAATCAAGATCATTCTTGTCAGAGCGTGCAGTTGAGGTACGATAGGATTGAATTATGGACCCACTCCGCACAGCAGTTTCGAAGTTGAAAATTTTTTCACCTCATTTATATTGCAATGTTTCATATAATTCTGAAGCTTTTCTTTTTAGGGTTTCGAGTTTAAACGACTAATTATCACGTAGGTTTATGACAAACTCATCACATAGATATATCTAATAAATTATTCAAAATGAAACATTGCGTTTAACATTTTTTTCATATCTGTAATCGCTAGGGGTAAGTACCTTATACATTCAGATTGGTCAAGTTGCCCGTACCATCACATCCAACAGTTAAAAGTGAGAAATTAAAATCATCAACGAAATGTTGCAAGCAATTGAAAAATAAATGAAGACTGATTTTTCTGACAGCCTGAGTAATAACGTAGAACAATGAGTATGGTTTTTCCCCCAAAATTGATGGAAATTTCTCTGAAACTTGCATCGAAATTGTAGATTGGTTGATCGTGATGAAAATGAAAACAAAAAAAAACATTATATATCAATTTTGGCAAAAAAACTATAACAATGGTTGTAGCTTATCATTTAAGGTTCTCGAACAAATCAATTTCAATTCATTTTTACTTCCATGTTCCTCATATATGAGGAAACGGAAGTATTGTAATAGGGTCAAAAATTGATGATGCACAAGAGGGTATTCCGCTTTTGCCGAAAGTCTTAGAACGTCGAAAAAACGCTATCCCCAAAAATGTCTGTGTGTGCGTATGTGCGTGCGTGCGTGCGTGTGTGCGTGTGTGCGTGTGTGCGTGTACAATTTCCTTTGGCGCACGGTAACTCTCCTCAGAATGCACCGATCGGGATAATTTTCTTTCCAATACGTTCGTCTTTGAGAGCACTCGGGGCCTGTTGATTTTGATGTCGATCGGATAACGCGTTTCAAGAATATAGCGGAATATTGTTTGAAAAATCTAGGTTTCGCGACCACGCACATCCCCGCTCCCTGTTATCCGATAACTATAAAACTCATACCACGCTCTAGTGGTATGATTCAATAGTGGCCTCATACGAGTTTCATCCAAATCGGTTGAAAACTGTGAACATTTTTTTTTTTAGATTCGCATAATTTGGCATTATCTGTAAAGCATGCCTTCTTTATGTTCCCATCATCCGAATGCCATGAAACTTTGAGCATAGTCAATTCACGGGGTGTTAGTCGTACGGTTTGAATTTCCAGCGAATCCGAAGTGCGGGAAGAAAATGGTAAGCACTAAGCTTCAAAACAAATTTTGAAAATCTTGTAATTACCGATATCATGGGGGTATATTTCGTTCATATCATCCAATTGTTATGAAATTTTGACCACCGTCTAATGAAGTGTCGGAAGTGGCCCCATAAGAGTGTGAACCAGATTTTGACAGAAGAACGGAAATTTCTTAAAAATCCGTGATTTAGCGATCGTACATATCTTCGCTCCCCGTTATTGGATTACAATGAAATTTCCACCGCGTTTACAATCTGGTAGTGACCTCATATGAGTTTCATCTCAATCGGTTCAGAAATGTGGAAACATCGTCTTCAAAAATTTGCATGGTTTTGTGTTTCGAACACAAATGAGGAAGCCTTGTGCCAATTGACAGTTATTTTCATTTTTCACTCTTTATAATTACTTTTTCTCCATTCATTGCATGTTGATGGTATTTGGTTAATTCATGTGTTGAAAATTTCGAATTGAAATATTTTGTGTTTGAATCATTAATATGAATCGACTTACGGCCTGTCACGTCAACATTTATCTAAAATGTTTTCCGCAATGCGGAATTGTTATATAATAAATTATTATTTCATTTCACGATGAATTATTGCATTGCGTAACATATTAGAAGAATGTTGATGTGAAAGATTTGAATTTTCGCGTATTGATTCGTAAATAATTTTAATGAACGATTTCAGTTCCACACCAGAGATGAGTTGAATAGATTGTTAACGAGATATGAAAACCATGGTCTAGGACCTGATCGGCAGTATCACGTTTTCCGTTCACTTTCCATGCTGGTTGGCTTAGAAGAGAAATTCAATTAATTACAAATCTGTGAAGTTTCATCAAAATCAGTGTCCCACGTTTGGAACTCGACCCTTGTGAGTGCGACCACGTGTTGTCGACAAGCTCGTTAAGCTAGGTTGTCAATTTAGTCACGTGATAACGTTATTGTACTGACCGCGTTGTGGATCATGCGTTGTGAAAATATAGCGGGATATTGTTTGAAACATTGTGATTTTTTATTTGATTCTAATGAAATTTATACAATGTTATTATAGTTATGATCTGGTAATTTTCTCACATGAGTTTCATCCCAATTGGTGGAAAACGATGAAAACTTTCGCCAAGCGCGTTGTTAAACAATATTTTGGAGGTATATTTTCCCTGTGCTCGTATCATCCTGGTTCCATGTAACGCGGGCCTGTACTAACTGCGGACGTTCTTGTCGGTAGGGATGGTCGAGTACTTCACGTCCTGTAATCAACGTGGTGCTGTTATATATAAATTACAGTTGGAATACTTCAGTGAACATTGTAAATCATATAATTCACTGTGATGAACGTTTTCTACGTGTTTCTTTCACACGTAAATTACTGTCTACAGTACAGATATCAGTGGTCGGAACCGTTTCATGACACGTAAATTCTCATCCCTGCTAGTTGGTGCGTGAATGATTAGAAATGGTGTTGTACACGGACAGATAGTACATCTACAATATTAATACGAATAAAATAAGAACAAATTGGAAAATTACGATGTAGTATGAAAAAGAGCAATGAGATGCATACGCATACAGTGAGAATTTGTAATTTTCCAATCAACAGACAAATTCACGAAAAATATGATAATAGTGATGCTCGCAATGTTATCCTGAAGACGACTGTTATCTTTGTTTTGTGAATATTTCGATAGTTTATCGATACGTGATAAGTATCGATGAGCTCGCGTGGGTATATAAGGCGTGACCTCATCGCATAGATTCATTCCACGTCTTCGCGAGATTCAGTGCGGATCATCAAGCGAACGTGAGTTTCAAGTGATGTGTAATCCTTTGTGATTGAAATAAATATTTTTCTTATTGTGAAATCTATTTGGAGTTTCAACAATTATTATTTGTGAATTGATTCCTCATATTCGTTAACATAAATTTGGTATTATTCCATTCGATTCTTATAAGTTCCTGTGAGGAAATTCATCAATAGGTTTGTTTGTTTTCTCCATGAAACAAACTGGCGACCGGTGTGAATCATCGAAGTTGACAACGCTCTTGATTGTGGCATCTTCGGATCGAAGTGTTTTTCGAATTCAAAATTATTTGTATTTACGAGCCTGCAAGTACCACGCAAAATTATTCATACATAATTTTGTATTGCACGGTACCGCTACAGAATTGGCGACCGTGACAGGACGGCGCGATTGATAAGATTTTCCAGCGTCGAAATAGAATTGTGAAAATTATTCATACGAGGTGTGTTCAAAAAGTAAGGTGACCTTTCAAATTTCGCGGGCAACGTACTTTCGATTATCGATTTTTTTGTTTTGTTATGTTAGCACACTCTTCCCGAACATCTGTACGAAGTTTCAAGTGTATAGCATTTTTTGTTTGGTTGTGAGAGGCGTAAAGGTTATAAGTGTTTTGCGTGCTCGGCGATTTCTTGCTATCGAAAAATATGGATCAAAGGATTTGCATCAAATTTTGTGTAAAAAATGAAATAAAGTGCTCCGAAACACTTAAAATGTTGACAGTAGCATACGGTGAAACTGTTCTGAGTAAAAAAAATGTTTACAAGTGGTACAAACTCTTCCAAGATGGCCGGGAAGATGCCAATGACGAGCCTCGCTCTGGACGCCCAAGCACGTTAACAACTGATGAAAACGTTCAAGCAGTGAAGAAAATTGTTTTGGAAAATCGTCGAATCACTATCAGAGAAGTTGCTGAGGATGTTGGTTTATCGCTTGGCTCGTGCCATGAAATTTTTTCTAACGTTTTGGGCATGAGACGTGTGTCAGCGAAGTTTGTTCCGAAATTGCTAAATTTTGACCAAAAGAACCGTCGGATGAGCATCGCTCAAGAACTGTTGAATGACGTCAACGACGACCCAGATTTACTCAAAAGGGTCATAACTGGTGACGAATCATGGGTATATGGTTATGATGTCGAAATCAAAGTCCAATCGTCCCAATGGAAGACCCCAGATGAGCCAAGACCGAAAAAAGCACGCCAAGTTCGATCAAATGTCAAAGTTTTGCTCACTGTTTTCTTCGATTACCATGGCGTGGTGTATCAGGAGTTCTTACCATATGGTCGTACGGTCAATAAACAGTATTATCTCGAAGTTATGCGCCGTTTGCGAGAAGCAATACGAAGAAAACGTCCAGAATTGTGGAAAAATAATTCATGGCTTTTGCATCACGATAATGCCCCTGCTCACTCATCTTTGCTTGTGAGGGAATTTTTGGCCAAAAACAACACCACAATCATGCCTCAGCCACCATATTCACCGGATTTGGCCCCATGTGACTTTTTCTTGTTCCCAAAACTAAAGAGACCTATGAAAGGACGGAGATTTGCAACGATTGAAAAGATAAAGACTGCATCGCTGGAAGAGCTCAAGGCTATACCGAAAAGTGCTTATGAGAAGTGCTTTGAGGATTGGAAAAACCGTTGGCATAAGTGTATTGTATCTGAGGGGGATTACTTTGAAGGGCACAACATAAATACTGATAAATAAATAAATATTTTTTCCTCAAAATACAAAGTCACCTTACTTTTTGAACACACCTCGTACATAGTCGCGCGAAGGCTATAATTGTGAGGAAGTTAGTTAAAGTGATTCATAGAAAAAGATAACTAATCATGGTTATACACAGCCCCGCGATTCGAGGATGGGGTAGATCAAACAATCAAGAAATGAATCAAAGTATCGAAAATGACACGAACCAGCAGAATTCTTCAGGAACAAGAAATGAAGCAAATATTCGTGAACCAAATCACAATCAATTGGAGAATATTGATCAGGAGATTGAAGATGAACAACCTCCAAGCAGAAATCTGCGAACGGGAATGAGAGGACGTCCAGCAAGGAACAATAACAACAGAGTGGATAATAGACTCAATAATGAAATATTACAATTAGAAAACCGGATTGCAAATATGATGGAAAGTTCCCAGTTAAATATGAGGGAACAATTCCACACAATAAGCAATCAGGTACAGACAGTGCAAAATCGTATGGATGAATTTGAAAGAACCACAACCGCAGACAGGAGCAATGCAGAACCTCAACAAGGATATCGTAGAAATCAAGGTCATGTATGTGCAGAATCGGAAGAGACAAGTATATCCAACAGATTCAAAGATTTATGAGAAAACGGAATAATAAGTATGTTGAAAGAAATAACATATTCGAGAAAGAAAGATCAGTGAAATCCTGTCCGTTTTTTGAACAAATTTGAAGAGGTGTTGGAATACGAAAATCTTTCGGACTTCGAAATGTAATTCCTATTCGCTAGATGTTTGAAGGACCAGGCGAAGAATTGGTATGAATTGAACGATATTCAAAATTATACACAAGCGAAAGGAGCATTTTTGAAGTTCTTCTGGGGCGAAGAGGCACAAGCCCGATTTCGCGAAGAATTATTGACAGGGAAGTACAAGAAAGACAATGGGGAAACAATGACGGAATATTTCCTTTGACTAGCTCGCAAGGCCCAGAATTTGGAACCTCCTATGGGCACACACGAGATCATTAGATCCATAAAAAGACATTTCACTATCGATATTGCAAAAGAATTACGTCCTGGAATTACTCGTTCATTAGATGACGCTGCGGCAATACTGGAAGAAATACAGGATCAGCAAGAATTTTTCGAACGTCAAAATGCCAACGAGAAACGTACAGCGGGATCTTTCTATGAGAAAGACAGATTCCCGGGACAGAAGCAAAATAAGCAAAAAGAAGAAAATATTCAAACGGCATCCCATAAACCATCGTATCCAAAAAATAATTCGGGTTATAAAAATGAAGTGCAGAAAATTGAAGATAATAGAAACGAACAAAAAGTGTTACCCGCTCTAAAGGATGGAGTTAGGACCAGTGTTGCCAACTTAGCGATTTTGTCGCTAGATCTAGCGACTTTTTCACAGTGACAGCGATCCAAAATTTCCCATTCAGCAACTAGCGACAAATCTAGCAACTTTTTATAAAATCAATAAATGTGTGAATTTATTATGGATAAATGTAGAAATGAGAGTTCTCATAAAATTGTTTCCAAACTGTGACCAGGGGAAATGAACTTAATTGAAAACTTTTCAGATTGATTTCAGCGCCGCCGTACGTAAAAACATTTGAATTAACTTTACATGGGTATAATAATACCAATTCAAGAATCTTTATGATGGTTAACCATAATTAACCCGAAGAGCAATAGTCCCGAAGTACAGTAGACCCGAAGTCAGTAAACCCGAACGGCAGTAATCCCGAAAAATAATAGTTTGTTACTAGCCGCATGCAAATGAAATACAATATGACTAAATTTTGTTCGGGATTACGGTTTACTGACTTCGGGTCTACTGCACTTCGGGGCTATTGTACTTCGGCTTAATTATGGTTCACCTTCATGATTTGTTCATTATTTATGTTAATGTTCACTTACTTAAATTCTAGTGCTTGCCTTCTCTATATATCATATCTCTATGGCATTTCTACCTAATAATAGTGTAATCAGCTGATCCAAGGGGAAAGGAGTTAGTAGGGACAAATTATTAAGTTTCTTCACACTCTTCTGTCCCATGATATTGATTATCTCGTGACTGGGATTCCCGGCGTACTATCTCATAGATTTGCGTCTGCATTTATTGTTCATCCTATAAATATATTTAGAGTTCAATGTCTATATCGTGATCGACTTTTTACCGATTCATTCTCATTTTTCATAATGGCAGAAGTAACCTTAAATACCGATTGTTGTATTGCTACATCTTTTTAACCTATAAGTGTTCGATTGGACTGTGTCTAAATTTCATAATACATCAAAGTTCAGAGTTTGGAATTGCCGTTCAAAAGAAGTTATATTTTGAGGAATACAGGAAAGAATGGGAACTTGATTCGAAATTTGAAGGTTGGCTTTGCAGTATATGGTGGTGAATCTTCAAAAGCGTTTTGTAAATACTGCAGTGCTGTGTTGAGTGCTAAATTGAATGATATAAAGGAACATTCAGAGACAAAAGCGCACAAAGAAAGTTCTGAACGCATATGTGGTCCTTCACAAAGCAAGTTGACTTTCAAACCAATTTTTCAAGAAAATCCATCTAGGATTGCAGACCCGTATAACACGTGATGTGTAAAACATATGTTCGGCATGTGAAAAATGCATAATCTCATGGACAACGGAATATTCTAAACAACATATTCCTGGCATATATCATTTCACATCATGTGGCAATATTGTAAGAATTATATTCAATCCACATGGCAGGAAGATTTTCATGGACTCAGTAAACTATAACCTCTCATTTGCAAATAACCGATGAATTCATTGTTTTGTGTACGCGAGTCGGAATGAAATGGTGATCTTTATCAATCTTCATGAATTCGTATACTGTCTCAAAACTTTTTTTTAAGTTGTGTCGAATGCACGGAATTATTTCAGCCTTATTTAGATTAATTTATCGGATTCTTATCCAAATCACGGAGATACAGCGTGCACTTACGAACTATAGCTCTATGACCATGCAATGGGGAATTTTGAGATTTCGTCTACAGTAGCTCGACGCCTATTTTTAGTGACAATGTTGAAAATGTATAAGACAAAACCACAATTAGTATTCATGAGAGTTCAATTATAGTGACGTGTAGTGTTTTTCGTCAGTCATTACAAGCCGACAGAACTCTAGAGGTTACGCAATTCCAAAACACTTTTGAACGATATCTCATACAACATGAGAAAAGCTATTCAACAGTAATTCTTCTTCTGGAGAGAATTATGATTGAATTATGATACTGATGCTGCATAAGACATTCTGAATATGTTGACAGAAGTCTTTTGAAAATACATAATCTCTTTTGTAACACGGAAACTAGATGCGTATAAGATGATCATGTTACGTCCCGAAATTTTTCGACCTCGGAATGATGCTCTTAGAGTATCATTTCGAGGCGGATTGCGAGATTTTTCGCCCGCCTTTCTCCTGACCACGCGTTTTCGCGGGCCCAGAGCGAGAATTTCGCAACTCTCTCGATCGTCTCTCTCTTTACCTCACTATCTTAAATTCTTTCTTTCTCTCTGCCCCGTGCGTTTACACGTACGAAGTAGAGAGATCTTCTTTTCCACCCTCACACTCTCACGTATCGCTGCTTGGAGTCTCACGCATACAAGCTTATCCGTGTGTGCGTGCGACTCTTCGTTGCATGCGTTACGAGTGTACTGTGCCTCTACTGTTCTCTTCCCTACCCTCTTCTTTCAACACCTTTTTTTTAAATAGGATAGTCGAGAGGCGATCTCGGGAAGGTTTTCCAGCATCTCCCATAGTCCATTCATGTTACCATACCCGACTTCAAATAATATTCCAACATTCCCTTCCTTTAAGAACACTCCAATTGTTCTCGGCTGGCCACACACGTGCATCGTCGATGTTGAGGCCAGCAAAAATCTGTCCTCGACAGCGATAAGGCACGTGTGGGACACATCGGCGCCGAAACCCAACACCGGATTTCTTCGAATTCCGACGTTGGGTTGAAGTGCTGACCACGCCGGGAAAAATATTCCTCCCACCTTCCTTATTCCATCATTTTCCTCACCCCCTTCAGGCCCCGAGATCGTCGTTAAACAACGCCCTGTTAGTCAGTCTCTACTCAACTTTTCACCGCGTAAGTTTTCCGCGTTGTATCTCTCTTCCTCTCTCTCTTCAGGGGGCCACGGTGACCAACGGTTCACAACCGCCAAAAAGATTTCAATAGGGGTCTATGTTTCCCCCTGTATAAATAAACAAGAAATGTGTATTTGCATCTATTTCCCAAGTCATGAAGGGATGAATTGCTCTTGTGGGAGAATTCTGGGCCCTTCCACTTGCGAGATAGATGCGATCCCCAGAAACTTTTTTTTTGGCGTGTTGAGCTCCATATGATCTCCGGGGTTTTTTCCTGGAGAGATTGAGGAAGCAGAGTTTCGTTCGTGTCGCGCGTAAGAACTTCTAATGTTTCCCCTCTTTGTTGTTTTTTCAGTGTAGTGAAACGTGTGCCAGAATTGGTTATTTGTCGTGAACTCTCAAAGTGACAACTCTCATGCAATTCGCCAGCGGAACTATCAAAGACCCTCAAACACTGGTGAGTCTTATGGTTACCTTTGATTATGCTTTTCTCCCTTTATCTTTCCCCTTTCTTCCGAATTTCCTCCCGTCGCTAGCCTACGCCAACCTACGAATCATTCAAGTTTAGGTTTTATACACGACCAATACTTATTAAAATCTCGTTGCTTATTATACACAAGATCATTTTACTTCAGAATTTGTTACAATCACGTTTTGTGAAAGAGTGAAATCTTTTCCTTCGTTTTTTTTTCTTCTTGAAAATTATATCGAGTAATTTAAACCATGCGTATCTTCATTCATTCCCCCGTTGTCCACTTCCTCGATCGGTCTCGCCGCTCGGAGCCGATGCAATCCATAAATTCCTCCAAAAGGGGTAAAGGTTGCGGTGAGCTCGACAGAAAAATAAAGGTCTCGCTCACTCCGTAACAATCAACAGAACATGCCCCCCATATTCTTGAATTCAGATCATTTGGGCGGACATGTCTATGTGCATGAATGTGCCTAGAATATAGATGGCACGATCTCACACATGTATAGCATGTTCCTATGTTCCCAAAAATACGTTCCTCCCATGAGCTTGACACGTCATGTGCTGTACAGCACGGGGAGGCGACGCTAGCTTTGTTCATTGCCGAACATTGTTCTTTTTTCAACTATTGATCATTTGAGTAATATTTTGAGATATGTATTCTCAGGTTGAGTATCACTCCCAAATTTAATCTCATCAGAAGTGTCATAAGCCTAACATTCATCTCGTCGAAATGGATCTTGAAGAATTGTTATTGTTTGATTATTTCCAGATTCAATATCAACAAAGGAGCTCAATTTACATCGTACAAAATGTGCAGAAATCATTCGTGAAGTGATTGGTCCTCACTTTCCTAAGGAAATTATTGACGATATCGGGGATCAAAAGTATAGTCTGATCTTGGACGAATCAACAGATATCAGTGTAACGTAACTTCTAAGCGTGGTTGCGCGGTACCTTAGTATTTCTCAGAAAAAAATCATATCAACATTTTTAACAATGATCCTCCTCAAATCTGCTACTGCTGCAGATATAGCAGAAGCTTCAATCGAATCTTTGACCACATTCGGTATGAAAACGAATAATCTTTCAGGAATAGGTACAGACAATGCTTCAAATATGACCGGAGTCAATAATGGTTTACACGCAATTTTGGAAAGAGATTTGAATCTCCCAAGTTTGGTTTCAACCCGATGTACGTGTCATTCACTTCAGCTCGCTGTGATACACGCTTCTGGAGAAACTCTCCCTCGAAATATAGAATTTCTAATTCGAGAAACTTACATTCGGTTCTCATTATCATCTATTAAGCAAGAACAATATGCGAAAATTTTTAAGACAATCAACTGTGGAAAAACGTCTTTGGAAATACTCAAAATGTGTGCAACTCGTTGGTTGTCGATCGAGCCAGCCGTGAATAGAATCTTGAATCAATGGGAGGAATTAAAACTACATTTCGAAATCACTAAACTCAGCCGTAATTGCTACACTGCTGAAATACCCTATTCAATGAGTTGTGATAGACCGAATTACTTATATTTATTGTACCTGAAAACAGTTCGTGGTGACATGCAATACGCACTCAAAACATTCGAATCTGAAAATGTTGAACCGACGAAACTTCTTGAAACTCTAATGCATTTATGGAATGCTATATCCAACAGAATTATTAAATCTTCCACATCAGATATTGATATTTTGGTAAAAGGGGGAGATATTGAGAATCATTCAGATTCTGAACCTTACTCAGGATATATTTTCGAAACTAATCTGGAGGCTGCCAAATTGAGCAAACAAGATGAATTTTCCATCAGGCAAAGATGTATTCAAATCACGGTCAAGCTATGCAAACAATTACAACTTCGTTTGCCTACAAATATATCAATTTTACGAAAAATGTGTTTTCTCAGCGTTGAGGAAACTTTCAAACCTTCAAAAGAAAAGGTGGAGGATTTTTTGGAATTAGCGATAAAATTCACTTCCAGTCCGAAAAAACTAGATAAAATTCTGAATCAATGGAAAATAATTCGCAAAATACAATGGGGAAACAAGAACAACAGTATTGATTTCTGGATTGAAGTCTGCAATTACAGAGACGCGGCTTCTAACAACCCATTTGCAGATTTATGTGATCTAGCGGTGTCGATGTTATCTCTTCCTCGCTCAAATGCTGAGGTCGAACGCGTTTTCAGTATAATGAATATTGTTAGAAATTAACTTAGGAACAGACTTAGCGGTGAAACATTGAATGCAATAGTAAGGATTAAAACATATCTCAAGAGCTTCAATCATACTTGTGGGACATATCAGTTTCCGAAAGAAATCACTAAAATTATTTGGACATCAGCCATGTATTCTTTTAGGGATAAATCAAAAGGACAGGTCCAAATGACATATGTACCATCACATGGAATTGAAGTAGACAGTGAAGAGTAATTTTTTGGGTAACGTTTTTTTACTGTGTTGATATTTTCAAATGAATTTTAATAAAATTAGAGAATTCAGAACATATTTTTTTCTCGTTATGATGTATAATAATTTCCATTCGAATGGATATCCAGATGACACACAAGAATCTCAAATGATTCCTGAGAGAAAACTCTTTGAGAACTCTTTTAGAATACAAAAAGTTCTTCAAGAAGCTTTTCTCAGGATTTATTTGATATTCTTGTGTACTGTGTGGGTATGCTTATACTAATCCTAACAGGGTTGCCAGATGTAAAAGTGCACATTTCGATTATTGCTCCTTCTTTTAGGAACTGGAATCTGAGTGGGTGGATATATACCCAGTAAACATTCTGAGACTTTCATTTTAAACTCTCATAATGTGATCTGAAAGATGTCGAAATGTTCTCTAAAGTAGCCCTGTTATATCCCGGAAGGTAAATATATCGGAAGATGGTTAGTCCGAAAATTCGAATCCTGAAAGAAAATATTTCGAAAGTTGATTGTTCCAAAAATGTTTTATCCAATCGTGTCGCTCATTTCTCATGGTTCCCAAAAGACGGACCATTCTTCAGTTTTCGAAGTAATATTTTCTTTCGGGAAACAAATTTTCGGATCAATCATCATTCGGAATATTTTTCTTTCAGTATATAACAGGGCTACCGTTCTCTAATGCGTCGACTTCTGCCAACTTTTTGATGTCCTCCTCAAGAGTCTGAATGCTATCCAAAAGATATCATGGTTAACTTTTAGATAGCATTCAGAACTCTTGAGAAAACACCACGAAGATGGCAGAAATCGACGCATTAGAGATCATTTCGCGACATCTTTTAGATAACATTATGACAGTTTCTAATGTTGGCCGAAAAATTGTTTACTGGGTAAGAATTATCCAATCAATGAACTGTACCGTTTTTATCTAGCAACCCTGAATCAGAGCTGCCAGATGGGTATAATTATTGAGGGGAAGTGTACCCACTATCGTCCCATGTATATAAGTTTCATACGTGTATAGGTTTCATATAGAGGTGAGAGTGTGTATATGAACGATAGTAGGGGTACTATTTCCCTCAATAATTATGCACATCTGGCAGCTCTGCTCTGAATATCAATATAATAATCTAATCTGAATGTAATAGTATATTGTTGATGTGAAAAATCTGTTAACAATTCTAACGGAAATATCATTGAATACGTTCCCAGACAGCACAAGAGTTCTAAAAGGGTTCTGTATGAATACATTGTATTCATTATGAGTCTTTTTAGAACTCTTGTGCTATATGGGTCCTTATTGCTGAATTTCAAATATTGTTTTCTTCGGTCGTATACCATTACAAACGTTTTTTCCATCATTCTAATAGATTACAAATTCTCGAATAACAGCAATAACATATTATGAAAGGATTTTTCCGTTAAAACTGTCGATGGATTTTTTACACCGACTATAATGTAATGTAATGTGGATGTATGCTAATTAGCATGTGAGTTGAAATTATTTTTCATCAATCCATATATACCCAACTTCGCTAGAATAAACACTCGCGTTAGTCCGGAAGCCCATATTCACCCGGAATTCCTCGATTGGTCCAAAACTAGTCATTTTCAGTGATTTCCCTTGAAAAAAACTTTCAGCAACTTTTTAGCGATTTAGTTTTCAAGTGTTGGAAACTTCTAGCTCCTTTCCGAAACAGAACTCGCGACCAATGAATTCAGAGTGTTGGCACCACTGGTTAGGACCCGCAGTCGAGGGAAATTGTGTCTATGATTGAGAGAGAAGATGATCATGAATTCATAGATACAGAAATGAGAGAAGAAATCGGCGATACAGACAGTGTCAATACTGGTATTTCCGTAGTGCGATTAGAAAATCTGATAAAGAAAAATCAAGAGAAAAATGCAACATCAAAGTCAGGAAAACCAAGTGCTGTGGTGTTAGTTGAAATCAACACATTCATGGAACAAGCCTCAATCGACACGGGAGCGAAAATATCAGCGATTTCTGAAACTTTGGTAGAAAAATTGGAGGAAAATGGGAATAATATAAAAGAAATCCTCGTGAGAAATATAAATTTAGTAGGAGCTTTTGTTGATAAAGACCTACATGTCAAGAAAATGATTCAGATCGAATTTGAGATGGGAGGAAAAAAGTATACCGACTCCTGCTACGTTGTGGACAAAATCATTTTTCCCATGATTATCGGGTTAGAATTTTTAACTCGATATGGAGCAAGAATTGATTTATCGAATGGATTTTTTGAGATAAGTTTCGTAAAGAATGACGACTTATCCGAATATGAAATATCGACGATCAAGTCAATAGAAGATATGCACCCAATGATGGAGGAATTTAGCCGGAAATTCACGACTCTATCCGGATCCCACTTAGGGGAAGTGAAAACCGAAAAATGTAAAATACTCATGCGAGATGTTCGGCCATATAAGTCAAAAATTTATCCAGTGCCACTGAAATACAGTACAGAAGTACGGAATGTGATACTCGAAGAAAAAGATGTGATAATAAAAGGCCAGACTGAATATTTGGCCCTTTAGTAGTGGTTATTAAGAAGGAGAGTGGAGAAATACGAATTTGTTTAGATGCAAGGATGCTGAACCAAAGAATGGAGAGTGACCATGCACAACCCCCTACCATTGATGAGATTTTATTCAGAATGAAAAATAAGGAAGTGTTTTCAAGATCAGATATTAGACATGCCTTTTGGCAAATAGAACTAGGAACTGGAAGCAGAAAATATACGGGGTTTATCTTCGAGGGTCAGACTTATATGTTCAAACGGATGCCATTTCGGCTCAAAATCTCAGGAGCAGTTTTTACCAGAATCATAAATAATATCTTATTAGATGAAATAGAAAAAAATGTGATAATATACCTAGATGATATCATGATTGCATCAAACAGTAAAGAAGAACACACTTCTGATTAAAATAGAATTTTCAATAAATTGGAAAAAGCCGGGATCAAATTAAATTTGGACAAAAGTAAATTTTATCAGAACAAAATTGTTTTCCTGGGACACACATTCGATGAATGGAGAGTAAAAATGGACGACGGAACAAAGAAAAATTTAATCAACTCCCCAACACCAACATCTGTGAAGCAGTTACAGGCATTTCTAGGACTAGTTAATTTGGACCGACGTTTCATTCCCAAATTATCAGATCACATCAGCCCTTCAGAAGAATTATTGAAGAAAGATTCCGAATCCAAATGGAGAAAAGAACAAAAAGAAGCCTTCAAAACAATAGAAGAATTATTTGATCAGGCAAAAGAATTGTTTCTCATTGATGAAAATGCACAATTCATCGTAAAGGCGGATGCTTCATCAATAGGCCTGGGGGCTGTATTGATACAAAGAAAACAAACTGACGAACCCGAACAAGTTGTGGCATACATATCACGTTAATTAAAATCATCTGGAATAAGATATTCCACAACAGAAAAAGAAGCGTTAGCCTTTGTCTGGGCGTTAAAAGAATGGAGCATCATCCTATTAGGAAGGGAAATAATTATTTGTACAGATCACCGAGCCCTACAGTTTTTACAGACTTGCATTTATTCGAGCTCAAGAGTTGCAAATTGTTTAGAATTTCTTCAGGAATTTGAGATTGGAATCGTGCATATTCCGGGCAAAACAAATACAAGGGCACATACACTATCACGAACACGAAATAGTCAGAAAAATGAAAGAATTTATCCACATATCGGAAATATAAGAAAGAATAGGAATAAAAAATTATCAAGAATGGTGGGTGTACAGGAAGTAAATCATGCAAAAGACAAAATTCAAGAATGCATTGGAATATTGAAGAATGCATATGAAAAGGATGATGAAATGATAAAATTACCACTGTCAAAAGAAAAAAAAACTCGTTTCGACGGAAAAGGAATGCTCCGAATGGAAATGAATAACACAGAAAAAGTTGTCATTCCAACTTCAATAGCATGGTTTTTCATAAGAGATATCCACAGATATTTGTTGCACTTAGGTAGTGACAAAATTCACCATATCTGTAATGATAAATTTGTAATTAATAATATGTCGCGAATAATTAAAGATGTGACTGCATCATGCATTGAATGCCAGAAAACAAAAGCGACAAGAAAGAGAAACGAAGGACAACCATATATAGAAATTCCAGGAAAACCAAACGAAAAAATATCTTTGGATTTATACGGGCCATTACCCACAGCAAAATTAGGAGTAAAATATATATTGGTGCTTTTGGATTCATTCACAAAGAGAATTAGTTTATACACATTGAAAAGCATGAAAGCCATTCCAATTATCAAGAAACTGGAGAATCACTATTCGAAACAGAATAAAATACCAGACAAAATCCTGACAGATCAAGGGAAGCAATTCCTTCCAAAAGAATGGAAGGAATTCGGTCACAGAAACAGAATAAAATTAAAAAATACCTCGCCATTGTTACGTCAAAAGTCCGTGAACTTCTCAATAACGCACGATTATTTTAAGGAATTGCCAAATCAAGTTTGACAACCCCTTTGATCACCCCGCTTTAGATAGGATTGACCTATACAAGGACCAGGGTAGGATGTTTCTCAATGAAAATTGTTTCATATATGTTGAAATTAATATCTGTTTATTCCAGAAAAGAAAAAAGAATGAAAAGTTTGTTCATTTATAATATTTAGGGTGCTAGGAAATATAATCATATGATATTTTATAAAACATTTAATTAAATCGTTCAACTAGTATTCATGTAATGAGAAGAAAATATTCTAGGACATCGAGAATTGGTTGTGATTTTTTGATCGACCAATATATTTCTTTGGGGGTTACCCAATGAAAATTAACGATCTAGGGAAAAGAATATCTCATTTCACAAAGAAAACCGTGGTTTTCTTCTGGAAACGCAATCAGCTTGTACTCCGAGGGTTACTCGGTAGTTATAAGTGATTATTCTTCCTATCGTGTTCATGACCTTATATTAGATTCAAACTCTTCAATTCCTGCTCCTTCAGGTGTTAAAACATATTTATATACCCTTTAAACACGGGAGTAAAAGAGAAAGATTGAAGAATAGGAAGTATCGTAGAGAAAGAGAGATATATACGAATAGAAAGAGAGAGATATATGAATAGAAAGAGAGAGATATACAAATAGAAAGGGAGGTATATATGAATAGAAAGAGAGAGATATACGAATAGAAAGAGAGAGATATCCGTCCTCCTGAAATACATGAAAATTTACGCATGTAGTCGAGTATGGGGAAAGAAGGAGGAGAAAGAGGATCGCTCAGTTAGCTTCATTGCGATCGAAGGGAAATAAGGGAAAATAAATTGGATAGGAAATCTCTACCCAGAGAATCCTTGTACGACGAGCACTAATGCTGACAGAAGTACAAGGTTGGGATGGTAATTAGTGTTTGGAATGAGTTGTGGGAGAATTCATGGAGATGTGATTGTAGAATACTGGGTTGTTAATCCCAATTTTCTTTAGGAGCGAAAAGTTCGCCTCTGATATCAAGAGATGCTAGGAATAAGTTTAAGTTTTCTAGCTCTCTTGTATAACGAACGAGATTTTTGTCATCTCGCGCCCCGTTTCTCAGAAAAATTCTTAGTTTGGGTCCCGGAGGGGGAAGATCACCGCGGTCTGCCTTTTCATCCCGTTCCGCGATGCGCTGATGAATGTTACGAATTAATCTTTTAATTTGAGTTATCCTTTTGTTCACCCGGTCCCTCACTATAAAAAAACCAAAAAAAACGTTGAAGTTGACTCGAGTTGAATTGCGATGATTTTGAAAGAAAATTCTAATAAAAGAGAAAAAGGAAGGTGGTTTTCATTAAATTCTTTCCATTACAAGAAAAAATCACTTTTCACAAGGAAGGATAAAAGCACGCACAAAAAAAAACACAAAAACACTGGTGAGAAGAAAAAAGAAGAAAATAGAAAAAAGGAAACGAGGTTCCTTTTCCCCCCGAATTGTGGAGAAAATCCACTTACTGTTGTTTTCCCAGAGTTTCTCAAAGAAACTAATCTCGTTCTGGGCGAATTGCGCTTTCTGCTTGTGGACCTGGTTTTCGTAACTCAGGACCGCAGAATTGAATTTTTGGAAATATTTATAATCTCGAAAAGTCCTGAAAAGGACCATGTTCTTTTCTTTTCAAAAAAATATGATGTTAGGTGGTACACGGGTTGAACGTGTGTTCCTGGTTTAATGGGTTGAAGAAAGAAGAAGTTTGAAAAATCAGCGGTAGTAACAGTGAATATTATATGCGTTGTCGCGAGGCGAAGAAATATTGTTAATTCATTAGCAGAAACTCGCCGTATTTAAAGGGTTCGAGCTTCCTTCTAAGACAATGATTGGTCAAGGGTCTCTTGGTGGGAAAAGTTCTTGTCCGCACCAATGAGGAATTGAAATCACTGCTCCTAGAAGCTGTCGAGGTGTTGAATCATGAACTTAATCACATTCGAAATCATCTGATTTTTTTATCTTGCACCCAACTCTCGATGTTTCGCGTTGCTCTGCGTCGAGCGTTCGTGTACTTGACTTATATACATTACTTGAAAATTTTTGTCTTACAGGTATTTATGAGGAATGAACGAAGTTTACAAACTAAAATTTGATCAAAACGAGAGTTTTGATTCCCATCAATACCTTGTTCATTCATTGATAAAAATGTTTCTTACAACTATTAGTCTATCTATTTCACGATAATTTCATCCCTCACCGAAATCTTTTTATTCTATCGAATGGTGTAGTGGTCATTTTACGTGCTCTGAATTTTGAAAATGTTGAGTCCATTATGTGCAACAAGAATGCACTTACACGAACGATCTTCCATACATGGAAGAAATTATCGATTGTATCGAATAACAAATGGTACTTTCTATTATTTTCCATGGGGAATTCGTGAAGGACAGGTTTTCATTCAGTATTTAATTTTCGGAATTCTATGGCATGATGTGAATACATTATGAATTCTTTTGGAATACCTTGGGATTAGTCGTGCGGTATGAGAAGATAAAAGGGTGTTTCTTATAATTACTATGATGTCCACCTGAAAGTTGGAATAAATATAAAAGGAATCATTCATTTTATTCAGTTTTCGATGAAAACTGCTATTGAGGCTTGTATTTGAAATATGAAAATAATTTGACTTGGCGACAAGAGTAGAGTTACTCGTCTACGGAATGCGGGGTTGTTTATGATTCGGCCATTGCTTACAATGATAACTGATCGAGGATTCGTATTACCGAATATCTCTCACGTAGCAATTTCACTTCGTTTCTTCTCGATTGCATTGAGAGGTTGGTAAGGCGGAGAACTATATTTCTTAACAGGTTTGGGTTGGAAGAGAAGAATACTATTGTATCGATGTTGAGGGCGTCGAGAAGGTGAGGGTTACTCACAGGTTTCTCGCTCATTAGTCATATGCGTACGGATCTCTGTGAGTAGTAGGTCCTGTCTGACTATCTTATTGATTGCAAGGGAGTAATGGAGGAAAAATGTTTTGAGGGGCAAGAAATTTGGAAAATTTCAGTGCACGTTACACCATATAATCCACAGTCCAACCCGGTAGAAAGGGTTATGAGACAGGTCGGTAGAATACTGAGAACCTATGTACACGATAAACAAACGGCCTGGGTAGAATTATTTGGAGTAATAGAAAACGTCATGAATAACACTCAGCACTAAATACTACAAACAAGAAATATTCCGAATTAGTGAAGCAAATCAAACAGAGACTAAGAACTGAAGCTGAAAGAAGAAAAGAATATTTTATGAAAAGAAAGAACGGTGATGCATATAAGGTCGGCGATTATGTATTAGTGAAGACGCATTATTTGTCAAATGAAGAAAAAAAATACACAGCTAAATGAGACTACCGTTTTCAAGGGCCGTATGAAATTACAGATATAATAAAAGGTAATGCATATGAGTTAACAGATAAAAACGGTGAATGCATTGGAAGAAGAAATATTAGACAATTCAAACGTATCGAGAAGCAGTACTCCGACCGGAAAAGATACCGAATTATATGCAGTATATGAGAACATACGACAAACGAAATATTAGAGCGAAACCAAAGGTGAATAACGAGGAACAACGGAACGGGACCAGCGGCGCGCGCGTACAGTGTTCAGAGTTGGCGCGTCGAGACGTTCCTACTGTTCTGCGATAGAGGGCCGGAGTGACAGTAGTATGCACGGGAGAAAATTAAATTTTTCGAGAGATTATAAGTGCGTGCAGATCGACATTACAATCAGTTTGCGTGAAGTACTATTGTCAAGATGAATCCTAGTGCGGAAGAATTATTGAATAGTGTGCAGCCGTCAGTGGAAAATATTGGAAAAATGGTGTCAATCGAGGAAGAAGTTGCGGATTATATCATTGAATATATATAGGAAAAAAGAAAAACGGAGTTGATTCAGCTGGTGTGTAAAACAGAAACGTACCAGGGAGGCTATCCTGAATTCGTGAATATCATAAATTCATTGAGAGTAATGGGTTCAACCTCCGAAAATATTGAGAAGATCCAACGTGAAAATTACCTACGATACATTCAGGTATTCGAGCCGTCGGAAGAAGCAGCATCCGTTATAATTCAAAATGCCGCTGAACCAATGATTATATCAGAACAAGTGTTTGAGGAACCTACGACAAATGAAGAAGAGTATGTATGTACAATCGAAGGGGAAGAAAAGGAGAATATCCAGGTGAACGAGAACCCTCAGGTTATGGAAAGTACATCATACAAAGAGTCTCTAAAGAAAGATCAAGATGGTTGGGATCCTCAAAATAATACAATCAAGCTAAGAAAATCACAGAAGGGAAACCAATGGGAAATTAACATCAAATTCTCACCAGAAATTAAACTGAAAAGGAAGAGACACCACAAAACCATAAAAAAGATTAATAAGAGGAAACACAAGGGAGAAGAGAAGCGTACAAATGATAACACAATCCAGAAACAAACAAAACCTATGAAATTGGATGAAATGATTGAAGGAAAGAGGAATAACAAAACTATTGAAACAACTACGTCGAGGAAAAAGGATGAACTAATCATGGCTACTTCGAGACAGTTGGACGTTGTATTATCCCAAGCTGGATGTACCACTGGATGTTCTGCTGGACAGCCTGAAGTACCATCAGGTGTAGTGAAAACATATGACCAGATGATGTTTGATCTGTTTGGTGATATCGATGATATAAACGTTTCTCCAATGAATGTTAGTTTGGACGATATTTCAAGCACAGATTTGCGATTTTAGATGCTCAAAACGAATTTTGTTTAGAGAAAGATATTCGTGTTTTTTTTTATATATATGATAATATATCAATGTTCCATAATGAATCTTTCTTATTTTGTAATACCAAAAAACATAAACAGTGATATAGAATAAGATGTGATAGAAAAACTATGATGTGTTATTTTTTGTTCTTGTTCTTCAGGAGATATCAATAAGAATGTTTTTTTTTATGTGAAGATTTTGTAATCAAATATATAATTTGTTTGATTCCCTTTATAAACACTTATTTTCTCACATGTAACGTGTACCATATTATATTCCGAAAAATAAAAGATTTTATGTTTCGGAAGGTGGGTGTCCGTATACGGACAGATAGTACATCTACAATATTAATACGAATAAAATAAGAACAAATTGGAAAATTACGATGTAGTATGAAAAAGAGCAATGGGATGCATACGCATACAGTGAGAATTTGTAATTTTCCAATCAACAGACAAATTCACGAAAAATATGATAATAGGGATGCTCGCAATGTTATCCTGAAGACGACTGTTATCTTTGTTTTTTGAATATTTCGATAGTTTATCGATACGTGATAAGTATCGATGAGCTCGCGTGGGTATATAAGGCGCGACCTCATCGCATAGATTCATTCCACGTCTTCGCGAGATTCAGTGCGGATCATCAAGCGAACGTGAGTTTCAAGTGATGTGTAATCCTTTGTGATTGAAATAAATATTTTTCTTATTGTGAAATCTATTTGGAGTTTCAACAATTATTATTTGTGAATCGATTCCTCATATTCGTTAACATAAATTTGATATTATTCCATTCGATTCTTAAAAGTTCCTGTGAGGGAATTCATCAATAGGTTTGTTTGCTTTCTTCATAAAACAAACTGGCGACCGGTGTGAATCATCGGAGTTGACAACGCTCTTGATTGTGGCATCTTCGGATCGAAGTGTTTTTCGAATTCAAAATTATTTGTATTTACGAGCCTGCAAGTACCACGCAAAATTATTCATACATAATTTTGTATTGCACGGTACCGCTACAGTGTATCAATTGGAACGTAAAAAATTAGGAATGCAACGTACATGGGACGTGAAAAATGTTTCACAAGTCCAGTGCTCCACCAGACCACAGCGGTAGAAGAACAACAAAAGAAAAATTATGAAAAGAAATCAAAAACTCTCACCTGGCACATGGCTTCCTTGTTCGTGTTCGAAGAAAAAACAATGCGAATTGCTAAAGACGGTATTTTCACATTTCTCAACCGATTGAGATGAAACTTATATGGGACCACGACGGGATTGTAACTTAAACGTGGTATGAATTTCATTGTCATCAAATGACAGGGAGCGAAGATATGTGCGATCGCAAAATCACAAATTTTTCAGATATTTTTTCGCTGCTCCTTCCGTTCCTCTGTAAGAATCAAGTCAAAACCCCAAACAACACTGCACAAAACTGTGGTGGGGATTTCATAACAATAGGATGATAGAAACGGCAGATACCCGCATAATATCAGTATTCACGAAATGTTCAATTTTCCTCTCGAAGCTCAGTGATCACCATTTTCTTCCCTCCCTTCGGATTTGCTTGAAATTTATAGCGTACAACTAACAGTTCGCGAATTGACTATGCTTGAACTTTTATAGCATTTGGATGATACGGACATAGGGGAGACATGCTTTCAAGATATTGTCAAACAGTACCGATCGTAAAGAAAAATTTTCCACAGTTTCCTACCGACAGGGATGGAACTTGTATGATGTCATCATCGCATTATAATCAGAACGCGGTATGAGTTTCATTACAATTGGATAATAGGAAGCCAAAATATACGCGATCGCAAAATCACGATTTGGATGACATTTTTCTACACCCCCCCCCCCCTCTCCCGTTCATCGGTAAGGATCAAGTTTGAACTCGAACAGGACGATTACCGACCTCGCATACAGCTCTGGTTGGAATTTCATGATGATCGGCTAGATACAACCCGAGTTTCGTACGATCGTACGTACAAACAGACACGACACCAAAGTTGCTCCCTGAATTTTGAGAAGGATTTCGGTATGAGAAATTTTCGTTTCGGAGACGGAAAATTTGTCGGACCCCCGAAACGATCACTGTACTTCCTCTCAACGAGGAAGCAAAACTTATTCCAACCAGCACAGAAAATTCTCTGCACATTTTGGAAATATATTTTTGGTTCTGCGTGTTTTTGCTTCCAGTATGGTTTTCCAATCTTCAGGTACTGCAACGTAATTCGAGAGAGAGAACTGAACTGAAGAGAACTGAGAAAATGAGAGCTGTAATTATAAATAGCTTAGATGAAACAGAACCTTGATTTTTATCAGCTATGTGAGACTATATTGGATGTTAAAGCAAATGAAACATTATCATATTTAAATTGAAAAAGAAGAATTGAAGTATGAAAATTAAGTTATACAGTACCAAAGTCATTGCTGTACATGAGAAAACATGTCATTAACATCATTGACATTTATTATGGACATTTGTAGGTTAATAATTTTAAATTCGGTTACATGATTCTTGATGAGTATTTAAAGTTCCAACTTGATATTCATAGTTCAATTTGATAGCAATATACTTGGTCACTGCACATTCAAATTTCGTAGTTGTAGATCATTTGTTCAAGGAAAACAAAATGATACAATTTCTACATCTAGTGTACTCATGCTGGTTGAATTCAATTCAATTAATTTATCGAGATTACTGGAAGATTACATCCAACTCTCCACCTTGATTGAATGATCAAGAAATCGTTCATGATAGAAGTAAATTCCATTTGATGACCAACTGAACATTTCTGTTAGAACCTTGCATTAATATTGCAGCGATATTGATGTGATCTTGAAAGTATCTGTGATGAGGATTACAACAGTAATATTATCAAATACAATTTGCAAGTAAATTGCAGCGATATTACGTTGTCAAGTGATATTCCAACGATATTTCTGCAAGTTACATTTGTAATATTGTATTTGTGAATTAAAAGACAGGTGCTTTCAAGATCGCATCAACGTTGCTGCAATGTTGATGCGAGGTTCTAACGGCAATGTTCAGTGGGGAATGGAAACGTTACCCCCGATGTCCAAACAAGGATGAATCAGCATGAGAATAGGCAATATAATTCATATTTTTATATCAAAAAAATAAATGTACATTACTGTAACAATTTAGGTCAATTGGGAAAATCTTTAATCCTCTGGACTTGCTTCCTTGTCTAATCGATCCATCAGTTCAACTGAAACATTATTCCACTCATCATCCGTAATTCAATTGAGGAAAAAAAAACATGACGTTATTGAATACATCAATGATTGGAGGAGAAGATGAAATACTCCAATTTCCTTATATGAAACGAACATATAGAAGTAAGAAAGTGAACAACATATGTAATTCACTAAAAATTACCGAGCAAGGCTAAGAGTTTATCTTTTTCCGTCTGAGATCGATTCATTCCATCATCGCTTGAATTATTATTCCCAAGAAATCTATTGGCTCCATCACGGCTCGAATAATTGTCTTGCAGATTATTTTCCACAGCTAAAAGATTCATTTAAATTATATAATTCCAGCAGGTATCCAATGACATTCATCATTGCATATGATTTATTGGGTATGGGAGTAAGTTTCCGCCCTTTTTCAAGCAAAGTTGATTCTTATTCAAACAATGGATTATCACATAATGTTATTCAAAGTATGCACCATTGAAAGCGAACACTTTTGCCCATCTTTCAGGCAGCATACGGATTCCTCGGAGAAAGAAAGCAGGTTCTTTTGACTCGATCTATTTATTGAGCCATTTTTCAACACTTTCGTAAGAAGTAAACCGCTCTCCAGTGAGGGCTGATTGCATAGATCGGAATAGATGATAATCCGAAGGAGCAATGTCTTGGGAATACGGCGGGTGGGGCAAGATTTCCCAATTCACTCCTTCCAAATATTTTTCAACAGGTTGAGTAACATGTGGCCTAGCATTATCATGCAGCAAGATAAGTTTATTATGTCTACCGTCCCATTCCGATCGTTTTCCTTTCAGAGCTCGATTCGAACGTATTAGCTGTAGTCTGTAACGATCGCCAGTGATTGTTTCTGACGGTTTAAGGAGTTCATAATGAATCACACCTTTCTGATCCCACCACATGCACGACATAATCTTTGAAGCGTGAATATTTGTTCTCGGTGTCGATGGTCCTGGTACACCTGGCAGCCCCCAACTTTTTCGACGCTTAGAATTATCGTGATAGATCCATTTTTCATCGCCAATGACAATACGATGCAGAAAACGCTCTCTTCCCTGCCGTTCCAGGAGCACCTCGCACGTTACCAAACGTCTCTCGATATCTCCCTCCTTTAGTTGATGCGGCACTCAATTACCTGCTTTTTGGACCATTCCCTTCTTGTGCAAGCGTTTACCGACGGTCGACCTGTCAAGAACTGACCCAACTCTTCAGACAATTCATCTAGGGTTCGACATGCATCTTCATTCAATAACTGTTCCAGTTCTACATCTTCGAATTTTTTTCGGTGCCCCTCCGCGTTCCTCATCACTCACGTCAAAATCGCCACTTTGGAATCGTCGAAACCACTCTTTACAAGTTGTATTGGAGGGAGCGTGATTACCGTAAATATTGCACAGTACACGATCCGTTTCAGCGGCACTTTTCTTCGAAATGGAATAATAAAGCATAACTTCCCGCGAATGCTGTTTTGTCGGGACGCACGTTGTCATTTTTGACACCAGATGAAGAATGATGTTGACGCTTGTAACAAGTGTCAACTACCGCAATCGACACCTCACATATACACTTTCGAATCACAAATATAACACTTGAGTAGACTCAAAAATAATATCAGCAGCAACACTTTTTCCAAGAGGGCGGAAACTTATTCCCATACCCAATAGCTATTAGATATGGATTTGATAAGGATAAAATTTCCTTGAAACGGGATTCACAGTCTGTTGCTATCAATTGTTATAATACATCAGTCTTGTCACTTTTCGGTCTCAATATGGACATACAATTTGTACTTGATCTTCTTAGTTGTGCATCGTATATGATCAATCACATCCGTAAAATAGAAGCGGGTTTATCTAAATTATAGAAGGGAGTTTCTACTGACGTTAATTATTAACAATTGAACGTGAGGGGAAGATTGCGGAAAGTTTTCAAAGTATTTCTTAACAGTAGTTTGATGTGTACTCAGGAAGCTACTTATCACGCCTCAGGATTATCCCTTTCAAAGAGTAGTCGACCTTGTATATTCATTAACACTAGTCCTCCTGAAGAAAGGGTTTTCATGTTGAAACCTCGATGTCAGTTGCGAGCTATGGATCCTGAATCTAGTGATATAGCTTTACCTAATATACAGGGTGGGGCATTTAAAGTGTCGCGGGCGTTTTTTCCAAAAATAAAGTGAGATACGAGAAAATTTTTCGGACAAAAGTTGTAGGGTACCGAGGGGGATATCCGATGGTGGCCTTGGCTTTGACCTCAAATCTCATCTTCAAGGGCATTCTGAGATCAACTCTTGTTTTTTAAATAGCATCTCATATTTTTCACTGCAGATTTGGATTCTAGGTCAAAAACCAAGAAACTTTTGTCTGAACCATTTTCCTGAAATCCGCAAAAATGGCGCTCTAATCGATATTGTTCCATTTTGAATCTGACATTCGAATAACTCGAAAACGAAGGGTCTTGCAAAAGAATGTTTCGTACAAAAGTTGTCAATACACAACACATTTCAATCGTCTACATTACCACCATTCAGAGCTCACGCGATGTAAACAAACGACGGGGTTCAGTGAAAATTCACGATTTTGAAAGTCAGTTTGTCACTTACATTTGATTATTACTTGGTTTATGACAAATTGAAAATCATGGATATCCGATACACGGTTTCTGAAGAGATCGATATGATCTACATTCACGATGAAGTGCATAAGAACCCCAGACAAGCATATGACTTGTATGCAGAACGATTTCCTGAAAGAACAACGCCATCCATTAGGTATTTTCAACGCATTACGAAATTATTCTCAGAAACGGGAAGTGTTACAAGGGAAGAACGACATCGAATGAGAACTGTTAGCGGAGAAAATGCGGAAGTTAATGTACTAGCTGCAGTAGCCAATAATACACACGTGAGCTCTCGTGAAATTGAACTCCATTCGGGAATTTCTCGAAGAAGTGTTCTTCGAATACTGAAACGTCACAAATTCCATCCGTATCACATTTGTTTGCATCAAGACCTTCACGGTGATGATTTCGAAAATCGTGTACAGTTGTGTCGATGGGGTCTAGTGCAAATGCACAATAACAACTTCATCAACATATTATTTTCTGATGAGTCGACGTTCACCAATCATGGTCAAGTACATCGACATAATATGCATTACTGGGCGACAGAAAATCCAAGATGGTTACGTCAAGTAGAGCATCAAAGACAATGGGCTGTGAATGTTTGGTGTGGTATTTTTCGATCTCGAGTAATTGGACCGTACTTCATTGCAGATACGCTAAATGGAGTGAAGTACAGACATTTCTTAGATTAAGTACTTCCAACATTACTTGAAGACATACCTATTCAGGAACGATTGAATATGTGGTATCAACACGATGGTTGTCCATCCCATTATGCAGTCACAGCTCGAGAAATATTGGACAGAGATTATCCTGGACGATGGATAGGACGTCGTGGACCAGTTCATTGGCCTGCCCGTTCTCCGGATCTTACTTCTCCAGATTTTTTTTTATGGGGATACATAAAAGATACAGTTTATCAACAAGCACCGACTACACCTGAGAATATGCGTCAACGAATCATCAATGCATGCGCGAGCATCAATGAAGATATTTTAGCACGAGTTCAGCAATCTTTTGTGAAACGTTTTGAAATGTGTATTGAAGTCGAAGGCCATCATTTTGAGCATCTACTGCATTAAAATTATCCAAGTGATGTAGACGATTGAAATGTGTTGTGTTTTGTCTGTTATACCCCATCACCTCCGTTTCAGTTCAAGGGGTTCCCCTTGGAATCAGACAACTTTTATCCGAAACATTCTCCTCCAAGACCCTTCGTTCTCGAGTTATTCTAATGTCAGATTCAGTATGGAACAATATCGATTAGAGCGCCATCTTTGCGGATTTCAGGGAAATGGTTCAGACAAAAGTTTCTTGGTTTTTGACCTAGAATCCAAATCTGCAGTAAAAAATATGAGATGCTATTTAAAAAACAAGAGTTGACCTCAGAATGCCCTTGAAGATGAGATTTGAGGTCAAAGCCAAGGCCACCATCGGATGCCCCCCTCGATACCCTACAATTTTTGTCCGAAAAATTTTCTCGTATCTCATTTTATTCTTGGGAAAAACGCCCGCGACACTTTAAATGCCCCACCCTGTATACTCAAAATACGCACAAAGAGCAACAACTTCAAGTAACGTTTGTCTTGCTGACTATGCAACAGAGCACAAAACGAAAAGAGCGAATAAAAGAGAATGGGAACAGGCGGATGACGACGTGAACGACGACGTGAACGGATTTGGAACTGAAAATTCACTGAACTTCCACAATGAAAGAGAAATTTCAAGTCATAGGAGATATCAATTTGATTACGATGAATTAAATATTCACCGAGAACAAATCCTTTTCCTTTCACCCTGGAGAAACGGAAGAAGCGAGGTAGAGAATATAGATTGTACAGAAATTCATCTACAGAATATTCATACAATTGGTGAAAATCGAAGAAAATATCACATTATTAACGAAGATGAAATGCAACAAGCTCTTGATCGTGCCCGTAAACAAAATCAGGAAAATGATAATTTATTGACCAATGAGCTCCCGGAAGGATTTAAAATAAATTTAGGGATTCAAAATGGCAGTGGGGAACAGAAAAGTAGCACAAAAGATTCAATTGAAAAGAAAATCATAGTGCCTCCAAGAAAACAAGTAGAAGAGTTATTTGCCAATTCGCCAATATGAAAAAGCTGAATGACGGAAAGAGAGAAATTCTTATGCATATTTTTGAATCGTTGAAAATTGAAAATAGTGACCCTTTTAGATTGTTTCTTTCAGGTCCCGCAGGAGTTGGTAAGAGCATGGGAATTGACGTGATATATCAATTAATCACCAAATATTCCCACAGTAGGCCAGGTAATGAAAATGATTCTATAAAAGTTCTGCTCACTGCTCCTACGGGAAAAGCAGCTTTCCTTATCAATAGGGTTACAATACATTCGGCATCCAATCCACCAGTGAGTCAATATGGTGGCGTAATGCCTGAATTGAGTTGTGATATAGCAAGTTCCTTGAGAGTTAGTTTAATGGATTTCAAATTATTTTCAATTGACGAAGGTTCTATGGTCGGGTCGAAGACTCTTTCGAACATTCATACTCGTTTGCGTCAAGTTATGGGAAAAAACAGGACTCTCGGAGGGATTTCAGTTCTTATTGTAGGGGATTCACATCAGTTGCTATCAGTGATGGATTCTGCTATATGGAAAGCCCCGAAATTGAATGGCTCGAATGTTTTTTGCGAGAGAAACCCTTTATGTGAAGAGTTTGTTTTTCAAGAGTTGAAAGAAATTATGAGACAAAAAGGGGATAAAGATTTCATCATTGCGCTCAATAATGTAGCAGACAGCATTATAAATGAGGAAGATTTGTATTTATTACAAACGCGAATTGTAAAAGAGGAAGATGTCCCTCAAGAAGCAATTAGATTGTATCCTGACAATGCTTCAGTTCGATGGTACAATCAAAGAAAAATACATAGTTTATGCGTAAAAAGTTTTGTATCCTCAGCACAACATAGTGTACTAGGAAATGTTCCAACAAAACAAAAGATAATCTCTTGGAATCGTTGAAAAAAAGGAAGTCACAGAATTACAAGGTTTGCCCAACGACGTAACATTCAAAATTGGTATTGAGTATAGGATTACCTTCAACGTATATGTAGAAGACGAATCAGTTGACGGCGCATGTGGAATTTTGAGGCAGGTTACAACGAGTGGACATCCGAGACAGCACAGGAAGTTTTTTGAACGTTTTGGAAACGTGCTCTTGGTTTTGCGTGTTTTGGTCCCGCTGAAGCAAGTTTTACAAACGTTTAGAGTACCTTCCCATTTGATATCCTTGAATACGTTCTAAGCACGTTCCTTTGATCTACTACCAGACGTTTTCATCATGTCTTCTAAACGTACTTTCATGAAAACTAACCTTGAAAAACCACAAACTCACACGGGGACATGAATAGAACTAACCGAGACATTTGCATGTCCTTGGGACATACATGCGACGTTTTTAGAACATCCTAAGACGTCATTTGCACGTTCTCTGTGAAATCAAGCACGTCTTCTGAACGTTCAGGAAACCTCCCGGTGCTGTATGGGATTGTGTCAACATAATTTGGGCAGAATTTCCAAAAGATAGAGCCGTAGGATTGAGAGCGAAAGGTAAGTTCATGGAGTATATGTTCATCAATTCCATCGATTCGGAGCTAGTTCCATTGCCAAAAAGTACGGCTACACTATCAGTAGGTTTCAGTCAGGGATATCAGATAATGAGAAAACAGTTTCCAGTGATTCCAGCAGAAGCGATTATTATCCATAAGAGTCAGGGACGAACTTACTAATCTGTTTGTTGTCACGTCCAGAGATATTCAAAGAATATTCCTTCCAATGACAATGGCAAGAGAATTAATATAGAATATTAACACCTCAAAATATAAGTTCCCCTATTTTGTGTCATGGACAAGGATGGGGAGAAACAGAGCAATTGGAGAAGGAAAGTCGAATAAAAACAATGAATCTGCAAAGAATACAATATTTATTACATTAACCCTAGAAGTCAGGACTATATTCTCGTCACCACACAGTCAGGACTGGGTATCAATTGTACCCCATTTTTCAAGTGATGATTCCACACTTATTTTTGCATGAGAAAGCATAGTGGAATTTCTTCGTTTTTTAATGAGGAATAAAAATAAATAATTCAAATTCCGTTTTTATAAACGTATTGTCATGAAAAATTGACTTTATTGGAAAAAAGCACACGAAAACGTTGAAAAATGAATTTTTCGTTCATTGTTGAATAACTTTGTTAAAAACCAATCAATTTGGATTGTCTATATGTGAATTTTGCGTGAGAGAGATTGATCTTCAAGATACTTATGACCATTTCAGCCGATTCTGCAAAAAGTATATTTATTTTAACATATGAACAT
The DNA here is from genome assembly GCA_018340375.1 of Gonatopus flavifemur. NCBI lineage: Eukaryota > Metazoa > Arthropoda > Insecta > Hymenoptera > Dryinidae > Gonatopus > Gonatopus flavifemur. The sequence continues at coordinate 19,646,334 of JAFFJZ010000009.1, forward strand.
GAGAAAATTAGGAGATGTGCAAGAGGATGAAATCAGTGGGGAAAACATGGTACTCTCATCTTTTATGAATGAAACTTAGTGTATTCGGTTCAAATATTGACTTTGATACAAATCTTTTGAATGTACTCAGTCCTCTAGTACACATTTTTCGCATAACACCTTCCGATGCTCCCTGCAAACTGTAATGCCGCAAGCCTCACAACAAATTCTGCTTTTTGTATCTAATTTTCTAGGACATACTACACATCTGCTTAGTTTTCCGAGCTGTGGGCACCATCTGGGCTGTTCTTCCTTGTTTAAAACTATACCAATAGCCGTTCGTACCGAACGCCGCAATGTAGTGATTTCAAGCCGTTTTTGAAGCCATGGCCTTGTTAAATCATTAATTAATGATTTCAAAAATTCACGCCTTCTCATGTTTTCGTTGTCACCACAAAAATTATACAGTACCAGTGCATTAATCCCACTCTGATCCAACATCCCAAAGAAAATCCTCATTGGCCACCTAAGAATTTTCTTTGCGGTCGTATACTCGTGGCACATATGGTCAAAAGTGTCAGTACCACCCTTGGTCGAATTATAAAACATAATAATTTCAGGTTTGCCCGTTTCTTGATTGATTTCGGCGGTCTGGTGGAAAGTTGATAGCGCAAGGACGACTTTGTTTTTCTCCGGCGTATACGAAACGAGAGTTTTGGTTGCATCAAATGCGAATTTGGACGATGTAACTGTCCCAGCCAACTTATAGGTGGGTGGGATATCCCGTTTATTTTTTCGTACAGTACCGACCATGGTTATCGAATGTTCCTGTAGCATTTTATCGAAAATTTCTACAGACGAGAACCAATTATCACAAGTTATGTTCCTGTTGGTACCGTGCACTGGCTCTGATAATTTTTCAACATAGTACGACGGTACTGACTGATTGTTTTCCGTTATGACTTTACCAACATACGGCTCGGCATTGATCATATAATAAGTTCTCGAATCATTCATCATCAAAATTTTCATCCCATATTCATCAGGTTTTTGACCATTATAAACTTTGAATGGACATCGTCCTCGAAAAGATAGAAGTTGTTCATCTATGGTACAGTATGACGCTGGACTGTAGAATTCTTTACAATGAGAAATAAACTCATTCCATAATTCACGAATTGGAGCGAATTTGTCAACCTGTCGCCGTTCATTTCTGGTGTTTTTGTCATCAAATCGCAAGCATTTTGATATAAAGAAGAACCTTGGCAAGGGTATCGTGGCACGGTACATATGAGATCCGTCAACCGGATCCCAAAGATCACGCAGGCTTGTACTGTCGGTTTTCTGTAATCCTGAGAAATACAATGCACCAAAATATGCTCTCAGTTCCACCTACTGGATGTCTTTAAAATCATCATTTTGGACATCAAATTCTTTTGCTTGACGATAACGTTCTGCTTCTTCATTCGTGTGCTTCATGATTTTTTGTACCATAGCATCAGTAAATAATAAACACCAAGCTCCATAAGGAGTTCTCACTATTCTGGCAGCACCAATAGGACCTGGCAAAAAACTCGTAGTTCTCACATGTCTGTTTATCAATCTTTGTCGGGCAGTTGTATACCAAACGCGATTGTTCAAGCCAGGAACAGTACTGGGCCTTCGTCCTCGTTTGACAGAAGAAGAGGTGACAGCTGAAGGTCTCCCTCGCTCGGTGGTGCACCATCATCCTGAAAGTCATCTGAATCATGGATAATGTTGGCAAAAGTGAGGATGTTCATGTGTATGTGTAGATCAGAGGTAAAGGGTACCATGTTCACTTTTTCACAAACTTTGTTCTTGGTATCATCTTACTCTACTCATTACAATATTTTCATAGGTATCAACATTGAGCTTATTCCACCTAATGATCGAGGAAGCTGAGGGGAAATAATGCCAGGTGCCACTGATATATGATATTTTTTAGTGCAAGAAGAATCATTCTTATAACAATATTTTTTGCAAATTTGTGTGAATCTGTCAATCAAACAAATCCATGTAAATCTGTGGACGCTGCAGGAATCGAAATTCGTGCAAAACTTGTGAGTTGGGTACATTTTGCATGGACTTTACACAAATTTTACAACATTTGTGCTACTAATGTTCATGATATGGATTCTAAATTGAAAAAATGATATTATGTTATTTCATTTCATTCTCATATCCACTTATACTGATAGGAGACATATGCATTATTCAAATTATATTATACTTACATCATACTCAGATTCTGCCTCCATGTCACTCACATCCTGCTCTGATGCAGTATCATCTTCTTCTTCCCTTAAATTTTCTTCGTCTGTCAGTATATCAGTACTTTCCTCTGGTTCCTTTTCTCGCATACCATTTACTATTTCTGCCAGAGGCCGTAAATTATATTTTCGTGCCATATTGTATTCTATAAAATTGAATCACAATGAAATCCCCTATATTTTTTTTCATTTAGTAACATGATTGATTGTGTATATTATAATATTTTACTGACATCAGATTCAGATTTTACAGCCACATCACTCAAATCCAGCTCTGAAGCACGATCATCTTCTTCGTTCGTTCAATGTTCTTGGTCTGTCGGTATCAGTGATGCCAGCATTTGGCCGGCCGCGGCGATTCACCCCCTCCATCACACCTATTTGTATGGAAATCTCACATACACATTGACACAGCCGACAAACGAAATTTGATTATGTGGAGTGTGATAGAGGGGGCAAAATGCCGCGATCGACCAAATGCTGGCATCACTGGTCGGTATACAAATACTTTCCTCTCGTTATCTTTCTGTACACTATTTACAATCGCTTCTTCAAAACTGAATCACAGTGGAACACTCCGTATATGAACGACACGTGGTACACATAGTACGTTTGCATGTGACAACAGTACTTCAAATTGAAATCGCAATGTCATGCTATGATATAAACGAAAATTCAAGAATATTTACATTCCACGCGAGAAAAGGAAAAAACAATACAAACCAAAATTCAACAATGAGAATTCTTTTCATTTCGCCACGATACATCTCAAATTATACGTACAATTCGGAGAAAAAAATTGCTCACTCCCCTGAAAACCGAACGGAAAGTCAGGACTGGGTATCAAATGCACCCCACAGCACATTCTCGATTGCACAACAACGCTGTTCATCACAAACAGGCAGGTTCAGGTGTTGCTTCCCACTCTTGAAAGTTCAAATTGAATTATGGATCAAGTTAGAGGTCCATAACATCACCCGTTCAAAAGCTACATAACTTCAAAGACAAGCTGGGGTACATTTGATACCCAGTCCTGACTTCTAGGGTTGAAGATTTGAATAAGTCAATATATAATCGTTCGTTTTCTGTAAGAGATAACAAATCTGAATCAGAGTCAGAAATTTGAACGTAGTTTTCCATCAATTGGATACAAATTGAACAATTGTAAAATTCCAATTTACGAGATTCGCAATTCCTACACCTCTTGATTTGGTTGAACCTTTCGATGAACTTAATTCGGTAGTTCACCAACTTCTCAATTTTTGAATATAAATACTCTTGGAGTCTGTTGGATCTAGAGATATTTCTCTCGAGCGATAGGCGGATATTGTACAATGTTTGGTTGTCTAGTTCATTTTCCTTCAATAGGTTTTGGTGGAATTTAATTTTTTCATTTACAAAGATAAATCTCCTCAATATCTCTGAATCCGACATGGAGGAATAATTGGAACTGAGAATTCAAAACAGGGCTTTATTCACGTAAATGTACATCAATTTCTCATAGGTCAGATCTCTTTGTTCTAATTCATCACTATGGAGTTGGATATATTCATCGAGATGTTTCACACAACGTTTGCAATTAAAGAATTCAACTTTATTGATTTCACAATTCCTGCATTTGACTATTGATTCCTGTTTATCAATGGGTTTTGAATTCTCACTCTCTTTTTCTATTAATAGTTTATTTAATTTCTCTTGTGCCTGCTTCAAATTCTTCCAGACGTTGAATTGCTTCTTTGAATCTGATTAGTTTTCTAGTAGGACTTTCTGTTTTATTTCAATAACACCTTTTGAATAATTTATTTTCTGTTCTATGTCAGTCATATTTCACTAGTGTACATATATTGACCTCATCTTATAATATCAGGGTTATCGGGTCTTGCAATTTAAACTTGCAAGAAAAATGATTTATTACAAGTGTTAAATTTGGAATATTATGATTATTTGTGGAATCCTCAACCAATGATGTTTTCCATAAACAATCAACATAAACGAATTTATTAATACTTGTGGGATTCTCAACCAATGATGTTTCCCACAAATATCAATTAAATAAATTTATTGATGCTCGTGAAATCCTCAACCAATGATGTTTTTCGCAAGTATCAATTGAATAGGTTCATTAACATTTGTGAAATTCTCAACCAATGATGTTTTTCACAAAGGTTAATTTAACGGTCTCCAATTAATGTTTGTGAAATTCTCATCCAATGATGTTTTCCACAAACCATTAATCTTTGACACTTGGGTGAAAATCGGAGGTCAGTATATGCACATATGTATACGAATATCCATCTGGAATGAACTTTTGGTGCAGCTATTCACAAGTTTAACGATTAACTTACGAGAGTAAAAGTTCCCAAAACGATGAAACACAGAAGGTTGAATGAGGTTTGAAACTTAATGAAGTTCGTAAATATACTCAAAACTAGAACACTTGAAGACTCAAACACTTCAGATCGGAATGACTTCAAACACCTTGAATTGAAATAATTTCAAACACTTTGAATTGAAATCATTTCAAACATATTGAATTGAAATAATTTTAAACACTTTGAATTGAAAACACTTTGAATTTGAACACGAAGTTAGAAGTTGAGCGACGAGTTGATAGCTGGAGCAGAGACTGACTTTTAGGCCCAATGCATGGGTTTTTATACCATGAAAATCCATCATGGTGGACTCGTTTTGGTAGATTGGAAAAATGCACTTTGGCACTATAGATAATAGGTTCGCTTGGTGAACTCATCACGCATTGCGACTCTATGGTGGACACGTTCTAACTTGCGTCGATCACGTTAAATAGATATCTATGGAGTTACAGTGCATTCCTCTTACCATGATATTTGTACAAAATTACGAATTGGATCTCGAAACATATGATCAGAGTATTCATTCATATGAATTTGGATCTTTGATTTCTGATTGAAAATTCTTTCAGTTTCTTAATATTTAATGCTCAATTTAGATGATGTTATATAGAATGTTCAATCACATGCATATAATGAAGGGAATAAGAACATAAGCATACGAGATACTTGTATAAATATGCACATTGAATATTATATAGGACATTCATGCAGGAGGCATTCACATGAGTATGCACATTGAATATTATGAATACACATACGAGATATTTGTATGAATATATATATCTTGAACATTATATAGAATATTTATGTACGATATATTCCTAACAATATGCATATTGAATACTACATGGAGTGCATGCAAGATATTCACATGAATATGCATATTGGATATTATACATAAAACATGCACACGAGATCCATAGAATATTCATGTATAAGACACTCATATGAATACACATATAGGATATTATATGGAATGCATGTAGGATGTTCACATGAACATACATATTGAATATTACATCGAATACTCATATATAAGACACTTACATGAATATGCATATATGATGTACGAGGGTGGATTGATAAGTTTCCGGCCTGACCAAGAAAAACAACGTTTTTAAGAATTTTTTTTTTCTATTTCTCAACATAATCTCCTCCAAGGCTGATACATTTCTCATAGCGGTGTTCTAGTCTAGTAATGCCATCTCTATAGACTGATTCGTCAAGCTCCTCAAAATACCCATTTACAGCTTCGATTACTTCTTCATTGTCCGCAAATCTCTTACCGCCAAGCCATTTTTTGAGGTTAGGAAACAGATAATAGTCACTCGGGGCTAGGTCTGGAGAGTAGGGAGGGTGCGGCATTAATTCAAACTTCAGATCGTTGATTTGAGCCATCGCAACGATTGACGTGTGCGCTGGTGCGTTATCGTGATGAAACAAGATTTTTTTCTTCGCCAGATGAGGTCGTTTAATTTTCACTTCGTGGCTCGAAGGTTGCAATAAGTCTGCGTAGTATTGACCAGTGATAGTTTTACCCTTTTCAAGGTAATCAATGTATATAATACCTCTTGCATCCCAAAAAACATTAGCCATAACCTTGTTCGCCGGAAAAATTGTTCTTGCCTTCTTTGGAGTTGGTTCCCCTGGTCCAATCCACTGTTTAGACTGTTCTTTGGTTTCAGGAGTGTAGTGGTGGACCCAAGTTTCGTCAACGGTTACGAATCGACGCGAAAATTCGCTTGGATTACGCTTATACAACGCCAAATTGGCGGTAGAAATGTTCTTTCGAATCAATTTTTGGTCGACTGTTAGCAAACGCGGCACCCATCTTGCACAGAGCTTTTCCATATACAAATGTTGGTGCAAAATATTTTGTACACGTTCATATGACATCTTACAGGTCTCAGCTATCTCACGAACTTTTAATCTGCGATCTTTCAGCACTATTTGATGGATTTTCTCGATCATATCTGGAGTTGTGACCTCAATGGGGCGTCCTGAGCGAGGCTCATCAGAGGTGCTCACACGACCCTTTTTAAACCCGGAAACCCACTGCTTAACGGTTGAATATGATGGGGAGGATGTCCCTAGTGTTGAGTCCATCTCTTCTTTAATTTCCTTCGGCGTTAACCCCTTCAAATAAAAGTATTTGATGACAGCACGATTTTCCAGCTTTTCCATTTTTACGAAAAACACAGAGGCGTCTTGGTCAGCGTGCTCTTAAAACTAAACTAACATGGCGATCAGACTGAAACTATAGCTACAAGCTATCTAAGGATGGTACTGTAGAACGCCACCTCAAGGTAGGCCTAGTGGCGCCATCTCTTGGTCAGGCCGGAAACTTATCAATCCACCCTCGTAATATGGAATATTCATGGGATAATCATGCATAAAATATGCATGTGCGATATACGCACGAATATACATATCGAGCATGGTATTTATGTGTGAAACATAGATATGAGACGTTCACATAAGTATAAGAAAGATTAAAAAAAAAACGATTTCGTCACACCTCCTCCCTTTTTTGACAAAACTTAGGGAGAAGTTTTGGCACAAATCATTTTTATATCAGTCCATATGGTCGTTTACCAGTCGAGTTTTCAGCAGGTTGGTTGGTTTGTTCATCAGTGGGGTTGTTTGTAATGAAAACTGTCCGAGGTTTCTTTGTACGTAGATTCATTGGTGTGTACAGTTGTTGATCTTCCACTGGAGCGGAGCAGGTAGGTTGAGTCATGCTAATCTCTGGATACATATTGTTTCGCGTTTGGGGTTCTTTTACGATAGTCACCTTTTCCTCTTCTAAGACAAATTTGACCTGTCTAAGAGGAATTACTTCATCGTATGTTTGGTTTGACCTGGTGGTTTGATTAGTACCTGTGGCCTGATTACCACCTGTAGTTCGTGGATCTTCATTCGGTCGTCCTCTGGCCAAATGTAAAAAAAGATTTGTCATTGAGTCCCAGATTGATCCCAATAAAAAGACAGAGCAACCATAGGTCGAATGCAATGCATAGGCATGGATTATGGTATCCATAGCGGCTTTGGCTAATTCGAAGCAGAGATACACTCCAAATAATCCTGCGGTGGCTGAATCAAATGTAATGAAGGAATTCCAGATTTTATTGAAGGTTGTTTCAGCGATCTTCTGGAGTGCTTCTTCGTCCAACAGGTGTGTCATTGATAAACCTGTTGTAATTATTGGTTGTCCAGTCATCCCTCTAGCAACGGTATTCAGTACGGCTGATCGTTCGATTGGAAACATAATATTCTCTCTCAATCGCTCCAAGTCTTCGGAAGAATAGATTCCGCTTGTTCCTGAATGTTCTGGATTAATATATTTCCATGTTGGTTTGGTCATTGGCTTCATTTCCATTGGTGCAATGGTGAGTGTTGGTTGTGGTGTCATTTTGTACCATCCGTCTTCAAGGAAGTACATTGGAGAAACAAACGAATTGCAATCGATTTGTGTTCCAATTTTTGTAATCATATGAGTTCTTGGTTTCAAGAACATGCTGTTGTTATTCATCTTGATGGGTAATTCGTGGTAACATTGTTCTGTTCTGTGGGTTACGATTTCGACGGGTATACATTTAATTATGTGAACAACTTCTCCAGAAGGTACAGCCATATACCCTGAATTTTTCATTAAATGGAATGCAAATTCGTCCGGTGAATGAATTGCGTTCGTCAGAGCGTTCCTTAGTACTTGTTGTTCCAACTGACATCTGTGTAACAACATATCTCTGTACCAGCTGGTCATTTGTGTACGGATATGTCTCTCAACATAAACGAATTTGGAATTTAAGTATGTGAATATGTCGAGATTTTCTGTCTCGGTTCTTTTGGCTTTGGCGAAAGTTTCTCCTTTTTGAGTTTCTAATATAAATAGTTTGGGATGTTCTGTTCTGATGAGTGTGTAACCGCAGATCATCTGTTCTCCAACTTTTGATAGGACAAAGGTTGTTCCGTGAGTAACTACGGAGTATATTACATTTGGATCTCCGGCCTTGTCTTCAATTCTGTTGGATAATCCCTCGTAAATGATGTCATAATCGGAGAATCGGCATACATCTTGTGAACTTGGTGTCCAATATGTATATCCGTCTTCTATATCAGTGCAATGCCCATCGTTGTAATGGCAAGTGAGACCAGTATGTAACTTTAGTTTGTTGTTATCCAAATCAACGACAGCGCGATATGATTTTAATGTGATTTTTACCAGCGCCTGTACTATAACATCTTCCCATGTTCCTTACGGGTCGGAATATTGAGATCCGGAGCAAGATCCATCACTAAAGATGCTTCCAGCCAACGTAGAATGTCTTATGTTGGTTTGGTTGATTTTTAACCCAGTGATTACGTTGTTGTGCGATAGATACAAGTTGCCAGTGTTATGCATCTCGTCGCATTGGGTGGCTCCGACTTCTTGCATATATTCAGCGAATCCATTGTTGACTGCCTTTGTGTATGGAAACGTTCCGCATCTGGATATGGTTCTTTGGATAGTCATTTTACATTGTCTAACCAAAGTCTTATCGTATTTAGACAGTCGCAGCAATTGTATGGGTAGGCTCGTGATGTTGGGTTTTGTTTCTTTGATTTCGCATTCACCAACATTTACCAGAGATATAGTGGTGATATTTAGATTTGGGGTTCCACAATCGTATCCAATCAGTCCGAAGACGACGAGGTGTCTCATCAAGATGCAAAAGGTGAGAGCTTGAATTATCATCATTCTGATGATAGCTTCGTTATGAAAGCATAATGAGTTATTTTTGCCTTGGATGTGCCTTGCATATATGTATATATATGTTTTGTGTTGAAAGTAGATTTTTGTTAATTTATTTCTTATGTAACCGTATATTTCAATTGGTCAGCCATTAATATACCGGGCGTCCCATTTGAAACAGGACAGCTGAATAACTCTTCAGGGAATGGAGGGGGAAAAAATTGTTCAGATAAAAGTTGTAGGGTTCAAAGGAGGCCATAAGATGGTGACCTTGAATTTGACCTTGAGGTCAATTTCGAGCATAATTGATGGTCAAAGTATGTTTTTTCAAATGGAAAACCCTACGTTCGACCTCAGAAATGGAAAGAGCGGAAAATTTTACGTTCGAATATGTTAACATATCAGGTCATTTAGAGGTCATTTGAAGGTCGAAAAACCATTTCCTATGGATTTTCACGGAAAAGCCTAAAACGAGTCGTTTCTCTGACCAAAGTTATCGAAGTTAAAGTGAAACCCCACGTTTCGACCTTGAATTCGACCTTGAGAACGATAATGAATGCCAAATTTGAAACAATAATTTAAAAATTATTTATTTTTCCAGTTCGTCGTTTTCTAATCACAGATGGCACAAATCCGTTGACGGGTAAGACACACTTATTGCAGGAGATGTTCTAATTTACCGCCATTGACTTCAATACATAACTCCAGCCGGCGTCGAAAGTTTCCAAGAACAGACTGAGAAACTTCTGCACGAATATTCGCAATTGCGTATATGATGCGTTGTTGTAGATCCACAGGTGTTGTTGGTCGGTTGGTATAAACGACATTTTTTACGTAATCCCACAAATGAAAATCTAGAGGGGTGAGATCAGGAGATCTTGCCGGCCACAGTACAAATCCACCTCGACCAATCCAACGATTGGGAAAAAGGATATTTAGATAATCCCTCACACATCGAGCAAAGTGTGGTGGTGCACCGTCTTGCTGATACCACATCCTCTGCCTAGTTGCCAATGTCACATCTTCCATGAGAACTGGTAATTCATTCTGTAAAAACTGTAGATAATTAGGACCGTTAACAGTTCCATCAAAAAAATACGGCCCAATAACTTGATTGTCTAGAATTCCACGCCAAATATTTATACTCCACCGATGCTGATGATCAACTTGTTGAGTCCAGTGCGGGTTTTGCGCCGACCAATAGTGGCTATTGTGACGATTTAACAAGCCAGTACTTTGAAACGTTGATTCATCACTGAAAAGAACATATCGAAAGAAATCGGGCGCTTCGTTAAACCTCTGTAAAGCCCAATGGCAAAAGTTAACCCGATTCTGCATATCTTGTTGAGATAATTCTTGGGTCAGTGTGATGTGGTACGGATGATATTGAGCAGCTTGTAGAATTCTGTGTGCCGTACTGCGTGGAATACCCAAATTGCGTTCAATATCACGTGAACTAACATGAGGATTCATGTGTATTATTGCTAGAACAGCAACGCATCGAGGGTCGTTAAAGTTGGAACCTTGATTGTTTCGGCGTTGACCAATCCTTCCTTGTCGACAATTTCTTTCAACTTGGCAAATGACTTCTGGAGAAGGATGATGCTGCCGATCTCCAAACGCTCTCTGTACAATCGTGACGCTCTTTGATACACTCCGCGACACTCACCCAAAATCATTAAAATATCAACACATTCGTTAGGTGAATAAACCATTTTGAAGCCGCACTTACACCGTAAACGATGAAAACTTGTTAATCATCATTTTCGTACTGATATGAAGAATAAACTCTGAAGGTTAGTCCTGTTTACTTTCAATTCAAGGTCGGAACGTGGGGTTTCACTTTAACTTTAATAACTTTGGTCAGAGATGAAACTCGTTTGAGGCTTTCCCGTGAAAATCCATAGAAAATGGTTTTTTGACCTTCAAATGACCTCTGAATGACCTGATATGTCAACATATTCGGACGTAAAATTTTCCGCTCTTTCCATTTCTGAGGTCGGGCGTAGGGTTTTCCATTCAAAAAAACATACTTTGACCATCAATTATGCTCAAAATTGACCTCAAGGTCAAATTCAAGGTCACCATCTTATGGCCCCCTTCGAACCCTACAACTTTTATCTGAACAATTTTTTCCCCCTTCATTCCCTGAAGAGTTATTCAGCTGTCCTGTTTCAAATGGGACGCCCTGTATATATATATATATATACGAGGGTGGATTGATAAGTTTCCGGCCTGACCAAGAGATGGCGCCACTAGGCCTACCTTGAGGTGGCGTTCTATAGTACCATCCTTAGATAGCTTGTAGCTATAGTTCCAGTCCGATCGCCATGTTAGTTTAGTTTTGAGAGCACGCTGACCAAGACGCCTCTGTGTTTTTCGTAAAAATGGGAAAGCTGGAAAATCGTGCTGTCATCAAATACTTCCATTTGAAGGGGTTAACGCCGAAGGAAATTGAAGAAGAGATGGACTCAACACTAGGGACATCCTCCCCATCATATTCAACCGTTGAGCAGTGGGTTTCCGAGTTTAAAAAGGGTCGTGTGAGCACCTCTGATGAGCCTCGCTCAGGACGCCCCATTGAGGTCACAACTCCAAATATGATCGAAAAAATCCATCAAATAGTGCTGAAAGATCGCAGATTAAAAGTTCGTGAGATAGCTGAGACCTGTAAGATGTCATATGAACGTGTACAAAATATTTTGCACCAACATTTGTATATGGAAAAGCTCTGTGCAAGATGAGTGCCGCGTTTGCTAACAGTCGACCAAAAATTGATTCGAAAGAACATTTCTACCGCCAATTTGGCGTTGTATAAGCGTAATCCAAGCGAATTTTTGCGTCGATTCGTAACCGTTGACGAAACTTGGGTCCACCACTACACTCCTGAAACCAAAGAACAGTCTAAACAGTGGATTGGACCAGGAACCAACTCCAAAGAAGGCAAAAACAATTTTTTCGGCGAACAAGGTTATGGCTACTGTTTTTTGGGATGCAAGAGGTATTATATACATTGATTACCTTGAAAAGGGTCAAACTATCACTGGTCAATACTACGCAGACTCATTGCAACGTTTGAGCCACGAAGTGAAAATTAAACGACCTCATCTGGCGAAGAAAAAAATCTTGTTCCATCACGATAACGCACCAGCGCACACGTCAATCGTTGCGATGGCTAAAATCAACGATCTGAAGTTTGAATTAATGCCGCACCCTCCCTACTCTCCAGACCTAGCCCCGAGTGACTATTATCTGTTTCCTAACCTCAAAAAATGGCTTGGCGGTAAGAGATTTGCGGACAATGAAGAAGTAATCGAAGCTGTAAATGGGTATTTTGAGGAGCTCGACGAATCAGTCTATAGAGATGGCATTACTAGACTAGAACACCGCTATGAGAAATGTATCAGCCTTGGAGGAGATTATGTTGAGGAATAAAAAAAAAAAAATTCTTAAAAACGTTGTTTTTCTTGGTCAGGCCGGAAACTTATCAATCCAACCTCGTATATATATATTTTGGTATGAGTTTTCCCTCTTCTTTTATATCCTTAATGAGTCTAGTTCGATTTTTCATTGATCTATCCCTTTGGATTATGCAGGTAATAAGAAGAGCATAGTATTTCATTCCATTGACCTGCAATAGTCTCTTAGTTTGGGTATGCTCTGACTCATATTGGCCTGTTTGTATCTTTGTCGATTCATTCATTGATTTTCTCAAGGAAATTAGTATCTGAACCAATTATTGGCTCTATTCAGACCTTTTTGTCCACAGGTGTTCGTTGTACGATCAAGATCATATGAGAGCTTCATTATAATGAATGATCATTTGATCTAATGGTGAATGGATGAATTGACATATATATGTAAATTCATTCATAACCTTCGGGTTTTACATGGAGTCTTCCCCTCTTTCTTCGGTAACTTCAAGAAGAAATCAATAATAATTTGTTCTTGAGTATCAGGGAATTTGTGTCTTTTATCTTGTTGTGACTATTTTACGTGTCACAGAGACGAGTCACGTTTCGTGACTAGAATTTAACTGTAAAATAGGAGGATTGGATATTAAATTTTAGCACAAAATTTGAAAAAAAAAATTTTGAACTCGAAATTTGAACATGAAACAGGGTTTGAATATATAAAATTCGAATATAGAACCTTAGACATCACGTTTGAGTATAAGGTTTAAATATTTGAATATGGAATTTTGGATAAAGAACTTTTGGATATAAAATTTCCATATAAAATTCGAACATAAAAGAAAAATTGAGTAAAAAGAACTTTAGGTATAGAGTTTGGATACAAACTTCATGTACAAAATTTGAGTTTGAATATGAAATTTATATATGAAATTCGAGTTCGAGTATAAAATTTATGTATAAAATTTGAGTTCGAGTATAAAATGTAAAATTTGAATATAAGAATTCTGAGTATAATGGTCTTATACAAAATTGGAATATAAAATTTTTGGGTACAATATTCGTATATAAAATTTGAGAATTTGGATATGAAAATTTTGAGTATGAAATGGAATATAAAATTCGTGAGTATAATATTCCTATATGAAATTTGAAAATTCGAATATAGAAATTTTGAGTATGAAATTGAATATAAAAATTCTGAATATAATGTTCTTATATGAAATTCAAATACATAACTTAGAATATTGGAGTATGAATCTTTGAATACAAAATTTGTATATAGATTATTCGAATATATGTATATTTGGATGAGAAGTTGAATACGAGTGTATAATTTGGAATGATGTATCGAAATGGATTTGGAATGTCTCGGACGATTTTATATTGGTCTTCAAATCAAGTGTACTAGTTCAAGAACCTCTCATGTGACCCATTGACTTGCCCTTTACAAGAAAGGATGACTTAAACGAACTGTCTTTATGCATAAGAAAGAGAAAGGGCATGTTTCAGGATCTCTCTATTGAATTGATTACGCTGATTCACAACTTGTGTTGATGCTGATCATGACCAATCCTTTCACTTCGATCCGCTGGGTTTTTTTCATACATACTCCTTCCTTCTCCCTTTTTGAACTAAGGAAAATGGGGGAGGAGGTAGGGTTTAATTTACATCAAGAGGTTATATATTTATAAACATGAGTAGTATATAAATGCGAGTGAAAAAATATATTTGTGTGGTTTTACACGATGGTATATACTCAGTTTCATTATACGAAATTTATATGTGTGATAAAAATATTCCTGCGGGGGTTTTGTTTATATAAAAATATTCCGTTATGGTTTCTTTTATAGCTTCAGATTTTATTGAGGGATTGGACATAGATTAGTCATATTAGGGTTCTTATCGAGTAGCTTCTTACAAAAAACATGGAATCTTCCCGGATGAAACTTCTGATGAACCCCCCTTTTGGTCAGCAGGGGTGTTTGAATGAACACATACTCAAATCAGGTATCGCTGAACGGTCAACTGTTGTTGCCAATCTAATGCTGGCATAAAAATTTCCTCATAATGGTTCAGCAGCATCTCTAATTCGGGGTGCTCTTTACACATTGGACAGAGGTTGATTTGCGTTCGAAAAATCAATTGGTCGTAACATTTTACACAGCAAAGTTCATATACGTCCTCATCAAACTTTCTTACGACATGTTTTTCACTGTATTCTCCACACTGTCTCTCTTAATTTTCCACACACCATCCACATATCATTCTATTCCTCTGGTGATGGTATTTATACACTATCGTATCTCCTAAATGGAAACACCATGCCCCATAACTTCGATCGTTAAATTTCCTTTTACGATTCGATAAACCAAAAAACTCATTTCAATCAGGGCCCATTGGTAAAATCATTTTGGTTATTAGGTTTTCCTTCAACACAAAGATGACGAGAAGTTGTGATTTTCAACACTTTACGAGAAAACTTGATTATTCTGTATGATCTTCACTGTTTGTATGGATCTTCAGAAGTTGGATTCAGATTGATGTCATTCTTCGGGAGTTGGATTCAGACTGATGGGCTGAAGGTTGTTCTAGTCTTGTTTTCGATTAGTGAAAACAGAAAAATCCTGTACTTTGGATATACAGTCATCATATTTGTTTGTACTCTTAGTCCTTTGGAATGATTCATCGGTTAGAGATAATTTAGGTTTTATGTGAGTTCAATGTTTGTAGGGATGACTCCATCTAAAGATATGTGGTGTGACAAATCATCACAAAGAGGGTCGCGGGATGGCACCGCGCACGATCCCCATCGATCGTAATCGTGAACGCGCATAACGAGTTAGTTCACTCGTAAGAACATAGCTGTCGCTCGCTTACACGAGAATCGGAAACACATCTCCTCTCCCTTGCTATTCCTGTCCTCCTCTAATCCTTATCCTTCTTCTATTTGTTGAGGTTCCCCGTCCCCCAAGGAGGCAGCGCCACCTTTACCACGGATGCTGGGTAGGATTGGTTCAACGTCAGGAGGCGATATCAACGCCATCTCGGCCGTTCCAAAGTCGACAACCCCCAGGAGAATGGAAATCCCTCGCGGACAACACCATCTCTCTCCAACCCTGGACTAGAGAGAGAGAGAGAGAGAGTGAGATGAATCGTCTCCGAGGACGCCACCCCGTTCCTGGATCGGCGGAACAACGGCAGAAGTCAACCCGACCACGCTGTACGCCTTCTCCCGGCCCCACCAAAGAAGAGAAAAGGACATGACCACCCGCACCCAGACGATCTCCAAAATGCACATGCGCACACTCACCCAACGAATAGTAAGAAGCCACTACCACCTGAGCGCGCAAGTCGAGCCAACGGAAAGTCCAACGGGAAGTCACCGACGGGGTTTCGTATATGATTTTGTGAACTCACCCGTCGGTGAAGAAGAAGGGAGTGGCCATGTTGCCTGTCACTTCTTATGTAACCGAGCCACGGCAAAGTTCTAAGAGAGACTCTTTGTCGAATTTTGGATATACGGTGAGTGTGCTGTGCCATCGGGGTCCGACATCCCGTTAAAATTCTCTTCTTCGGATTTGTCGAAGAGGTTTGTCAGTGTGGAGTGCCCGTGCGGTGTTTTGGTGAAAAGTTTTGGTGAAACGGTGTCGCTCACGTGGCCTCCTCCACGTGCCCTTTCCTTTGATTTCTCTTTTCCCTCTTTGTTCTCGTATAGAATCACCCCCTCCGCCCGTGTTTGCCCTCCCCCGGTCAAATTGTATGGTCGCGGTCTCCCTATATTCCCCTTTGTCTTAATTCATAACGGCATAGTCTGTAAGTACACGTTCCCTCGTGGTCGCGCCCTCCACATTACTTTCGAAATCCCTGTGTTCTCCCACAATCCATTCATCGAACGAACGAGTTGTTTGTATTTTCTTCTCTTTGCGCGACGAAGTCGCACCCTTGTAAAATTCGGAATTTGTAAAAATATACGTGCCCTGGCACACCATTAACTATACGTAGAGTTTGTTTACTCGGTGTATGAATTCAAATCGACCCACCCCCTCTCCCTGAGCTTTTTCCTTTTCCTTTGACCCCTCAAAATTGTCGTGAGCAAGTTACTTGTTCTCTTTCAATATCTTGCAGGTCCTGCTGTTGCAAATAAATATCCACGACAGGAGTCGTGGAGGCGCTCATTGGATCCTGCGCCTTTGTGAGTGGAATAAAAAAGGTGTCCATCACAGATATTATTTTCTCTTTGTTTCCGATTAGTAGTTTAACATTTTTATCGTCTATGATTTCAAGAATTTTGTAAGGGCCTTCATTCGGGTCGCTTAATTTTCCAACTTCCAGTCCCTTACGTAGAAAAACGTATTGTCCAGCTTCTAGTTGACATGAGTTGACTTTCTTGTCGTAATATTTTTTTGCACGAGCTTTTGCAATCTCTAAATTTTCTCTGGTTTCCTTTGGTAATTCATCAAATCTAACTATCAGTCGTATTGAGTAATCGTTATAAGTAACCAGTTGTTCAAAATCGGGTAGTGGTTGACTCGAAGGGGTTATTGCCGATTTTCCAAAAACTAGTTCGTAAGGAGTGTGATTAGTGCTTTCATGTATGCTAGTATCATATGAAAAAATAGCTAATTGAACCCAATCATCCCATTCTGAATCTTCGTAAATATACTGTCTAAGATATTCTACTAAGACTATATGAGTTCTTTCTAGTGATCCGTTGGTTTGAGGGTGAAAAGCTGTAGTTTTTATCTGACGAATATTCAATCTTTTTGCTAGAATTTTCATAAGGTTTGAGAGGAAATTAGTCCCTTGATCGGTTAATACTATTTTTGGACCTCCATAAATGCAAACAAATCTTTTGAGAAAAACGTCAGCAATACTTTGAGCGGTAGCATCCTTCATTACTGCAGCTATGCAATATTTAGTGAGTAACCATTGCATAGTTAGAATGTATCGATTACCGGGTTTTTGTGTGGGGGAAAAGGGGCCTACAACATCTAAGGCGATTTTTTCAAAAGCAGTGCAAGGTGGGTCCGTGATTGTCATGGGTTGTCTAATTTTTCTGCGTGTAAGCTTTTTGAGCTCACATTGAAGACATTGTTGGATGTAATTTTGTATGTCTTCCCTCATATACTCCCAGTAATAGTTTGTTCTGATTCTATTATATGTTTTACTCACCCCTTTATGTCCACCTATAGACGATGCATGAGCTTCTTCAATAATCGAGTTTCTTTCTATTATTGGGGGTTGGGTCACAATTCCTAAGCAAAGCGTGATTTTAATGGGAACATTCTTCAGAATTGATTTGAGTTGTTCATTTATTATTTTCCAAGGAATTTTGTCATTCAATTCTATTCTGGAAACGCTCAAACTCGAAATACTATTTTCGATTGTTATTCCTCGAAATTCTCTGAGTGAATTTTGTAAATTATTTAGGATTTCTTCTGGGGTTGGAATATTCCCTATAGGCAATACACATGAACCCATATATCATTCATTTCCTTTCATCACTGCTTTACTGGTTCCTAATTCCATTGGTCCAAAATAATCTATGTAATATCGTTTTGAAAATTGATACGTTATTTCATCTATTGGTTTTCCTGCTCCATTTAGGAAGAACAAATAGTTATCTTTCCTCATCCATAACTGATCTCTACTTTCATAAATATAGTTTCCAACACTATTGTTCTGTATGATTATATCTTCAATTATATTTTCATCAATTATTGACTCGTCTGACTCAGAACTGTCATCATCTACTGTATCAACATCATTATAATTTATAGAGTCGAGAAATAGTTTTATGTCATTCAAAATTTCAGGTTTGTCAGGGGGTACTTTGATTGATTTTGGTGTTTTATCTTAGAAGTTTTTATTTGTTACATCCTTCAATCATGTCGGAGTTTCTTGAGTGAGATCGTTCATTTTTGCTCAATCTCGATTTTCGTTTCTTCCTAAGTTTTAATTCTTCCCTATATTGTCTGCCTTCTTCTGTTAGTTTCTTTGTTCGAGAAGAACGTCTAGGTTCGATTCCGATCATTTGGTCATTTTCTTGGTGACTCAATGTCAACACCTTTGTCTCATTATCCGAGGGAAAGGTTTCATGTATAGGTCTGTATTGATGAGTCATCTTTCTACTTTCGTCGTTAGTATCCTCAATATCTCTTTGTTTGTGTAAACTGTCAGTATCTACCGTTGCAGGTATTAATCCTTTATTCGTGAATGAGGTCTGCGTACCATTGTAATGGTTCGGTTCGATTTTATTGAGGTATAAGGTTTTTACGTATTCGATGGTGTCTAATGAATCCTCGTGTACCTGTCCTTTGTACTCAGGGGGCTCTCCATTTTCCTGGATAGGATTTCGAGACAGTGCGTCGGCATTAACGTTTATTTTACCTGCCTTGTAAATCACATCGAAATCGTATTCTTCTAGTTCATTTCATTCATTTGAAATATGTATTACATTCATTTGTATTTGAAAGTCTAGATGTATAGGCGCAAGGTTGATCCTTACCTATAGGACCTTGGCTCTATATTCCAGCGATTGCATAATCACTAGCATCGGTTGTCAATACGAAAGGCTTTGAAAAATCTGGATATTGCAATACGGGTTCTTTGCAAAGTTTCTGTTTCAGAGTTTGAGAAGCTTTTTCCTGTTCTTCATTCCATTGAGAAGGTTCATCTCTTTCCAAAAGTTTAGTCAAAGGGAGAGCATTTTTTCAAAAATTATGGATGAATCTTCTATAATACCCGGCTAATCCTAAGAATTGTTCAATGTTTTTGGCGTTTTTGGGTTTAGGAAATTTTTCGACAGCCTCTAGATTCTTATGATTTGGTTTCAGGCCATTTTCTGTTATTTGATGTCCCAGATAAGAAACTTCGTGTTTCAGAAATTCACATTTATCTGGTTGCAATTTCAAATTTGCTTGTCTTAATTTTTGTATTGGATTCAAACATTTTTTACGGTGTTCTGAGAGTGTTTTTGCATAAATAACAATATGATCCAAGTAAACAAATAACTCTATTCCTTGTAATCCGGTTGAAACTACATCCATCAGATGTTGGAATGTAGCAGGAGCATTCTTTAATCCAAATGGCATTCTCAAAAATTCATAGTGCCCATGTGGAGTGGAAAATGCTGTTTTGTGTCGATCCTTATCGCTCATTTCAATTTGATGGAAACCTGAAGCCGAATCAAAAGTACTGAAATATTCCGCACTGCCTAGTTGGTCTAAAATTTCGGTAATATTAGGCAATGGGTAGGCATTTCCTATTGTTTTTTCATTCAATCCTCTAAACTCTAAAACCATTCACCATCTTTTATTTCCTTGCGAATCTGGTTTTTTAGGAACTATCCAAACCGGTGTATTATATGGTGATTGCAAGGGTTGGATGATTTCATCATTTGATAGATCATTAACTTGTTTAAGAATTTCATCTTTAAGTTGAGGTGGATATCTATATTGTTTTGTGATAATAGGTTGTTCTTCCATCGTGGATATCGAATTCTCTATAAGATTTGTGCAAGTTAATTTATCTCCTGGTATGTGAAACAAATCTGAGCTTCCCTTGGTTAAAATTCCAACCTCTTCTCGTTCCTCTGTATTTGAATGATCTAATCGTAATGATTCCATGGTTCGCTTTAATCTATCATCGTCTTGGATAGTAAATATTTTCCCTCTAGTAATTTTTTGGGAACATCTTTTCTTTCTTCCACACTCTCTGTTATTATTATTCGGGAATGGCGAACTTTCATGAATTTTTTCAACTCCTTGTATGATCAATTCTGGGGTGATTAATTCTATTTCTTCATTAGTAGTATTTATGACTGGTGAATAGGTATGACCGTTACAATTTTTAACTATTGCATTTCCGAAATAAACTCCCTCGATAGATTTCAGTTGAGGTAGATATCCTTCAGGTAAGTGAGTATCTTTCAATCTAGCATGAATAATTTTTCGAGTTCGTGGAGCAATTTTATGAATTTGAGTTTTATTGAAAGAAGGGATCTTCAACCCATTAATTTCTAAACAATTTATCTCCCAATTTAATTCAGCTCTGTGTTTTGCAAGGAAAGATGTTCCAATTATCCCATCTTGTTCGATGGGAAAATCGTCTGGTACCACATGGAATTTAGTAACATTCCCTAGAAAATTTAGTAATATTTTGCCTAGGGTTGGTACAATGTCAGTAGAAATTCCGGATAGGTATAATATTTCACTGGAGTCTATATCAATTTTTTGTTGAATCATTGATTTCTTCATTAAGCATGGACTAGCACCGGAATCTAATAAGAATATAGTTGATACAAAAAGAGGTATGCAAATGGATGGTGAATCACGTTCGAGGGTTAATTTGACATTTGTGGTTCTATCTCTGATTCGTCTTGAATCACTGCTATTCGATTGTGGTTCAAATTGCCAGCCTCCCGTGTAGGGAGGCTCCGTGGGTTTCCCGGAGTTTGTTGATTTGAGTTTGACCCACGCATTTGGGTTCCATTTGGGAGTCTATCATTTGGATTACGGTATGCGTTTTAATTTTGAAAGGTGATTTGACGTCGTTCATTATAACTGGACTGCGTATTTTGATTCTGATATTGATATTTGCGGCAGTTATTCATGGTATGTCCGAAATTTCTGCAATATCGACATTGAGTATTCGAATAATTCGTATTTGGACGATAATTATTTTGATATTGATTCGAGGTTCCAAGGTTATTGAGAAATCGATCAGACAATTTACAGTTCATTGCTAAATGTCCCGTGTTTCCACATTTTGGACATGGTCTATTTGCTCTACAGTCTCTCGCCTCGTGATTCAACATACCACATATTTGACATCTTTTAATTACTTGGGTAGTTTCAATAGGGGAATAGAATCCACATTCATCGGCCGTATGCCCTATTTTCTTGCAAATTTGACATGTTTCTTCGCTACGAACGAAGGAATTTGATGGATTATTTAAATTTCCACATATTTCTGCGTAATGCCCAGTTTTGTCGCATAATTGGCATTTGATTTCATTTTTATGTTTCGAGGAGACACTATTCTGAGTTTGATCCGATTCATTTCCTCACAAAATTAGTGGACAGTTTATTGCCTCGTGATCATGTTTTTTACAAATGACACATTTCGATTCGTTCAAAGCTAAATTTCTTAGAGCTTTCTGAGTCAAGATTTCATCCTCCAAATCAATGGCTTCTGGTCCAGCCTTATTTAAGTCAGTTTTTCCATTTATTCGAAGACTAATTCCCGAGTCTAATCCTCTGATGAATGCTTTACAGCATGCTGATTCGATTCCAGTTTTCTTTGCATCAGATATTTGATTTTGATTCTCGTTTTTGTAAGCTTCGATAATTTGTGACCCCAAACTTCTGATTCGATTGAAAAATGTCGCAACGTTTCCGTCGGTTCTCTGATACAATTGAGATAATTTTCCTATCAATTCAATGCTAGATTGACGAGTTGCGTATATTCCTTTTAGTACTTGCAATAATTCGTCAATTGTTTCGGGATTGGCAGTTCTGGCGGTTTGTGATGCTCCATCACGTAATTTAGATCTTATAAGAGTTGCCAAGTGTTTTTCTGATTCAGGGCTTATCAAATTTTTCGCATCTGTGCAGGCTGCTGCAAATTCCTGATAACTACTGCCTTCTGAACCATCAGAATATGTTGGTATCAGAGAAACTGCTTCATGCAACCTTATGTATACCGGTGGGTTGGCCATATTGTTGAACTTTGATTGAAGGGAAAATTGCAGATCGCTTGGGATATCTAGTAGTCCTAGAAGAGTGTCTCCCTCTAAATCAAATATATCTGTGTTAATAGGGGTAGAATTTGATTGAGATGAATCGTTGTATGGAATCAAACTACTTATTTCCTTTATGATTCAATAAAAAAATTTAATTCACGTGCTACTCGAGAAGAACCAGGAATTTCATCAGAGTTTCCTACAATATCTGGCTGTGGGTTATCACTCAGATCTTGATTTTTATTCTCTGATTTTTTAGGTGAATGTTGCAATTTATTTCTTGGTTTGAAGGGATCTATGTTTTTTGTATCTTGTTCAGAGTCCTTTGTGATATTCTTTTGTGAGCTACCGTCTAGTTTTTGACCTTCGCTTTTAGGTTTTTGAGGAGAATGTTGTAATTTATTCCTCGGTTGAAAGGGATCTACGGGTTCTGTATTATTCTGTGATGTCCCTGGGAATACGACTTGTAATTTGTCTTCTTCGTTTAAATTTTTAGTTTGGCTTCGTAGAGTGGGTTCAGACATTTAGAATTCATTTCTTTCTGAGTTTTTGATTTTCGAATTATTGATCCAAAAGAGGGAAAAAAATTTTTATAATCGTTAGCTCTTGTTTCGTTTATGTCAAAATTGTTTGTTTTTCAATATTCCTTTTCCCTTTTGGATAATTTGAAATGGTTTTTTTTTTTAACAATTTGATTTTTCTTTCTCTCTCTTCCCCTTTTTACTCGAAAAATGGGACGAATGTTCCAGGAAGTCTCAATTTGCTCACGATTTCCTACCCTCAAGTTTGGTTTTCGATCTATTTGTTCAAAATTCTTGGTATTGTTACAATGATCCAATTGAATTACTCAAAATTCTTGATGATTCAATTCTCAATTTGAAGGTTCATAGCCGATTTCATTCTGAATCAATTCCTCAAATTGCTCAATGTTGAATTTGACTTGATTCAAATGCTCAGAATATATTCAAAATCTCGAAGTTTAATTCAATTGCTCAATTTTGCTCAATTTGTTCAAAATCGCTCAAAATATTCAAAATTGCTCGAAAGTTCGATCCGATTTGATTTGGTTTTATCACTCCAAATTCGATTTGAGTCACATGAGTTGCTCAAAATGATTTGGTTGCTCAAAATTCGATCAAGTTCTTCGAAATTTGGTTCGTTTGACTCAATTGTTTAGTGTTACTCAAAATTTTTCCTTCATTCATTTGTTCAAAAATTCAATTTGGTTTGATTGAATTGTTTGAAGTTGCTCAAAAATCAATCGTTTGTTGCGTTGTTTCGTTTCACTTGCTCAAATTTAGTTTAAGTTCAGTTATTCAAGATTATTTCGTTTTGATTGCTCGAACTTATTTTGCTCAAAATCCGTCCATTTGAATTGCTCAAAGAATTGTTTCGTGAGAATTGCTCAGAATTGTTCCGTTTGGATTTGCTTGAGGAAAAAAAAAATTACTCAAAAATAAAGTTGCTCGAAATTGTTCCGTTATAGTTGCTTTGAATTGCTCCATTATAATTGCTCAAAATGGCTTCATAAAAATTTTGTTGTTCAAAAAAAAATTCATTTGGATTGCTCAAAAGTTTATTCAATTCTTTAAATTTGATCCAATTACTCATGGAAGAATGTTTTGATTTCCATGCAGTCGACTGGTTTCGATTATTCATTTGCTCACTCAAAGTTTCCGATTCCGATTCGATTATTTCGTTAAGTTGCTAAAAATTTCGAACTTTGATTCAATTTATCTTTCGATTCATTGGGGAATCGTGAATGCGGTTTTGACTTTCTTCGTGACCGTGACTTCGGTTGTACACTTCCTTTTTTATAGTTGAACCGTAGAATGCGTCTTTAACTTCGTCTATAACCGTGACTTTGAATTTCACCCCTATTTGTTGAGTTCTGAACAAATTTTAGCTTGCTTGCGACCGTAACTTGGGGTTGTACGCTTCCTTTTTCATAGTTGTCCCTTCTGAGTGCGTCCTTAGCTTACTCGTAATTTGTTCGTTACTCAACAGGGTTTGTTATGATTCTTATTTCATGGAATTACGAGTTTAGGTCGGGAGAGTTGAAGAGGATTTTTATGTGAGAGATCTGAATCATAACTAGAGGAAGAAAAAAAAAAATTTGGAATCCTGAGGATTTTCAAAATTTGAAAAATTTCGAGTTCCGAAGATTTCTGAAAAATTTGAGTTCTGAAAATTTTGGAATGTCAAAAGAAATTAAATTTTGGAAAAATTTGAAAAATTTCGAATTTTGAGAATTTTTGAAAAATTTGAGTTTCGAAAATTTTGAAATGTAAAAAAAAATTCAATTTTGGGGAAATTTGAAAAATTTTGAGTCTTGAAAGTTTTGAAATGTTGAAAGTTTCAACTTTGGAAAAATTTGGATTTTGAAATCTGAATTTTGAAAAGTTTGAGAATTTTGAAATTTTGAAAAGTTCAAGTGAAGAAGGATCCAAAAGAAGTATCACTTTCCTTTCCAATGCTCTGTTCACTTGAGTCCTACCGACTGCGCCAAAAATTTTATGCCTATGTCACGTCCAGAGATATTCAAAGAATATCCCTTCCAATGACAATGGCAAGGGAATTGATATAGAATATTAACACCGTAAAATATAAGTTCCCCTATTTTGTGTCATGGACGAGGATGGGGAGAAACAGAGCAATTGGGGAAGGAAAGTCGAATGAAAACAATAAATTTGCAAAGAATACAATATTTATTACATCAAAGATTTGAATAAGTCAATATATAATCGTTCGTTTCCTGTAAGAGATAACAAATCTAAATCAGAGTCAGAAATTTTAACGTAGTTTCCCATCAATTGGATACAAATTGAACAATTGTAAAATTTCAATTTACGAGATTCGAAATTCCTACACCTCTTGATTTGGTTGAACCTTATGATGAACTTAATTCGGTAGTTCACCAACTTCTCAATTTTTGAATATAAATACTCTTGGAGTCTGTTGGATCTAGAGATATTTCTCTCGAGCGATAGGCGGATATTGTTAATGTTTGGTTGTCTAGTTCATTTTCCTTCAATAGGTTTTGGTGGAATTTAATTTTTTCATTTACAAAGATAAATCTCCTGAATATCTCTAAATCCGACATGGAGGAATAATTGAAAGAGAGAATTCAGAACAGTGCTTTATTCACGTAAATGTACATCAATTCCTCATAGGTCAGATCTCTTTGTTCTAATTCATCACTATGGAGTTGGATATATTCATCGAGATGTTTCACACAACGTTTGCAATTAAAGAATTCAACTTTATTGATTTCACAATTCCTGCATTTGACTATTGATTCCTGTTTATCAATGGGTTTTGAATTCTCACTCTCTTTTTCTATTAATAGTTTATTTGATTTCTCTTGTGCCTGCTTCAAATTCTTCCAGACGTTGAATTGCTTCTTTGAATCTAATTTGTTTTCTAGTAGGACTTTCTGTTTTATTCCAATAACACCTTTTGAATAATTTATTTTTTGTTCTATGTCAGTCATATTTCACTAGTGTACATATATTGACCTCATCTTAAAATATCAGGGTTATCGGGTCTTGCAATTTAAACTTGCAAGAAAAATGATTCATTACAAGTGTTAAATTTGGATTATTATGATTATTTCTGGAATCCTCAACCAATGATGTTTTCCATAAACAATCAACATAAACAAATTTATTAATACTTGTGGGATTCTCAACCAATGACGTTTCCCACAAATATCAATTAAATAAATTTATTGATGCTGGTGAAATCCTCAACCAATGATGTTTTTCGCAAGTATCAATTGAAGAGGTTCATTAACATTTGTGAAATTCTCAACCAATGATGTTTTTCACAAAGGTTAATTTAACTGTCTCCAATTAATGTTTGTGAAATTCTCAACCAATGATGTTTTCCACAAACCATTAATCTTTGACACTTGGGTGAAAATCGGAGGTCAGTATATGCACATATGTATACGAATATCCATCTGGAATGAACTTTTAGTGCAGCTATTCACAAGTTTAACGATTAACTTACGAGAGTAAAAGTTCCCAAAACGATGAAACACAGAAGGTTGAATGAGGTTTGAAACCTAATGAAGTTCGTAAATATACTCAAAACTAGAACACTTGAAGACTCAAACACTTCAGATCGAAATAACTTCAAACACCTTGAATTGAAATAATTTCAAACACTTTGAATTGAAATAATTTCAAACATATTGAATTGAAATAATTTTAAACACTTTGAATTGAAAACACTTTGAATTTGAACACGAAGTTAGAAGTTGAGCGACGAGTTGATAGCTGGAGCAGAGACTGACTTTTAGGCCCAATGCATGGGTTTTTATACCATGAAAATCCATCATGGTGGACTCGTTTTGGTAGATTGGAAAAATGCACTTTGGCACTATAGATAATAGGTTCGCTTGGTGAACTCATCACGCATTGCGACTCTATGGTGGACACGTTCTAACTTGCGTCGATCACGTTAAATAGATATCTATGGAGTTACAGTGCATTCCTCTTACCATGATATTTGTACAAAATTACGAATTGGATCTCGAAACATATGATCAGAGTATTCATTCATATGAATTTGGATCTTTGATTTCTGATTGAAAATTCTTTCAGTTTCTTAATATTTAATGCTCAATTTAGATGATGTTATATAGAATGTTCAATCACATGCATATAATGAAGGGAATAAGAACATAAGCATACGAGATACTTGTATGAATATGCACATTGAATATTATATAGGACATTCATGCAGGAGGCATTCACATGAGTATGCACATTGAATATTATGAATACACATACGAGATATTTGTATGAATATATATATCTTGAACATTATATAGAATATTTATGTACGATATATTCCTAACAATATGCATATTGAATACTACATGGAGTGCATGCAAGATATTCACATGAATATGCATATTGGATATTATACATAAAACATGCACACGAGATCCATAGAATATTCATGTATAAGACACTCATATGAATACACATATAGGATATTATATGGAATGCATGTAGGATGTTCACATGAACATACATATTGAATATTACATCGAATACTCATATACAGGGTGGGGCATTTGAAGTGTCGCGGGCGTTTTTTCCAGAAATAAAGTGAGATACGAGAAAATTTTCCGGACAAAAGTTGTAGGGTACCGAGGGGGACATCCGATGATGGCCTTGGCTTTGACCTCAAATCTCATCTTCAAGGGCATTCTGAGATCAACTCTTGTCTTTTAAATAGCATCTCATATTTTTTACTGCAGATTTGGATTCTAGGTCAAAAACCAAGAAACTTTTGTCTGAACCATTTTCCTGAAATCCGCAAAAATGGCGCTCTAATCGATATTGTTCCATTTTGAATCTGACATTCGAATAACTCGAAAACGAAGGGTCTTGCAGAAGAATGTTTCGTACAAAAGTTGTCAATACACAACACATTTCAATCGTCTACATTAACACCATTCAGAGCTCACGCGATGTAAACAAACGACAGGGTTCAGTGAAAATTCACGATTTTGAAAGTCAGTTTGTCAGTTACATTTGATTATTACTTGGTTTATGACAAATTGAAAATCATGGATATCCGATACACGGTTTCTGAAAAGATCGATATGATCTACATTTACGGTGAAGTGCATAAGAACCCCAGACAAGCATATGACTTGTATGCAGAACGATTTCCTGGAAGAACAACGCCATCCATTAGGTGTTTTCAACGCATTACAAAATTATTCTCAGAAACGGGAAGTGTTACAAGGGAGAAACGACATCGAATGAGAACTGTTAGCGGAGAAAATACGGAAGTTAATGTACTAGCTGCAGTAGCCAATAATCCACACGTGAGCTCTCGTGAAATTGAACTCCATTCGGGAATTTCTCGAAGAAGTGTTCTTCGAATACTGAAACGTCACAAATTCCATCCGTATCACATTTGTTTGCATCAAGACCTTCACGGTGATGATTTCGAAAATCGTGTTCAGTTTTGTCGATGGGGTCTAGCGCAAATGCACAATAACAACTTCATCAACATATTATTTTCTGATGAGTCGACGTTCACCAATCATGGTCAAGTAAATCGACATAATAAGCATTACTGGGCGACAGGAAATTCAAGATGGTCACGTCAAGTAGAGCATCAAAGACAATGGGCTGTGAATGTTTGGTGTGGTATTTTTCGATCTCGAGTAATTGGACCGTACTTCATTGCAGATACGCTAAATGGAGAGAAGTACAGACATTTCTTAGATCAAGTACTTCCAACATTACTTGAAGACATACCTATTCAGGAACGATTGAATATGTGGTATCAACACGATGGTTGTCCATCCCATCATGCAGTCACAGCTCGAGAAATATTGGACAGAGATTATCCTGGACGATGGATAGGACGTCGTGGACCAGTTCATTGGCCTGCCCGTTCTCCGGATCTTACTTCTCCAGATTTTTTTTTATGGGGATACATAAAAGATACAGTTTATCAACAAGCACCGACTACACCTGAGAATATGCGTCAACGAATCATCAATGCATGCGCGAGCATCAATGAAGATATTTTAGCACGAGTTCAGCAATCTTTTGTAAAACGTTTTGAAATGTGTATTGGAGTCGAAGGCCATCATTTTGAGCATCTACTGCATTAAAATTATTCAAGTGATGTAGACGATTGAAATGTGTTGTGTTTTGTCTGTTATACCCCATCACCTCCGTTTCAGTTCAAGGGGTCCCCCTTGGAATCAGACAACTTTTGTCCGAAACATTCTCCTCCAAGACCCTCCGTTTTCGAGTTATTCTAATGTCAGATTCAGTATGGAACAATATCGATTAGAGCGCCATCTTTGCGGATTTCAGAAAAATGGTTCAGACAAAAGTTTTTTGGTTTTTGATCTTGAATCCAAATCTGCAGTAAAAAATATGAGATGCTATTCGAAAAACAAGATGCACAAGAAAAACAAGAAAAACAAGAATGCCCTTGAAGATGAGATTTGAGGTCAAAGCCAAGGCCACCATCGGATGTCCCCCTCGATACCCTACAATTCTTGTCCGAAAAATTTTCTCGTATCTCATTTCATTTTTGGAAAAAACGCTCGCGACACTTCAAATGCCCCACCCTGTATAAGACACTTACATGAATATGCATATATGATGTAATATGGAATATTCATGGGATAATCATGCATAAAATATGCATGTGAGATATACGCACGAATATACATATCGAGCATGGTATTTATGTGTGAAACATAGATATGAGACGTTCACATAAGTATAAGAAATAATAAAAAAAAACGATTTCTTCACATTGTTTAGATTCTAGACTGATTACCAGAGCAACAAGACAGTTATTATATGTTGCCTTTAGTAGAGTGATTAGTTTGAGAAATTTGTATATCTTAGGTAAAATAAATTCAAAGTTCTTCCATATCGGACCTACAAGTGATCGTGAGGAAGTAGAAAAATGGAGGAAAGGAAATTGTGTAATGTTTTGTTACAACTTTAAAAAATCCACCGGTACGGTTATTGTGTATCATAATGTCCGAAATTCAAATTTGTATCTTGAAGATATCAAAGCGGATCTTTGGTATTCGAGAGCACACGTTCTATTATTCGCAGAGACGAGAACTAAGGGTACAGATTCAATGAATGGTTTTGATTATTTGATTGAGTATAAGTCAAATGATAATCGTGTTACTGGGCAAAGAGGTCTCTCATGTTCAGCCAAAAATAGTGTCGATTTCAAATTATTACGTACAGTGAATGATACTGAAGAAAAAGGTGTTGATAACGTTCATAAAGGGCATATTGAACTTGTTGCAATTGAACTTGATCAAATTTACTTGATAAGTGGATATAAATCTCCTGCCGCGAGTGTAAGCACATTTTTCAATGCTTCCGATGAAATTGATATCACATCGACCGAAAATCATCCCAAAGTAATGATGGGAGACTCCAATGTTAAATTGGCGAATTTAGAGGAGTCTAGATCTTCCAAAGAACAAATTGAATTGAGAAATCTGAAGGTTGGGTTAGAAAACGAAGTATATACCACTAATACGTCAACACAAATTGATATTAAATGTACAAATCTTGATAGATATACAGCAGGATCGTATGAAAGCTGATTTTCGTGAAGATAGGATGTGAAGAAATAATTAATATGGATGAATTATCGTATACTTCAAGTGATATTCCGTTACAGATAATTCCAGATTGTTCTGCCAACGTTTTGAAGGATAGTGACAAGAAGACAGATGGCACGAAGCTTGTATCCCTTCATCACCGTTTATTCCATCTTCTTCGACACGATTGGATGAGCTAGATGTAACTAGGATACCTCCTTCAAAAATGAGTACATTGGAAGGAATGACTGAGATGATAGGACAATGTTATCTATCTGTCATACGATGTCGCGTATCATCGATTAGGAAGATCCATACATACGAGGGTGGATTGATAAGTTTCCTGCCTGACCAAGAAAAACAACGTTTTTAAGAATTTTTCTTTTTTATTTCTCAACATAATCTCCTCCAAGGCTGATACATTTCTCATAGCGGTGTTCTAGTCTAGTAATGCCATCTCTATAGACTGATTCGTCAAGCTCCTCAAAATACCCATTTACAGCTTCGATTACTTCTTCATTGTCCGCAAATCTCTTACCGCCAAGCCATTTTTTGAGGTTAGGGAACAGATAATAGTCACTCGGGGCTAGGTCTGGGGAGTAGGGAGGGTGCGGCATCAATTCAAACTTCAGATCGTTGATTTTAGCCATCGCAACGATTGACGTGTGCGCTGGTGCGTTATCGTGATGAAACAAGATTTTTTTCTTCGCCAGATGAGGTCGTTTAATTTTCACTTCGTGGCTCAAACGTTGCAATAAGTCTGCGTAGTATTGACCAGTGATAGTTTCACCCTTTTCAAGGTAATCAATGTATATAATACCTCTTGCATCCCAAAAAACAGTAGCCATAACCTTGTTCGCCGAAAAAATTGTTTTTGCCTCCTTTGGAGTTGGTTCCCCTGGTCCAATCCACTGTTCAGACTGTTCTTTGGTTTCAGAAGTGTAGTGGTGGACCCAAGTTTCGTCAACGGTTACGAATCGACGCAAAAATTCGTTCGGATTACGCTTATACAACGCCAAATTGGCGGTAGAAATGTTCTTTCGAATCAATTTTTGGTCGACTGTTAGCAAACGCGGCACTCATCTTGCACAGAGCTTTTCCATATACAAATGTTGGTGCAAAATATTTTGTACACGTTCATATGACATCTTACAGGTCTCAGCTATCTCACGAACTTTTAATCTGCGATCTTTCAGCACTATTCGATGGATTTTTTCGATCATATCTGGAGTTGTGACCTCAATGGGGCGTCCTGAGCGAGGCTCATCAGAGGTGCTCACACGACGCTTTTCAAACTCGGAAACCCACTGCTTAACGGTTGAATATGATGGGGAGGATGTCCCCAGTGTTGAGTCCATCTCTTCTTTAATTTCCTTCGGCGTTAACCCCTTCAAATAAAAGTATTTGATGACAGCACGATTTTCCAGCTTTTCCATTTTTACGAAAAACACAGAGGCGTCTTGGTCAGCGTGCTCTCAAAACTAAACTAACATGGCGATCGGACTGAAACTATAGCTACAAGCTATCTAAGGATGGTACTATAGAACGCCACCCCACGGTAGGCCTAGTGGCGCCATCTCTTGGTCAGGCCGGAAACTTATCAATCCACCCTCGTATCTATAAACATGATCTACTCTCTCTGAAGCCAAGTTTGTCTGTTACTGATGAACATTCTTTGGAAAATAAGAATATCCAAGCAGTGAGTGGATAGTTAACTGAGAGTATTATCGATGGATATTTATTTTGTTCATGTCAGCAATTTACTTATTCTTCTTTTGGAGATACGATTTTGTCGCAATTTATAACAAGTGATTCCGATCAAAACAGTAGAGAAAGGTACATTTCACAAAATTGGAATGTATTTGGTAAATCTCATGTTGTCGTTACAATCAACATCAGGAATTCACACTGGATTATAGCGTCTTTCCTGTTAGATTTGAACTCCTTTTCTATTCAGGATCCTCAAGACAATCCTACACCTGAAAACATAGTACATAAAGTCACAAATTTTACTAAAATTATCCTAGAAATGATGGTTCAAGTTTCAGTACAAGGCATGACATAGGTATATATCGCAAGAAGTTTTTAGGCAGTCAGATAATTAAAACTGTGGGGTATTCATTTGTTGGTTTGCAAGGCAGTTTGTTCTGGGGAGAAATTTCAATCAGAGATTCGATCCAGACAGTTTTAGAGTTGAAATATTCGATGAAATGAGACGCAATGGTTGAAAATATGTATTGTAGGAATATAAACATGGGGGACTGTAACAAAAACATCTCAACAAATCATTCTTAGTGAGCACTACCGTAGAAGGGGGTGAATAGGATTATTATTGGGTGTATAGGATCTCCCAAAGGAGATGTTGGATGAGGTCATAATTTATAATGTGATTCAAAAAGCTGGTGAATGCGTTCTCTCCACCACTTTTATCATCCCCACAATTCATTACACACCTTTTTAACATGTTATTCCAGTTGTGATTACATCCATCTTTATGATCTTATTCACCCCGTTCTACAGTACTAAGAATTCAATGGATTCAACCAAGAAAGTATACTTGATACATTGCTCAATTGTATTCATTGAACTTCCTTGGTTATATGAATCAAATATGTAGAATCATTGACTGAAAATATTTGATTGGACATTTCAGTTACAGTGACTCCAGAAATTTTTTTCAGTGTACATCAGATCAGTTTAGCGTCGCTTCCGTTTGCTATATAGAAAAGAATCTTGTATGTGATCCACAGGAATGATGAGAATTGCACAAAATTATTTTGAATTATTTGAGAAGAATATGTGTACTAGACAGATCAATTCATCATCACGGAAGCTAATGAGAGATTGGAGTTGATGCTAGGAAATCACCAGGGCCAACTTCTAGCAAGGAGCATTCAAAAATGCACTGAGTGGAATATCAAAATCGAAGTTATCCTTCGAATCTGTTCCGATATGTATTTTAGTAGTGAGAGGCAAGGGGACTCACTTTAATCAGGCACCTCAATTATATTATTATGATATATCTTAATGTTTTATGTTTTCCAAAAATAATCCAAGATCATTTGTTTGGGAGCAAAGGAAGACAAAGTCAAGAAAGAAACAAAAAACTGCAAAAAGAAGAGATTACAAAAAAAAATTACGGAAAAGAAAAAAACATTCATGCCACATAATTGTTATGTTATATATCTCCGATTTTCCAAGGTTTTTCTGTTATTTTGTTCCCGTGGGAGTTTTTATTTGTAACGTACAATTTCCAAATTGAATGATTCCTGATGAAATAATTCTGATAGGGAACAGGGTGCGTAAGGCGTGCATGACCGTCCATTCTCTCTTCCAAAGTTTCCTATTCTTCTCCGAACAGATTGTTAGACAAAGAATGACCACTTGGCAACGAGGAGTCAGTGACCAGGCACGCTGTGCCTAACTAGTTCCTACCAGTGTCAGATTAGTTGACATCATTATGGAAATCTGATGTATTACCATAATGTGTGTTCGGTTTTCCAGTAATTCATTGATATTTTCAGTAAACTCGTTATTGAAATTCCCGCTCATTGTTCCATCAGGGTGAAGTGGTGTAATATGCCAGTGTGGATCAAATGTCACTTGAGTGATATTTTCCAAAATTGTTGTGAGATTTCAGTCATAGCGTAGTCGTATGTCCTCTTGAATCAGTCCATTCACTGATACGATACCCACGATAATTATCCGATATGAATTGATATGAATATGAACAACATAGTTATTCATCAGGAAATCATCGGGTAGCTGTGTAAAGTTTTTGATATTACATATTTTTCCTCTGTGTCAAAGTTTGATTCACAAACTGTTTGTATTTCTTCTATTCAAGCATCGTATACTTTTCATCAATGTTTCTGATATGCTTCAGCATACGCTACGTGGACTCTTCCCTTCCGCTCTTATTTTCACCAAGCTTGTGATCTAAGGCTCAGTATTTTATTGTGCATGATTACCATATACATCAATTTTGGAAAGTGTGCGTTATAAATATTATTTGTTTTTACCTGTGATCCACCCCACACGACACAGTGCGTCCTCAGGTCGCGGATAGAGGAAATTCCTTCAATTGGACGGTAGCTGCGAATGAATTGAATAAGCAGTCGCGGGGAGCTGGGTGGGCTGTCAGTGAGGATAATATTCTCGTGTCAGCATTTTGAAGAATGATTTTGTTTGGTACACCCCCCGGTTCATACTTCCTGGGAGGGATTATGTTAGCTGAGGAAACAAAAGAATAGAATGGAGTAAAAATAATAATTTGAAAATCGAAACTCTCAGCTACGAACGGTGTCAACTCGTTCCTCAATGTTATGAATGCTGGAACGGGCAGGATCTGGACTCTCTTTGAAAAGTAAAAGAAACGAATGACAGTTTTCACTCTTCAATCATAATAAATTGTTTAACACGTTCTTACACTAAATCATATACACTCACATTCACACTTTGCACACTCAAAGGTCTCTGCAAGAGAATTTTAATTCCAAAAGAAATATTCTCGATTTCAAACTAATTCTAAGAGAGCTAGCCATTACAGCGCACTCAGCAAAAGTTCGATTACCGATATACGAGAATTCCCGTGCGATGCTACACACGAGATCACAAATCTCTTATGATTCCAGTCACACGAGTTCATAGACCGGTAGGGTCTATTGTACAAAAAAGAGATAACCAGGGGGATTAATTGAGAAACAAGAAACTAATTCTGTTCAATGAGACTGCTCACAAAGAACTGTAATGTAAGAGGGTCCTCAGAGGAGGCGATTATAAATTTCCGTGCTGAGCGCTTCGCAACGACTGACTCGCATAAAATCACTACGCGAGTAACCGCTCAAGCACATGACCGCACAGCAGTACGAATTCGAATGTCGTGCCGAAAAAAATAGTACCGGCACAGCCACTAGTTGACAAAAGGGAACTGAATTGAGAACTGCTTCCCCAAAGCTAAAATCTCAACCACTTCCCACAAAAAAAAAACTCTGCTAATTGGCACCTGGCCGAAAAACTTTAAAATGAGGAATGCACATTTTGCCAATAACGCAGATTGTTGAAGAATGTATTACTTCCATGTTCCTTATACCATATATAAGGAAACGGAAGTATTGTAATAGGGTCAAAAATTGATGATGCTGATGGGGGTATTTCATTACATCGCCAAACGTCTTAGAACGTCGAAAAAACGCTATCTCGAAAAATGTCTGTGTGTGCGTATGTGCGTGCGTGCGTGTGTGCGTGCGTGTACAGTTTTCTTTGGTGCACGTTAATAACTCTCCTCAGAATGCACCGATTTGATTGAATTTTCCGTTCAAATGTTCGTCTTGATGGGGACACGAGGCGTATTGATTTTGGTCGCGATTGGATCACACGTTCCAAGAATATTACGGAATACGTTTTCGAAAATCGTCCACTTCCTATCATCCGATTGCCATGAAATTTGTACCACGTCCCAGTTATGATCCGCCAGTGCTTCCATACGAGTTTCATCCTAATTGAGTGAGAACTATGAAAGAATTCCTTTCGAGATCCGCATTATTGTAGCATTCGTCCACAAACGACCGTAGATAGTTACCAAGCACGGCATGGCTACGCTCGAGTGGACCGTCAGCTTGAGGGTAATGTCCGGAGGTGGTAATGTGTGGAATTCTAAAGATTTCAGCCAATTTGTGTAGCACCTGTTTAACGAAGGAGGTGCAACGATCTGTCAATATAACGCGGGGGCTAACGTACACGGATATGAAATTCCGGGTGAAGGCATTAGCCTTCCGTGGTGGAGATTATATCCGGGATAGGGACAGCCATGCAGTACATGGTTAATAGGTCCTGTATAGTGAGTATATGGCGGTTACCCCTGGCCGTGACGCGGAGAGGTCCTACGGTAACCAAAGCTATCTTATAGAACGAATAGGGTGGGATGTCAGTCAACACCATAGGTTGTCGAGTTTTTATCCTCTCTAACTTAAGCACATGGGAATGCGATCAATATCTATGAAAACGGATCTATCAACCCGTTCTCAACAGAAATTTGAATCAATCCGAAATTCCGACGCAACACAACAGGATATTCTCCATCTGAAAAAAAAAGATGTGGCATCAATATGTGTTGCCAAGTACATTTGGTTATCTAAATGGTGTGTCAACGATTTCTTGTATATATTGTAACTTCAATTTTTCTCAATTCTATTCGAAACGATTCATGATCTTTGAAGAACATCATTGTATTGAGAATGAATATAAAGTGGAGTAGGAGGAAAATTAGGTTCAATCATTTAGCATACCTGCCAGAAAGGACTCTGACTTATTTTCAATCAAACGGGTTGGTCATTTCTGAACAGTTTTGAAATTCATGTCGATGCGGAACACTCGGCGTGGCCAAAGAACATGTTATGATGGAAGTGTTCGATAATAAGAGCTCAAAATTTTCCACTAGCCACGTCAAGTCTTTCGTATGGACATGGATTTCAAAACTGTTCAGGAATGACCAACACGTTTGGTCCAAAATAAGTCAGAGTTCTTTTCAGTAGATATGCCGAATGATTGAACCTAACTTTTCTTCCACTCCACTTCATATTCATTTCCAATACAATTATGTTTTTCGAAGATTATAAATCACTGCGGATAGAATTGAGAAACATTGAAGTTACAATATACAAGAAATCGTTCACAAAACATTTGAATAATCAAATGTACTTGGCAGTACATATCATTTTTCTATGGTCAAGAACATTTCTTGTTGAGAATATGATTCTCTCCTATAAAATTCTTGAGAAATATGTATGTAAAGAAAATATACTTCCTTTAGTTGAATTTGCCGCGCTCCTGCCTCGCGCGACCTTTGATTATGCCTCACCAGAGGGAATAGCAGGGAGAATGATTGGCAAGATTTGAGAGTGATGAAGTGAGAGCCCGAGTGTGAGAACATAAACAGAGCGAAAGACATAAATGCACAGAGGAGAAGTTAATATAAAAGGAATGAAGTGTGTGATTGAAGAATAGAGTGGGTCAAACAGCAGGATAGAAAATAGACTTTGATTGTCGTTTCTTCATTTTTAGGTAAGGTAACGATAGATTGTGTAAATAATGTTGTAAATATCAGTTGATAATTGAATGAATCTTTATTTTCAGCAACGAAATTGGGTCTATCTATCACGTTTATTGGATATTGGATAACCGTCTTCTATGTATTTTATAACGAAGAATAAGCGAAATATGCAATTAGCATATGCAAATATGCATTCGCATATAATCCGGTCTCTAGTAATGAACAAACTCTAGTGAAAATGGGAGCGTAAGAAGGGTATGAAGCGACGTGGGAGAGTGAATGGAACAGTATCTAAGTGCGGAAGAAGCGGAAATTGAAACATTGTACATTTCATTCGTTTCAAAGTTCGCTTTCGACGAGCGGAAATTTCCACCAAGGAAGGGAGTGTCATACTCCTAATGTGAACGTGAGGAACTGAAGCCAGTGCAAATTTCGTATATGGTTTCTGCGCGTCCGTTGCTCACGTTCACATAGCTTGTGTGTCCTTTGAATAGTGAAGATTCATCCTGATGGGAAAAACATTGCGATATTTTGATCGCATCAAAATTTGAAACGTCTATATCTCAGTACTGGGTGAACTGAGATAGTTCGAAGTGAGCTTGAACGAAAGTGTGTAGTCTAATGATATAGTAAAAGTGTAATCATTTTTTCGTGACATGGAATGTGTGACGAGTTATTGTGAATCGAAGATTATTTGACTATATCAAAGTTCGGTCCACGTGTGAAGATATACGGTAGCGCACGACTTCTGCTTTTTCATTTTTTTTCAGGGCTCTTTTTCGTATATTCGGGGTCGAGACGTTGCCGCGTCCCTTGATAACTTGATCTCCATTACACTAATATACGGTAAAACGGGATGACCTTGACTTTCGAGGGTCATTTT
Source organism: Gonatopus flavifemur (assembly GCA_018340375.1). NCBI lineage: Eukaryota > Metazoa > Arthropoda > Insecta > Hymenoptera > Dryinidae > Gonatopus > Gonatopus flavifemur. Next base: position 19,684,934 of record JAFFJZ010000009.1, read on the forward strand.
GACAGTCCTTGGGACGCTTCAACAGTCCACCAAAGTATAGTTCAAATATGTGCGCTGCCACAAAAGATCACGTGATTTCGTTCCGCACACGTTTCAACCGTACTTTGGCGCTGCATTGAAGCAATCCAAAGGCTGTTGAAGTGACCTCGTTCCACGGTAATGGACTATTGAAACCACACGGATCTCCATAATGAACCAATATAGCGAGGGAGTTGATTTTCCAATGGGAATAACAGAATTGTAAGCGATCATTCTTCCCAGGGTTTGACCTATAAATATACCCGAAGGAAGAAATCAGATGTCACCCACATACAAACCCACATCTGAAGTACATATGAATTTTGGTCAGATCTGAGCCGGTTCTAGTTAGATATAATGATGTCTCTATATATCTAGTTTTCAGCATCAATTCAAGATCTGGTTCGATCAAATTGATAATCATCTAAAATATAGAGTCATATGAACAATACTTTTTCAATTCATTCAAAAATTTTTTATATCAAAGAACTGTCAAATCTCTGGAGAAATTTTCGAACTTCTATCAAATACGTGTCCGGAATTCTGTTCTAAGTAGGGCCAGCATAATGTAAACATGTATATATATTTTTTTCATTTTGCAAAAAAAGCTTGCTGTGCCTTTGTTTCCCTTGAATAAGTGAATGAATTCCATATACACAAGATGTTTGAGCCTAAGCAACCTCTACCCTCAGTACAGCGGAGGTACGAAATCTCGTACCCAGTATCTCTTCTTGAGGACGAAGGGAAGGGATTCAAATTTCATACTGAGCAACGAGAGCGTTGATCCCCTCTCCAATTAGTGCCTCAAGTGACCTCATACCATATATTAGGTGTACAAATAAGTTTCCGCGGTTTGTCAAAAGATGGCCCCACCAGAAGGTTATGGAGAAATTGTCAGATGTAAAACGTAATATCCCAAGTTTAGTCATCTGGCAACGCCATAACCTTAAAGTACTAGTGATTCCGTATCAGCATCACGTAATTTTTTTCGTGCAAAAATGTCAAGTTTTATTCCGAATAAGCATCGTTTGCGGGAACTTTTGATTTACTTCTTTAATGTGAAAAAATCTGCAGCTGAGGCGCATCGATTGCTTCTAGAAGCATATGGTGAAGCTGCTTTAAGTGAGAGAAGTTGTCAGGAATGGTTTCAAAAGTTTAAGAACGGTGAGTTTGACGTTAAAGACAAAGAACGCAGTGGAAGGCCGAAAGTGTACGAAGACATGGAATTAGAAGTACTATTGGAGGAAGATTCGTCCCAAACGCAAAAAGAACTTGCACTTACTCCACAAGTGACTCAACAAGCAATTTCACATCGTTTAAAATCGTTAGGAATGATTCAAAAACCAGGAAATTGGGTTCCATATGAACTAAAGCCGAGAGACGTTGAACGCCGATTATGCATGAGTGAAATGCTGCTTGCCAGGAATTAAAAAAAGAGTTTTTTGCATCGTATAGTCACTGGTGACGAAAAATGGATTCACTACGATAATCCAAAAAAGAGAAAGTCATGGGTTAAGCCCGGCGAACCATCAACATCGACAGCTAGGCCGAATATTCATGGAAAAAAACTCATGCTGTGTATTTGGTGGGATCAGCTTGGTGTCGTGTATTATGAATTGCTGAAACCAAGCGAAACCATTACTGGAGCTCTCTACCGAACACAATTGATGAGATTGAGTCGGGCACTTAAGGAAAAACGCGCCCATTACTACTCCAGACACGACAAAATTATTCTTTTACACGATAATGCTCGTCCACATGTTGCGGCGCCGGTAAAAACATACTTGGAAACACTCAACTGGGGAGTTTTACCCCACCCGCCGTATTCACCAGACTTAGCCCCTTCTGATTATCACCTGTTCCGGTCGATGGCACATGGTCTGTCTGAGCAGCGCTTCACATCATATGAAGACACCAAAAATTGGGTAGATTTGTGGATAGCGTCAAAAGATGAAGAGTTTTTTCGACGGGGTATCCGAATGTTGCCAGAAAGATGGGGAAAAGTAGTGGCAAATGATGGAAAATACTTTGAATAAAACGTAATTTACTTTTCCTTTACAATAAATTCCTAATTTTTTATAAAAAACCGCGGAAACTTATTTGTACACCTAATAGAAGAATTTTCTTTCGTGCGAATTTCTAACGTGGTCGCGCTCGAGTTTCCTATAACGGCGTGAATCTACGCGGAGTTCATGAGTCCACGTTCGTTTCTGCTCCCGGTTCACGTTCGTTATTGGAACAATATTCATTCTTCGCTCGCTGAGCACCTTCCTGTTCCGGACGGATGTTCAACCTCCCACACGAGATTAGGATATCTCCTCTCTTCTTCTCACCTGGTAGCAACAATCGGTGCACCGCAACGGCGTGTATGTTTGTGTGTGTGTGTGTCATACTGGCCAGCTTACGTGAGGTATACGCTTATATATGTTTATATGGCCTTCGTAAACATTTCGAGTTTTATCAACTTTATGTTATATTTCTCGTTATACTTTCATGCTTCGTATTATATCGTTGTTATAGAACTCTGACTATCTCATTTTTGAACCTTCAACATCACGAAATCCCTGCTAATAATCGATAGAATTTCTTCCGCGTATCATACAGTCCATTTTGCTCTCTCCTTCCCATTGCGTTTCTATTCATCGCTCAATTTCCTATTCTCAAATCATATACAAGTTTCTTGGTATCTACGAAGTACTCCGGATTTTCAACATGAGAGAACTCAAATAATTCGGTATCGATACTTGAGAATAATTTTGTTATGTTTGCTTTGTATGGAAAAATGTTACCTTATACAATTTGATTTCGCAAGACCAGATTATTATGCTTTGCCTCACAAGATTGTTTTATATATAACGCATTATTCTGGAGTCATTGCAAGAAATTTGTTTCGAATTAATACGGTTCTAATGTAGGTATTCATATTCGAAGGTATGTCCGTTCAAATAATGAAACAATAGTAAGGAGCAATATTTCACACGTGTTGGTCATTTCTGAACAGTTTTGAAATTCATGTCCATACGAAAAACTTGACGTGGCTAGCGGAAAATTCTGAGCTCTTATTATCGAACACTTTTATCATAAAATCTTTATTGGCCACGTCAAGTGTTTCGCATCGACATGAATTTCGGAACTGTTCAGAAATAATCAACCCGTTTGATTTGAGATAAGTCAAAGTTCTTTCTATTCGGTATGCCGGATGATTGGAACTAACTTTTCTTCTACTCCAATTCATATTCAGTTTCAATACAATGATGTTTCTCAGAGATCATAAATCACTTTGAATAGAATTGAAAAAAATTGAAGTTACGATATACAAGAAATCGTTGACAAAACATTTGGATAACTAAATGTACTTAGCAACACATATTGATTTCACATCTCTTTTTGAGATGGCGCATATCTTGTTGTATTGCATCGAAATTTCAAATGTAATGGAATTTTTGTTGAGAATAGGTTTATAGCTTTGTTTTCATAGATATTGATCGCATTTTGATGTGCTTGGCGTTATTTTTTCACTTTTTTTTGGGATTTCACTCCTTTTTCTGTATATGCTTTCAATTGGAAATGAATAAAAATTAAATACTCATGTCGAGTTTATTAAGGACCATAGCAATGAAGAAAATGTCCTCAGATTATTTCTGTGATATGAAAAACCACTTGAGTTCTCATTATTCATCTCATCATTGGACAGCAATGGATTATGGAAATCAAGAATGAAGAAAAGCAGGGAAGGAAAGTGGATTTCCTTAAACAAGTATACATTCGAAGAATTCTGGCGACTAACTGTTAGTTGGCCGATAAGTTGACGCTGAAAGCAGCTCGGAGTGCTCAGAGCAACTCATAATTTTGAACAATTCGTTGTCTACCTTTCCATTGTCATGTTCTGAATCCTGGATTCATCGGTCCCAGTCAATCGTAGAGAAGATCAAAAAGTATGAACGTATTTTATTGCGAATTCTCTTAGAAATTGACTTCTCCCTTGATGGACTTTAGGAATGGAATTATGAAACATATCCAGATAGCACAAATGATCATTCATATTCTATACAGGGTGTCCCATTTTAATCTTCACATGCAAATATCTCAAAAACATGCATCTTAAGCCAAAAGTACTTCATACCAAAGTTGTTATACAAAGAGGGGGCCACAAAACTACGATATCAGTTTCATCATAGGTGGCGTTATGATCGATGAAAATGGGGTCAACATCATTTTTTTTAAACAGGAACCCCCACTTTTTATTGCATATCTTGATTTTACGCGAAAAACTAAGTAACTTTCGCCTGAAACGTTTTTCTAAGTTCTTGAAGATGGCGCCACAATCGATGAAAAATAAAGTCCATGAAACAATATGCGGATATCTTGTGGAATGCATCCAAGAACCGGAATATCTCATCCGAATGTTGTTGTTAAGAGAGGGGACGACACAATGTCGATATCAGTTCCATAGTAGATGGCGCTGTGGTCAGTAAAACTGAGGAGGTGAACTTCAGTTTTTTTAATGGAAACTCCTACTTCTTATCGCATATCATGATCCTACGCGAAAAAATGAGGAAGTTTTGTTTGAAACATTTTTCCTAAATCCTTGAAGTTCAAACAGTGGAAAATGAGGTTGATGAAATAGTTCTACTGCATTAGAAGAGTGACATTGAATTGAAGTCATTTACAATGATTTGAACATGACATTTGTTGTGTTTTGTGTTCGATTTCTTCTCTGAAATTATTATTGTTTTGATTTGTTTGTTGAGCGTTGCTTTACACATAATGCAGTAGAACTTTTTCATCAACCTCATTTTCCACTGTTTCCACCTCCAAGAATTCAGGAAAAATGTCTCAAACAAAAATTCCTCATTTTTTCGCGTAGAATCATGATATGCGATGAAAAGTAGGAGTTTCCATTTGAAAAATTGAAGTTCACCTCATTTTTACCGACCACAGCGCCATCTACTATGGAACTGATATTGCCATTGTGTCGTCCCCTCTCTTGACAACACCATTCTAATGAGATATTTCGGCTCTTGGATGCATTCCTTAAGAGATCCGCATATTGTTTTATAGACTTTATTTTTCATCGATTGCGGCACCATCTTCAAGAATTTAGAAGAACGTTTCAAGCAAAAGTTACTCAGTTTTTTGCGTAGAATCAAGATATGCAATAAAAAGTGGGGATTCCCATTTGAAAAAATGATGTTGACCCCATTTTAATCGATCATAACGCCATCTATGATGAAACTGATATCGTAGTTTTGTGGCCCCCTCTTCGTATAACAACTTTGATATGAAGTACTTTTGGTTTAAGATGCAAGTTCTTGAAATATTTGTATTTCAAGATTAAAATGGGACACCCTGTACATCTCCGATGAATTCGAAATGAATACATTTTGAATCTTCGGAAAATCCTTCCTGAACTTGCAATATTGATTCTTCCTGAACACTAAGGTGTTGATGAAGAATTCAATTTGAATTAAAAGTATTTATGATGAATTATTCTTCTACTCTCAAAGTGGAGCCTTTTGTTGAGACTCTGACGCTATCTGAGATAGAGTGAGGATAAAAATATGATTCAGCTTGGAGAATAACAAGAGTAATCAAACTTTTGAACAGATGATCATAAAATCAATCGCAGTTTCAGTCCTTTCAGTCAGACAAGGCCGCCCTGATAAACTGCTCAAGCAGCAATGGGAGTTCAACGTATATACGAAATAGAAACGTTTATAGAATGTACGAATAAGATTCAAAGAGCATACAATGAACGTTCATAGAATATTCGAATGAGACCATTCCACGTATACTTAGTATGTGCATAGTCTATTCGAAATGTACGATATCCATTCAATCGACGTTCGTTTGACGTACGATCGTATATTCGACTACGTATATTCGATGAATGTACATAGCACCTATAAAACGGTCTCATTAGAATGTACATGGAATATATTTCGAATATTCGTAGAACATACATAGTATATCCCGATGCTACTTGGGTGACCGTTGAAAACGGACAGAACCTCTTTCCGAATCTAACGGAGTCAATATGTGTTTCTGAAACCACACATTGATTCCGTCAAGTTCAGCTGAAGGTTCTGTTTGTCTCTAACGGCTATTTTTATCAGGGTGTAGTTATGCTATATGCATCATCATCTTAATGATAATCTCATCAATAACGTATGTACACAGATAGGATGCTTCCAATTCACGAGTGAAAATTTTCATCTCGGGTTCGCCAAACGGGACTGGTGCAGGAGTGTTGCGTTTTTTTGCGGCACTGTTACGGACATCATGCACCCGCACTACATCTACGACAGTACCGCACGAAAATGCCACACATCTGCACCAGTCCCATTTGGCGAACTGAAATCAACATTTTTACTCGGGTCGCAGGCATTCATAGCCCCTGGCTTTGAGAATGAATTCCCATTAGCTAATTCATGGCCCCTGGGGCCAAGGGCTTCTGCAACCAGGAGGATCCATAATATTCCGAAATATCCTCACTTTCAAATACTTCATTTTTCATTAGAGAACCGCATTTTTAATTCTGTTCAATTTCAGACAATTCTTCGCTTGAATATCAAAGATGATGGATATCTATTCTCACATTCCACACAACGTCATAGTCTCAAAAGAACTCTCATTGAACTCATTTTGTTCTCCGTGGATTCTTTCAGAATTCTTCTGGGACTGTACTGCTATGTGGGATATTGCTACTCTCACAGGTCCTCATTCCTGAACATATATTGGAAGGATGAGAGGGATATGTGGTTGAATAAGATTGTTCACGTTCTCAATAATACATATGTACAAATCAAGGTCTGTGAGAGTGCGAATACGTGAGAATGAAGTCATTTGACTTTGATCCCAACCAGCACAAATGATCAATTTGAACTCATAAAGACTTTCTGAAGACCTCTTGGATAGTTCCCGTTATGCTAATGTATTCATTATGAATATTTTGAATACAAAATGAAAACGTCTTGAATGCCCGGACAATTCATTATGAAATCTCGATATGAGTCCTTTCTGAACATTTAGTTGTGCATTAAGAGTTCATTTTGAATTCAAGATATTCATCATTCATGCATATTGATTAGCATAACGGGAACTCGTGCGCTGTATGGGATGATACCCCAGGTAGCATAGATATAAAGGGTGGTTCAAAAGTCTGGATACACCCTAATAACTCCTGAACGGGTGAAGATGATGGGATAATTTCTCCTTCGAATTCAACGGGGGAACACAATCTACCATACTACACGGGAAAAAGATAACACCACTGGTTACTGTGAATGACAGCGATCGATTGAAAAACAAATGCAAACACGCCTGGATAATGCGGATTAGTGCGATCACAATGATGGGTATTGTGATGGAATTCGTCAATGTTGACTGGACAGTAATGAGGACTGGAAAACGCAGTACTACATGCCATGTATTTGAGTTTTAATGTATTTTTGTGATTCACAGTAACCATTGCTGTCTTTTTTTTCCGTGTAGGAGGGTGAGAAGTCCTTAATCTTGAAGGGGGTGAAGGGGTGGTGAGGGGGGCGAAAATCTTGAATGGGGTGAGGGGGGGCTTGCGATAGCTCAGTCGACGGGCATTTCCAGCCCGGATACAGTCGTTTCTTGTTTTTTCAAATTGGTCGATTTTTCGCCGAATTATGACCACTTGAAGATTGTTCTGGGAGCAGTCAGAGCCGTCGTAGACCTTCCTAACTCCCCATCGGATGAAGATCTTCGGATGGTTCCTTTTTAATCAAATGCGAGGGTGCATGATGTATCATTCTAGGGGAGTGGATTCCCGGAAACAATCGGAAATAATGAATAACAATGGATCCATCAACAAATCAAGATGAATGAGAAATAAGTGTAGAAGGATTGCACACATTGAGTAGCCCCCTAGCCGAAGATCCCCCTCCAACTTTCTCATACCAGCGTTCCACGCCGCACTCACCTCATAATGTCTCTAAAACTGTTGATTCAGGATTTTTCACAAATTTTCCTCATCTGTTCAGTCGAATCATAATTTTCATTTTTTTGTGTTCCTCACCATTTTCGGCTACTTTTGATCATTTCCCATCATTTTACGATACTTTCGACAATTCTTGAACATTTTCGGTTAACTTCGCACATTTCCGATATTTTCGATCATTTTTGAATATTCTCGGACAAATTCGAATAGTTTCGACATTCCGGATGATTCTCAAACACTTCCAGATGACTTTGCTCATTTTCGATAATTCTTGAATATTCTCGGACAAATTTGATTGATTTCGACATTCTTGATAATTCTCGAACATTTCCGGATAAATTCGCTTATTTTCGATATTTTCAATAATTCTCAAACATTTTCGAATAACTTCGCTTCTTCCCGATATTTCCGACAATTCTCGAATATTCTCGGGCAAATTCGATTATTTTCAGCATTTTCGATGATTCTCGTATATTTTTGATTTGATTCGATTTGATTTGATTTATTTTACGGGCTGAGACGCCCTTTAGTTACAAAAGTATGTAAACAATATCATGGCGGTTAACAAAAGAAAATTTTCAAATAAAGTACTAAAAAGTAAATTACAATAAGACACGGTGTAAATTATCGCGAACCTTAAAGTATAATACATAAATTATAATCTCACACTCTTCTTAGAGGAAGCCTTCTGGGCCGATTCTTTGAAGATTGATACTGACCCCGAAAAGGAATCAAGATCATCTTTATATGAGTTTGCCAAGCAACAGATGCCGTTGACTGGATCAGAATAAAAATAATGTGAAGTAAACATCGGAATGTTGAAAAGCGAAGGCTTTCGTAGAGTTCTAGATGGTACATTGAAGTTTAAAAGAGAGAGTAGTTCAGGACAGCTGATTTGACCATTGATGATTTTGAAAATGAAAACGAGATCGTCAACCAACCTACGAGCTTCAAGCGTGGTCATGTCAAACGATCTCATTAACGGTCCATAATCATGACAGGACACGGCCATGGGAGTGAAATTTTCAAAAGCTGAGAAACGCGAAAACTTGTGCTGAACTCTCTCAATCAGTTTACAATATATATCTTGGTCAGGCGACCAGATCTGGGACGCATATTCTAAATTAGGTCTGACAAGAGCATTGTATAGTGTCAAGAGTGTTGAGGGTTTTTTGAAGTCTTTAGACATACGCTTCAGAAATCCGAGTTGCTTCATAGCCGTATTAACCATATTTTGATAATGCATAGTGAAATTGAACTTAGAATGAATTATAATTCCTAAATCATGCATACTCTGAACAACTTCTGATCTAGACCCGTTCAATTCATATGAGAACATGACTGGTTGCATCATACGCGAAAGTCTCATTACTTTACACTTCGATATATTCAGTTGCAGTTTATTCAAGGCACACCATGATTCCAACCTATGCACATCGGATTGTAATGCGATGACATCAGCGTATGATAAGATTCTCAAGAATAATTTCTAATCATCCGCGAAAAGTAAAAATTTTACATGCTTGAAATTGTCACCAATATCATTAATAAACAAAATAAATAGCAATGGGCCTAAATGCGACCCTTGCGGAACACCTGATTGTACATCGATAGACCTTGAGATGAAATTCTTAACCTTAACAGTTTGAGTTCTATTCGTAAGATAGCTTCTCATCCAATTAAGAATATTTCCACGGAAACCAAGGCGGTATGATTTGTATAAGAGATTATTATGATCTACAGTATCAAAGGCTTTTGTGAAATCAGTATAAACTGCATCAACCTGACCGTTATTAACCGAAACTCTTGATACATAGTTACAATAAATAGCCAAGTTGGTGATAGTTGAACGACCAGGCATAAAACCATGTTGCATATCCGAAATGACGCCAGAAAACAGTGGAGATATTATATCAGTTACAAAGCTTCCAAATAGTTTGGGAATTGCACTTATAATAGATATTGGCCTGTAATTTTTCACATCTGCTCTGCAACGAGCCTTGAAAATAGGCGAGACCAAACTATTTTTCCAGCGGGTCGGAAAATGACCAGAAGATGAGGAGGCGTTGAAGATCAACCACAGTGGTCGTGATAATATGTAGCTGCAGGATTTCAAAAACAGAGGAGGAATCCCATCATCACCAGGACCCACATTGATATCCAAAGAGTTGATTCCCATAAGCACCATTCCAATGTTAATATAGAGATCGGAGATATCCAAATCAGAATTGGATTCTAAATTAGGAGTCAGATCATTGTGAGAAACATAAACAGACTCAAAGTGAGCAGCAAACAGGTCAGCAATTTCACGCCCAGAGGTAACTGAGATTCCATCCATAACCATTTTACTCGGAATACCATTGTCGGATCGACGAGAATTGACATAGTTCCAAAAGCCTTTGATACTATGAGGGATTTGCAATTCCGTTGAGCGAACATAATCATTATAACACTTATCTACTAATTTTTTACATTGAGCACGCAAATCAGAGGAAACATGATAATCTTGTATCCGATTATATTTCTTATACATACAATGCTCTTCTTTCTTGGCACGTATCAGATCGATCAACTGTTTAGAAAACCATCTAGGGTATTTGGAATCACGAGAATAACATTTAGGAACGTACAAGTCAATTGCGTAATTCATAATCTCATACAAACACTCAACCGCATCATCAATAGTCAAAACACTAAGTAATGAATCCCAAGGGATTTGATTGAAAAGATTTCGAATTGCAGTATAATCACCCAAATTGGAATTATAACGAAAAATATTATCTCGAGGAAGATAATTAATGGAAACCACATCCAGTATAGAAAGAAGAGGTGGATGATATTTATCACAGGTGAGAAGAGACTCAGCGGGTAATGTTGTCACTACAGAACTATCATTTGTAGATAACATATCAAGCCTAATACCAAAATCATTACATATATCATTCTTCAAGGATAAATTTGAGGAGTTAAAATATTCACAGACAAATTGTATCGACTGTACTTCATTACATGTTGCACCGGGAATTATGTCACATGATATATTCGCACTAGTTAAACGCCAAGAAGCATGTGGTAGATTATAATCACCATATAGATAAAAAGAGAGATCCTGATTGGCACTCAGAATAGCTTCCACACTCTCACAATGATCTTCATAAAGATGCGCAGATGATGATGGCGGAATATAGACGGCTCCAAAAATCGATTCCGAAGAACCCATCCTAACTTTTATGAACAAATGTTCAACATTTGAGTGCTCATCGATTAATTCAGAACTCGGAATGCCATTTTTCACTGCTATCAAGACTCCTCCTCCGCTCTCACAATGACTAGTCAGTAGAGATCTATCCTTTCTGTATACAGTGTAACCATGCAAGCCGATTTCCGTTGAAAAAATTTTAATAGAAAGCCAAGTTTCCGATAAAGTGATGATGTCATAGCGATCGACAGAGTCTGCGACTGCACAATGAAGCGCATTTACTTTAGTACGAAGACCGCGGACATTTTGATAGTACACTAAAGGGCGGGTGACAGGTTTTTTTGTGATGACGAGTGACGAGTCTTATTTAATGGAACAATTTTCGGTACACCATTTACATATCTAATCGTCTGAGATGGATCGTTTAGGTCATTCAGACGATCCCGGAGACTGTTTAAGTGAGCCCGTTGACGAGGAGTACGATCAAGAGGAAATTTCACCGGACTCCTGTAGACAGACTGCCCTCTGATGATATCCAACGGTGTACTGCTGGAGGGGAAAGTCACACATAAGGGACGAATTTTGTTTTTATCATTATTGGGTCTGCCAATACGACGAATATGTATACCGTCATAGGAGTCAGGTTTAATTTCCGATAGGACTTTTTTAACCTCAGCAGTCTCAGAAGGCTCCTATGACCCCTCCTCAGAAATATTAAACATAATGACATTGAATGATCGACTCCGCCGATCCTCCAGTTCACTGAAAAATTCTTCTCCGTCAAGTGAAGTCTTTGAAAGATCATTGCTATTAGATCTACCAGTTTCAAGCATAGAAACTCTCGTATTTGAATTAGAAACTGTGGTCGTCAGTTCATCGATTCTAGCATTAAATTCATTTAATTTGTCATTTGAAACAGAAATTTCACTTTTGAAAAGCGCACGAATGTTTGACAACACAGGGTCACATTCCTCGCTTTGTGGAAATGACAGAGCAGGTGTTCTCAACGTCTCACAATCTACTGAAATTCCAGTATGCCATGGATGATTAGTTCTGATCAAACACGAAGTTCCAGGATGAGGAGCGATGCCACAGGACCTACAAGAAACTGGATCCTTGACGGATTCGGTGCACCCCTCGCAGATTGTAGCAGGCATTATCAGAATGAAAGAAATATAGCAGAAGGAGAGTATACGTTGAGAACACTGAGCAATGAAGTGATACACACAAACACGTATACGTGTAGTGGCCACACGAATCCACTCACGCCGAGGGATGTGAATAAAGCCGACGTATACACAGATTCAATGTATACCAAAATATAATATCATCGATGAAGTTTGATTTTCAATTCAAATGCAGAAATTAACGCACAGACTGCACTGGAGGTTCTGTTATGCACGGTCATAGACACTTCGTTAGATAAGGAGAGCACATGCAAAAACACACCATCAATACTGAAGAACGACACTTGAATAATTCGAAAAACTGCGGACAATAGTTTTGTGACCGAATACTTAAGACGCCATTTTATCAGATCTTTCGGGTAACTTCGCTCATTTTCGATACTTTCGATCATTCTTGGATATTCTCGGACGAATTTGATTGTTTTTGACATTCTTGATAATTCTGAAACATCTTCAGATAATTTTGCTTATTTTTGATATTCTCGATAATTCCTAAACATTTTCGGATAATTCTGCTTCTCTTCGATGTTCTCGATAGTTCTCAAACATTTTCGATATCTTCAATAATCCTTGAATATTCTCGGATAAATTCGATCATGTTCGACATTCTTGACAATTCTCGAGCATTCTCGAATATTCCTTTCTTTTCAATATTTTCGATAATTTACGAACATTTCCGGATAACTTTGTTCATTTTGGATACTCTTGAACATTCTTGGATGAATTGGATGTTTTTTTGTATCCTCCATAAATCTATTCCAATGTCTCTTCCGGAAAAAGAAAGCATTGCCATCCTAATGATGAAGGGATATGATGATCGAGAACGCTAATGCAAAGGAGTTGCGGGCTTATTCAATGCTGAATTCAGAGTGGGTCAGCCGAGTATTCCTGCAACAACAGTCTCGAAGACTGTGGAATGGTACCAGGAGACAGGGAGTGTTGGAGATCTGCCGCGATCGGGCAGACGTGAGACAGCGACGTCTGATGAAGCCGCGTTAGATGTTCTACAAACAGTTGTAGATACTCCAATTACCTTCCGCAAGACAAATTTCTCGTGACCATGATATTTCCCATAATTCAGCCTGAGGAATCTCAGACGAAATGAATTTCATCCTTACAGGACACATTGAGTCCAAGAATTGAGCGAAGATGATTTCAATCGACGCCTAGAATATTGTGAGACCATCATGCAAAAAGTTGATGAGGGCCTAATTCCATGCAGAATATAGTCTTTCCTGACGAAGCTACATTCATGTTGAATGGGGATGTGAATAGACACAATTGTGGGTACTGGAGTGACAGTAACCCTCACTGGAAGTCCGAATCGAAAACCCAATACCCACAAGAGTTGAATGTTTGGGCAGGAATAATGGATACGCATATCATAGGTCCATTTTTTATCGAGGGAAATCTGACCGCAGAAAAATATAGGGTCTTGCTGATTGAGGATATTGTTCCCAATATCCCTAGACTTCCAGGACCAAATTTCGATGCAGTTTGGTTTCCGCAGGATGGTGCACCCGCACATTTCGGATTAGGAGTACGACATGTTTTGCACCAAAGTTTTGTCGGTAGGTGGATTGGGAGGCGAGAAGTGATCGAATGCCCCCGATGTCCCGATTTGACCCCATTAGACTTTTTCCTTCGGGGATATTTGAAAGATCGGGTTCATCGAAATCGAGCACAAGATTTATAAGGGTTGCGCAGAAGGATAATGAAAGCAGTGGCACTCATCACTCCTGAAATTCTGCGGAACGTAGGTAAAAGTTGTTTTAATCTTCTCGCTCACTGCATCGAGCGTTTAGGCAACCATTTTGAACACCTCATTCAAGTCCCACACTAAAGCGCGTGTTTGCCCAAACATGGATATTATTTGGGAATGAAGGAAAACCACATCTGACATGTAGAAAATTGCTATATCTCGGCGAAGGATCGACTGATTCCATGAAATCAAAGACGGTTGGATTGGAGTTCGGAAAACGCCATTCACAGATGTGTCGCAAGCTCCCAATTCGATCAGAAATTTGTGTCTCCCCTGCAAATCCCATGGCCCCCATCCGGAGTTATGAATTCTCACTCCCATGGGAGGATACAATTCCAGACACAATTTATCAATTATCGCGATTGGTCCCTAATGTCTACTAATGATTTCTTGAGTTGGGATGGAGATATACCAAGTGTTCCTCAGTGAAAGATTATGAGAACTGACCAGAAATGTTTGTTTGTTCTCCCTAATACATTCCGATTGAAGGCGATAACCCTACCAACAATTCAAGGCACATCTCATCACTGATCCTGATTGTTACCCAACCTTTATTGACAATTTACTTTGGCTAGGGGCTACGCAATGGGTACAATCCTTTCACACTTATTTGAAGGCTGACAGTTCAAAAGGGCCTAACCCAAACAAAATTTGAAATTGGTTTCAATTCATTTTCGGATTGTCATTCTAAGCCTTTATATCGAGGTGTTATAAGAACTTACAATTTCGACGTAATTTTCTTGTAATCGAAAGTCAAAATTTCCAAGGTCCCAATTCAAGTGGTCCTGAGCATTCAAAAGGGCCTAACCCTATACGTATTGTTATGGAAGAACAATGTTTTCCATCGTTTCGGTTAGGTTTGCACGGAACCCTTTGTTTGAGAATGCCATCTATCAAAAGTGGTGCATACTTGAGTGTTCAGTCAACAACTTGGCGATCGCTTTTTGTTGATATTGTGCAATCCACCTCCCCTGTTGATCGGAATGTTCTGAGTGGTATAAGTGTTGACGAATTTCAATGTGTATATCTGTTTCGCTACAAATCGATTCTAAAAATTGCAAACTAGGTGTTATTGCCCAAGTTATTTTGGGTATCTCAGCATTTTATTCATGAGCGGAACTCATAAAACAGTGGAGTATGAGCGGAGAGAACGAAAAGCGTCGTGACTCACGTCGCAAAGGGGAAGAGTATACCACAATCAGAGGTAAAGTTGTGCGTGCGAAAGTTTCTTCTGCCGAATAGGTACGATGAAGATAGTTCAATATTATTCTGACTTGGTTCAGAATCCAACATGGCGGACACGAATTTAAAAATCACTTGGATTTGCTTGGAACTTGTTATCCGGGGGTTTTATGGGTCGCTGGTTACGAATCCGCTAACAAAATTGGTAAATTCAAGAAGGGATTTGTCATCAGCGACCTCAAAACTTCATGGTATTGGGTGTGAAGGAAATCCGGTGGATTTTCAATTCCGGTCTACCATATTGGATCTATCATTTAGAATTAGGGAAATTTGACAACAGATACGTAATCACCCTGGTGAAAATGAAGCGTGCATTTGGAGCGTCGCATAGGAGTGTCATTACCGTCACATGAGAGTGTATTAAGAGTCAATTGGCGCAATTGAACGTGGATCGAGCGTGAAGAAAAGCGTTCATGCATGCTGTACTCACGCTTATATTGTGCACGCCGTTTTTACGCCAGAGCAGCGACCCCAAAACCCAATGGGTACAGAGTTTGAAGAAACTCCGATGAATTTCCGAAATTTGGTCAATCACAATGGTTCCACCATTCTGAATCTCGGAATTCTGAAAACGAATTAGTAATCAGCGATCAGAAAACCTTTCAGAAACCAAGTTAGGAGGGAATACGATGGAATTTTCAGTTTTGGCCCACCATATTGGATTTGCCATCCTGAATTTGGAAATTTTTATACATAGTAGATGCGTAATCAGCGAACCCAGAACCTCAAAGTTATTCAGTTTAAAGAAAATCCAATGGATTGTTCATTTTGGTCCACCATGTTAGATGCAGAATTGTGAATTTGGGAATTTTCATGGTGGATTCGTAATCAGCGACCCCGAAAACCCTTAGATAACCAGTTTGAAGAAAATCCGATGAATTGTCAATTCCGGTCCACCATATTAGATGCGCTATTTCGAATTTGGGAATTTTTACAACGAATTTGTAATCAGCGACCAAAAACACCCTCCTCAGAGTAATTTCGTTGGCAAATGTGAGTTTTGATTTCGAAATCCTCTAATTATAACTCTTTCCGAATGTTTCGACTATAGCTTAACATATTCATTTTCAAAAGAATTACGAATTATTAGGAAGTATTCATTTGAACATACAAAAGTCAGTAATAACACGCTGCCCGGAAAAAAATCATTAGATCTAATCGGATCTGATCAGATCTGAACAGATCTAATCAGATCTGAACAGATCTCTTTTTTGGGTCAATCAGATCTGATTAGATCTAACCCTATACATGACTAGATCTGACTAGATCTGTTCAGATCCGATCTAGTCAGATCTGAACGGATCTCTTTATTGGATCAATCATATTTGATTGGATTTTCCCTTATATCTGACCGGATCTGCTCAGATCTGATTAGATCTGTTTAGATCTGTTCAGATCTGCTTTTGCAAAATATGAAATCCAATTCTCATCAGCATTAGACCTGGTGGCCTGGGAAAAAATCATCAGATCTAAACAGATCTCATCAGATCTGAACAGATCTTTTCTTTGGGTTAATCAGATCTGATCAGATCTCTTTATTGGATCAATCATATTTGATTGGATTCTCTCTTATATCTGACCAGATCTGCTCAGATCTGATTGGATCTATTCAGATCTGTTCAGATCTGCTTTTGCATAATATGAAATTCAATTCTCATCAGCATCAGACCTGGTGGATTCTCAGTAGATCTTCCCAGATCTCACTTGATCTGCTCAGATCTGATCAAATCTGATGCTAGATCTGATTAGATCTACCCAGATCTGATTGAATCTGCTCCTATATCTGATCAAATCCGCTCAGATCTGATGAGATCTCATTGGATCTGAGCAGATCAGATGCGATTCGGTGAAGATTCACACTAAGAAAAGTATTCAATTATATATATATATATATATATATATATATATATATATATATATATTAGCGTTTGGTAACAATCATCAAATTTCATAAGTTGGATGTGGCGGAATCAACATTCAGTTAGATGTAATTATACAGATTTACAATTAAGACCTTTTGTCATACCGTTATCAGATGTCAAGATTACACAGGTCTACAATGATTTTGATGCCGCTAAAACTAAAGCAGATTTTGAGTATATTCGATACCCTGACTCTGGAAATATACTTATTTTTCTAATGCTACGTGTAGTTTTCAAGAAATCGCAGGTGTAAAATAAAATGAAAATGCACGATTTTGAAACGTTTTATTCAATTATTCCACACTTTAAGAACATTTTATCAAATTATTCTTCAAATTATCTCAAAATATGAGTCATTCTCTTCCAAATGCGATTAGGTTTGTTTAAATACCTTTTTTTTCTCTGAGATACGACAGTTTGAAAATTGTGTTGTTTCACCTATTCACTAAATCCATGAACACACAAATTTCAAATTGTCGTGTCACAGTAAAAAAAAAGATATTCGAGCAAACTTAACGGCATTCGGAAGGGAATGGATTATATTTTGAGGTGCATCTACTGGTTTCATGAGAAAAAATTACATTCTGACGTCACGTAATCTCAAATATGTCGAGAAACGGTGTTTTTCACACTTTGACGTTGGAATATCTCAAAAACCACACGTAATGATGCAATTTTGAAGCCAGATTCGGATTCAGCGCGCCAAAATACTTCGGAAAAGTATGATACAGTTGTTGCACCAAACAAAAAGTTCAATTTTGTAGGCCTGTGTTATGAATGAATAGTCAAATTTTACTATACGCTTTGTAAAATTAGGCTATCAATTCATAATCCTTCATATTTTCATGTAAAAAATAATTTTGAAAACCTTTCTGTTTCAGGTTTAGCATGAAAAATAGCAAAAATTCTTATATCTTTTTTCTCCGTGTTTATGCAGAACTGTTTTGATCTGATCAGATCTAACAATATTTACCATCAACCATCTTGATCTAGTAAGATCTGTTTAGATCTAGTTAGATCTATCCAGATCCACTTAGATCTATTCAGATCTACTCAGATCTGTTTAGATCTGACCAAAATTTAGATCTGGTCAGATCTGACGATCTAGATCTGCTCAGATCTGATTAGATCTGATGATTTTTTCCCAGGTGTACTGATGGTGTATCAAGTTCAAAGCGAAACTGATACCACATGCGCAACAAGGCAAGATCAAGATCATGACTTTGGGGATTAGGTCCTTGTGAACTCTCAAACCCCCTTGGGTTAGGCCCCTGAATACTTGCAGTGCTTATAAAATGAAGAAGAATGTATAAATTCCAAAAACAAGCATACAGGGTAACAGAATGGGTCAAATTAATTGTAAAACCACTCATGAATCTGTTGATTTTGACGAATAGGGAAAATGAGAGCGTTTTTATCACCCCCTGAAAAATCATTTCGATGTGGGTTGGGCCCTTTTGAACTCTCAGCCTTCAAGTGTTATCGAGGTAGCGTATTGAGAAACTTCTCAATTCCGAGGACGATTTTTGACTTATCCAATTTCATCTATTCAATGCTTAATATTATTGGGGAAGTAGCATTCTTCATTATCAGTTGATGTTATTGGTTTGATGAATTATTGGTGATTAATGTTGAATAATGTTTTTCATCCCATATTCATCGGTATCTAAGTGAAAAAACTTGTGTGACACAAAATTCCAAGACTGATAGGTTGCGTACCTTGTGATTTCATAACCATTTCTTATTCAGGAATTGTTCAGTGAAATGTTTTCAATTTCAAAGACACCAAACATGAATAGGAATGAATTTGCCTCCATATGTACATATACGGATACATAAAACTACTGGTACGCAATATTATGTAAATATATTCACTCTGAGTCAGTTGCGTGGTGAGAACATTTCTATCCTCTTTCAATTCACGTGAAAACAAGGACAAGAGACGGGATTTCCCCGCCTCTTATCCTTTGCTTCGTGTCAGTTGAAGAGAGACAGACAAGCTCTCACCCCGCCACTGCTCTGAGTAGTATGAATCGTGGTTTCGATGGATATACATGTAGGGTTTGCCTCATGGTTTATATCGATAATGAACACAACTTTCTTTTTTCTCGTTCTCAATTCCTGAAATTTTGGTTTCCTGATGCATTCAAATTATTCCAATCAAGACATCAGACTACTTAAGAAAGCAAGATGAACAGTGAAATGGTTAGAAAAAACCTCCCAAGTTTCATCTGGATAATCAAAGTTGTCGCGAACACTGAGAAAAATACGTGGTTGAGACGGAATAATACTCCATTCAATGGTATCGCAATGACAAGTCACGCACAAAACAGTCTTGATCGCTACCTATCACGAACACGTCCGTTAGCCACGAGTTAAATAGAGATAGAATGATGCAGCGACGTTCGTTCAGCAGAGTCTCTCGGGGGCACCCTAAGATATCGATCTGTTCGCTTATGTATTTCGCTTATTCCCGAGGTTCCTTTCCCCATCGAGGACGAAGTCTCCAGAGGACCAGCCCAACCCCCCAGGGAATGGATGACGCCTGACGCCTGACGCCATTCACAAGGAACGATGACGAGGATCGTAACTGAGGACACCATCAAGGCCCACCCGCAAACCGTGCTACTCCGCCACTCCAGCCAAGCCCGCAGCCTACCTTGTTCCTTTTCCTTACCTCACCACCACTCACACTAACTACGACTTGTTGGAGACCGACCACGGAGACAGAAACGCTGTTTACCAAGCCGTACACGAGCTTCAGGACCTCCAACCAATTCAAATCCACAGATCCTAGGAAGTTATTAGGAAACCCCTTGATGGGAGACCATTCAACGTGAACCTTTCACTAAGACGGAATACCGAGTCATGCCAGTCCCGATTCACGAGCTCCTATTGGCCAACAACGATGCTGGTTCAGACCCACCAATGAGAAGAAGGAACTTCTATGAAGGCAAGAGAAAGAGCATTTCCGAACGCACGAAAATTGATGGAGAAGAAGCAGGAAGACACTCTGCGATATAACTCCATTGTGGACGAACGTCGTTCTGACTTTCCGATAATACGGACCGATTTGGTTACCTCGTAAGAGGCTTTACGTGAAACTGCAGTCGTGACATTGCGAAATACGTGGATTCATACGGTGAGTGGTGAGTGGTGATCACCTGATATTCATTGAAATCAAATATTACGTGAAAGAACGGTGCGGGTGGTGCCGTGTGGACCACGCTGCTGTCTCCGACGGATTCCGCCCTTCGTTCCCTCCCTTCAACCCGTTTACGAGTAAAGTGTGCCCCGAACCCTATTAAATGTATATTATGATTATTCTGTATAGTCTTTGAATCTTTGTGATTGGATTTTGTAAAAACCCAGTGAGTCCCTTGAACCACTGTATCTACTTGGTATTTTCACATTAAAGGTGAAGTTAATCGAAACTTGCCCGTTTCCTTTACGAGTTACCCTGAACTGCACCCTCTTTCACTGGCTGGCTGGCCGACCTTTTTCTGGTTTTCTTTGTTGTTGGTTTTCAGGTCCGTTACTGACCCGAGGCAGGGATCATTTGAAGTGTACCTCGGGTGGCGCTCAATATAAAACGCCAGTTGTGAAGATAGGAGAATATTATCACACTATAAAATATTTCTTCAGATCAATGTAATTTCATTTTAGTGGATGGAACGGTTTCCCACCTGATGGAATACTTTACGGGGAAAAATGACGTGTAGAATCTGCATTGGGTGTTGTTATTTTGACATAACTGCTGGAGTGCATGCAATTGGAGTAAAATTCACATTGGGACCAATGTTCTGTGTACATTGCCACTGAAGTAAGCGGCAGGCGTGTTGCCATGGTAACCATGATAACAATTTAAATCCAACAGGACTCTGGAGTAAATTCTACATGAAATCCACACCGTAATTATAACCTCACTTTTCATGTAATTCTTACGTGGTCATTTTTGTCCGTGTTTATGCAGTTCAAAATCTTTTCCTTTATAGGAATGATATTTAATTAGTAGAAAGAAATCCTTCATAGATACCATTACATGAAATATTATTCTGTCACATGGCCATAACATCTGTTGTGGCTTTCTTCCTTGATTATAAGTTACATAAAATGAATATCGATTTCAAATTCTCTCCAGATCAAGATATTTCGAATTCTCTCGGGTTCATAGATTGATATAAACTGTACACAAATTATGTACTTACTTTTCAAACTTGATTATCAGGAATTAATGAATGCATTTAGGGCCGGCGCCAGGGAATCCGCAGCCCCTGCATCGGGGAGTACTTGACCGATCAAAAAAAAGGTCCCTAACATACGTCGCACCGTCGTGTTGAAATGAAATTCTGAAGATGCTATGAATATCGGTTGTGATTAGTTAGTTAATTAACAACTTTTTCATACAAAAGAACTCCTTCTTGCGTTAGCACTGGCAAAGTCTCTCATAAGGTTACCAGATCGCCGGCGGCCGAAATGAGGACGGCCCCCTGTCATACCTGCTGACCTTTTTTTTTTAGAGACTTTTTGCAACTCTTTAAGAACTATTGTGGTAACCTGTATGATGATTGGTGGATCACTTTTTTTGCCAATCATCATACAAGTCTCAAAAGACTGACTAATGGTTACCACAATATCGGAAACGTCCATTGGTCGACGCAAAGCAAGGAAGGAAAAATTGAAAATTTTTATGGAAAATTCATAAAAATGAGGACACTGGCCGAAAAAAGAGGACACGACCTGCAACTGGTATAAATGAGGACGTCTGGTAACCCTATCTTTCAAAACTTCATTTAAGTCCAAGTCTCCTGCCAGTTTGTGCCCTATTCAAATGATTGCTAGGCCATTCAAACGGCTTTGAGATATCGTGGAGCGCGAGTACGTTTTCACCAATTTCAATTTTGAGAAACTTCTTTTTGCACTCGCTACCGTCATAGGGAGAGTCAGCAAAATCCTCAAAGCTATGGCTGCATTTGGAGCGAAATTGTGCCGCGTGATGAATTGAAGAGTATCGAACTAACCTCACACGTATTCACCAACACAAGTCAAAGACCTTCCAGGACAATACAAGTTTAATACCTCCTGAAGGCGACCATAGAAAGCCAATATGATTGGTCCATCAGAAAATCCATTAGAAATTACTAGCGATTACCTTTTATACGTATAATACATGTATTATACAGGCTATATATTATACGTCAGAAACTGCACTCGACAAGTAAAATTCTCAACCTTGCTCTTGATGCCATCAAACAAACGATCAAATGAATTGAAGTGAGTATCTCATCAACAATGTCGAATCCCATTTTCATCTGCGGTAACAGAGAAAAAAGAAGGTTACTCAAGTCACGAGTTTTTTGACGAAGTACAATTTGAATACCAACGAAAAAATAGACAGAACGAAAGTATTCGTGATATAAAAAAATGCTCGTAGTTTTCTTAAGAATATCAAAATTTGGAATTCACTCGTGAACTTTCCCCTAATGCGGCGGATAATCGCTTTGAAATAATGATTATAATTCTTGTGAAATTTAATTTTGGCACTTCGTGTAATTCTCAGTTGGTGCTCATTGGAAATAATAAGGATGAAGACGATAAATTTCCCAGCCACCCAAAGCATTTTTTTTCGAGAACTCGAATGGAATCATTTCAAAATTTTTTTGAACTCATCAATTCATAAGAAGTTCTAAAGACGTTCTGTTCTGACCCTTAAACGGTAACACCTCCCAAAATCACGTCAACCGTAAACCCCGGTCTAACAGTATGTGAGACCGATATTACTGTTTGAAGGTTAGAAGTTCGTAAATTGCTCTACTAAATATTTCTATCCTGAGGCTCAAAGCAGAAAACTGTTCAGTTACTGACATATTTATTGTGATATTTGAAATATATCATACAAAAACATAAACCACACAATACCACAGTTCAGAAAGAGTTTTTAATGCATTTGTTTTCAATTCTCATAGTTCCAAATTGATTCATTATGAACTCTTCCTCAACTGAAGTGTCGTATGTAATGAAGTTGTAATAAGTTGTAACTCAAACTGTAATAAGTTGAAAAAACATTGATGGAATTTTGAAATTTTTCTACTGGAATCCTAACTATGGGCCTCATTCGAACTGAACCATGATATAAGATATACGTTGATGAGAATTGCCTACAATGAAGATCCAAGCGAAAATAATCATACAAATCCCCCCTTGTGATTTGTATTATGGAAAGAATCTTTAATAGAAAAATATTTTCTCCTATTTTATTCCAAATCACGTTTTATTGAGCCAGGGTGTCCAGCGATTATGGAATTCCAACGGAATGGGTCAATTACGTGGTTTGTTTGAAAAGAAGAACCAATAAAACAAACGACAAAATTCCAGATTCAAACACCCTGATTGAACTAATAAAAGGGCAAGGATGGGGACTTTTGTACTCCCGGAATACTTTTACTGGGAGTTTTTTTTTTCTTGTGTAAAATGTCTTTATGCCTTCATATGAGGTAAAAAAAAGTACCCTCAGTACAAGTATTCCGGGAGTACGAAAGTGCCCATCCCTGTGAAAGGGTTGAATTTTCCTTGCTTCTGCCTATGAATAATCATCATCATCATGAAGTAATCAGTCTCATAACTGGTTTGATGAAATCCTCCAATCCTATCTATTACCCGCCAAACATTTAATTTCTGCATATCTACGACAGCTCTTGTATTGTATAATTTGTTCCATATAACTTAATCTAGGTCTACCTTTACAAGTTTTACCATTCATTTCCCTTTCCAATATTGTTTCCAATAAACTATCATGTCGTAATGTATGTCCTGGGTCATTCCACGTCAAACCAACCAGAAAAAAATTATTTTAGCACCCATGATCACCGATTTTGATGAAACTTCGTAATAATTATCTTTCTATAGAGATAGGAAACCATGCCAATTTTTCTGAAGATATCTTCAGTACTTTTTTTTTATGACCATTTGAATTTTCAGCTTTTTTGTATTTTCCACGCTTGAAACATTTACTCACCGATCACAAGATTTTACTCAAATAATTGTATCTCGCGCAGTAATCAACCGATCTGGATGAAATTTGGAACACTTATCGATTGAACTATGAAGATTTCAGGAAAAATACGTTTGGACAGTTCAAGGGTCTCCTTGGGCCCTAAAAAATTGCCCATAGTTGTTGGAACAAAATTTTTTACTAAGAAACACGAGTAATTGAGATCTCAGTTAACAGGGAAAGGGAACGCGAGGGACCTGCCGATATAATTTTTTTTACAATGTGGGATGTATGTACTTTAATCCCCGAAAAGAAAAATCATGGCTTTTCCATTCCTTCTCCTGAAAATATCAGATATTCTGTGGGTGGTTTGACAAACAGTCATTACACGATGCATCAGGATGTTAAAAATGATATATTTGTTCAACACTCAATCCGTAAAAGTTTTTGGAGTCAGTAATTATGAACCTGATGTCGGAATATCCAATTTCAAAGTGGCGGACCCAATATAGCGGCGCCCATATGGCAAAAATGTCTCAGTAATATCTCCAGAATATTCTGACAATATTACAATGTCTCCAGAATATTCTGGAGATATTACTGGGACATTTGTTCTATGTGGGCGATTAAGTACAGATTTTCCAAGGATTTGCCTGGAATTTACTGCGATATGTGTTCAAATTCATGTGAAAATGCATGAAAAATCATAATTCTGTATGCAATATCATAAAATTTCATATTAAAAGTCCGGAGAGTGTTGACAATTAATACGAAATGTATATATGTTGATTACTTCACATGAATTTCTATGAAATTTAGCAAGCAATTTTTTACAGTGAAGGAATGATACCATCATTGACTTCAAATCTAATATTAAAATTCAAGATAGAGTCTTCGGATTTTCGAGATCTCTCTATCCTTCACTCTCCATCTCTCCCAAATTAAAAAAAAACACTTAATCCCACTCAAACTGTTAAGAATTCAACTAAAAGAGCCTGATTCATAAATAAGTGTCCATATCCAATTTTTTGACGGGTAAGTGGAAAATTGGAAACAGATGAGCTCACTTTTGATTTCCAGATATAAATTGTTCAAAGTGAATCAAATACATGGGTAGGTTGTAGGGGGTGCAATCTAGAATGAATTTCAGTTCCCACTGTGTTTCAACTGTATACATGATGTGGTCCATACTTTGTTACATGGAAAAAATGCAACTAATTTAATTGAATATAAGAATATTTTCATTTTGCTACAGGATTCAATATAATTCTCATCTCCTCGGGACTTTATGAGATAATCAATTTTTTTTGCGAAAATATAATACATGGCAATACCATTTTTTCACATTTCGTACTGCATCTAGTATCATGAATTTCTATTCCTTCATTTCTGATGTAGATTCCCGTGTTACGATACATTTGAAGCTCAAATTTCTGTCATTTTATGCTCCATCAAACTCATGCATTCCATTGAGAAATTATATCTTCTCCCAGACGTGGTTTTTGGGGGGGTCGACAATACCGAGTATATGTGCCAGCGGTACGGGACAAACATCTTCTCGCCTTGGCCAATAAAATGATGGTGAGGGTCCATTGGGATGAAGAAACTGAACAGTGACATCTTGTTCTTCTTTATTTATTTCCGTTATCATTCGGAAGTACCCAAAATCATCGTATTTACAAGCTACGATTAGCTTGTTGTATTTCCATGTAACAAAGTATGGACCACATTATGTATACAGATAAAAACACAGTGGGAACTGAAATTCATTCTAGATTGCACCCCCTACAACCTACCCATGTATTTGATCCACTTTGAATAATTTATATCTGGAGATCAGAAGTGAGCTCATCTGTTTGCAATTTTCCACTCACCTTTCAAAAAATTGGATATGGGCACTTATTTTTGAACCAAGCTTTTTTAGTTGAATTCTTAGCAGTTTTAGTGGGATTAGATTTTTCTTTTATTCGGGAGAGATGGGGAGTGAAGGATAGGGAGATCTCGAAAATCCAAAGACTCTATCTTGAATCTTAATATTTGATTTGAAGTCAATGATGGTATCATTCCTTCACTGTAAAAAATTGCTTGCTAAATTTCATAAAAATCCATGTGAAGTAATCAACGTGTATACATTTCGTATTAATTGTCAACACTCTCCGGACTTTTAATATGAAATTTTATGATATTGCATACAGAATTATGATTTTTCATGCATTTTCACATGAATTTGAACACATATCGCAGTAAATTCCAGGCAAATCCTTGGAAAATCTGTACTTAATCGCCCACATAGCACAAATGTCTCAGTAATATCTCCAGAATATTCTGGAGACATTGTAATATCGTCAGAATATTCTGGAGATATTACTGAGACATTTGTGCTATATGGACGTCGCCATATTGGATCCGCGTTTTTGAAATTGGATATTCCGACATCAGGTTCATAATTACTGTCCCCAAAAACTTTTATGCATTGAGTGTTGAACAAATATATCATTTTCAACATCCTGATGCATTGTGTGATGACTGTTTGTCAAACCACTAACAGAATATCTGATGTTCTCAGGAGAAGGAATGAAAAAGCCATAATTTTTTTCTTTGGGGATGAAAGTACATATATCCCACATGATAAAAAAAATTATATCGGCAGGTTCCTCGCGTTCCCTTCCCCTGTTAACTGAGATCTCAATTACTCGTGTTTCTTAGTAAAAAATTTTGTTCCAACAACTATGGGCAATTTTTTAGGGCCCAAGGAGACCCTTGAACTGTCCAAACGTATTTTTCCTGAAATCTTCATAGTTCAATCGATAAGTGTTCCAAATTTCATCCAGATCGGTTAATTGCGCGAGAGACAATTATTTGAGTGAAATCTTGTGATCGATGAGTAAATCTTTCAAGCGTAGAAAATACAAAAAAGCTGAAAATTCAAATGGTCATAAAAAAAAGTACTGAAGATATCTTCAGAAAAATTGGCATGGTTTCCTATCCCTATAGAAAGATAATTATTACGAAGTTTCGTCAAAATCGGTGATCATGGGTGCCATGCCCTGGTTGTTGTCACATGGAATGACCCTCCCATCAAATGAATAATGATCGACCTAGTGGAAATGGCTTGTGCTAAAAAGTGTGAGATCAATTCGAGATCAGAATAAAAAATCTGTCTTAGACTCTGCCGCCCCCCTAAGTTTGCCGCCCTGATCGCCCTGCCCTGACGCCGGCCCTGGATGCATTCATAATCATGATATATGCTATCCTTGTTATAAACCATTTTCATGGATATGATCGAATATTAATGAGTATCAATTGATTACAATTCATTGTGTTTCATAAAACGGTCCTGTTGAGCAGGATGAGATGACTCCGTGTGGAATCTTAATTGAAAAGTTTGAAATGTTTGTTATTAGCATTGAGGGCTGAAGAACATTCACCACCTTTCTGACAAAGCTACTAGATGCGAAATTTCTCTTTCCAGCTCTCTCAAAGATGGATAAATACAATGAAAAATAATGAGTAGCTGCATTTTTCTTTGATATCTGAAGAAGATTTTTTTGCCCATTGAAATCGATAATATTGATTAATCATTCAGGAAACTTAAGGGGAGAGATCCAGCAACTTCACACATGGTCAACCCTAGTGGAAAAATGAGTACCATTCAACCACATTCAACAAAATTTTGGTAAAATTCAATGATTGTTCACGAAATTCCATAACTTTTGATGAAAAATTGTTGACTTCTATTAGAGTTTGTGAAATTTTATTGAAACTTCAGTGTCCAAAGAGGTTGATAACATTCAACAAAATTTATCCGCCAGCGAATGCCTCAAGGGGAAAGTTTGAATTACAAGGTCTAAAAAAACGCGTTTTTCTGGGGAACTTGTTCAGGTATGCACAAAATAATTGAATCAAGCGAAATTTTGGGTCGGTGCCGAATCAACGAAAAACCAAATCGACGAAAAAAAATTTACTAGCAGTATGAGGTTGTCATTTTGTTGCAGTATGAAATGAAATTAGTCATAGATCATTGATTAAATCAAACGAAAAGTAAAAAACATTGATTTGCTAACACAACCCCACGGTAAACTTAATTTCCCTTTGTTATGTTTATGATTATGGTATGGTTATGTTTATGATAACAACAAACCGATTTTCGTTCTCTACAGACGTTTGAAATAGTTTGATTGGAACGATCGATTAGGAAGATCATCAATAATTTTATTAGAATGATGAATTACGTGTCTACTGTAATAAACGGGTGCAGTGGCTAGGTTAACATAAAGAATTTTCGTTTAATTTAATCAATGATCTATGACTAATTTCATTTCATACTGCAACAAAATGACATCTTCATACTGCTAGTAAAATTTTTTTCGTTGATTTGGTTTTTCGTTGATTCGGCACCGACCCGAAATTTTTTATATATTTTCATGTACTTTTGAGGTGTGAAAAAGATTTTTCCGACGTGGAATAATGAGAAAGGCACGTTTTCTCCAGTTTTCATTTTTACAATTGAGGAGCTGGATCGGATAACTCGCCGAGCGCTCGAACCGCGTCACAAGTTTGATGCAAGAGGTCCCGTCGGAGGTCAAAAAAAAATGTCGGAATTTTGGAAATGTAAAAATACTGAGTGGTAGAGTTTGAAAAATCAATCCAAGTTACTCTTCACGATTTTTTTCTATGATTGATGATTTTCGAGGAAAAAATCACAAACCATCAATTTTTTCACACCAAGAATGATTATTTTTCAACATTCAACTCGCTCTAACTCGGTCATTTTTCAATGGATCGAAATGAATCTTGCGAATTTCGATTCGTGAGACTTCCCCGAAAATGCAAATGTAGGTAAAGTTCGTAAAAATTGATAACAAATTTATAAATTTTTGATACGGAGTAAAAATCACGTTTTCCATGCTTTGTATCAAAAAAGTGGTGGGGGAAGTACGAGGTACAAAAAACTTCCAGCGAGAAAGTTGTTCGCTAGTGTTGGAACTAACTTTGTGGAAAATTTCAGATCGATTCGACTAATAGTTTGCAAAATACAGCGATTTATTCATTAGCACGCAGCAAAAATTTTTCATAGTTTCATTTTATAGGATGAGTATCCGCATCCGCGACAAAGGTGGTATTCGCTCGATTTCTGAACGTAGGTTTGTTCTTTGAGTCGGGGAAAACGAATATTGGAGTATTTCTGAGAATGAAATTCATAATCGATGCCTTATTACAAATAATTCAAACGTTCAAAAGGTCTTTAAAAATCAACTATTGGTATTAAGGGAAAGCTGTAGTGGAGGAAAAAAAATGTATCACGATTTTTTTGAGGAAGCTGTAATAAAGATGAAAAGAAGAACAGATCAAAGATAAACCTAAAAGCAAAAAGCGTGTAAATCCGTAGTAGTGAACGAGAAGAAAAATAAACAAATGTACATACGGAAAATAGATTATGTGAATAAATGAATATATTCGAATAAAAAACAACAATGAAAAATGTTCGGCATCAAACTTCTTTCTCGCAAGAGAAGAAACTCCTTTCGTCTGAACCGCTTTCCCTTAATACCAATAGTTGATTTGTAAAGACCTTTTGAACAATTAAATTATTTGTAATAAGGCATCGATTATGAATTCTATCCTCAGAAATACTCCAATATTCGTTTTCTCCGATCCAAAAAACAAACCTACGTTCAGAAATCGAGCGAATACCAGCTTTGTCGCGGATGCGGATATTCATCCTATAAACGACGCGAAACTATGAAAAATTTTTGCTGTGTGCTAATGAATAAATCGCTGTATTTTGCAAACTATTAGTCGAATCGATCTGAAATTTTCCACAAAGTTAGTTCAAACACTAGCGAACAACTTTCTCGCTGGAAGTTTTTTGTACCTCGTACTTCCCCCACCACTTTTTTGATACAAAACATGAAAAACGTGATTTTTACTTCGTATTAAAAATTTATTAATTTGTTATCAATTTTTACGAACTTTACCTACATTTGCATTTTTGGGGAAGTCTCACGAATCGAAATTCACAAGATTCATTTCGATTCATTGAAAAATGACCGAGTTAGAGCGAGTTGAATGTTGAGAAATGATCATTTTTGGTGTGAAAAAATTGATGGTTTGTGATTTTTTCCTCGAAAATCATCAATCATAGAAAAAAATCGTAAGCAGTCACTTGGATTGATTTTTCAAACGCTACCACTCAGTATTCTTACATTTCCAAAATTCCGGCTTTTTTTTTCGACCTCCGACGGGACCTCTTGCATCAAACTTGTGACGCGGTTCGAGCGCTCGGCGAGTTATCCGATCCAGCTCCTCAATTATCATAAACTGGTGTGTGAGATTGTAAAAAGGTTCGACATCCAAATTAAACGAACACAGAGCTTATCCTTCAGTTCTGTATTCTGCTCTATGTGAACCACAAAGATTTCTGAAAAACTATTCTTAAACAATTCTCACAACAACTTGAACTATTTCTTTCCCAGAACACACGTTTTTTCCAAACTTCGAGTAAATTTTGCATTTTAGTTTTGATTATTTCATGGAGATGTGCGCAAAGCTGACCACAATATACTTTCGACAGAACAATGTAAATATTAGTGGTCTCATGGTCAATTATTCAGGACTGCTATCAAAAAAATGTACCAAAAAAAGGCTTCTAAAAAAGAAATCCAGTTGGGTGGATTTTGGTAATTTGTTGAGAATATTTCGATGAATCACCAATAATAGTCAAACGTCGAAAGAGAAGAAAAGGAAAGGAGGATTTGGTTACGATTGGTCAATTTGAGGGCACTCAAGCATCAGGAAGAGCGGGCGAAATTTTGCGCCAAGTTTTTTCATAAATTACTCGACAAAATTGAATTCAAAATTGTTATTAATGAATTGCATGCCTGAAATTGGACTCTCATTATGAATTAGGATTTTTTCATAGTTTGCAGGTATTGGAAAACGAAATGACAAAAAATTTTCGACAGTTGGAGGTTATTACTTTCGGAATTTTTTTATACTTGCCAGAAAATCAGTAACGCATAATTTATGGAAAAATTTGGCGAAAGTAAGACTTCACGGATCAGATTGACCGACTGTACACAGTATTGGAGATGATTATTTCTTAGCTAGCACCAAAAAATTATAAAGCCTTCCGAAGTAGCTGACCTGATCATCATGGTCATGACCAGATGATTAGGTCAGCTACTTCGGAAGGCTCCTATGTGGATATGATTGATGATCATTGGTGATTTTTCGGTATAAAAAAATCTAAAATTAGTCATGTGTTTTCGGTGACAATTTGATTCCAACCTATACTTAATCATATTTTACACTGAGAGAAAAAAGTCATTCAGGATAAAAACCATTCCCTGGTGAAAAAATTCCGCTGAAAATCACTGAAATTTTCAGAGATATTCAGTGAAGAATTTTTCAAAGGATTACATAGGTGTTCATAGTTTCTCAGAAGGTCTCATTGACTTTCAGAAGATTTCAGAGTTTTCCAGAGATAATCATAAGTATTCAGAAGAATTTTCAGTGGAAAAATGTGCCCAATAAGTGAGAGTTTTTCAGAATTTTTAAGGATTTTTCAGAGCTTGAAGAAATTTCCATAGGTTTTCAGAGTTTTTCAGATTCTTCCAGGTCTCTCAGTGTTTTCCAGAGGTTTTCAGTGAGATTCCGAGTTTTGCAGTGAAATCCAGAGGAAATTTCAGATGTTCAAAAAAACTTTTTTTACCAGGGTTCCTTCCAATTGTGAAGAAGAAATATTTTTTGAATCTGATGAATATTTCTTTCTTCTGAAGTGTGTCTCATTCATTCAATCAAATAGTCATCGGAACAATAAAATATTCATCGAATGAAAAAATATTTGGTCATCATATAACAAAGCGAATTCGAATTTGCCAAAAAGTGGACCACACATTGAACAATTGATTCCCAAAAAATAACCAGAATGTATGCAAGGGAATGACCGAGAACGGTCATATCAGGGGTAGTTTTGTTGATTTCTTGGATCAAAATATTACCGGAAGATTACCGTCAGGGAATGCAATTTTCCGGTCATATTGCGGTCACGTTTGAATATGCAGCGAAGAATGACTGTTGAAATAAGAAATAATTGTGGTATAATTTCGGTCATTTTCATAGAAGAGACCACAAAATTACCACAATATTATCGGATCTTTTCGGTGATATTGTGGTCATATTGCAGAATGGACCGAAACATTACCGTAGAGATGAAAAAGGTTTTTGTACAATTTTGGTCACTTGCACAAAAATGACCAAAACATCACCATTATATGGGACAGATATTTTTGGTCACATTCCGGTCATGTTTCGAAGCGCAATTTTTGTCCAAAATGAAAAAAATTCTTCCGCAGCTGGAATTGAACTTGGGTGTTCTGGATTACTAATCCAGTGACTTGTCACTGAGCCATGCACCAGATTCTAGGGAGATAGAAAAGGAGTGTATATAAGTGATGTGTATTATATACACTTCTCTTCTATCTCCTTATAAGAATCTGGTGCATGGCTCAGTGACAAGTCACTTGATTAGTAATCGAGAAAACCAAAGTTTAATCCCAGCTGCGGAAGAATTTTTTTTTATCTTGGACAAAAATCGCGTCTCGAAACATGACCAGAATGTGATCAAAAATATCTGTGCCATACAATGGTGATGTTTGGATCATTTTTTTGCAAGTGACCAAAATTGTACAAAAACCTTTCCCGTCTCCACGGTAATGTTTCGGTCCGTTCTGCAACACGACCACAATATCAACGAAAAGATCCCATAAGATTGTGGTAATTTTATGGTGTCTTTCATAAAAATGACCAAAGTTATACCAGAGGTATTTCTCACTTTAACGGTCATTCTTTGGTCCGTATCCAAACGTGATCGCAATGTGACCGGAAAATTGCATTCCCTGACGGTAATCTTCCGGTAATATTTTGGTCCACAAAATTTACAAAGCCACCCCTAATATGACCGTTTTCAATCATTTCTCTAGATACTTCTTGGTCATTTTCTGAAAATTGATTGGTCAATTTTTAGTCTACATTTTGGTAAATTCGCATCCGGTAGGGAATAGTGCACTATTGGAAGAAATGATTTCTCTGTCTGAATGACTCCTTTTTGTCAGTGAACCAAAACTGGCAAAATCAGAAAAATCATAACATTCTTGGTTGCTTTGAATTCTTTAAAGGAAGAACGTAAGCAATAGATACCCACTGAGGATTTTCGTTAGAACCTCACATCAACATTGCAGCGATGTTGATGCGATCTTGAAATTACCTTTTTTTCAATTCACAAATGCACCATTGCAAGAGTAACTTGTAGAAATATCATTGGAATATTATTTGACAACGTAATATCGCTGCAATTTACTTGCCATTAGATTTTGTAATATTTCTGTCGTGATTCTCATAAGAGGCACTTTCAAGATCGTACTGCCATATAAATGCAAGGTTCTAGCGGTAATGCTCAGTGGGTGCAGTTCATCTCAATCACATACTACCAGATGTTACATTAGCTAAATCGTTCCTTTCAAACTATTCAGAAATCCTTTCATACTATCAAAATATTGCTCGGCACATTATTTTTACATGCACTGCAGAATTGCTGTATAGAGCTGTGTTGCCAAATGGGGAATCTCTCGTTTCCTGATTGGTAATGCTGATGAATGCAAGCACGTGATTGGCTGCTCCCTTTAGAATGTGGGGTTTGCTCGCAATCCTGATACTGGGCCATATTCTGATTTTTTTACAACACTTTTGAATACTTTGGAATGAACGATTTGGCTTGGACCACGGCATTAGTATCTCCTCAAAAGGATACCATCAATTTCCCTGAATACAGTGCTGTACCCTGTGAAAAAGAAATCATCAAAATGATTGGTTCTCAATAAAATGAAATTTTTCTAATGAGAAATGTGCAGATTTCGAATTAGTTGCTTGAGAATTGGATGATTCTAAATAAGTTTGAATCATTTTTAATCAGAGATTTGCACCATCAATCGATTTGAATGATTTCGTTTTTACAGGGTACTAACGAGCGGCGGAGGGACCAGATTACCTCGAGTGCAAGATTTAAGGAGATATCAAATTTGAGACCTGTACTATAAAAATTATGGGGAGTTTTCCCTCATTTCCGTGGTGCACTCCACCCTGGTAAAAATATGATGTACGTTTTCGAAAGGGAGTGAACACGGAGAGAAAAATCCATTACTCATTCATGTAAAATACAATATTTTTTACTGTGCTTCATATCAACGCCAGATCGAGTTTTGATTTTCATGAAAATTCATATTTCCACACAGTGAAATAGTCCTCCATAAGGATTATATGTACGTTCTCCAATTCACGCAGTAAAAATTTCTGTCATGAAATTCAGAATTTCATGGATTTTCAGGAAAATTCCTTATTCAGTAAATATTGTACTACATACCATTATAAATTACTGTGGACTTTTCTAGAATTGGATGAAAATACCATAATTTCTCTTGTCAATTCCAATCTGGTCCGTGAATAGTGATCTACCACAGTAATTTTAACTGTATTTTTCTCCCCGTGTAACTTACACTCCAAAATACGTGAATCTCCTCTCGGTTTACATTTGCATTCAACTTTCATGACACCTCGTGGCATCATTGACATTTTATTTTCACCAGGGCATCCCCAAATCATACACAGAGAAAAGTTTATATTAAGGATTACCATATTTTTATGTTACTCGTGGGATATACTTTATTATGAGGCTCTGAATCATATTTATTTCAAATGATAACAGATTTATTGTTGCCCTCGCGAGAGAGTATAGCAAACGCTCGAATACTTGTGGTTCAGAAGGACATAATCAAGTATATCCCAAAAATACAATATAATTATGGTAATCTGTAATATAAACTTTTTACAGTGTAGAGGAATTGGTTTATTATCAGAAATAGGGGCCTTTTCTGCTACTTTGAGGAATTATTCTGCCTTTTAGGTGTCAAATTCTCCAAAAAATGAGGAAAAATTCCACCAAATCAGGATGGAATGCTCCGTACTCATGATGGGACTTTGCTGCCACTGAATTTTGGGGGAAATCGAGGCAGCATTTTCACATTGTGGTCCAAAATTCACTGAATGGAAGATTTTGTTCACTTACCAACATTACTTATCAAGCAAAGGGGGTGCTCCACCGTTGAGCACTGACCATGTATCCATGGTACGCCACCACTTGAATATGCATAGATAATCAGATATTGATTGGAAATACGACCATATAACAAAAAGATGAATTCCGGTAACGTTCCGTATTCACTACTAATGTTGATAGGAGATGCACGGAGAGAAATTCGGAGATATTAAATCAACGAACTTCACATGATTTCGCATCTCGCAACTGACGTGCAACAAAATCAAGCGATTGGTGATCATTTGGATTTCCAATGTAATATGGAGCATTGACATTTGTTAGAAGTAATTTAGTATGCTGTTCAACGACCCCAAGAAAGACACAGTGCATACTTTCAACGATCATCCCGTTGGCAAGGTCAAATTCCGGCACTAATAGTAATGAAGAGGGTCCCTGCACTCCTTTAATTATTTTCTCAGTTCTGAACGCTTCAAGCATACATGGTCTGATTTCTTTATCCGTTCTGAGTGGATCACAACTTTGGGCCACCGGGTAAACACGTTTCCCTGGTAAACTTTCTCCTTCAGCATAACAAATGGTGCATCCAAATTCACCATGATATTGTCTCATCCACATGATCAGTGGGTGAGCAGGTGAATCAACAGATCCAATGATCAAGATAAACTTTGGGGTGACTTCAGTTGTTATTGTTGACTGGTAAAAGGTTTCAAAAAACTATTCATTATTGGATTTGTCTCATCAACAAAAATCCCAACTAACATCATGTGCTTTTCTCGAAGATGTGGAGGGAGTTCATTGATTTGGAGATATATTGGCCATGCACTTGTTGTTGATGAGTTTGAAGTTTTGCAACCATCCGTATTGAAGGTGAATGAAAAGTTATTGGATTCGTTCAAGAAATTCCCCGGCATGCTCAGTTGAGTATACTTTTCACCGTCATATATATCTTCTATTGTAGCTGGATTTTTTTTAGTTCTATTAAAACGGTAGTGCAAGGATTGTATTAGGTGTACAAATAAGTTTCCGCGGTTTTTTATAAAAAATTAGGAATTTATTGTAAAGGAAAAGTAAATTACGTTTTATTCAAAGTATTTTCCATCATTTGCCACTACTTTTCCCCATCTTTCTGGCAACATTCGGATACCCCGTCGAAAAAACTCTTCATCTTTTGACGCTATCCACAAATCTACCCAATTTTTGGTGTCTTCATATGATGTGAAGCGCTGCTCAGACAGACCATGTGCCATCGACCGGAACAGGTGATAATCAGAAGGGGCTAAGTCTGGTGAATACGGCGGGTGGGGTAAAACTCCCCAGTTGAGTGTTTCCAAGTATGTTTTTACCGGCGCCGCAACATGTGGACGAGCATTATCGTGTAAAAGAATAATTTTGTCGTGTCTGGAGTAGTAATGGGCGCGTTTTTCCTTAAGTGCCCGACTCAATCTCATCAATTGTGTTCGGTAGAGAGCTCCAGTAATGGTTTCGCTTGGTTTCAGCAATTCATAATACACGACACCAAGCTGATCCCACCAAATACACAGCATGAGTTTTTTTCCATGAATATTCGGCCTAGCTGTCGATGTTGATGGTTCGCCGGGCTTAACCCATGACTTTCTCTTTTTTGAATTATCGTAGTGAATCCATTTTTCGTCACCAGTGACTATACGATGCAAAAAACTCTTTTTTTTATTCCTGGCAAGCAGCATTTCACTCATGCATAATCGGCGTTCAACGTCTCTCGGCTTTAGTTCATATGGAACCCAATTTCCTGGTTTTTGAATCATTCCTAACGATTTTAAACGATGTGAAATTGCTTGTTGAGTCACTTGTGGAGTAAGTGCAAGTTCTTTTTGCGTTTGGGACGAATCTTCCTCCAATAGTACTTCTAATTCCATGTCTTCGTACACTTTCGGCCTTCCACTGCGTTCTTTGTCTTTAACGTCAAACTCACCGTTCTTAAACTTTTGAAACCATTCCTGACAACTTCTCTCACTTAAAGCAGCTTCACCATATGCTTCTAGAAGCAATCGATGCGCCTCAGCTGCAGATTTTTTCACATTAAAGAAGTAAATCAAAAGTTCCCGCAAACGATGCTTATTCGGAATAAAACTTGACATTTTTGCACGAAAAAAATTACGTGATGCTGATACGGAATCACTAGTACTTCAAGGTTATGGCGTTGCCAGATGACTAAACTTGGGATATTACGTTTTACATCTGACAATTTCTCCATAACCTTCTGGTGGGGCCATCTTTTGACAAACCGCGGAAACTTATTTGTACACCTAATATAATGCGTGGTTGATTGAACACCTGTTCAATTTGAGTGCATACATCAATACACAAGAAATATCCAATTGTGGATTCATTTTCAGCAGGTCCACGTGCTTTGCAAAAGCATTGCTGCATCGGTTGCTTCCCTTCACCTAAGTATGTTGTACATTTCTTACAATACATATGGGTAATTATCATATCTTCACAACGTCCAATTGCTTCCCATAACTTTTTTGTTGTTGTCGGCAAACAATTGAATCCGTAGGTGTAATTCATCCATTTGAACACATCTAACGTCGCATCGTAACCCCACTTATATCTCATTGACATTGCGATCCCAAGTAGTAAATGATCCTTGGCGTTGAGTGTAGATTGAGAAATTAATGGCACATCTGCAACGTTCATTTGAAAGAGGCCTCTTCTTTCGTCATTACACTCCCGTCTGTCTCCATCAACTGTTTTAGATTCCCAACTTTGGAGATCCACATCACTCGAATTTTCCTCCTCCTCCTCTCCTTCCTCCCCCTGTTGCTCCTCTTCCTCATGTTCCCTTTCCCCTTCCTCTGCCTTGTTCTCATCATCATGTCCATAATCACTGTCCTCATGTTTATGATAATCATCATCACCAATATCATTTTCATCGTGCGTATCAGGCTTATGAGCATCTGGAAGGTGAGTATCATTACTTTTAAAAACTTCACCTGTACACAAAGGAGGCTTCCGAAGTAGTTGATCCTGATTCTTGGATTCTGATCCGATCACTTTTCAACCAATCAAAAAGCTGGAAAAGTGATCCAAGAACCAGGATCAACTGGCGATCCTCGTTATACGCGGGGGTTATGTTCCCAAAAGTGACCGCGTATAACGAATCCGCGTATACCGGGGCATTGCGTACATGGGAATTAGGGGGTGCGGTCCAAACAAATTTCAAAATACACAATATGACATTCAAAAACCTCATTTTTTATCATGATAATTGGTAATTTGCATTTGTTTTCTACTCCTTATATAATCTTTGTAAAGTTCTTCATATACTTGCATTGCTGAATCGCAACAATGTTTAAATTTTGAACTCAGACTCATAATAGGATCCTTATTTATAGCCTCGTCGATAGCCTCCTGTGAAGATGTGACGATCTTCATCATGGTACTTGCATCGAATTCAGAATAACCCTATTTCATCGGCGTTAAAAATTTGCGAAGCAACAAAATTTTTTTCACGAATTATCTCACGAAGTACAGATGGAAAATTACGAGCCACTTCGTGACCTGCTGAGACAGTCTCACCAGTAAATTTAACATTGTGTAACGAATAGCGTTCTTCATATCGTTGGAACCATCCTCTGCTAGTGTTGAAGATATCGCCCCAAAACGCTTTGGATGTCTCAACGCAGTCAGTGTAAGCAACATATACAATAACAATGAATAATCTTTGGATTCCATTGATTTTATATTTTATTTTATTTTTTTTCCATGATTCTTTGATCTTTCTCACCGAAAGGATCACTTGGAATTTGGAGAACGCTTCATTGCAACTGAATCCTGGTGAAGAAAATCTGAAAGAGGAACTGGTAGAAAACTTTTTGGTGGGAAAATTTTTTTTCATTTTCCAAGGCGTACCACGAACGATAGAAACATTTTTGAAATATAGGGGGAAGGGGATGTTATTATTCCTATCGTTTTCGCCTGCACATGGAAGTGAGGGTCTTTGAGTACCAGAAACCCATTTTCAGATGTTTTTGCAATGCAAAATGGCGGCGTATCATCACATTCGAGAAAAGTCTGTTCCGCATGGGCGCTCCGCTACAGGACACAATTTTGATTGTAAAACAAAGAACCAAAAGTTTCCTCAAAATAAAGTTCAAAACGGAGTGAAGGACGTAGGGGTTTTCTGATAAACTGATTTTCACAGATTCGATGAGCGATTTTCGATCGATGTGAGGAAAAAAAATCGGAAACAAAAATTGAAATGGACGCCATTTTTGTTCTCATCAATTTTTCGCAAAAATCCCACGAACTTCACTTCATTTTGAACTATATTCTCAGGAACGGTATGGTTTTTTGTTCTACGATAAAAATTGTGATCCGTAGCGGCACACCCATGTAAATTAACAGACTTTTTTTAAGTATGCTGATATGCCGCAATTTTGTATGGTGAGAATATAATAAGATGTGTTCCTGATATTGGAAGACTAGTGCTCCCATGTGCACAAACCCCCATATTTTCGGAACGTTTTTACCGTCCGTGGTGTGTCTCAAAAAATGATGAAAAATTTTTTCGCTACAAGGTGATATGACCCCTGAAAAGGGATATAATCGACAGGATCCATGCTGGAGTTATTGCCGGAATGATAATAATGTATTCATTCAATGCATCATCTTATCGAATTTTCATTCCTCCGAAGAACTGCACGAATCTCTATATTCGGAAATTCCGTGAAAATTTCCGAGCAAAAGTCGATGATTGTCCCAAGCCAATATATCAGAAACCCTGGATGTATTTGATAACTGTACAGAATTTATACAATTGTTATTATATCGTCCAATTGATATTATATTGTTCAGTTCCTACAGCCTTTTCATTCTCTTTTCATTAGATACCATCGTTTCCTGGAACCCAGAGAAATGAAGAAAACTCATCTGAAGCAACATCTTGTTACGTCAAAACTATTAGCTTTTTTGTTCTTTATGTAACCTTCGATAGTTAAAGGAAGACATTGGATCATCGAGTCCAATGTTCCCTCTAATACCCCACTTTAGCTGGGATTAAACCCTAGACGAGGACTGGGGAGAGGATATTGTTTGAAATAATATGAATATCAATTTTTATACTGTAATGCAAGATAATATATTCTGGGAAAAATGATGTTCTTGCAGTTACAAATTTACATTAGTGAAATCTTAATCATCATAAATCTATAAAATCAAATTCAAATTGATTTAAGATCTTTTCTGCTAAATATGAGAAAGAGAAATATACACTCTATCTTCAAAGAACTTGGAACTTGTTTTGAATTGATTCAATAATTAATGGAATGAAAATAGTTTAACTTCATGCAATAGGTTTGAGATTTCCAAAAAAAAAAATACAAGTATAGAAATAAGGGATTTTGGGAAGGAAGATGATTACTCAGAACCCGAGAAATATTGAGATTTCGTAATCGAGTTTTCATCAACGTAATCGATGGGAAATTTAAGATAGGGAGAGGAAAGGTGAGAGAAAGAATATCCTGAAAAATAAACGTTATTATCGATTA
Organism: Gonatopus flavifemur; assembly: GCA_018340375.1. Taxonomy (NCBI): domain Eukaryota; kingdom Metazoa; phylum Arthropoda; class Insecta; order Hymenoptera; family Dryinidae; genus Gonatopus; species Gonatopus flavifemur. The sequence continues at coordinate 19,725,868 of JAFFJZ010000009.1, forward strand.
ATTTGAAGAGAAAATTAAAAGGAATACGAAAGAATAGAATATAGTTAAAATACCTTTTTCTTAAATTCTGAATTTCAGAACCTCTTTGAATTTTGATAAATTTTCTAACTCCTTTCTTGAGAATTCTAAAACTTTCTCGTCATAAGAAAGGTTGTTCAAAAATTCATTCCTTGCTGGACCCGATGGAGGAATATCATTTTCTCTAATCTTTCTATGTTTAAATTTAATTCTTTTGATAACGCAAAATATTTTCTTCTCAAGATTGTTTATTCTTTTGTTTACTTCTTGTTCCACTATAAGCAAAAGAAAGTCGCAAAACTATTAATTGAAAATTTCTAAGATGGGATTATTATTTAGAGTTTTGATAAAATTCAATTTTCAAAGAAAGTATTTAAAAAAAAAAAAATCATTCCTGAACTAGAATTTTCTCCTTACACATGTATGAATTTATGTTGCACTCTTTCAAAATTATTCATTGAAGAAGAGAAATTAGGAAAAAGGAAAAAGAAGAGATTTTTTTTTTTTTTTACTTACTCTTGTTGTATAGCAGGAAAATTTCCGTTGCTCCACACAAGTCCTATTCAAACCTTTATTGAGAGAATGAATATGAGAATCGTGTGTGGAGTTTCACACCCTTTCAAATTCTTTCAATTTGGCACAATTTTACTATTCAAATTCGAAATATCAACCAACACTTCACTTTAACTTTTGTACACTATAACTAAAACTTGAAATTTCAAACTTTCCTTAAGGAAAATTGAATTTGAACTTGAGTTTTGAAGTTTGAAAGCCGGTTAAACCTTTTTAAGAGGACGATCGAACAAGAGTGAGTTATTGATGAATTTTTGCTCAATTCTCAGCTCGGTTTTCAGATGGTGAGAGAAAATTTTAGTAGTAGGGAAATGTGGGTGGGAATAATAGAATTTTAGAAAGAAAAAAATGGAGTTTAGATAGGTTGAAGTAGCATGGATTCGTGCATACCTGAGGGTAGGCTTGTCCTTGAAAAGGAAATGCTCCATTTTGTTTAATTGGGACAACCCACTTACCCTTTCTCTTGAGCATAATGCCTGACTTATGCTCTCTTTTCAAAATGTATATATTTCTCTTTCTTAATGTACTATTTTACAGAATTCTTATTTTGGTCCAGAATCAATTATTAATTAGAAAATTTGTTATTCATCAATGATTATCTAAATTATTCACTGAAAGAACATTTGAAAAATGATGATTTTCTATTCTAATTGTTGTAAAAAGAATTTCAAGATTTATATTCATTTTACTTACCTTCAACTCACCAAAACTTACCATTTCAAGGATGTAAATTTTCATTATTTCAAATAATGCTCCATTCTGGTTTAAACTCAGAATTTTGCATTATAGGAATGCTAGATTGCGCCAGCATTGGCAGTCAATCTTCAATTTCGAAACCAATGATTAGATTGGTGTTAGAATTTGAATTTTCATCTGTATTAACACAGTCAAGATTGAATTTGACCAGGATCGATGAAGATCGGCAACCGATACTTCGCCAACCCTGGACCAACCTTGGCCCAACGAAGAATATTGGGGCTTTTTAATTGGAAATAAAAAAAAGAAACAAATCGAATATTTTTCGTATTCTTAGTAGTGAATTCACTGAGAAATTTTAAGACAGAGTCAGCGACGCGATTCTTCGCTCTAATCCTCTGCTGTCTATATTTTAATGAGGTTTTCATTGCGGGGTAATTTTGAACGTGATTTTTTTGGAGAAGGAAGTAATAAATGATTGAAGGAAGGGGTCTCTGGTTTTCCAGATTTACTTGTCCTCTTCAGGTACGGTACAAACATAACGGGAACACAAGTTGTTCTCAACTTGTGTTTTGAAGAGAGACTCCTTTTTCTCTATAATTGGAGTGTAAAGAAATCTTCCTTTACCGTATATGTGAACTTCTTGGGACGAATTTATCGATAGGGCAACAGATCTTCTGTTTGACCTCATTGATAGCTCGTCCATAGAAATTCAACAGGAGGGAGAGGTTGAGGGAGCAAAACAGAAAAAGGAAGAGGAAGGAAAGAAAATTTGCAGGAAAATTTACGTTCTTGTTACACCTCCCTCCGTTTTTTGACAAAATCCCGTAGGGAATTCGGCAAGAGATCAGAGATCGGCATTGGTAATTGTGGTAAGTTGAATTTGACAAATTATTCTAATGATTAAATTGGTAATAATAATAATAATAATAATAATAGTAATAGTAAAAATGTTAATATGATTATAATAGTAATAATGGTCGAATTTTACACATCAAGTCCATAGGGGCATTTTGGCATTTCAGACTCTGTTGGCAATTTGTTTGACGGGTAGAGTGGTTCGTGCTGTTTGTTGTCGTCTGTTGATGGTTTTAGGTCCGGAGTAGGAGCTTCGTTCCGTTTCGTGAGCTTCCTCTGGTTGATGTGCAATAATAGATTGGTAGCAGAATCCCATAGCAAAACCACTAGATACGGTGATCAGCCATATACAGAATGTAATGCGAAAACATGTATTGCGGTATCAATTATCAACTTGATGATTTTGCATGTCAGAATAATTCCTAATATTCCTGCACTGAATGTTCCAAAAGTACTGAAACCGATCCAGAGCTTGTTCCAGGTTGAATTTGCAATGTGCTCCAGGGTCTTTTCATCCAAAATCGAACTCCAGCTTATTCCACGTAGTTCTGTAGGTTCTCCAGTAGCTGCGCGGATAATGTTATTCACAATCGATGGTTGGTCAAAAGGCGACATGATATATTTATTGAGCCTTTCAATGTCGTCCTCAGTATAAATTCCTTGTTTGGCCAGATTCCCAGGGTTACGGTAGATCCAGGTTGGTGTGGTTAGAGGTTTCATGGTGTACGGTCCGGTAGTTTCTGATAAAAATGGTAGCAATTCATACCAGACTCCTTCAATTTCATACATTGGTGGAATCAGGTTATTACATGGAATTTCTGTCCCTTGGTTTTTCAAAATATGTGTTTTGGGCATCATGAAGTAATCATTTTCGCCTCTCTTTACCGGTAGTTCCTGGTAACATCGTGTGGTCGAGGTAATTTTAACTTCCACTGGTACGCATTTGATCAGCCGGATGACTCCGCCTGTGATGATTGCGGTATAACCAGGGCCTTTTTGGAAATTAAATGCAAATTCTTCTGGTCTCATTGAAGCCAGGGTTTGTGCATTTAGAAGAACTTCTCTCTCCAGTTTACATCTCTGTAGCATAACGTCCTTGTATAATCCGTTGATTTGGGTCCGGATGTACTGCTCGACGTAAACGAATTTGCTGTTTACGTACGTGAATAGGTCCAGATTTTGAGTATTCATGGGTTTTGGTCGTGAGAAGAAACTTTCACGTCTTCCTTCCAAGATGAACAGCTTCGGATGTTGAGTCTTGATAATTTGGTATCCGCATAACGATTGTGATCGTTCAGCGGTCAGGGCAAAAGTGATGTCTTAGGTTTTTGCGGTATATATAGTTCCAGGGTAGTGCTGAGATAAATCCTGTAATTTTGTAGAGTATCCTTCATAGACCTCCCCGTGGATGATTGCGGGTCTTCCAGGGGGATATTCATGATACCTGTCCTTGATATCCTTTTCATCCATCCCTGGTAGTATCTGCTTCCTTTACGTGGTGGGGAGGATGAGTATCTCAGAGTTGGATCTTTTTTTTTAATGGAATAAACTACTCAAGAGAAAGAATACAAACTGAGAGAAACGAAATCATCCTAATGCCAGAAACATCGGCAAAATCAAACGGAAGGAAAGCAAGGGGAAACTACCTTCCTTGACATGTTTCAATACTTCCCGAGGAAATGAAACCTTTTTCCTGACCTGGAATATTATGTAACAAAAACAAACAAACAAATTAATGAATACATGATGGCGCTCTCTCGGGTAAAATATTCCGGAGGTAAACTAGTCTCCCGTTCGGATCTCCGGGTGGAGGCTGCTCGAGCAAGCTTCATCAGCGAGGAACGAAAACCGAAGGATAGGATAGGGAAAAGAAACAACATTCTTCGAGTCGGAGCGTGGAATGTTAGATCACTGAGGCAAGCGGGAAAATTAGAAAATTTGAAATTAGAAATGAATAGGTTGAATATAGACGTAATGGGGATTAGCGAAATGAGATGGCCACAAGAGGGCGATTTCTGGAGTGGGGATTAAAGAGTAAGTCATACAGGATCAAAGAACGGTCAAGCAGGTGTAGGAATTGTAATGCATAAAAGAGTAGGAAATAGAACAGAAAATTATTTGCAACATAATTAACGTGTGATGATGGTTAGAATCAGAACAAAACCGGTAGACACAAGCATAGTCCAAGTAAACATGCCCACATCTGCATATTCGGAGGAAGATATTGAAAAAACGTACGAAGAAATAGAAGAAGTGATAGAATATGTGAAGGGAGAAGAGAATTTGATAGTGATGGGGGATTGGAATGCGGTAGTAGGACAAGGAAAAGAGACAACATTATAGGAGATTTCGCGTTAGGGAGGAGGAACGATAGAGGACAACGTTTAGTCGAATTCTGTGAAAATCATAAGATGGTTATCACAAACACTTTATTCGAAAATCATCCAAGAAGAATCTACACTTGGAAAATGCCAGGAGATACAGCAAGATACCAAATTGATTACATATTAGTGAAACAAAGATTCAGAAACCAAGTGAAAAACTGTAAAACTTATCCCGGTGCAGATATAGATAGTGATCATGATATGTTGATGATGGAATGTTCTCTGAAATCCAAATCTCTGAAGAAGAAAAGGAAAATGCAGAAAAGATGGAATTTGAAGAACCTCAAGCAGAAACAAACACATGAGGCATTCGAGAAAATGTTGGATGAAAAATTGGGAGATCAAAAAGAGAAAGACTTGGGAATAGAGAGGAGATGGACGAAGATGAAGGGGAATATAAGAGAATGTGCGGATAAGATTTTGAAGAATGATGGAGTAGAAGCTAAAAACCCATGGATAACGGGAGAAATTTTAGAATTGATAAATGAAAGAAGAAAATACAAGAATGATGATAGCCAAGAAGGCCAGCAACGATACAAATCATTGAGAAATAAAATAATAAGAGAATCAAGGAAAGCAAAAGAACAGTGGTTAGAAGAGAAATGCCAGGAAATAGAAATAAGATTGCATTTAGGAAAAATAGATGAAGCATATAGGATTATTAAAAGATTTTTCGGACAAATGAAATCTAGAAGCAATAAGATTAGAAACTCTCTAGGACGACAATTGATAAAAACGGAAGAGAAAATAGAACAGTGGATCAATCATTTGGAAGACTTGTATAGAGGAAACGATGATATAGCACTATTAGAGAAGGAGGAGGATGTAGATGATGAAGAATTGGGAGATTTGATATTGAGATCAGAATTCGACAAGGCTTTGAAAGAATTGAAAAATAATAAAGCGCCAGGCATAGATGGCATAAGTGCGGACCTTATAAAAGCCTCCACTGAAGGAACTCGCGACGCACTGTTTGAATTGATTAGAGATATGTACGAAAAAGGAGAAGTACCGGAAGATTTCCAAAGGAATAAAATTGTCGCTATCCCGAAAAAACAAGGGGCAGACAAATGCGAGAACTACAGAACGATCAGTTTAACTTCACATGCTTCGAAAATACTGACCAAAATTATATACAGGAGGATGGAAAATAGAATAGAGAGTAGATTGGCAGAGGATCAGTTTGGTTTTAGAAAAAATAGGGGAACGCGAGAAGCAATCTTAGCACTCACGGCAGTAATAGAGAAAAGGATAGCGCTGAAGAAATCTGTGTACATAGGTTTTGTAGATATACAAAAGGCTTTCGATAATGTGGACTGGGAGAAGATGTTTGCGATCCTGAAGAAAGTGGGAATAAATTATAAAGATAGAAGAATAATATACGAATTATATCAGAATCAAAGTGCAATAATAGACATAGGGGGTCAGGAAGGGGAAGCACAAATAAGAAGAGGGGTGAGACAAGGATGCTCATTATCGCCACTGATGTTCAATTTATATATAGAAGAAGCAATGAACGAAGTGAAGGAGGAAATTCAATCGAAATTACAGATTCAGGGAGAAAATATAAGTATGTTGAGATTCGCGGATGACATAGCTATATTGGCCACGAGTGGTACTGAGTTAGAAAATATTCTCAACACCATGAGAACAATATTATTGGAAAACTATTGTATGAATATAAATAAAGACAAAACAAAATCCATGATGTGTACAGCAGCGAAAACAGCTAGAAGAACGAGAATCAAAATAGATACCGAGACAATTGAACAGGTGAAAGAATTCAAATATCTAGGAAGCATAATTACAAAGAACGGCAAAAGCGAAAGAGATATAAGAGCAAGAATAGGACAAGGGAAACAGGCTTTTCATCAAAAGAGACAGTTATTATGCTCAAAAAATATAAGCTTGGAAGTAAGGAAGAAATTCTTGAAAAGTTACGTTTGGAGCACAGCCTTATATGGTTGCGAAACTTGGACAATGGGGAAAACTGATCAACGAAGACTTGAAGCTTTTGAAATGTGGTGTTATAGGAGGATGCTCAGAATAAAATGGATAGACAAAGTCAAAAATGAAGAAGTACTCGAGCAGATGAATGAAGAAAGAAATCTTTTGAAACACATCGTGAAAAGGAGAAGCAATCTTATAGGACACACATTACGGCATGAGAGTTTATTGAAAACAATATTGGGAGGGAAAATGAATGGTAAAACTGGTGAAGGTAGACCTAGAGCAAGTTATATGAAGCAAATCGTACAAGACAAGGGATGTAGTAGATATGTAAAAATTAAACGTTTGGCGGATAATAGACAGGGGTGGAGGGTTTCATCAAACCAGTCGTAAGACTGATTACTTCATGATGATGATGATCCTTCATAGAGTACCCCATATCGGCTGAACTAGCAAATTTCATGGGGTATGGCGTCCCAGTATATGTATCCTCCAGTGATGTCCATACAGTGTCCAGTGCTGAAGGTGCATTGTGTTCCGGATTGAAGGTATAACACGTTTTTCTCTACATCTGTTTTCGCATAGTATTCTATTGAGGTGACTTTAATTGATCCTTGGACGACGACACCATTCCAGTTTCCGTATGGATCACTGTATTGTGTTCCATCACAATCTCCATCAGATGTGATTTCTCCCGCTAAAGTTAACGTGGAAGTCGAGGTGGCGTTAACCTTGATTCCGTCGATGGTGTTTGATCCTACGGTTAAGCGTCCTGTTTCGTGTAATCGTTCGCAGCTATCCCTAGTAGTCTCTTGAATGTATTCTGCTATCCCTTTGGATACAGCTCCAGCATGTGAAAACATTCCGCAATGGTGAATTTCTCGGAATATTTCCACCTTGCACAGTTGCACGAGCAATTCCAAAGTCCATGAGTTGCAATAGTTGAATGTAAGTTGAGGTTTCATTAACTATAGGTTCCGGGATGTTACAATCTCCTATTTTATCCAAAGAAATTGTCGTGATATTCGCATTCGGAGCTGCACAATCATATGCAATCAATTCGTCAGCGGATCCTGAGTATAGTCCGATTAAGACGATGCTGAATTGCCACAGAACCGTCTGTAATACCATTTTTTTCTGTTGGGGGTGAGTTGAATTTGATACAGAACAAAGATATAATAACTCAAATAAGGCTTGAATATTGAGCTTAATTTCAACAACATAAATATTTGAAGAAAGTTAATTATTCGTTTTCTTTTTAATAGTTTTTATCAGATTTTACCCTTTTTTTTTTTTGTTTATATGTTTTTTTGTATATACTTATTTACATGTAAGTGGTGAGGCAAAGAAAGATCTGTATATATGAATATATATATATATGTGTGTCGTGCAAAAGAAGTTTACTGTGATTTTGGCATTTTCATACCACAATTTGAACAAAAGTTAACTGCCATCTGATTAGTCAATCTATACAAATCTATTCCACAGTACGAACAAAAGATCTGCTGTGGGTTTGAATTTATTGATGGGGTACACCTGATGGCATATTTATTACAATTCACTTTTGATGAATTATTGCACTTAGAATGTACAGGGAGTGGATTTGATATTTTTGTAAAGTTCTGAACTTTTGACACTTCTTTTGTTACTTCATCTGAAGTTGTTTTATCTTTCTTGTAAGGGTTTGTGAATTTACATTTGGATGGTAACATCAATGGTTTCTCTGCTATGCTCTCATTTGCATCTATGAATCTTTTTGCAATTATATCTTTTGACCTTTCAATGGCAACTTGCAATGCGAATCTTCTAAACCGCCATTCTAATGCATCTTTTTGATGTACACATGTGTAACAAAAATCACGTGTATCAAAATCATTAAGGAAAGCATGCCCTTGGATCTTGGTCCAGCTTATATGGTTTGAGTCTCCACAACGCAGGGAATTGAATAATTGTTTATCTACTCCTACAATGGTATCGTCTTTCCAAACGATTTTGTCACAATAGATTGTTTCACCTTCGGGTGGCTCTACTGGTTGAAATCTCTCAAAAATACTAGGGATCTTAGTTGGGGCAACGTATTTTTCCAAAAAACTGCTATCATTATTAGGAGCGGTATAACGGTAGTATATTGTTAATATCTCAAGAAAACAGTTTTTCATCCATACCTCTGATGTTACCATTATCCCAAATAAGTCGATTACAAACTCGTGTTTGTTTTTGAACGGAATATTCGTGAATCATGGCATTTCTATCGATAGCTAGAATCTCCTCTGGGGGTTCCCCAGTAAAAGTCGCATCATAGATATTAACATTTGATTCTCCTTTTGCACAAATTGGGACTGAAACATCTTGATTTCTAGTGAATTTATAATGAATCTCATTAGAATCTACGTCTATTTTATCGTATTTCAGGAAAAATGACGGTGAAATTAGTGGTTTTTCTTCCGTTTTCTCGAATTCCATATCTCCAGGGTCGCTGGATGATAGGGGGTCCTTGTAGTTCTTTGCAAAATATTCCATAGGGAAATCTCCGGTTTTTAGGTATTCCATCTCTGGGTGTCAGAGTATGGGATTGGTACGCGTATAAAAAGTGCGTGATTTTACTGTGAGGAAAAATAATAAAAGATCATTAATAAATGAATTTATGAAAATTATATAAATTCATACTAACTTTTGATTTTATGACAAACAAAAGGAAAAGAAAAAAAAATTTGTGATCTTAGTTAATATACAATATATTAATTTTGACAGGGATTTTTGAGAGAATTTATTTATGAATATCCGAAAAGATGAATTTACATTTATTTATAATTATAAAATTGTTAATCCAAATGAATGATAATACTAAAAACAAGGAAAAAGGAAATATATAGGGTTGGTTATAGTGATATCATATGAAAATTATTTGAACAACTAATAAGTATTCATAAACTGAAATATCCAGACATTTGTTATTAATTGGAAAAATTACGTTATGATAGATAGATGCGTTTATAGTCTGACGTATAATTTGAGTTATTCTGCACTAAGATATGTGTTTTTTTTTTTTTTTGATATTTTTAGAAAAAGAGAGAGAGGAGAAATATGGAGGTTAAATTTTTTGTTTTTTTCAATCTGAAAGGTTAGAAATCATATATATACAATCATACACACATTCATACCTCCATACATGTGTAAAGATTCGAATCGAATTCATAACTAATCATTACTGTTATCATCTTTGTTATTGAATAGAACTATTGTGTCGATAGAAACTACTTTATCTCGTTTTCCTATTTGCAATTTAACGTTCTCATCGTTAAGAATTCCCATTATCTTGTATGGACCTTCATAAAGATTTTCCAGTTTCATCGGTTTCATTCCTTTTCTCAAAAGAACCATGTCTCCTGCTTTGAATTTTATGATCTTAGTTGTTCGATCATAATAATTCTTTGCCTTTTCCTTGGCGATTCGCAAATTTTCCCTGGCTTCACGCTGAAATTTATCTAGACGAGCCATTGATTTGATCAAGTATTCATCATAAGTTTTTAATTGTTCAAACGAAGGCAAAGGTTCACTAGGAGGTAGCAAAGGGAATTTTCCAAAAACTGACTCATATGGAGTACGTTTCGTTCCTTCGTGTATACTGGTATTATATGACAACATTGCTAACTCAACCCATTGAGTTGGTTTGTGGGTGGGAAGCAGTTGTATTCAATTGTCCAATTTGTAGTCTTTTAGTTATAGTTTTCATAAATTTGCAAATAAAATTAGAGCCCTGATCTGTGAGTATTACTTTTGGTGCTCCATAGATGCATACAAAGCGTTTTGAAAAAGCATTCGCTACAGACGAAGCAGTTGCATTTTGTAAGGAGACTCCTGTACAATGTTTTGTTAACAAACACTGCATCGTGAGTATATATCGATTTCCTTCTTGTGTAGGTGGGTTAATAGGTCCCACAATATCTAGAGCGATCTTCTCAAAAGCATGACCAGGTGTATCGGTTATCATCATTGGTTGTCGAGTTCGGGTTCTAGTAACCTTTTTCAATTTACATGGGAGACATCCAGAGATATAATTCTGAACGTCCTCTTTAATGTACTCCCAGTAGTAGTTTAATCGTAATCTATTGAAGGTTTTGGCTACTCCTTTGTGTCCTCCAGCAGTGGAATCATGTGCTTCTTCAATTAATTTTCTTCTTATTGATATCTCGGGAATTTCCACTATTCCAAGACAAAACGTAAGTTTTATTAGAATGTGGCAGAATTCTTTGTTGAACTCAATCACGATTCTGTCCTAATTGAGGTCATTCGTGATTTCAATTTTTGGGACACAACAACTGCTTATTTCATTTAGTCTCATGAATAATTTCATTTCTCGGATGCAATTTTGTAAATTCATCATGGTTTCTCTCGGTGTAGGGATTCTATCAGATGGTTCAATATGAAAGCCAAACCACCATCTAATCCCTTTTTTAATTGCAACGCATCTTCCTGGATTTGTTGGTTGGGAACATCCAATGTCGAATTTTTCTGAAAATTTTTGAACAACTGGTTCGAAAGGTTTTCCTTGATCATTGAGAAAAAAATGTATAGTTATCCTTTTTTAACTCTAAAGGATCTCTTGATTCATATATATTCGAACCTAGAATCAGTTTATTCAAATCTTTGTACAAATTCTCATAATTTTCCTCTTCATTAGATTCTTCGTATTCTAAGTTTTCATTCCCATCTATAAATTCAGGTGAATTTTCATGAACAAATTCGTCATGAGATTTTCCACTACATTCACTATGTACAGAAGGTGAGTCATGGCTCCAGTCGTTGTAACCTTCTACCGTATCTCTATTGAGACGTTCGCAATATAAATCTTCATTTGCTGATTCATAATTGGGAATTCTTTCTTCGGACTCATTTTGATCCATATCATGTATGCCATTATTGTGATATTCATGATATTCAGTTATCAATTCTTGGTTATTTGAATGATCAGAATGATTTTTATGTTCATTCAATGGATTTCGATCATCATTAAATTTTTCGATAAAGTCATTGAGCTTTTCCAAAGATTCTTCCTCAATTTGGCGATTTTTTCTTTCAATTTCGTTGCGGTATTGTTGTCCTTTTTCTGTAAGTTTTGGGATTCTCGTCGATCTTCTCGGTTGTGATGCATTTACATCATATAATATTCTAATATCTTCGAGTATTTCCTTGTTATTTACAAAATCATCTCTTAAAAACGGTGGATTTCTAGGAAGAGCATCTGCATTGACATTTGTCTTCCCAGCTTTATATACGACATCGAAGTCATATTCTTCCAATTTTAATCTCCATCTGGTTAAACGAGAAGTTGGATCTTTCGCGGTCCTCATCTATATCAGTGATTTGTGGTCCGTTACAATTGTGAATTGTCTTCCATATAAATAAGGACGGAATTGAGACACACTATAGAGAATCGCAAGTGCCTCTTTTTCGTATGTACTATATTTCATTTCTGTTTGATTTAATAATCGAGATACATAGGTGCACGGCTGATCCTTTCTAATCGGTCCTTGGCTCAAAATGCCGGCTATTGCATAACCACTTGCATCCGTAGTTAGCAAAGATGGTTTGTCAAAATCTGGATACTTTAATACAGGTTTTTCACATAAACAATTTTTGAGAGTTTCAAAAGCTTCTTGTTGCTCCTGGTTCCATTCGAATGGAACATCCTTCTGTAATAATCTCGTTAACGGTTCAGAAATCTTCGAGAAATTATGAATGAAGCGTCGATAATATCCAGCTAATCCCAGGAATTGCTTGATATTTTTAGAATTCTTCGGGATCGGAAAATGTCGAACAGTTTCAATCTTCTTCGGATCTGGTTTCAAACCGTCATCAGAAATTACATGTCCGAGATAGGCAACTTCTCGACATAAAAATTCACATTTATCTGGTTGAAGCTTGAGATTTGCTTCCCTTAATCTTGTAATAAAGTTCAAATATTTCTCCCGATGCTCACTCAGAGTTTTTGCATGAATTACTACGTCATCTAAGTAAACAAACAATTCAGTCCCTTGCAGCCCAGTCAACACAATATCCATCAGGTGTTGGAAGGCTGCAGGTGCATTTTTTAAACCAAACGGCATTCTTACAAATTCATAATGTCCATGAGGCGTAGAAAATGCAGTTTTATGTCGGTCCTTATCACTCATTTTGATCTGGTGAAATCCAGATGCAAGATCAAAGGTGCTGAAATATTTTGCATCTCCTAGTTGATCCAAAATTTCTGTTATATTTGGTAATGGATAAGCGTTATTAACAGTTTTTTCGTTTAACGCTCGAAAATCTAGGACTAGTCTCCATCGTTTGTTTCCATGACTGTCAGCCTTTTTTTGGTACAATCCATACAGGAGTATTGTATGGGGAAGTTGATGGTTGTATTATGTCATTATCTAATAATTCGTCAACTTGTCTAATAATTTCATCCTTCAAATTTGGAGGAAATCTATATTGTTTTGTGTGAGTTGGTTTATCGTCCGTTGTAGATATTTCGTGATCCAGTACATCCGTGGGAGTCAATTCATCTCCAGGAATATGAAATCGATCCAAGCTGTGTTTAATTAGAATTTCAACTTCTTCTTTCTCTTCTTGATTTAGATGGTCTAACCTCAATAGTTGTTCCGTTTTTCCAAATCTTTCGTTTTCTTCCCTAGTAAAATTGATGGATTTCTGTGAAATTTTATATAAGTTTCGTTTCTTCCGATTCGTAGTTCGACGTCGGATAGGTTGAGTAGTTTCATGGTTTATTTTCTCAATTTCTTCTAATTTGAGTATAGGAATAGATACTTGGACTTCTTCAGTGGTGGTCTTGATTATAGGCATGTATATGTATCCATTATGATTTTTGACAACTGCATTACCCATATATACACCATTGGTCACAGTTGCACGGGGTATATAACCTTCCGATGAATTTGTCTCTTCAATTTGGATTTTCACAATCTTTCTAATTCGTGGGGGAATTGTGTAAACTCTGGTTTCTTGGATGAAAGGAATTTCCTTTGAATTATTCAATTCTAAACAGTTTTCTGCCCAATTGATTTTGGCTCTTCGTTCCGACAAAAAGGTGATTCCGATAATTCCATCATGTTTAATGGGAAAATCGTCAGGCACTACATAAAATGTAGTTATGTGTCCGATAAAATTCATATCGAATTTTCCTAAAGTTGGCACCTCTTCCGGTGATATTCCTGTTAAATACAGTATCTCATCAGTATCAATTGCAGTCAAGTTTTCTGTCACGTTTTGTTTGATTAGACAAACTCCAGCACCTGAATCTAATAGAAAGGTGACGATTCGAGGTCCGATTCTTACTTGAATTGCTGGAGAGTGCAATTCCAAAGCTAATTTCACATCAGTGGTTCGATTGTATCTTCCGCGTGGACCATTGCATGATGTATGCTTTGATTCGATCGGATAGTATTTTGAGTTCGTACCATATTCTGATTTTGAGTATTTGCCTCCCTGCGAGGGAGGCTCTGGGAGTTTCCCGAGCTCCTCAAATTTTGAGCGTCGTTCCGGACACATTATGTGTATTCATTTGAACCAAAGTTCTTAGACGTTGGTTTCTTTGATAGAGTTTTAATACTTGAAATTTTATAAATGCTATTTATATGAATTTTTCAAAAATATACATTGTTCATGAGTGAAATTTATTCATATATTCTTTATACAGGGTTTGATTACCTCACGATAACTCTATAGTACCTTAGGAATACTATATCAGTGATTATCGAGTAACGGAGGAAGATTTCAGTCCAGATTGGGCTCGGAAGAGAGTGAACTCTCTATCTCATCCAGCGTACTTCCAATTCTGGATTCAGAATCGCTGAAATTCCTATTCCTCAAAGTGAATATTACAAGGTAGTCCAGGAGGAATACTTTGTTAGTGCTACGTGTGTCAAAACAACGAAAGAAAAAAAAAGTTTTAGTGGAGTGTTGTGTTACCAAGAAACCAAGTGATATGTGCTTCGAGTGAAAAATGTGATTAGCGGGTACAAAACAAAAAATAATGTGAATTCGTTCTAGGGTGAAATTTCTTTTCGAACTTCGTAGTTTTCACAGTTTGTTATTAGTACAAGAAGAAATTAGTTAGTCGACCATTTATTGCATTCAGTTCAATAGTGTGTATGTTCAACCACAAGTTTAGACTATCTTTGTAGTTATTGTTCTTCTATATTCATTGAATTTTCTTGATCAATTTTTCAGATTCATTTCTAGCGATTACTTGTTAACTTGATTTATTATTCAATCGTCGATAAAATTTGCTCCACTTGAATTTCCTTCGTTTTAATAATTTAGATTCTCAATTTCCTCAAGTTTTCTTATCGTTATCCGATTTCTTGTTTCAAATTCACTTATTCATTCTTATATTCTTCATACCTTTTCAATTTCTTCGATATTCTTTGTATATTTTCAATCTTTTATACAGGGTGGGGCATTTAAAGTGTCGCGGGCGTTTTTTCCAAAAATAAAATGAGATACGAGAAAATTTTTCGGACAAAAATTGTAGGGTATCGAGGGGGACATCCAATGGTGGCCTTGGCTTTGACCTCAAATCTCATCTTCAAGGGCATTCTGAGTTCCACTCTTGTTTTTTAAAAAGCATCTCATATTTTTTACTACAGATTTGGATTCTAGGTCAAAAACCAAGACACTTTTGCCTGAACCATTTTCCTGAAATCCGCAAAGATGGCGCTCTAATCGATATTGTTCCATACTGAATCTGACATTAGAATAACTCGAGAACGAAGGGTCTTGGAGGAGAATGTTTCGGACAAAAGTTGTCTGATTCCAAGGGGGACCCCTTGAACTGAAACGGAGGTGATGGGGTATAACAGACAAAACACAACACATTTCAATCGTCTACATAACTTGGATAATTTCAATGCAGTAGATGCTCAAAATGATGGCCTTCGACTTCAATACACATTTCAAAACGTTTTACAAAAGATTGCTGAACTCGTGCTAAAATATCTTCATTGATGCTCGCGCATGCATTGATGATTCGTTGACGCATATTCTCAGGTGTAGTCGGTGCTTGTTGATAAACTGTATCTTTCATGTATCCCCATAAGAAAAAATCTGGAGAAGTAAGATCCGGAGAACGGGCAGGCCAATGAACTGGTCCACGACGTCCTATCCATCGTCCAGGATAATCTCTGTCCAATATTTCTCGAGCTGTGACTGCATAATGGGATGGACAACCATCGTGTTGATACCACATATTCAATCGTTCCTGAATAGGTATGTCTTCAAGTAATGTTGGAAGTACTTGATCTAAGAAATGTCTGTACTTCTCTCCATTTAGCGTATCTGCAATGGAGTACGGTCCAATTACTCGAGATCGAAAAATACCACACCAAACATTCACAGCCCATTGTCTTTGATGCTTTACTTGACGTAACCATCTTGGATTTTCTGTCGCCCAGTAATGCATATTATGTCGATTTACTTGACCATGATTGGTGAACGTCGACTCATCAGAAAATAATATGTTAATGAAGTTGTTATTGTGCATTTGCGCTAGACCCCATCGACAAAACTGTACGCGATTTTCGGAATCATCACCGTGAAGGTCTTGATGCAAACAAATGTGATACGGATGGAATTTGTGACGTTTCAGTATTCGAAGAACACTTCTTCGAGAAATTCCCGAATGGAGTTCAATTTCACGAGAGCTCACGTGTGGATTATTGGCTACTGCAGCTAGTACATTAACTTCCGCATTTTCTCCGCTAACAGTTCTCATTCGATGTCGTTTTTCCCTTGTAACAGTTCCCGTTTCTGAGAATAATTTTTTAATGCGTTGAAAATACCTAATGGATGGCGTTGTTCTTTCAGGAAATCGTTCTGCATACAAGTCATATGCTTGTCTGGGGCTCTCATGCACTTCACCGTGAATGTAGATCATATCGATCTCTTCAGAAACCGTATATCGGATATCCATGATTTTCAATTCGTCATAAACCAAGTAATAATCAAATGTAACTGACAAACTGACTTTCAAAATCGTGAATTTTCACTGAACCCCGTCGTTTGTTTACATCGCGTGAGCTCTGAATGGTGGTAATGTAGACGATTGAAATGTGTTGTGTATTGACAACTTCTGTACGAAACATTCTTTCGCAAGACCCTTCGTTTTCGCGTTATTCGAATGTCAGATTCAAAATGGAACAATATCGATTAGAGCGCCATTTTTGCGGATCTCAGGAAAATGGTTCAGACAAAAGTTTCTTGGTTTTTGCCCTTGAATCCAAATCTGCAGTAAAAAATATGAGATGCTATTTAAAAAACAAGAGTTG
The DNA here is from genome assembly GCA_018340375.1 of Gonatopus flavifemur. Lineage (NCBI taxonomy): Eukaryota > Metazoa > Arthropoda > Insecta > Hymenoptera > Dryinidae > Gonatopus > Gonatopus flavifemur. The sequence goes on from JAFFJZ010000009.1 coordinate 19,742,672, forward strand.
ATCTCAGAATGTCCTTGAAGATGAGATTTGAGGTCAAAGCCAAGGCCACCATCGGATGTGCCCCTCGGTACCCTACAACTTTTGTCCGAAAAATTTTCTCGTATCTCACTTCATTTTTGGAAAAAATGCCCGCGACACTTTAAATGCCCCACCCTGTATATATTTATTTATTTATTTATACATCAATCCAACACTATTGACTATGTTTGTATGCTTGACAATCATTTTCTGACACTGAATAATGGAATATAAACTTTTTCGAGAAAATATATTACATTCGCCAAAAATTGTAAAAACTGAAAAACTTCAAGCTCGATGCGCGAGGGTCAAATGTTAACCGATTTGAATGATCTTTTTTTCATTCGATTTGTGTCCCTCCAGACCGTCTTTCTCGCACTATTACGTTCCGGATTTCAAAAATTTCGGTTTTTCGGCCCACCCTAGTGTATAATATTCATGGGATTACAAATTTTCAAAAATCTGTGTCATAAAAAGAGTGAGGAAAAATTCGCACCAAGTTCGCGAGAATGATTGAGAGCGTATGATGATGTCAATAAATGATACTCACCCGAAAATAGGCTATGAAACAAAATTTGAGTGGTTTTAGTATTGCTGAAGGTGATAAAAAGCATGGACGTGAACATGGCGTGAAAACTATCGAACGTGAGTCACCATAATGGATTAGTTGAGCAGACGAGAAGAAATTGTCCTTATCTTCTCACCATACTTATAATCCTTCCTTTCCCAGACAGCATTGAATGTCCTGTGGACGTTTTAGAAACATAACCTTAAATTTCCGCGCTTCGTCTCCGTGGAGTAGGTTTAAATACGTTCAGAGAACGTTCAATTTTGATGCACCTGAATACGTTTCCAGTACGTCTTCTTCAGATGAGGGCCGAATCAACGGAAAACCAAATCAACGAAACCGTTAGTTGGAAAGAATAAGACATCATACATCACTTCCTTTTCAACCAATGGTTCCGTTGATTTGTCCTTTCGTTGATTCGGCCCCCACCCTCCTTTTCATCTACCACGGGACGTTTTTGTGTCGTTTCCCAAACGTACTTACATGAAAACTAACTTATACAAACATACGCTGTGATGGGTCTACTTTGAACCCAAACACAAAGGCGCATATAGTTTTGAGCGACTCCACGACTCCCGTCGTGGATATTTATACTCAGTGGTGGCACCTGAAATATATTGGGAACGAGAAAGTAAAAAGTTCACGATGAGGTGGATGTGTTCAAGGGATGAGGATAGCTCAGGGAGAGGGGTGGGTTGATTTTAACCCATTAAGTCCCAAAATGACATTTTTGCGTTGTATTTTTCAACGGCTGTACTTTCTCAGAAAAAGGGTTATGGAAAATTCCAGACCAACCAGTTTCGATGGAGAATTGACTGATCTTCCAGAATCTGATATTAGTTTTTTTCGAGAAATGCACCTGTCACAAGATATACAGGTTTTTTCTTCCGAAAAAACGCGAATTTTAAAACTTCTTTCTTTCTTTATCACATGTTTTCACATTGGAATCGTGTCATAATTCTTTTTGTAACTACAGAAACCGCGTCAATTTACTTCAAACTTCGATTTGTGCCTTGCACAATCGGAAAAACCCATGTGGAAACAACCAAAATGGCGGCTTAAACGTGGAAGAAATGTCAAAAACTTCAAGAGTTTTCCATTCGAAAACGATGGACTTGAGGAGAAAATTTTACGGAACGAAAAGTTCTCGGAATTGATCAAAGAATACGCTCAAATTTTTTCAGAATTTTTTGACACCGTTTTTGAATTTCCAAAATCGCAAAAATTTGAAAATTCAAAAAAAGCGTCAAAAAATTCTGAGAAAATTTGAGCGTATTCTTTGATCAATTCTAAGAACTTTTTGTCCCATAAAATTTTTCCCTAAAGTCCATCGTTTTCTAATAAAAAATTCTTGAAGTTTTTGTCCACTATTCTGCGGTTCTTTTATAGTTTGGCATTTTTGAATATGCCTCTTATAATATATTTCATATGGGATGTCACACGTTATTTTCGGTGGACATGTTCCATTTATATATGTTTTCATGTAGTGAATCGATTACGCATTATTGAGAATCTTTTGAAAACGTTACCCAACACCTTTTATCGTAAACTGTTTCATTGACTCCATATGTATACATTCTTTAGCCGTCAGAATTTCGTTGACGTTGTCTGGTCCTTACCACGTGGAGGTAAATGTATAAAAAGACCCTTCTTTTCTTTTTTTTCCAATTTTAACAATTTTTCGGTAGTTTTTTGATTTTGAAAAATTTTTTTGTTTTTCTTGTTTTTTTTTATACATAAAGATGAAGTTTCATGTTGCACTACAGGTCGATGTAAGGCAGGAATTTCAAAAGTGAGAATTACAAATTGTACACATTTTATATGTCCTCATCCCACATTTTTTATAATTCCTACAATTTTTTCTTGCCATACCAGTAACAATTCCATGGACTCCTTTCCCTTCGATACCTTTTGCGAAATGGAATTCAGCAAGTTCTAAAGCCATCTCCTTAGATCCAATTTTTTTGTCACGGTTTGATAAATTATGGATTACAAGGGCATTTGTTATGGAATGATAGGATTGATTCGATTGGATTAGTCGAAGAAGAATGACCGAAGTCCATCTGTTTGCTCTTATGCATGGCATCAAATTACTACGATGTCCATCATGTAGATCGACACCGCCCATGTATTTATTATATTGTGAGAAAGCTCTGGGAAATGGAATATCGTTTTTAGTTCTTGATTCTTTCGAATATCTTCTGACTGTTGACATTGGAGTTACACCTGTCGCAGTGGAAAGCAGAGATACTGGTTTTGAATCCATGATTGTGATATAGTTCAAACCGCTTTTTTCTTCGTGTTGGATTGAGAACGTTCCTCTTATCACTTTTTTATCCAATTCATTATCGGTATTCACTCTGTTCCCCCTCACGGTACCAGTTGCTCTCAAGCTGACTGTTTGCAAATGGATCAGTAAGTCTGAACTACAAAAAAAGTCATCAAAATATAAATGATATTGAATTATTCTCCGTAGAACAACATCAACGAGTAGCTTTTGGATCATCTGCATAACGACACGACTTCCTAAGGGACATTTGGATAGTTTCACTTGTTTATCAGACGAATAAATATTCGACCCCTTGCCACAATAGATCTCACAATCGCACAGACATCCCTCTGAGTTACAAATGCCCCACATTTTGATGCCGAAGCGCGCGGGCTTATTTTTCATAAACTGGAGCGAAATGGTTTTTCCGTGAAACTTCACCATCATTTCATCTATCGACAAAGCGGTAGAGAAGAAATCAAATTGCAAAGCATTCCTTTTGGAAATTTCGAAAATACCACGTACTCTCCAAGCTCTGTCATTATAATTCTGATCTTCAGGTTTCGAAAATTTTAATTTTGATTTAATTTTGAGAAATTCATTACGACTCATTGCTTTCGCCACAGTAGGACAGGCCAGTAATGGCTGATTAGACCAATAGTCTTTCTGAGATCTACTTTGATTGAAGATTGACATTGTAATTATCCCTTAAAGAATATCGAATTCATCTAATGTTAAATCGCAGTCATTCATACGAGTACTCTCGATGATATATTTTTTCAAATCGGTGGAGAAAAAAACTTCGAACAACTGTACATATGAAGATTCAAGAATAAATTTTTTCGTTCTTTCAGAGAGTAAGTTTTCATTTTCAGGATATTGTTCACACTTTCTTCCTCCGTTCTCCCATACGTGAATATGATTAGGCTCCAGTTTCGACTGATTTTGTTCATAGTTACTCATAACCTGATGATAACTTATATTTGGAACTTTATTATCAGAAATTTGACAACCTTCAGACTCAGATTCAGAATCAGAGTGAGATGGTCCAGAGCAATCATCCCGAGGAACAATTATTGCATCAAAGTCACCATCTTCACGCTCTTCAATTTCCACATCTTGCTGGTGACTTGATCGTTTCCGGCGTTTTCCTGATGAAGCAGACATTGTCTGTTTTACTTTCAATAAATAATATCACCAGTTTCGGCAGGCTCAAGTTCTATTTGTTTATTTTATGGAATCAATGTTTTCCCCACAATAGATAAGTTTATTATTGAATTCTATTTCTGTGGAACATGAAGTATCCCGTTGATATATTTTCCTAATACGGTTCGCGATTTATGAGAGAATGCAATCTAATACCAAGTCACAAAAATACCGATTTTATTTTATATGTTAAATGATATGTCATCATTGATCATCTATCAGAGTCATCACGTCGATAGTGTCTAGAGAACATATGAGGCATGGACTATATGTTGTGAAGAGACAATTTTGTGAATAAAAAAAATATCAAAGATACTCATAATATCACATGTGAAATATATTATGAGAGGCATATTCAAAAATGCCAAACTATAAAAAAACTGCAGAATAGTGGACAAATACTTCAAGAACTTTTTATCAGAAAACGATGGACTTGAGGGAAAAATTTTACTGAACAAAAAGTCCTTAGAATTGATCAAAGAACACGCTCAAATTTTTTCAGAATTTTTTGACAACTTTTTTGAATTTCCAAAATCACAAAAATTTGGAAATTAAAAAAAGCGTCAAAAAATTCTGAAAAAAATTTAAGCGTGTTCTTTGATCAATTCTAAGAACTTTTTGTTCAGTAAAACTTTTCCCTAAAGTTCATCGTTTCCGGATGGAAAATTCTTGAAGTTTTTGACATTTTTTCCACGTCTAAGCCGCCATTTTGGTTGTTTCCACATGAGTTTTTCCAATTGTCCAAGGCACAAATCGAAGTTTGAAGTGAATTGACGCGGTTTCTGTAGTTACAAAAAGAATTATGACACGATTCCAATGTGAAAACATGTGATAAAGAAAGGAAGAAGTTTTAAAATTCGCGTTTTTTCGGAAAAAAACCTGTATATCTTGTGACAGGTGCATTTCTCGAAAAAAACTAATATCAGATTCTGGAAGATCAGTCAATTCTCCATCGAAACTGGTTGGTCTAGAATTTTTCATAACCCTTTTTCTAAGAAAGTACAGGCGTTGAAAAATGCAACGGAAAGATGTCATTTTGGGACTTAATGGGTTAATTGAACTGAGTGAACAATCGTGACATACAATCAACCACGTGCCAGAGCACATATATATATTCTATGTTAAGATTTTTACATCACATACGCGACTTCGTCGCAGGAAAAGAAACCAAAATATAAACAGTTCTGAGAGGCTGAATGTATTCATGAAGGGAAACACGAGAAGTTGAAGAAACACGGAGGGCACGATCACGAGGGAATATACTATACGGACCACGCCGTTTACATTCACAGAAAAGGGGAGGGCTCAGGGAAACCGCGACCATGAAATAATACACGAGGGTGGGCTAAATCGGACAAGGGGGTGATTCGAGGGAACAAACACTAATGACGAAGGGAAATTCGAATGAGGTAGCACGTGGAGGATGCCACGAGAAGGATAACTTTGACGCAATACTTCACCGAAAACCACCACACTGGCACTATCACTCCGGATGGACGATACGGCAGATGCGAGTCAATCCAAAACTAGGTCCCCGTGGCACCGTACACTCACCGTATTCCAAGTTACGCGAGGAAAATTCTCAAAGGCAAACGTCGCCGTGGCTCAGTCACATGAGAAAAAAGAATTCAAGATGGCCTTTTCTTCTTCTTCACCGACGGGTGAGTTCGCAAAATGATACACGGAACCCCGTCGGTGCCTTCCCGTTGGAGCTCGCCTGTTGAGCTCGTTTCATTGGTTCTGACAGTGATGATCTCTGATTGGTCGTTGAGTGAGTGTCGGTATAGGTGGGGCGGGAGTTCTGTCCTTCTCCAATTGACTGATTCTCCCCGTGTGAGAGTGACGGGAAGTGTCGGGGGTTGGGTCGTCTCTCTCGTCCATTTCTTCTTCTCTCCTAGGGGCATGTTGAACGGCGCATGCGTCCTGCTTCTTTCCTCTGGGTTGACGGCCTTGGCAAGAGGGCGATAGAGGGCGTTCCTCCCTCCGCTGTTGATTGGCCTGGGGTGAGAGAAGATGGACTCCCGTGATTGGTGGATCGTCCGTCGGTGGGAAGGGACCGCCGTATCACCTCGTGGCAGATGGCGTTGCCTCCTCGGGGCAGGAAACCTCGACAAATCATAGAAGGACAGGGGCTTGAGGAGGTCGGGATTGGTTGAGGAGGGGAAATGTGTTCCCAATTCTCATGTGAGCGAGCGACAGCAGTGTTCTCTCTAGCGAATTAAAGTGTGCGCAAATGACATGACAAACTCTAGCGATGGTGCGCGGCGCCACCCCGCGATTCTCTTTGTGACGAGATATCACGTCACAACGCATAGTATCGCAGAACGTCATTGGCATCTTCATTGAACACGTCCCCAGAACGTCGCATGGTGGACATAAGTTGAACATTTGTATGTCCCTGGGACGTACATGCGACGTTTTTAGAACGTCTTGGGATTTTATTTGGACGTTTTCTGTGAGAGAAAGTACGTTTTATGAATGTTCAGAACACCTCCGGATGCTATCCGGGTTCTATTTTCAGTGGGACGCTGGAAAAATTTTATAGCTCGTATTTATCATTCTGGTACATCTATTTATTTTCTCACCGTAACGTTTACCGCATGCACTTTTTACAATAAAATAAAAGCTTCCGACGAATTGATTGAATGAATTTCCATTCTTTCATTATTTGTTTACACATTTGCACTCGCTCGATTTATCGAAATGATGGAAAAAAATGTCTTCTCATCTGTTTAATTCATCCGTCATGGCGGCTTACATATGTCAGGTTCCGTTTCACATTTTCTTCATGATTTTTTTCACTCACAGCAATGCTAAATCCACTCGAATTCAATTTCAGAATCTACACTGAAAGAAAGAATTGGTAACAGTTATCAAATTATATTGTCAAATATGACCAATCCAATATTTGATCAAATTGATCATATATCAATCACATTAATAAAATATTTGGCAATTATGAATATATTTTTCATATCTAATAACTGTTATCAACTAATTTATGAATATTACGAGATAGTTGATTGATCATATTTAAGAATACACAGGCCTACAAAATTGAACTTTTTGTTTGGTGCAACAACTGTATCATACTTTTCCGAAGTATTTTGGCGCGCTGAATCCGAATCTGGCTTCAAAATTGCATTATTACGTGTGGTTTTTGAGATATTTTAACGTCAAAGTGTGAAAAACACCGTTTTTCGACATATTTGAGATTACGTGACGTCAGAATGTAATTTTTTGTAATGAAACTAGTAAATGCACCTCAAAATTTAATCCATCCCCTTCCGAATGCCGTTGAGTTTGCTCGAATATCTTTTTTATTACTGTGACACGACAATTTGAAATTTGTGTGTTCATGGATTTAGTGAATAGGTGAAATAACACAATTTTCAAACTGTCGTATCTCAGAGAAAAAAAAAGATATTTGAACAAACCTAATCGCATTTGGAAGAGAATGACTCATATTTTGAGATAATTTGAAGAATAATTTGATAAAATGTTGTTAACGTGTGAAATAATTGAATAAAACGTTTCAAAATCGTGCATTTTCATTTCATTTTACACCTGCGATTTCTTGAAAACTACACGTAGCATTAAAAAAATAAGTATATTTCCAGAGTCAGGGTATCGAATATACTCACAATCTACTTTAGTTTTAGCGGCACCAAAATCATTGTAGACCTGTGATATATTTGATCACTGTTACCAGCCTTCTCTTCAGTGTGTTCTCAAGTAAGTACCCTACATTCACATCATTCAATTGTTCTTATGATATTAATTATTCCTGTAAACTTGGGGAAAAGTTGTCATCGCTTAGACTATGCCTATTATGCTGTAAGTGTATAGCCAAAAATATACTGTCCTATCGCGCCCCGGGGTCTTCAAGGAGATCCAAATGGGGGAAAGAAAGATATAGGTTATCGACCAAAAAACATTGAAAATCATGATTAACGTATGTTATTTGTAATCCTGGGCATAAGAGGGTATTCTACGAACATCCACATTACAGATCATTCTCAATAGTTCCACCATTGAAGCATTCCTTGATGCATCTTATTGGGTAAACCATAATCAACCTGAAGTGTAATAGTCCCGAAGTCAGTAAACCCAAACAGCAGTAATCCCGAAAAAAGTTCAATCACATTTTATTCAATTCGCATGCGGCTAGGAACAAACTATGATTCTTCGGGATTACTCCCGTTCGGGTTCACTAACTTTCGGTCTACTGTACCTCGGGACTATTGTACTTCGGGTTAATTATGGTTCATCTCTTATTGTGCAAAAAGGGTTTTAGATGCTCTATTTATGAAATGAATTCCATTGGAATATGAAACACCGCACAGTGACCCGACTTCGTGCGGCACCATGCGCTATTGCTACCTTGAGTGGCGGTTCCTGTTCTCTGAAGCAAGGGGCATAGACTCAAGTAAACAATTTTCACACTGATTACAGCGCCGCCGTATAGTGGACCACTTGAAGTAATTTTACATGGACACACTAATACAAGTTCAAAGGCTTTTATGACTTGCTAATCATTTGTCTTTAGTGTATCCATGTAAAATTACTTCAGGTGATCCACCATACGGCGACGCTGTAATCAGTATGAAAATTCTCTGCTTGAGTTTATGACCATTGCTCTGTACGGTCAATCGCTCTATTAAGTACTAAGCTCCAAGAAATGGACCCCACACTGCGAAAAAGTTCTTGCAAAAGGCTCCCGTTATGCTAATCAATATGTATTCATTATGAATATTTTGAATTCAAAATGAACTCTTGATGAACAACTCAATGTTAAAAAAAAACTCATATCGAGATTTCATGATGGATCCTGCGGGCAGTCAATACGTTTTCATTTTTAATTAATTGAATTCATGTTGAATTAATTGTTGTTTGCATAACGGAGAATATTCAAGAGGTCTTTATGAATTCGAATCAATCATTTATGCTGGCTGGGAATATTCGATGCATGATTTTACTCATTGAAATAAAGTCTTACCAGTTATAGCATTAGCGACAAAAATGCAAAAATCTAGAAAACTGAAATGGAAAAAGTCCGAAACTCCATTGTTCAACATAAGAGAATGGGTACGTTGCGCAATTAAGGCGGATAGGTATAAACGTGAGGTGTGATAATTATAGATAATTACCCTGCTCAAAGCGTCTGATAAGGTATGATAGATATATCCTTATTTTCTACTATGCATCCTATAATATCCTATATTTTCTATCATAAACTGGAACGCAAACCATGGATCGTTAATAATATTCAATCATATTATATATTACTCCATACGAATACTTCAGATTCACAACACATAGGACCTTCATCATACCTTATAAGTTACCCGAGATTAAAGGGGATTGAATGATACTGATTCATCAAAACTTGCAATACGTGTCGATGCGAGAAACAGAATAACTAACTGAGACTGGAAGGTACATCATATTTATTACCAAGGCAGTTCTTAATAAATGATGTTATGCATAGGAAATCGAACTGAATTCACATTCTGTGTTGGAAAAGGAGTATTGAACCCCATCATGATTTATCAAATAATGCATAAGCGTCAATCGGCTGTGATAATTTAACATATGTGACATAAGTACACTGTATGACAGTTTTTGCGATATTGCGGGAGTAGTTTTGCTATGATAAGCTATCATATCAGTCGTAATTCATTTCTATATGCTTTTGAGATGTATAACATTCATCCGCTCAGGCCCAACCAGTATCAGGCCTCTGATAATCTTTCCGGTTGAAGAGAATAGGATTCTATCTTATTTCATGAGCTTCGAAGGGGATACCAAATGGGTTGTTGTTCCGATAATATCCGTTGGAAGGGAGCTCTATGACAATGTTTGACATACAGCGGTCCAAACTTTTTGATAGCGCAATTTCGTTCCTATTTATTATTCTTATCACAGTTTGTCAGAGCTTTTCAGATTTTTGCAGAGAAAATACGATGTTTTTTGGAGATTGTTCAGTGAAATATCTTCATAGAGGGTGACATTGATAAGCGACATAAGTGATAGTTCACATAAAAGATCATTGATTTTAAAGGGCCTTGATGTACTATGATAGACCTCAGTTCTGCATTTTCATATGAATCGTTATACAACCCGTGGGATTCCGATTTATACAGGTTATCATTTACGAATTGTGGGGGGATTATTACAGACAATGATACAAAATTCTGTTGACATTTTGCACATATTATCGATGAGAAAGAATACCATGAAACCTCCTGGTATACTGGATAAAACATCATCCCAGCTTGATATCATGGAAGTTATGATAGCTTAAATTTGTGGGAAATCGTATAGCATATTGTAGAATCACTCAAACTTTATTTCCCCATGTGATTTTCCGAAAGTATCGAAAGATATTATAAATATTAAGAAAATGAAAAAAGACGTGATTCATTTATAATAGTTCAATTGAGGGTCCCCATGCAATAACCACGTAGGTGCTCGAGGAGCGGCATAAGTATTGTCCAAGCCATGACGTCAAGGGTCGAAAAAAAAATTCGGAATTTCGAAAATCTAGAAATACTGGACAATAGGGCTTGAAAAATGAATATAAGTCTCCGTTGACGATTTTTTTCTAGGATCAGTAGTTTTCGAGAAAAAAAAATAAAAACTATCTATTCTCTCGCACCACAAATCAATGTTTTCCAATATTAAACTCGTTCAAACTCGGTCATTTTTCGATGTATCTTGATGAATCTTCCGGATTCTGGTTCTTAAGACTTCCCCGAAGACAACAGTGTATAAAAAATTCATAAAAGTTAATAATAAATCACCAATTTTTTAATCCGAAGTGAAAACCCTGTTTTCCATGCTTTGCGTTGAAAAAGTGTCAGGGGAAGTATGAGCTACAAAGAACTTCCAGCGACAAAGTTGTTCACTAGTATATGGACAAACTTTGTGGAGAGTTTCAGATCGATTGGACTCTTAGTTCGCGAAATACAACGGTTTATTTATTGACGCGCGATCGAAATTTTTCACCATTTTGCGTCATTCATCAATTAAATATCAAGGTCCGTAGGAAAGATTGTGTTCGCTCAATATTTGAACCTGGGTTTATGTTTTTGGGGTCAGAAAATTCGAATATCGAACTATTTTCGCAAAATTCTGTATTCATTTCTCTTGAATGAACAATTCAATTGTTTAGAACGTTATTATGGAAATACTATTGACCAAAGAGAAACATTTGCTTGACAAGAAAAGTTTCAACATAATTATTATGAAAATCGGGACGGTACAACATTTTTCATAGAACAATCATTAACCGTACAGCATTTAGACGGAGCACCACTCACTGAACCAGTGGGCATTCCTAAAGAGAAACAGAATGATTTAAATTATTTTATGAAATATCTCTCTCCAAAGGGAAAAGAATTTTTTGATGCATCAATAGCTAAAGTTGGGGAAAAGGTGTAAAAATAATCGATTTGTGAGAGGCACAACATTACAAAGTTAATTGCAAACGTATTAGGAAAATGTATTATAAAATGTATTGTTTAAAAAACAATACATGTATTGTTTGTTTGTTGTATAATGTGTTGTTCAAAAAATTTGATACTTTATGTAATACAGGCCATGTGAATTTATTCAAATATACTTATGATACTCATGAAAATACAAGTGTTTTGATAAAAATTTTTGTGTACAAAATCTAATTATCGCAAGATAAGAAACTTTTGTTGTCAAGAAAATGTTTCTCTTCGGTCAATAGTATTTCCATACTAACGTTATAAACAATTGAATTGTTCATTCAAGAGAAATAAATACAGAATTTTGCGAAAATAGTTCGATATTCGAATTTTCTGACCCCAAAAACATAAACCCAGGTTCACATATTGAGCGAACACAATCTTTCTTACGGATCTTGATATTTAATTGATGAATGACGCAAAATGGTGAAAAATTTCGTTCGCGCGTCAATAAATAAACCGCTGTATTTCGCGAACTAAGAGTCCAATCGATCCGAAACTTTCCACAAAGTTTGTCCATATACTAGTGAACAACTTTGTCGCTGGAAGTTTTTTGTAGCTCATACTTCCCCTGACACTTTTTCAATGTAAAGCATGGAGAACAGGGTTTTCACTTCGGATTAAAAAATTGATAATTTATAATCAACTTCTATGAATTTTTTATACACTGTTGTCTTCGGGGAAGTCTTACGAATCAGAATCCGGAAGATTCATCAAGATACATCGAAAAATGACCGAGTTTGAACGAGTTTAATATTGGAAAACATTGATTTGTGGTGCGAAAGAATAGATAGTTTTTATTTTTTTTCTCGAAAATTACTGGTCCTAGAAAAAAATGGTCAACGGAGACTCATATTCATTTTTCAAGCCCTATTGTCCAGTATTTCTAGATTTTCGAAATTCCGAATTTTTTTTTCGACCCTTGACGTCATGGCTTGGACAATACTTATGCCGTTTCTCGAGCGCCTACGTGGTTATTGCATGGGGACCCTCAATTGTTGAAAATCTGATATTCTATTTCAAAAATATGCCGCAAAAGTACCCTCTTGAATGATAGAAATAATTCCTCTCATATCCTATCAGATACTTTTATAAGGGATAAACATTCAACCGTTATATCACTAATAATTTTCATACTGATGGATGGTTGAAATATCTGTTTCTAGTGAGGTGGCAGCGTACAGACGTTCATTATCTTTTCATTAGGGGAGACCGGGGCAGGTTTTCGCGTGGGGCAGGTTTCCGATTCGAATATAACTCGTGAGTGCGCTGATAGATTGCGTCATTGCCTAGAGTAGTTCAAAGAGTACGGTCGTAGGCAATAACAACAATAATCGTGGTTCGATGGCTGCTTTCATTGCTGCGTGACGACAGTTAACGTGATTTATCCTCTGGTAAGTGAATTTTGATGACTTTATTCAAGTTCAAAACAAACATATACGCCTCGATTCGTAATTTCTCATTGATATGACGTTAGAAGAGGATATTCTCCTGCACAAATTCATGTCGTAGTTTTTCTCCCAGGGTCATTCTTTCATCATTTCATTTGTGGTTGAAGTGAAAATGTGGCTATGGGGCAGTTTTTCGTTTTTTAGGTGGGGCAAGTTCTCGGTTCGAAAATGTGCCCCGTCCTCTTCAAGCTGATCTGGTTGTTGATGTTAATGATATTATCGACTGTTAGGTATACAGCCATGGTACGACATTATAAAAGAAAAACGGAGAGAGGTAGCTACAGCAGGGATGATATGGTGCAAGCTGTGAGGAAAGTGAGGGAGGGACGATCCATAAGAAGTGTCGCGGCAGAATTCAAACTGTGTGATCGCACTTTGGCCAATTATTGCCGCAAGTGGAATACTGAAAACGACATTCCTACACGTTTCGACGCTTCAACTGCTGGTCCGCCAAGTTTTACTCCTGGTCCATCAAGTTCTAATTCTGGTCTGTCAAGTTCTACTCCATTTTCACATATTGGTTACGCTCGGACATCGTGTGTGAGTGAATAACAATCATATATTATTGGATTTCCATTCGATTTTATATTATATTATATCATATCTTCTTGACGTCTGAATCGTTTATCGAAATGAATTCGTAAACGAATACAGAAAACGAAACATTTCGCTTGACTTCTCCTGTTCCAGTATTGTTTGTAAACAATACTTTTGTTTATCATGAACCAGAAAGTTTATACTAGAGAATTGATGTCGATGATGTATTACATTTCGTTACAATCTATTCAATTTCGTTTCGATAAAGGATTCGAACTTCAACGAAATTTTATTATGTATTTATATTAGGTCATTTCATAGAAGTTAATTTGTTTAGGTATTCGATCCTGTACAAGAAAATATGCTGGTAGAGTATTTGTTGAGAGCATCTGACATTTACTTCGGATTAACCCCTAAAGAAGTTCGACGTTTCGCGTATACATATGCCCTCGCATGCAATCGGAAATTTCCTCCCAGTTGGGCGGAAAACGGAACAGCAGGTCCTGATTGGTTCAGATCATTCTTACTTAGACATCCACAACTCTCTATACGGACACCGCAGGCTACCAGCATGTCGCGCGCCACAAGCTTCAACCCAACGAACGTTGATTTTTTTCTTCAAAATCTCACCACTGTGTTTAAAAGGTTGAATGTTGGAGCGAATGACATCTGGAATATGGACGAAACTGGTATTACTACGGTTCAAAAGCCAGATCAAGTGGTAGCGCGTCGTGGTTTCAAACAAATTGGCAAGATGACTTCAGCGGAGAGAGGGAGTTTAGTTACAGTAGCGTATGCAGTAAACGCAGGGGGATATAGTATTCCCCCATTTTTCGTGTTCCCGAGGGTTAGATATCACGATTATTTCGTTCGCGATGGTCCTACAGGTAGCGCAGGGGATTCTAATCCATCTGGTTGGATGACGGAGGAAACATTTGTCAGTTACGCTAAACATTTCGTATCATTTGTTCGATGCTCACGAGAACACCCGTGTCTTCTCTTATTGGATAACCATGGCTCTCATTTATCTGTCGAGGTGTTGGATTATTTCAAAGATCATGGAGTTACTTTGCTCTCTTTTCCCCCTCACTGTAGCCACAAGCTACAGCCTTTGGATCGGAGTGTATTTGGACCATTAAAGAAATACATTAACACTGCTTGTGATGCTTGGATTTCCACGAATAAAAGGCCAATGACGATACATGATATCCCATCAATTCTGGCTACTGCGGCACCTCTGGCTCTCATTCCTAATAATATCATGTCAGGTTTCAGAGTGTCAGGTATTTTTCCGCTGAACCCCGACATTTTTACAGACGCTGACTTTATGCCAGCATACTTCACTGACAGGCCCGTTCCAGTGCAAACACAGCTCGATGACACTATACAGATACAACCTGAAGATATTTCAATGGAAACTAATGCTGCAAATTCAAGAGAAAAAACTCAGTCAGATGTTGCTCGACCCGGTCCATCAAACATCAATCATCCCCTTCCCGAAGAATTGAGACCATTACAAAAAGCAGATCCCAGAAAACAAAGTAACAGGGGGAGGAAGAGGAGGAAGTCATGCATCTTGACAGATAGTCCCGTCAGGACCCAACTCAGAAAAGAACAAGAAACTGCAAAGCAGAAGAAGCAAAAGAAAGAAAATAATGAGATGAGAGGCGAAAAATCTATCAACAAGAGTTCTTCCGAAAAAAAAGTACGGAGATCACGCAGAACGATGTCTTTTCAGAGGAAAAAAGAGAATGCCAGCACAGATTCAAGTGATTCAGAGAATGACTGTGTTTGCATCCATTGTATGAAGCCATACCGTCAATCCAAAATGCGAGGAACATGCATTCAATGCACTGGTTGCAACAGATGGGCACACAAAACGTGCATTAAAGGAAACATTTTATCTTTCGTGTGTATTCATTGTGACAGTAATAACGATGATTCTGAGTTTTTCTAAATACATTTCTGTTATTCGATGTATACATATTGGATTAAAAATTTTTGTTCAATAAATTTTTTCAATTACCGGGAATTATTGATTTTCAGTACATGCGAAAACTTGCCTCACCCTCTTATGAGAGCATAAGAAAACTTGCCCCAGCAACGGGGCACATTTTCGCAAGTGACATGACGACGCTTTTTCATTTTTCCCTCAAAATCAAGGCTCAAGTCATTGAAATTAGGTGTGCTACACGGTAGTGAAAGGTTCGAAGAATAATGTGGTGCGCCTGTTTTAGACTCAAGTCACTTCATGAAAAGTGGAGATGGAAATTAAAAAAACGTGCGAAAACTCGCCCCGGTCTCCCCTACTCATAAGTAGTCAAACAAACGGTGGATAGACATGCATATATATCAACACAAATTATACATGAAGATTATTTTATGAATAATGTTTTTTTTTCATTGCTTCGATACGTTTAGATACTTTGATTGTTCCTTCTTGGGCTCTCAAGAATTTTCTGATGTTTGGACGTTTTTTGTTCCTTGGATATGTTCAATTCCATTCATTAGATATGATGTATCCAGAATCATTGAGATTTTTGTTTTTGTTTCTACAAAATCTAATACTTGGAGGTTTTGTATTCCTGCGATACATTTAATTTCCCTTATTGTACGTGATGTATTTAGAATCGTTTATTTTTTGTTTGTTTGCACGAAACGTTTTGATACTTGAACGTCCTCTAGTCCTTAGATATTAGGGTGGGCCGAAAAAACTCAACTTTTTTTTCTCGAGTCGCTATACTGCGGAAAAGTTGCGATTTGGGATGACAAAAAATATTCAAAAGGAATTAATGAAACATATCGATGTCTTCCGGTCGCGCAAAGCCCCCAAAGTTCATAAAAATAGGTAAAAATCCACTATTTCACGTGAATTTTCAAAATAAGTAGAGATATTATGATTCGAACGCTATAGCTGTAATCAATCAATGATGGAATCATCGTAAACAATTGTGGAAAATCACCGAAATCATTCAATGCATTCAGCCTACCCATTAGCATGAAATTCATGCGGAATATTGAGGAAGCAAGTGCGTGCGTGCACTGAAAAAAACAATGTAGCTGAATTTGAGTCCGAGTCCATTCTGTAGTTACTGTAACTGTATAATGACCATCAAAATGTGCAGTAGATATGACCGAACTCGTGTGGATCCTTCAGAGAGAGAAGAAAAATGGAATTAGGGATGGGGGCCGAATCAACGAAACCATTGGTTGAAAAGGAAGAGATGTATAATTTATGATGTCTTATTCTTTCCAACTAACGGTTTCGTACATTTGGTTTTCCGTTGATTTGGCCCCCATACCGAATGAGTATTACTTTCTTTATTTAATACAATGTATAGAATGAAGAAACCTTCATTAGTCTGAGTGTTTGTTAAAATATTTTATCTCTTTCCTACATGACTCTTTTCATTTCTCTTATGTATTGCCTTCATTTACTCAATTCTAATTGATTGTCTCTGTTCTATGTCTTTATGATTATGAATGTTGCACTTACTTCCACAGTCACCTCAATAAGAACATGACTTCCCAACTATAAAACTCAAATTCGATTGCATTCTCTTCTCAATGTGTGATTGCCGTGTTTATTAATCTGAAAATTATAAGAAATTCCTGTTTTGTTACTACATAATATAAATATATTACTACGTGAAAAAATTGAGAATATTGGCCCAGCTCAGGTTGAGGATGATAAAATACTATCAACCCCTGGGCACCGAAAAAGTACAAACGCCCTCGCTCCTGCCTTCTTTTGTTATCATTATGCCATTTTTGCAGAAGCTCTCATGCGTTCACATCATTGTTATTTTACGTTTGGTGTTGTGCAGTGTTGTGTTGTGCAGTGTTGTGTTGTGAAGTTTTTGAGATACATAATGGCAGCCTCAAAGAAAATGATCACAAGAAATGTCTTTGAGTGCCCTATATTTGGTGAACCCAGAGATTTAGTGCAAAATATACTTCCCACGCATGAAGACGTGATTCGGTGCTGTTTCCAAGAACAGTATAATTTATCTGTAAAGGTTAATAACAAAAGTGTCAGTTTTTCAAACGTGGCTGATAAAGTAGCTGATAAAATGAAAAGTTTGTTTGAGAAAGCATCTATAGTATGGATGCTTTCTCAAACAAACTTTTTATTTTATTTTTTATCTCATCTATAGCATTTTACCATCCTCAACCTGAGCTGGGTCAATATTCTCAATTTTTTCACGTAGTGATATATTTATATTATGTAGTAACAAAACAGGAATTTCTTATGATTTTCAGATTAATAAACACGGCAATCACACATTGAGAAGAGAATGCAATCGAATTTGAGTTTTATAGTTGCGGAAGTCATGTTCTTATTTGAGGTTACTGTGGAAGTAAGTGCAACATTCATAATCATAAAGCCATAAAACAGAGACAATCAATTAGAATTTAGTGAATGAAGGCAATAAATAAAAAAAATGAAAAGAGTCATGTAGAAAAGAGATAAAATATTTTAACAGAAAACACTCAGACTAATAAAGGTTTCTTTATTCTATACATTGTATTAAATAAAGAAAGTAATACTATTCCATTTTTCTTCTCTCTCTGAGGGATCCACACGAGTTCGGTCATATCTATTGCACATTTTGATGGTCATTATACAGTTACAGTAACTACAGAATGGACTCGGACTCAAATTCAGCTACATTGTTTTTTTCAGTGCACGCACGCACTTGCTTCCTCAATATTCCGCATGAATTTCATGCTAATGGGTAGGCTGAATGCATTGAATGATTTTGGTGATTTTCCACAATTGTTTACGATGATTTCATCATTGATTAATTACAGCTATAGCGTTCGAATCTTAATATCTCTACTTATTTCGAAAATTCACGTGAAATAGTGGATTTTTACCTATTTTTATGAACTTTGGGGGCTCTGCGCGACCGGAAGACATCGATATTTTTTATTGATTTTTTTTTTATATTTTTTGTCATTCCAAATCGCAACTTTCCCGCGGTATAGTGACTCGAGAAAAAAAGTTGAGTTTTTTCGGCCCGCCCTATTAGATATGTTCAATTCCACTTACTGTAAGAAATGTATGTAATACTTTGGACGTTTTGTATTCTCGATACGTTGATTTCCACTTATTTTACGTGATGTATTCAGAATCATGTAGTTTTTTTTTTCGTTTGCACAAAACGTTTCAATACTTGAACGTTTTCTAGTCCTCCGATACGTTCAATTTCATTTATCATACGTGATATACTTAGAATCATTCAAAATTTTCTTTGTTCGTACGAAATGTTCTGATACTTGAACGTTTTCTAGTCCTCAGATATGTTCAATTCCACTTATTATGAGAAATGTATTTGGAATTAATAAAAATCCATTGTATATTTATAAGGAAGAATATAACTTCCCTCCTGAAAGCGCTCCATGTTCACTAATTTCAGGATACCCTGCAAATTGGATGCTGCACAGTGGTCTGAAAAGCCCTGATTTGTGGAAAAATCTATTTTTCAAGCAAATTGGTCGAACTCAGTGTGGATTCTAATGTATTTTGAGGCACCTGATCGAATAACACTATCATCGGATCGATTCTACAAACAATTTCCGAGATATATCAGTTTTTGAGTACCAAAATAAATTTCCAGTATTATTTTTTTCCATAAGGTATGAAAAAATATATTCTCGCATCATGCTACATAATAGACTTGTATTCTTTCCCCTTTTGAAATATAAAATCAATTAACTCCTTCTAACCCGATGTCCATTGTGATGGACATTTTGATGAAACTTTGAGACCCTTGCGGTTTCAAAAGTATTCGGTCTAATGAATATGTTCGCATATCCATTGCGTGGATTTCCCTTTAGTTACTGAACATTGTTCACATATTGATCATCCTGATCTGTGATGAGAAAAATTTTTTTTTTCAAACATGTATCTTATTTTATATCTATGTGGACACACTTTTGATGGAAACTCAATACACTTTTATGAAAAACAATCGATTATCTCAAAAACCCTTATTATGCATCAAATTTCATACAAATAACAGAACATGACAAAATATGATCTCAAAGTAAGTATTCAATCGCTCCAAGTAATTCAGATCAGAAAGGATAAAAATGTAACTCACAATGGATAACTGGAGAAGATTAGGAGCAATATTAATATTATGTATAGAACGCATATCTTATTTCATCAGTGTATAAAACAATAAAATCTCACAAATCCTGACAGCTGAATAATTTTTACTCACGAAATCGATTGCAAGACAGAGGATTGATTTTTTAAATTCAGAATTTCAAATGCGTTATCACCACTAATCTATAATATACACTGGATAGTGCATAGCATAGCCTTCTCGTATGCATGCTTGGTTCTCATCAGGGCACCGCCATGTGTTGGCAATTCCACCGTCTTTCTAATCAACCACCGCTCGGGATTGGTTGATTTTATTACATTCCGTTGGTGGTTGGCACTTCCACCGGTACATATAGCTTTCTAAATGGTACACGTTTGGCGAGCTATGCACTATCTAGTGTATACTATAGATCAGTGGTTATCCCGGGATCCGAAGAAATCGAATCTCGAGTGTCGAATAGATAATGACACGCAAGCCCTTTGTTAATCGGAGAAACGAGTGAAATTCACATTGATCAACAAAACGATAACACGAAAACAAATGTTGTTGAAGTTTGAATCGTTTATCGAAACGAATTCTTAATCGACTAGCGAAGTCTTCAATTGTTGAAGACCAAAAGTCTTGGAGTATACTCTTCAAACGATATTTCCAATTCCAAGGAATCAATTTGAGAAGATAAATCATGATGATTCATCAGATTTCGTTCCTATGAATGATCCGAACTTCAACAACATAGAAACCATACAAGTGTTATTTTTACCGTCCCTTGATAATTCTTGTGTAGATTATGAACAGATACGGCGGAGCACGACAATAAAATTTATAGGCTAATTATTTGGATATATGATCTTGCTGAAAATTCCGCTCCGAAGTTGATTGTCAGTAACACTTTCATTTTCCAAGCTGCTGACGCTTTGAAAAAACGTTGTTTTCTCCAAACTTTTGAAAATCGACTACTAAATGCGGAACAAATGTTTTTGAAGAGGGCTTGGTTTGGTGCACCTATACATTTGTGGTACACGTCTAATATCTGATCTATTTCATCATAATGAATAAGTTATCAAAAAATCAATCTAAAATTACATCATAACACGTTGAGTCCATGTAAGTATAAGGAGGCGTGGTAAACAATTCTGTATTCATCTTGATCATACGAATATTAGTGGGTGCTTCCGATAACTGCTCTGAGCAGCGCAAGGGAAATTTCCAACCAATCGAAGAATAAGTATAAAAATTTTGAATTTTCCGATTGGTTGAAAATTTTGCTTGCTCTGTTCGGAGCAGTTATCGGAAGCACCCACTAAGTCAATTATAGCTCATTACTCCCTATCCAAACAGCACAAGACCCGAGGAAAAGTGAATTAGATCTGATGAGATCTATGTAGATCTCTTGAGATATAAGTAGATCTCTTTAGATATATGTAGATCTCTTCAGATCTAAATTTTGGAAAAACAAAATCTACGAAGATCCAAAGAGATCTACTTATGCCTTAAGGAATCTGGTTCAAGAAGATTCCTTGAGATATAAGGAGATCTCTTCGGGTCTTTGTAAATCTTGTTTTTCCAAAATTTAGATCTAAAGAGATCTACATATTGAATCATTTATTTCCAAAACCCCATAACTGACAAAAGTGAAACTTTTGGGAAATAAAAAAACACTGTATAATTTCATTAAATATAGTATAATATAATATAATATCAAATATTCGTAAAGATGCAACATTTCAATTGCCCACAGAAAGAGCATATACGAAGCAGCTTCCAATTAACCTGAAAAAACTTCAGGACCTGAAAAAGATATTCCAGTATATACCGGATGAAGCGCAACCGTTCTATTCAGAACTTTATACATGGCCAACTACCGATAAAGACTGCGACAATGAAGGGGATGATTAAAGAAATACAGTTCTAGTAGATGTATTTTTATGTTTTATATGTTTTTTCCCTATTTTACTATGTATAACTAATTTATAAACAATCAAATTCACTCCAACTCTTGTGTATTAGCCATTACATACTTGGAAATAAAGTTTATTCCAGTTTTCAGTTCGTTTGTTGGCAAAACCCCATAACTACACAGGTACATCTGAATTATTTCCGTCAAGGATAATGAGAATAGGCCAAAGGTTTTCATCGACAAACATTCGTTTCGGTACTAGGTATGCCCTATAAAAAAGACTTACATAAGGAATGAGTATTTATCAAATTATACAGTGTTTTTTTATTTTCCAAAAGTTTCACTTTTGTCAGTTATGGGGTTTTGCCAATAAACGCATATTTCTCATCAAGTTTTGAACGGGTTACAGTCATGATAGACATGCAGTATTACGCCAAACGATGCGCCTTCATGCTGGCTACGATATCCGATGAAAAAACGATTTTTGAAAAAAATGTCGGTTATGGGGTTTTGGCAATAAACGATTCATATATCTAAAGAGATCTACTTATATCTCAAGAGATCTACATAGGTCTCATCAGATCTAATTCACTTTTTCTCGGGGGTTCTAAGAAAGCTCGTCATGAACACACTGTATTCGTTGAGAACTCTTTTAGAACTTTTGTGCTGTCTGGGTACGTTTCTAGGGATGAAAGGATAATAAGAGGAGCAGGAATCAAAAACTTTGGTAATAGGGGGTTTTTGCAGCCTTCCGACCATTGTGACGCCGGTTCCCGAGTCTGCAACTTGAATTTGACCACGATGCAGTCGATAAGATCTCAATAAGTTTTGGTTTCTCCATGATTTTGTAACTCAAAAAGGACCAAAATTCAACCAGGGAGGATACTCATATACTGGGTTTGATTTTTCGATTTTGCAACCCAAAATTGACCGAAATTGATTCGATGAGGATTGCAATACATTTTGGTTTGTTTGTGATTGTGTAACTATAAAAGATCAACAATTCAACCAAGAAAAATCCCAACATATGTGGTTCAGTTTTCCGATTCTAGAGCCCACAATTGACCAAAATTTAATTGATGAGCGTTTTAGTAGATTCTGGCTTTTTTGTGGTTTTGTCACTCAAAAAAGACCAGAATCCAACCAAGGGAAATGTCTACATATCTGGTTCGGTTTTTCCATTCCGCAACCTAAAATTGACCAGAATTTTGTCGATGAGAATTTCAGTAGATTTTGGTTTCTTTATGGTGAAGTAACTAAAACAAGACCAGAATCCAACCGAGGGAAATGTCTATATATTTGGTTCCGTTCTTCCATTCCACAACCAAAAATCGACAAAAATTTAGTCGATGAGAATTTCAGTAGATTCTGGTTTCTTTGTTGTTTTGTAACTATAAAAGAACCAAAATTCAACCAAGAAACATACTTGACGAATTTGGTTTTTTTTGCACTCTCTAACAAAAGAGAACCAAAATTTAGTCAACGACACACAGTGGGGCCAAATGCCAAAAAGCTGGCCAAAACCCCAAAAATGAAGTTTGTAGTTGGGGATATTTGACCCTTGGGATAAGTAAGGTGATGTCCCAAGTATTGGAATTCTGATATAAGATCTGATCCCCTCCCCCTGCCCTTGTGTACCAGTTGCAAAATACCCTCCTTGAAGTATAATCCGCGTGATTGAAAGACAGTAAAATAATGAGCATGTTCAAAAAGACGCTGTGTCTCGAAAAATGAACCGATTCAACTTTTTCGAATTGGAGTCTATTACTGAAACTGTGTAGAATACACTAAAAATTAAGAGGATATCAATTTGATGAGTGGAAAATACTGACAGAGCAATGATTGGATGTAATTTCTATATCTATAAATGAGAAAATGTGTTTGGTTTTTGGAGGATTAGTGGAGAATTACGCAAAATTACGTCGTTTAACTTATTGGAGGTGGTAGATGGGACTCTTACCTAAACATCAGAAAAAAAAACGGCTGCCCATGTCTGCCCCTAAGCAATTCCGCCATGTTTTTGTGCGGGAAATCACAAAAAATTAGACGGAGTGATGAGGAGTCCTTAGATCCGTCTGAAACTTGATATGCAGAAGTTTGTGGGGTCGCTGATTATGAATCCGTTGTCTTCATTTCGGAATTCAAAATGGTGGATCCAATATGGCGGACGGAAATTGAAAGAAATCATCGGATTTTCTTCAAATTCGTGACCCAGGGGTTTCTGAGGTCGCTGATTACGAATCCGTTGTTTGAATTTCAAAATTCAAAATGGCGGATCCAATATGGCGGATGAAAATTGAAAAAATCATCGGATTGCCTTCAAACTCGGTACCCTGAGGTTTTGAAGGTCGCTGATTCCGAATCCGGTGTCTGAATTCCGGAATTCAGAATGGCGGATCCAGTTTGGCAGAAAAAAATTGAAAAAATCATCAGATTTCCTCCAAACTCGGTATCTAGGGTTTTGTGGGGTCATTGATTACGAATCAGTTGTCAAATTCCAAGAATCAAAGATAGCGTATCTAATATGGTGGACACAAAACTCAGAATTCAGTGGATTCGCTTTGAATTTTATCTCAACGTTAGTATGTGTTTTATTTCCAGTGTACATTTGCTGCACGAGGAAAACTGTATGAGATTGATTACCATTCGTTTTTCTTCTCATCGCGGGCTTAGGGTACACAAAAGCCAGAATTCATTGATATTTAGGAAGATGATGGACCATTGAGAGGAAAACAGTATTGCTGGAGAATATTCGTAGTGAATTTACTATGAGTTGAGGAATTCACTATGGGAAATGACAATAAAACTACCAACATTTAGTATTATTACTACGAATTTTTGGTAACTTCACTGCTAACATTCTCCAGCGATGCTCTTTTTCCCTAAAGTAACCGTCATTTTCCTAAATGTTTATAAATGTTATTCAAGTATTGATATCTCTTTTCTCTTCGTGAACTGAATCATGACTCGCAATTTGGTGATCGTTCTTATGTTAACCTATCGTTTCCATGGCAACGTAAAGAGTTGGTTGTAATCGGTCTGATTTCAAATGGTGCTTATCACAATTGTGCAATAGCTGTCACCGAATTCTTACTCTTGCTAGTAATCGTTACCGTAAACTTTTTTCCGCGTGCAAGTTTGGAGCTTGGTGAATATTTTTCGTTTTTTAAAATCATTCAATGTTAACATACAATTCCAAATGAGATGGATTCCGCTGCCATAGGTGAGTGTTTCAACAACCTCTATTCTCTTAGTAGTTTGATTTGAACAGTTGACTGCAAAAAAAAATTAGCTTAAGAGGGTTGAATCCAACCCAAGGAATTAGGAAAATTTTTAGAAACACATGGGGTTTCTGTAGCGAATTTTATCGAATTCTACAACGTTTGTAGATTTCAAAGATGATTCAATATCTATGACTCGGAGAGAGATGTACAATATTTTAAGGAGCAGTCCTCTACCTACGTTGGATGAAAAGTTCACTTTCCTTCAAGGAAAAATCATCGAGATAACGTGTTGTCCGGATAACAAAACTACAGAGATCTCTAACCTTTTATCTACTTTTAAATGTGTATTTAAAAAGAGATGGGAATCTTCTCAAAGGACCGAAGAACGATTTCATCAAAATAATGAAGAATGGTTAAAACAAGAGGTAGTGTTTTGTACTTTCAGGAATCCTCATTCTGTAACTGTTCACACGCAAGTGGGAAGACCTCTTGTTGAATTCAACGAATGTTCAGAAAGAACGAAACGTAGGAAAACGGAGAATATCAGAGTAAATACTCCTATCTCAGAGCTGTCTTACGCCACACAAATGTGTTTGAGAGCGTCTGGACAGATCGAAGCCGCAAAAATTGTAAAGGATGTTACATCTTCTGATCCTGAGCTTGCCAAAATGTATATGAAAGGTTACCAAACTTTCAAGCGAAATGAGCCAAAGATGTTGAATGATGAAGATGCTCTAGCTCTCCTAGTAGATGCCGAGCTCTCAAAACATCAGTACTGCTCATTGCGTGAAGCTGATCCGCAGAAATTTCCACCTTATAAAAAAATTCACCTGGCCAAACGCATGTGTTTCCCTCACAAGGAATTTATTCAAATAACAGAAACCTGCGCTGTTGTGCAACTACAAGCACTTCTTGATAACACAGCTACACGTATTTTAAAGCTACAGAATTCGGTTTTGTCAACTTTATCTGATGAAGAGTTACAAAACCTGGTACTTATTCCCAAATGGGGGTTTGATGGGAGCTCTGGCCACTCCTCATACAAACAAGCATATCAAAGTTCGGAAGCTAGTGATTCCGCTGTGTTCATCACTTCACTTGTGCCTCTCCGCCTACACTGCAATTCAAAAATAATTTGGCAGAATCCAAGGCCATCATCAACCAGATTTTGTAGGCCAATCAAAATAGAGTTTGTGAAAGAATCAACTGGAGTTTCGGTTGCAGAGAAGCTACGGGTTGATAATGAAATAGAAAATCTGAGGGCTACTTCTTTCAGAACTGATGAAAAACATGTTTCAGTGAAACATGAGATGATTTTTTCTATGGTGGACGGGAAGGTATGCAATGCCATAACTGAGACAACCTATACTCAGAAGTGCTATACAGGGTGATTCAAAATTCCCGCACTCTTTTTTGGGAGTAGATTCCTGATGAAATTCTAGAACGATTTGTTCTTTTGCACAATGCTCTCCGACGCATAATTTCCGAGATATAATTAATTAAAGTTGACTCATTATGAGGTGGATCCATCGGTCATTCAGGAGCGTCATAACAGAACGAGAGAGGAAGGTGCTTGCAGAGGGAGCTCATACGATCAGCTGATCGGTATAATCGATACGATTTACCAACATACAAATTGGTAAATTTTCTATGTAGAACGATTGAATTCGTCGACACTGTGGAAAAATTGATTATTGTCATGAATTCTTATCACGATATGCTGTAGGTGAAAGCTGTAATTTCAATAATGATTTTTATTACGCAGACAAATGTAAAATAGTGTTATTTCGTAGGGATAGAGATTCAAGTGGGAGAAAAAAGTATAACTGCTCGTTTTCAATCAGAATTTCCATGTAAAGAAGAAAACATGAGAATTTTCATTCATCCGATACCCAATTTGAACGGTTTGATTAGTAAGTTTAACAAGAAAGTAAGTTTGAAGAATCCATCAATTTTGACGAAAATACAAGGTATGACATCGTATACGACCCAATCATTGCACTTGATTGACATTGTAATCACATACGGTTTGTCGTGAAAACGAGTAGTTATACTTTTTTCTCCCACTTGAATCCCTATCCCTACGAAATAACACTATTTTACATTCGTCTGCGTAATGAAAATCATTACTGAAATTACAACTTTCACCTACAGCATATCGTGATAAGAATTCATGACAATAATCAATTTTTCCACAGTGTCGACGAATTCAATCGTTCTGCATAGAAAATTTACCAATTCGTATGTTGGTAAATCGTATCGATTATACCGATCAGCTGATCGTATGAGCGCCCTCTGCAAGCACCTCCCTCTCTTGTTCTGTTATGACGCTCCTGAATGACCGATGGATCCACCTCATAATTAGTCAACTTCAATTAATTATATCTCGGAAATCATGCGTCGGAGAGCATTGTGCAAAAGGACAAATCGTTTTAGAATTTCATCAGGAATCTACTCCCAAAACAGAGTGCGGGAATTTTGAATCACCCTGTATATGTGGTGCCACATCTAAGGAATTCAACAAAATTGATGATATAGTATCCAGGCCGGTCAAAACTGAAAAACTCCAGTTTGGTTTGTCTTGTCTACACGGCTGGATACGATTTTTTGAGGGCCTCCTGCATTTGTCTTATAAGCTACCTATTCAGAAGTGGCAAGCACGGAAACAAGATAAAGCTCTGGTGGAAGAACGAAAAAAGGTTGTACAGAAAAGTTTTAAAGAAAAATGTGACCTCATTGTCGATGTTCCTAAGCCAGGGTTTGGGAACTCAAATGATGGGAATACCGCTAGGCGATTTTTCGCACAACCCGAAGTTTCTGCCGAAATCACAGGGGTGGATGTCAACCTAATACAACGACTTCATGTAGTATTAGCTACCGTTTCAAGTGGCCATGAAATAGACGTTGAAGAGTTTCGGAGTTACGCTTTAGACACGGCACGCTACTACGCGACAAAATATCCGTGGTACCCAATGTCACCTACGATGCACAAGTTTTTGATCCACGGACCTGAAATCATTGCATCTGCTCTTCTACCTATAGGCCAATTGACTGAGGAAGCACAAGAGGCTCGTAACAAAGATTTTAAAAGGTGAAAATGATGTATATCACTTAATAATAGTCTATATTTGTCACAGTGGACTCGACACTCTGAAGGGAAAAATTTGACTTCTCAAGTACTGCAATCAGTTTGATACATTGCACAATACGTTTTTGACTACTAGGCAAACTATATATTTATGGTAACCACGAGAATATATGTTCGCGAAGATTGTTTTGTTCTGGTAAGGAATTCGGGGAATTATGAATATTCATATACTTTTTTTTATTAATAAGCCAAATTGTTCATCCTCTGGAAACATAAATTCATAGACTAGGAAACAATTTTGAGAATCAAGTAAACTTATGAATTAGAGGATTCATTCAAACTTTATACTGATGACCCCAAAGTGCAGCTGCTTTTTGTTTTTCCTTGATTTTCCTTGTCATGTTGAGATCAAAAGCTTTAACGGTGTCGATGAATACATAATTATATTCAAATATCTTAACAACATTCATTTCCAAAGGTACCGAGAGCATCACTCCAGGAAATGCAGTAGAGAAAAAACGAATGAAGACATTTTTAAATGGTTCCTTTTGAGTTCTGATCCAATGTTATCGAGTAAAAGACAGTTGCCCAAGAAAAAACTAAAGTTTCTCCCTAGAGACGTGTTAAGCCTGATCAAAACTCCGGATATACTTGATAAAGACAACGTAACTTTCCCATTATCTTCCTCTGAGAGTGAAGAAGAAGACTGATCTGAGTGAAAAAGTGTGGCAAAAGTAAAAACCATTACGATTTCAGTTTTTATATTATTGTATATATTGTGAATGTATATATCTTCCGATTTAACACATTTGGTGTGTTAATATCATTCGATAATTATATTAATAATGATTCAATGTTGGAAATAATAATAATAATGATCATAATGGGAACAACAAAATGGGCCGTTTAGTTCTTGTTTAATATTAAGTTATGGATGAAGTCTTGATTTTTGGCATCCGCCATGCTGAATTTCGGCATTCTGACAACGGATTCGTGATCAGCGATCCCGAAAACCCCTGGGTACCGAGTTTGAAGGGAATCCGATGATTTTTACAATTTCCGTCCGCTTTATTGGGTCCGTTATTTTGAATCTTGAATTTCAGACCGTGGATTCGTAATCAGCGACCACAGAAACCCCTGAGTACCGAGTTTGAAGAAAATGCGATGATTTTCTTAATTTTTGTGCACCATATTGGATCCGCCATTCTGAATTTCAGAATTCTGACAACGGATTCGTAATTGGTGACCCCAAAAACTCCTGGATGCTGAGTTTGAAGAAAATACGATGATCTTCTCGATTTTATTCCACCATATTGGATCCGCCATTTCGAATTTCGAAATGCAGACAACGGATTTGTAATCAGCGACCCCAAAAATCCCTGGGTACCCAATTTGAAAAGAATCCGATAATTTTTCCAATTTTCGTCCATCATATTGGATTCGCCATCCTGAATTTGGAAACTAAGACAGCGGATTCGTAATCAGCGACCCCGAAAACCCCTGATCAACAAATTTGAAGAAAATCCGATGATCTTCTCGATTTTATTCCACCATATTGGATCCACCATTTTGAATTTCGAAATGAGAACAACGGATCCGTAATCAGCGACCCCAAAAACCGTTGGGTACCCAATTTGAGGAGAATCCGATGATTTTTCCAATTTTCGTCCACCATATTGGATTCGCCATCCTGAATTTGGGAACTAAGACAGCGGATTCGTAATCAGCCACTCCGAAAACCCCTGATCATCAAATTTGAAGAAAATCCGATGATCTTCTCGATTTTATTCCACCATATTGGATCCGCCATTTTGAATTTCGAAATGAGAACAACGGATCCGTAATCAGCGACCCCAAAAACCGTTGGGTACCCAATTTGAGGAGAATCCGATGATTTTTAAAATTTTCGTCCGGCATATTGGATTCGCCATCCTGAATTTGGGAACTAAGACAGCGGATTCGTAATCAGCCACCCCGAAAACCCCTGATCATCAAATTTGAAGAAAATCCGATGATCTTCTCGATTTTATTCCACCATATTGGATCCGCCATTTTGAATTTCGAAATGAGAACAACGGATCCGTAATCAGCGACCCCAAAAACCGTTGGGTACCCAATTTGAGGAGAATCCGATGATTTTTAAAATTTTCGTCCGGCATATTGAATTCGCCATTCCGAATTTTGGAACTCAAACAGCAGATTCGTAATCAGCGACCCCAAAAACCCCTGATCACCAAGTTTGAAGAAAATCCGATGGTTTCTTTCAATTTTCGTCCGTCATATTGGATCCGCCATTCTGAATTTTGAAGTTCTGACAACGGATTCGTAATCAGTGACCCCATAAACTTCCCGAGTACGAAGTCGCAAGCGAATTTATAATTTTGTCCAGCTTTTTGGCATTTGGCCCCACTGTGCGACATCTTCTACAAGTTTGGTTCCCTCCTACATTCGCAACCTATAAGTGACCAATTCCTATGGAACAAATGTTCCTCACATTAGTCGATTCTTGTTCATTTTTTGAAAAAAAAATTCTCAAACTGACCAATTTTTTTTGGACCAGTTTTGGTCATCCCAGATCCGCTAGGGCCAATCAAATATTTCTCATAATTTAAATGACTAATATATTCCGGTCTACGTGCTCTTGTTCCTTTGCTTTTGGCAACACAGAGTTCTGATTGAAGTGAGTGATCAGAATATTTGTTCATGGTTTCATTAAGAGTGAACCATTACAGTGTAGCATGTGCATAATTTCCGAATCAAGCCAAAGTTACAGTAGAAAATGTTGTAATATTGACAAAACCTGGAATAGATATTATATTAGGTTTTCACGCATCAGTTAGATGCTCTCTACTGTCTTTAGGAATTGCAATGTTGAGAGCTTGAATACTTGGGATGAAACTCATTTTGCGTCTTAAAAATTTTAGAAAACCTAATCTTTGACAATTATTCAGACTATTAGTTTCTATTATGTGATCAAAGAGCCGAATAATGAATTGAACATGATATCGAATAATCTTTTCAGCGTTCAATATTGAATATTTGTTTACAGCAAAACAAAGAAATAATGATTCCATCTTTCTGAAACCAATAATTGATAAGAAGCATCTATGAACAGTTATAAACCTTCTTATCATAAATTTTCTGTTCTTTGCAATTCCAAAAATCAGTGAAAATCCATACATCAATTTTTAATATTTTTTCAGAAGATTTGGAAGTTATCTGATACAGCAAGTACTCATTGCGAACCATATGCGATCACTTTTCTTATCTACTCCTTTTTCGAGGTCATACATATAGTCATTTTTCATCATCCCCAACAAAACAATACCTATACAGCACTGGGACGTTTTGTCAACATTCATAAAACCTCACAATTTTTTCAACGCTTTGTGAGGTGCTGAAAAGGTCGCATTTACGTTTTCGAAAAATGAAAATGTCCGGGTTCATTTTATTTACGTTTTCACAAAACATTATGAGCATATGTTGGATTAGTCTTTATAAATCATTCAATCCAATATATTTCTGTAAATATTTTTACTTCAAAGAGATCCTAAATCAAACATATTGAAGTAAAACATCCTTGAGTGTAATAAATTACATGTATAAGCTTATGAAGTGCTGAATTCGGTGGAGAATAGTTCCACTCCAGAGCGCATTCTAATATATTTGCTTCACTTTTTGCAATACGTATATTTCCATGGTTGTTTTTTATCTTGTCCAGTGAAAATTACTTGATGATGTGGAAAACGATGTGGATTCACTATTGTTTGATGGATTATTCATGAGTCAAACATTAAAAATCCTCAAGTTCAATCAGTTTATTGAGATTAATGGAATAACATCCAGACTCTAAATATTGGAAATAAATAATTTGTAGGTCAGCGTAGATTAGCGACGGAATAGGAAATTTTCATGAATCATACATATGTTTTGACGGTGTATATTTTGAAAATGTTTGATAACGCAGTGTAGAGGTCGCGGAAGATAGGACCTATTTCCAAAACATTTCGAGAACTTACGGTGCTGTCTGGGTATTTTGCTCCAAATTTCAAATCATATGGATTCATTTTGACTGAATATTTTGCTTGATATTGAGTTACATTTTTTTATATATGATTTGAGTGATTCTAAGATGTTCCTGCAAACAAATAATCGTAATGAATCTAACCATAGATTTGTTTTCCAGACTTATTATGTTGTTTTATGTGAAGAATGGTGTTCTGTTGTCCTTGCGAGTTGGGTCAATTTTGCTCATAGGACCATTAGATACACACGAACCCAAATCCCACCCTAAGAATGGGAATCACCATCCTTTTAACCATTTCACGATTGATATACTCATACATTCAAAAGAATTGAGGGACCATTTGAAACCTTCAGACAAGCCTGATCGGCAGAACAAATCTTGCAACAAATAGATACTTCTGATGACGGGCAATTTCAAGTGACTTTGCAGCAAACTCAGAATCCACCTTCAGAGCGTAAAATCAAAATAGAAAAACCCTCCAGTGATTCACAAAATATAGGTAATTCCTCGTACTCCAACGGTTAGAGATGAATTGTTGAAGTCCTCACAAGTTCATTATATCAACTCATAAGAATAGCTTGAATAGCACATCGCGTTATGTATTTTATCAGACATTAGAAAAAATTGTTTTGAATACATTATAAACTCATGCAATGCACGGATATCAAAATCACATGTTTTTTCATCACAGATTTTCACTACACTGTCTGATAACAACAGTGATATTTTTATTTATCCTACTTCAGGGGATGACGTGAAACACCCTTCTTCCGACTAGCGCCTCCCACGCGTCTAATACTTCTTCGAATAATTATTTGTACACTCCTGGATATGAATTGAATTTTATTGTAATATGCGGGATATTTGTGGATCTGCTCACCTCTGTTCATCAAATATGAACTTGTATAATGAGGTTTTCTCAAAACATTAAGTGCTCAAATTGAACAAAATGGTTGAAAATAGGTGATTTCACGTTACTGCTGATGCATTGAGAAAAGTGTATGGCGCAAATGACAATAAGATTACTTTGGAACTCAAATTGAGGTTAAAATATAGATATCACTACCTATTGTTATCAGCACTGTGCATTTTCCAAGTGTTCCGTCCAAGCCGAGTCGTTTATCCTGAATTATTGGGAAATGTTCCGATAAAAACCGGAACATTGTTTTATACAGCAATTCTACATACACTGAAGAGGTTACATACAGTGTACTATATACACTGCATTTCGAGTTTATTGAAGCATTTTCGAATAGTTTGGAATAAACGGTTTGAAATTTCTTGTGTTTTTGGAGTACAGTTGTATGTTCAATTATACATTTTCACAATGATTCAAAGTACAATTGATATAAGAGTGATAAAAATATTAGGTGCATAACTGTGCTTCCGCCGTTTTTCCCCGAAATTCGAGGCTTTATTGTAAAGAACTGGTTATACATCCATGATTGAAAGTATGGTCCATCGCTGGCCACTACTTACTCCCATCTTTCGGGCGACATACGAATCCCGGATTGGAAAAACTGGTCATCTTTTGAGGCGATCCACGAATCAATCCAATTCTTTCCTTCTTCATAGGACCGGGAGTGCTGGTCAGCTAGGCCATGTGCCATCGATCGGAACAAGTGATAGTCCAAGGGAGCAATGTCTGGAGAATACGGCGAGTTGGTTAGGGCTTCCCATTTCAGAGTTTCTAAGTACGTCTTGACCACTTTCGCAACATGGGGTCGAGCATTGTCATGTTGTAAAATCACTTTATCATGTCCCCCGTTGTATTGCGGCCATTTGTCTCTCAATGCTTGGCTCAAACGCATCAATTGCGTTCGATAACGATCGCCTGTGATTGTTCCAGTCGATTTTCACAACTCATAATACACTACGCCGAGCTGGTCCCACCAAATACTCAGCATAACCTGGGAACCGTGAATATTCGGTTTGGCCGTTGACGTGGAAGCATGGCCGGGATATCCCCATGATTTTCTGCGCTTGGGATTATCGTGATGAACCCATTTTTCGTCCCCAGTCGCAATGCGATGCAGAATTCCCTTCTGTCTTCGCCTTGCAAGTAGCTGTTCACGGACACACAAATGCCGTTCAACATCTCTCGGCTTTAACTCGTACGACACCCAATTTCCTCGTTCCTGAATCATTCTCAAGACTTTCAGGCGTTCTGAAATGGCTGGTTGCATCACTCCCAATGATTTTGCCAATTCTTGTTGCGTTTGATACGAGTCTTGATCAAGTAATGCCTCCGATTCTGCATCTTCGCAAACCTCCTCTCTTCCACCGACATGCTGGTCTCCGACGTTGGAATTCCCGTTCTTGGAGTGGTAGAACCACTCTCGGCACGTCCTTCCACTAATAGCAGCCTCATCATAGATATTTGAGAGCATTCGATGGGCCTCTGCCACAGATTTCTTCATATTCAAGCAGAAGTCAAAACCTCCCGCAAATGACAAGAATTCGGTTCGTAAGCTGACATGTTTGATCACGAATAACTTTATGATGCAGACACAAATCGACTGATATTTCGATGGCGTTATGTTTACAAATACCTGAGCTCATTGTATGACACCTATGATCTATTCATTTCAATCACCACTCACCGCTACAGCCATCTATTCCAAAACGGCGGAAGCAAAGTTATACACCTAATAGTCCAATCCGTAATAAACTATATATAAGTGATTGGAACTCAATTCAGTTGTACTTAAACAGTTGACTCTGATTCGCGGGCGGTGGACTCCTTCGTACAGTCCATCCTCCACCTTGAGAAGGTGGACCTGGATAGGGTGGAGTAACTGGTGGCAGTCATCTGGCCATAGGGAAATAAGGGTCCAGCTCGACGTGGTGTGATAAACGTTCCCGGGCTGGATCCAAGGAGGGAAGAGGTGAGTTCAAGTGGGTGAACTGCAATAGGTGCTCAACATCTTCAGCCGGAGTACAGAACGTCATGGAAGGGCAAGAAGAAAGAGCTGCACCTCCAGCTCCGCTCGAGGTCCTCCTTGAGTTCTCAAGTGACCCAAGCGACTGGAGGGGCCACAGCCCCACAGAGAGTACACCTATGAGCGATGAGCCCAAGAATAGAGCTGCCACCAGCCTGGCAGAACAACAGCTGAGGAAACAGAAGGAGGAAAAAGAGACCCCTGGTGCAGGTAAAGGCTGGACTGACGTAAAGTCGGAACAGCAGGAGAACATTGCTGGCTCCCCGGTAGCAACAACAGTCGAACAACGGTCAGCTGAATATAAATTCGCGAAGAAACAGCTCCGTAGAGCCGTCAACAGTAGCAAGGCACGCTGCTGGGTAGAACTGAAGGAAGAGGTCGACACAGATCTCTGGGGACTCGGCTTTGAGCTTGTCACGAAACAGCTGGGGGCCTTCAAGAAGAGGACGGTGACTGCCAACCCCATCGTCAGAGCGCTCCCCGCTGTGCACTCAGCTCGGGAAGCTTGGACCTATGAGGAGCCTATCGGAGTACCCATCTTCACCCAGCAGGAGATACAAACGCACGAGTGATCTCTGCAAAATAAGATAAGAAGGCACAGCTGATGGATAACGAGACATTCCAGTTACGGCGAGTGATGCTCAGGGCTCAACCTTGGACCTCACCTGAAGAACTCCGCCTATGACGGACTCCTGAGAGGAGAGATGCCGAGAGATGGTCTTAGACGTTAGAATCACCGTTTTTGAAGGGTTGGAACCACTCTTGGCATGTTCTTCTACTTATAGCGGCCTCGCCATAGGTATTGGAGAGCATTCGATGAGCCTTAGCCGCAGATTCCTTCATATTAAAGCAGAGAATTCAAACCTCCCGAAAATGACGAGGATTTGGGTCGTAGGCTGACATGTTTAATCCAGGGCTGTGGAGTCGGAGTTGAATGTTATTCCATCGACTCCACTTTCGACTCCTTATAAAGAAGTTAGTTCTCATGAGAGTACGTTAGAAAAATATTACGAGAACGTCCTGTAGTATATGAAGAGAACGTTTTCGGAACGTGTTTTGCTGCATTAAAAGTGAAAATGCTGTGAAAATATGTGCTTTTGGAGGTTAAGACTCGCAGAACCTAGACTATGTTTTTAAAACATTCAGAGAACTTCGTGTGCTCTTTGGAATATATCTTCATTTCTTTGACTCATTTTTGAAAATACACATATTTTCAAAAAGAGAAAATCTGAGAAAAAAAAATATTCTCAGATCAAAAAAATATGTTCTTCTGATTGAGCTAATTTTTTCCTCAGTGTAATAGATTCCAACCGTGGTTTCATAATGAACTCTTATGGATCTCAGGTGCATCAGTTGAGAGAAGAAATTTGCATGCGAAAAATTCTTTCAATTTTTCTCCAACACAAAACAGGAATCCATATGTGAATTTATGGACAATGTATTTCCACACGTTGATTCGAAGTTCAAAGTGTAATGTTCCGAAAATAAGTGCATAGAATTCTCTGTTGACATAAATAAGATAAATCAAGAAATGAGAGTAGGAATTGATGTGTTTGTTTTCATGATCTATTCGGTAAGAAGGTGCTATAATTCCTCATATCAATGGGAATATAAAGGTATGAGAATGGAGAAAAAGGGTCATAGAACATCTCTGAGTGGGAATGTAACGTCCCCATGAAACTCAGATCATTCAAAGAATCAATTGATCATTGAAGAATCAACTGATTCTCATCAAAATCAAATTTTTCCAATGAGAAATGTACAAATTTCGAATTAGTACATTCCTCATTTCAGACTCAAATTTCCCGTTTCAGACTAAAATGATTCTGAATAGATTCGAATCATTTTTCATCAGAGATTTGCACTATCAATCGGTCTGAATGATTCCGTTTCTGCAGGGAGGGCTAAAGTCGCTGCAGCACTGAAATCCCATTCAGGTATACGGCATAGGAGTAGAAAAAGAATTCTTCAGAATTCATATTGAATTCAAACGATCCAACTTATGAAGATCACCTACATTTATTAGAATCCACAAAGAAACCTAAGCTAGACGAAGATGCAATAGGAGTATCAAATCCACGTGTACGATTCGAATTTGAAATCAACTCTTCGTTGAACGAGGTAGGAAAATTCAATAGAAAATCAAATTCCACTGTCCGAGAGGCTATAAAAAAATATCCACTGATAGTTCAAGATGCTGCCAGGGCTGTTATAGGATTGCCATCTACACGAGTCAGTGTTGCAAGACTGTTTTCTCCTTCAAAAATCATCAAATCAGATTTACGCGCACCCCTGAAAAATGATTCGATAGAAGCCATTCTATTCTTGAGAACGAATTCCTAATCGACTATTTTATCATTCAAAATTTTTCGTAGATTGTTATTCATGTTCCAAATAAATTCCAAATTTCATATGGGAAATTTTGTTTCGATTAATGTATTCCAGATAGTGTAAGAGTTGTATTACGACAGTATTGCAATGAATACGAAAGTTTCAAATGGAAGATAAGTCCTTAATTATTACCTAATTATTCAAGAAGCTCCATACTGCTCGTTCCCGACGAATCTTGCTATTACTCCATGCTAATGTGCTTAATAGATTTATATTGCACTCATTCTTATTATCAGAACGGAAATCGTTTTGGAATTGTTTGAGAATCATTCGCAGATTGTGTTGATTCACTTATGTTATCAGAAATGTGACAGATTCACAAACACTAGAGGAAATATGGGGAGTTAATCTTCACTTTAATGGCGGATCCCATCCCCTGGTCGTGGTAGAATTATTTTTCCATCAAAAATAGGGGATTTTTCGGTAGGGGGTCTTTGGGCCGAAAAAGTTTTTGGCCGAATCGACATGATTTGACAATCACTAGTCGCTTTCAGAGAACACTAGGAAATGACTAGCGATTGTCAAATCATGTCGATTCGGCCAAAAACTTTTTCGGTCAAAAGACTCCCTACCGATTTTTCCTCCATTTTGAGGAACTATTCTGTTGTTTGAGTGTTGAATCCTTCAAAAAGTGAGGGTAAACTCTACCAAATCAGGATGTCAAGTTCCCTATTCATGATGGAATATTTTTGGTGAAATATCCCACATTCATTTTTTACAGTGAATAATGAAAACATTCAGAAACAAAACATTTTTCATTTATTAATTCTTGTGTTTATTATATTTTGAAATAATCAAGAAACGTGCTCTTTCATCCACCCTGTCGGTCCTAATTGTTCAATGAGCTGCTGCATATAAAAACATACAAATTTATGTACCGCATCAGATCAACGGTTCATGAATGAAAGTTTTAGAGGAAATTGTTTGTCGAAAGTTGTTGACGAAGTTTTTTCCTAACATTTGGAATATTTATATCTGTCGAACAATGTTGATGGGAAGAATAATTCATGCATACAATTTTTTAATAGGACATTGAAATTAGTCATGACTTGGAAGTCTGTTAATTGTTTGCATTTTAGCCTTGACATATTTAGCGAATCGAACTTGAATAATATATCAATAAATAAAATATTGAAACACAGGTCGAAAAACCTCGATAACGAATAATGTCTATCTTATGCCCAAGTTTGGTTCTTCTGAAATCTTTATTCATGGGAATAAACACTAGAGCCGGAGTCGGAGTCGGAATCGGAAATTCCAAGTGGTCCGGAGTCGGCTGTGTGAAAGCTTCGACTCCGCAGCCCTGGTTCAATCGAGAATAACTTTATGATGCAGACACAAATTGACTAATATTTCGATGAGGTCATGTTTAGAAATACTCAAGCTTATCGTATGACATCTAAGGTCTATTTATTCCAACTATCATCTACCGCTACAGCCATCTATTGCAAAACGGCGGGAGCAAAGTTGTACACCTAATACTATGAATTCAATAGAAGTTTTCTTGAAACAATAAAACATTCTCCCAATCCAAAGGATCGCATTGTTAGCTGAAAAAATTCTGTATATCAAGGATACATTATCTCGAAGAGCTATGAGTGGATATGTTTTCGGTGATATTATGAGTGATTTTTCTTTCTAATATACGAACAAGTGACTTCCGTGTTAATGAATCATAATGCGTTTTGACAAAACGCAATGTTGATTCAATCTAGAAACCGAATAAACGTCCGGTCTAAAATAGTTGAATTCTTCAAGTCTTTGAAATAACATTATTTGAAAAAATACCCTGATAACCGGTCATGATACACAGCATCAATAGGACCGATTGATAGAACATTGATCGAATCATAGGATCGATGTCGATTTGAATAATAAAAACGCCTAATATCAGATGAATATCAATGAAACGGAATACATATAATCAATACAACCAAATAAATAGCATGGAATTATTATTATCATCATTTTGCAAAAAAGAGCACAACCCCAAGACAACACAAAACTTCAGGAACGTTCATTCAACGTTCGCGAACGTCCAGAAACACTCAATGAACGTTCCTAAAGGTTTGTGTTCTTCTGCGGGAGCGATATTTATTTATCAGCCTATTTATTATCAGGTCATACATGTTCAGTCATGATCATGGATGAATAACACTCCGTGGGTTGATATTTCATCATTATTACTATTTTGCCGTTTCCCAAAATATTTGCGTCAATAACTCATGCATACACAGATCAACACCATTGGGAATAATTGTGACTTACAATGGTATTGTGATACATAATATTCGTATATCACAGAAAATGATCACAAAAGTTCAAATGATAATATTCCAATCTGGAATATCTATCTCATTCTCGTATAAACTCATATGAAATGAAACTGTTCAGATTAGTTCTCAATCCTCATGGGAACATCCTATGGATGTATCTCTTTGGTTCTCAACATATATGTAGCTACTGTCATATGAAAGGTTCAACATCACAGGGAATCGTCACAACTTGGAATAATATTATATCATGAAATCACTCTTAAATGGGATAGCAGTCTTTCTCATCAATACCATGGTTCATTACCTCAATTCAGATGATTGATGATGAAAGTACGTAAACATAATGAAAAACATCCGCCATCCATAGCAATTTCAATTATCATAATGTGGTAATATTTGAAAAAAACTATCGAAAGATTTCTATGTCAACTCTTGAAAAATAATTTGTAATTAGTTTCAATCATCTTCTCAAATTTCAAATGTCCTGATCTGGTGTAATATGTGACACGTGTAAAGCATCCTTATAATGAAGTCAGTCTAGTAGTTGAGTGTGTTCGATTTCTCCCTTTCAAAATTAAAACATTACACACAGTGTTGCCAGATGGTGGGGAATTCCCCAAATGTGGGGATTTTCAAGGCAATGTGTGGAGGAATTGGGGAACGTGAATATGAGGGGATTTTGTGGGAAATCATGGTAAAATTGGGGAGATTTGGGGAATTCTGTCAGAACTAAAACATTTGGAAACTAAGGGTACAGTCAAACAACTTCGTAACGTAACTGCTCAGATAGTACAGAAGTTCGTGAATCAATCGAAAATAACTCTTCTAATTAACTTCTTATTCAATAGTTTTCTGAATTCTTTGAGAGTTCTTCAAGAACATGTTGAGTTA
The DNA here is from genome assembly GCA_018340375.1 of Gonatopus flavifemur. Lineage (NCBI taxonomy): Eukaryota > Metazoa > Arthropoda > Insecta > Hymenoptera > Dryinidae > Gonatopus > Gonatopus flavifemur. Next base: position 19,783,075 of record JAFFJZ010000009.1, read on the forward strand.
TAAAATAATTTTGTGAGAATTCTCTAGAGAACTAATCATGAATTCCGTAAGAATCTTGAAGGATCACCTAAAAAACTTTTGAAAACCTCGTTAATCCTCTGACTGTAGACGTGGGTTAGCGTAACCGGGTAAGTATTTGAAACATGCGGAATTTGAAAATAGAGTGAGTTTCAACTTGAACGATTTCGAAGGTAGAAAATTAAATGTGATTATAGATCAATTTGAGGTGTTTAGTCTGAAGGTTGATGTCATCAAGTTCAAATTCATATAGTCTTCTGGTTATGATTCAATAGAATTCTTTAAGAATTCATGCGTTTGTTTTGCAAGTATTCTTTCATTATGCGAATAGGATTGTATTATTTCCGAATGATTTCGAAGAAATTCATCATAAATTTTGTGGTAGAAAATTCTAAAACTTCAAGTACACAAACATATTTTATTATCTTCTCATAATCACATTATTGTGTGTGATTCAATAGTGTGCATTGGGATGTGTTTGGTGGTATAATAAACACGATTTCTCATTTGAAAAGGATAAATCAACTTTGAATACCTGCAGTTCTCCTTTTTTCATCCACACTGAAAAAGCAATGTATTTTCACAGGACTCTTTCCTGACTTTCTGGAGGATCTTCCATCCAAGAGGCGAAATACTAGAGATGCTTATTTCACGTGTGTTTAGAGGCACGGATGACACGGGTAGTTCATGACACGTACTCCAGTACGTGTCATATTAAGAACACGGGTAACCGTGAAATTTCTCACAATTACACGTGAAATGAGCAAATATTTCCCATGTATTTCCGTGTATTTCTGGGTATTCACGTGTATTTCCAAATGCCCGTGAAATAATCCACGGATACACGTGTTCTTTACCTGACACGTACTGAAGTACGTGTATCTGAAATGAATGTGTACACGAGTACACGTATGTTCTGTTACACGGACGAAACCATGATCCCTACAAAATACCCCTTCAAAGCAGGGACAAAATTCATTTTTTATGGAAAATCAATTCCCTCATGTACTGAAACCCCCCAGGTAATACACAAAAATCATTATAGAATCATTGATTTATTCATTTACCACTGACAAGTAGGAAACTGTTCTTAAATTATGAAGGGAAAACTTTTCTTGAACTCTTTTGCAATTCAAAAAATTCTCACCAAGAAGTCCAAGAACAATTTGATTTGTCGAACATTTGCGAGTGCCGTTAGAATTCTCAAACAACTCCTATAGAATTTCAAGAGGAAATGTTTGATGAATCGGATTCTTTTTGAAACTTTTTAAGAACTCGTCGTATTCTGCAAAAGTTATCAAGAACTTTTCTTTCAGAATTCATTTGGGATTCTTGTGTGCTATTTAGGTAAATATTATAATCACAATCAGAATTCATTTGAAGGTGTTCTTAATTTGATGAAATTGAAAGAAAACGGATTAGATCCTCCCACTATACCATCAGTTGATCAGTTAGCTCTTTTTTATACTTCTTGTTGTGGAAACGGAGTAGATTCAAGTTTGCGCCTGTGAGGATGCTTTCCTTTGCACCTCTGTACAGGCGAGCAATATGTGTATGTGTGAGTGTGTGGGTGCATGTGTGATCTAGATCTAATTTATGTGATTTCGTCAGTCGTTGCGAAGCGTGCGATCGAGCGGTATTGATTTGTGTCTTGCGTATCGAGCCGTGAGAATTCCTTTGTTCTACTTGCGCGCGTGCTAGTGTGCTGGAGTGTGCTTTATGCTATGAATTACTGTTGTCGCTTGTGCAACTCGCTTTTCGATTTCATTTGAGGTGCATAAGCCCTGTGCTTCGAATTCTCTGTTTTGCTTCGAATATCTCTTGTGCGTTTTTTTTTGGTTGCGAGTTTTCGCGTGGGTCTCACGGTTTCGAGCAGCTCGACGCGGAGCAACAACCCAACACTGATACTCATCATTAAGCAACTATTTGAACGCTTAAGAGTTTTTCGTGCATCGTCGGGAAAACGTATTTTTTGTTTTTATTTGTTTCAATACGAAATTGATTCCTGTAATTTTCTCGCAATTGATTTGCCAGCACAAAGGGACGGAGCCATAGTCTGGCAAATTTTATGAATGTGGAATTAATGGTGAGAATAAATTAGTTTGTTAGTCAAACATCTTTTTTTCTTTTTTTTTCATCCAATTCCACTTCACTTCTCATCAATATATTATTCTTCATTCACTTTCAACGAATGTTTTATTTGAATTATTATGTATTTGCCGTACATTTTTCAGATAAATCACTTTTATTTTGTAACAGTAATACTTGAGATACATCAAACAGGGAAATAAAGTTCAATTGTCCAAGATTGTTCGCTCAAGGCGGGGAAAATCAATTATTTTGGCGGAAAATTTGAAAAATGAAATTTTGGGGATTTTTTGGGGATTCAATGTGAAAATTGGGGATTTTGTGAGGATTTTGTTCATCAGAATCGGGGAATCTGAGGAAAAAATTCCGGCAACACTGATTACACATAACTACTATTCCTGAAAAATGACTACACGCTCGTCGCTTCCCCTTCCTTTTATGTACAACCATGGTACATCTTCGCTGATACCGACCTCGTTACACAGTGGAATCAGTGCTTGCTCGAACCTGACACGGTACACCTTTACTACACGAAATTTCGAATTGAAACGTGCGCGAGTAAACTTAACTTACAAGTTTCTTCTATACTACCTTCCCCCCTTGCTATTTGCAATAATGAGTTCGTTCATGAACAACTGGTCCTTCGAGCTGGATGCTCGAAGCAGTCCGGCTAATCAGGAAGGATTCATATCATTCAAAATCAGTTCGAATTGCACAATTCAATAACTTCAACCAATCTCGAGGACGAGATCTGTGTTCGGTGTGACCGGTATCATGGTTAATTGATAGTTACCTTTTTCTCTTCGATGCTTAACCACTAGACTACATCCACTTTATCTCACTTGATTCGTCAAAGTAAAGTGAAACACAGAATTTCTGAAACTATCATATAAATTCAAAATTCAACGCGAGATACTGTTTTCGACCATTACTTCTGGCTATCCTAACCAGAGCTGGAAGTCCTCCTCGTTGGATTTCTCACTCGCTCATCTTCAATCCTGTGGGAAATTCATGAGATGGACGTCAGAGAAAACATCCCATTCATTTCCGACTTTCATTACCTTCACTTCGTTCGAGAACAACCAGATAAGTCAATTCTCATCACAGCTCCAAGGTTTTTCACCACAACCGATTCCTAACCATAATTTCCTATCTCAAATTGAACTTCACATTGTAATTGAACGTTACACTCGATATTGATTCTTCTCAAGCGATCTACAGTATCAAAACCATGGTTTGAATTTAATTCATATATTTAGTTGAGAATAGTTTTTTTGAAATACTCTTTCCATGAGTCATCACCAGTAGAGTACAATGCTTTGATTCCTGATCCAAAACTTCAACCTTGATCTCCGACGCCTATCATTATATTGAATTCAGCCTCGCTGAATTCCGATCTAAGCTCTTGTATTATTTTCCTCAGTTAGATACACAATTTATATCAAGATTCATATTCATTTTGATTCTGAAGGTTGAAATATTCGCAACTGGCATATTTTCAATTCCAACCGAGCTGAAATGAATCTTTTCTAATTTATATTCACTAAAATTCATAAAAGCCTTGATCAATGTGATTCTCGAATTTCGTTTATCTATCTTTGACTATTTTGATTTCATCCCATCATTCTCAATCATAATTATCATCAATTAGCTTCGATATGAATTGATTAGTAACCTTCGAATGTGTTCTAATTTCCTCTATTCTATTTTCATGTATCTCATTTCTCTGCTCAGTAATTCATAATCGCAACTCAAGCTTATTCTCCAAAGGTCATTGACTTTTCACTCGAATCGGTTCTGCAATTGTATTTATAATTGAATCAACCGATCATATCAACAATCATTGTATCAAAATCATCAGTCAATGTAATAATCATTGCCCTTGTTATATTTCGGGAACAATTCCTTTATAACCGTAGGTTCATCAGATCTATTATCTGAATCGATGGCATGTCTTGCAAATTACCGTATATAATTCCGCCCTTCCAATTTATACGTAGAATAATTAGCCTTCCATCATGCCTACTACAGCCGCTGGAAAAGCCGAAGCCCTTATGGCATCTCAATCAACCCTGATTGGTCATATCAAACGAGCCTTCTTAAATTTCACCAAACAAGGCGCGAATAATATGACAAAGGGACATGCGAGAGCTAGGCTTGAATTATTAGAGAAACGTTAGGATACCTTCCAGGGACAGCACATAACGTTGCTTGAATTTTACCGGACCGGTCTTCTAAAAGATCATGATTATTCCAATAGTGACTCTCTTCAGGACATGAAGGAAGCATATTTATTGGAGGAGGGCAAGTTCTTGGACCATCTTGAAGCGTCTTCGGCTGGAAGCGGCGCGAATTCCTTCACCGTTTCAGAATCCGACAAAGCATCTCCCGTCGGAACTTTACCTAGAATCGATTTACCTAAGTTTCCCGGTAATTATGCTGAATTGCCGCATTTTCGGGTTTTATTCGGTCCGTTAGTTGGATCTAATACGTCTGTTTCTGAGGTTGAGCGGTTACATCATCTCAAAACTAGCCTAATTGGTGAGCCTGCACTCCTACCACATAATATCCCTATCCCTCCAACTAATTTCAAAAGATCCTGGGAAATTCTGACCGATCAATATGAGAATACCAGGCTCTTGGTGGACGCGCAAATAGCTACCATTTGCAATCTAAAGTCAGTGACATCCGAATCCGTCACCGACCTCAAAACCTCACTCAACTCAACCAACGATACATTAGGCACTCTTGAAACCTCAAAGCGACCAGTAGACAAATGGGACGACTGGCTCGTCTATATCACCTCCCAAAGACTCGATCCCAGATCTCGACGCGACTGAGAGTAATCACTATCAGATTCACCTGACCCTTCTACTTACGAACAGCTGAGTGAGTCCCTGAAAGCTCGAATCTGACCATGGAATCGTTAACACAAACCAACATTAGTCACCTCCAGTGCATCCCAAGGTGCCTACCCATACTTCGAAACCAACATCAAACCCAACACCAACCAATTCAAACAATCAACTCCTACGATTCGATCCTATAATGTTAATCGAGTTAAACAGGAACCTCCAAACCCCCGTCAACCCTCACTTCGCCGAGAATCGCCTTGTCTTTCTTGCAAGGGGGATCACCTACTTTAACAATATGATTGTTCCAAAGCAAAATCAATCCCTCAGCGGAAAGAGTTGATCTCCAATAATCACAGATGTCTCAATTGCTTCGGAGACCACAAGCTTGCCGACTGTCGTTCGAACAAAGTGTGCAGAGTTTGTTATGGCCGTCATCATTCTCTTCTTCATGAAAACTCTCAAAATAATGGTTCTCAATCAGTATTCCCCACTACATCTACTAATGCCCTCATCTCTCGATTTGTGGCAAAGAAATCAACCAAAAAGCACCTGGTCACTGCAATAGTCCGAGTATACAACTTTCAAGGATCCTGCTCATTCATTAGAGCATTAATTGATCCCTGCTCAGAGAGTAATTTCATGAGCGAATCTTCAGTGGAACGATTACAAGTATCATGACGATCCAACAACCACTCAGTTTCCGGTATTGGAGCTAGCTATTAATTCCAGACGAAAGGACTCGTATCCCTTCAAATAGCGCTTCATTTCCCATCCAAATCTGAACCGATTGCCATCGACACTCTGATACTCTCTCGACTCACCAATTATCTGCCTCCAAATCACTCGCCTTGCTCATCATGGCCTAATATCGGCCATATCGAATGAGTGGATCCCAATCCTGGCACCCGAGAACCCATCGAGTTACTACTTGAGTGCGAGCTATACGCTCAAATTCTTCGATCAGATATAAAAAAAATTGGCAATAATTTGTCAGTTCAGGATACCGTTCTTGGTTGGATAGTGACTGGAGCATCCGTCATCCCTTCCAACATCCAATCCACCACCACCATCCATCACTCTTCGAATCTTGTCACCCAACCCGAGGACAACTTATCTCTCTTGATGTCTCGGTTTTGGGAGCGAGAGGAGCTTCCAGGCACTGGATCAGCCTCATTGACGGAAGAAGAACGCGAATATGGAGACCATTTTTTATTCACTCACTACCCCCAACCTGATGGACGTTATGTCGTTTGTTTACCCTTCAGCACATCGAAACGGGAACTTGGAGACTCTCATCGTATGGCGTTACAATCATTCCTTCGCTTGCAATCTGAACTTGGAAAAAACGCCGATTATCGCTCTAGCTATGAAGAATTCATGCTCGAATACCTTCAACTCGGCCACATGCAAAAAGTATTGACGCCACCCTTGGAGGATTGCTCGTATTACCTACCTCATCATGGAGTCATCCGTGAATCCAGGACTTCCACGCGTCCACGTGTTGTATTCAATGGATCTCAGCGCTCCTCCAACGAAGCATCGCCTAATCAGATCCCACATACAGGTCCTAAGTTGCAACAAAATCTAACAGACATTTTGACACGATAGCGGATCTTCTCAGTCGTAATCTCCGCAGATGTCTCAAAAATGTTTCGTCAAATGATACTCCATCCCAACGATCGGGATTACCAACAAATCCTCTGGCAACCCAGTGAGTCAACGCAACCTGTAGAATATCAACTCACAACAGTTACCTATGGTCTAACTTCCACACCCTATCTAGCCTCAAGAGTACTCAGGCAACTAGCTTCCGGAGAGTCAGCCCGTTATCCACTGGCATCCCTAGCCCTTCTGAATAATACGTACGTCGACGATGTCCCGACCAGAGCACACACCATCGAGTCAGCTCTGGAACTCCGAAATCAACTTTCCGAGTGCACTAAGGCGGGCGAATTCCCTCTAAGATAATGGGAGGCGAACTCCCTCCTTCTCTTGGAAGATCTTGATCCTGGCTGGTTATCGCCGAACATCACCTTATCGTGGCAGCAATTAGAGCACTATCAATTACTCGGTTTGCACTGGAATCCTAAAACCGATGCCTTCTACTTCCGATACCAAGCCGTTGAATTAGCTGAGCCTATAACTCGGAGCAAGGTACTCACCTTAATCGGACGTTTGTTTGACCCCTTGGGATTTTTAGCCCCATCAACAATCCGTTTCAATATCTTCATGCAGACCCTGTGGACCCAAACGAACGACTGGGACCAACCACTTCCGAGTGAACTCTGTCGATCATGGACAGCCCTGTATCTTGATCTTGACCTAGTCAACAGCGTACATATACCTCGTTGGATCGGGTTTTCCCCTGATCTCGGAATTATGGAGATACACGGCTTTGCGGATTCCTCCCAAAAAGCTTACGCCGTGGTCGTCTGTCTTCGAATGAAATTCATTGGTGAACCACCTTAAACCACTCTTATCCGCGCGAAAACCAAGGTTACCCCTCTCAAACCTGTCACCATACCGCGTTTGGAGTTGTGCACCGCCGATTCGCTCTCGAGTCTGACCTCACACGTGCGTACATTGATACCCCATCCAAATATCCCTATACACCTGTGGTCTGGCAGCAAAAACACCCTGTACTGGATCCAGGGTTCTCCTCCCTCTTGGACTCCATACGTAGCAAACCGAGTCTCAAGGATTCAAACCGCTCTGCCTGAGGCCCACTGGCACCATATCGCAGGTCATCTGAAACCTGCCGATTGCGCATCAAGGGGAATACCATCCTTCATGCTCGCCTCACATACCCTCTGGTAGAATGATCCTCCGCATTCGACGACTTTGTCTGACCCTTGGCCTAACTCTACCAAACTCCCAGACCTTGACCAACTCACGGAACGACGAGTCATCTCCCTTACCTCCGACATCACTAAATCAGGGTTTTTCTCACCAGCGTGGACAATCTTTGCCAAACACGCCTCCACATTTCGGGAATTAGTTCGAATAACCACTTGGTGCTCGAATTGGAGGTGTAGGGAACGCAATTATTCTCCTACTATGAATATACCAGGAATACTCCGTCCATCTGAACTCGAATCTTCGCGGGGATTCTGGGTTCGAGTCGTTCAACAAGCCACGTTTCCCCGTGAACTAATTATACTATCTCAAGGTCAACCCGTACCAGCTAACAGTCCTCTCTCACCATTACGACCGTTTCTAGATACTCACCAAATTATGCGCGTGGGAGGAAGACTAAACTATCCCAACCTCCAGCACGACCGAAAGCACCGAGCCATTTTACCATCTCACTGTCCGATAACCGATCTTATGATCGATGATTGTCACCAATTCACTTCGCACGATGGTACTCAACTTACTGTATCCACCCTCCGTCAACGGTACTGGATAATTCCAGGTCGACTAGCAGTCAAACGCCGAATCTCCCAATGTATATGATGTTTGAGGTACAACCCTGTATTCACCGAACAGCGGATGGCCCCTCTACCTTCAACTCGAGTCCAAGAAGCTGGACCTTTCATCACGGGCGAAGTAGATTTTTGCGGCCAGATTGACTTACGATGTAGTCCTGGACGAGGAACCCGATCCATGAAAGGATACATCTGCGTGTCCGTGTGTATGGTCACGAGAGTCGTTCATCTTGGAGCCGTATCAGGTTATTCATCTGAACATTTCCTCGCAGCTTATAGACGATTCGTGTCTCGTCGTGGAATCCCGTCTAACATGTTCAGCGACAGAGGTATTAATTCCAAAGGAGCTCATTACGAATTGAACCGACTATTCTTCCAAGCTCGCAAGGAAGCAATTGAAACCACCTCGGGCCAAGGTACCAAGTGGAATTTCAATTCACCCCACTCACCTCACCACGGGGGACTATGGGAAGCCGCGGTGCGATCCACAAAACATCACCTGGAGAGGGTCATCGGGGAGCCCAAACTCACCTACGAGGAAGTCTCCTCATTGCTAGCCCAAATAGAAGCGTGCCTCAACTCACGTCCTACCCAAGCGTTATCCGACGATCCCTCGGACCTCGAAGCTCTAACACCCGCACATTTCCTCGTGGGTGAGCCGTTAAACGCGATTCCAGAGCCCTATCCTCTCCGCGAAACCTTTGACCTCAGGAACCAATGGAGGGTAATAGTCCAGAAGCGCGACTCCTTTTGGAGAAGGTGATCCACTGCATATTTATATTCATTACAACACCTCCCGAAATGGCGTTGAACCCAAGAGCCAGTGAAAGTGGGCGACATAGCAATCCTTGAGGACCATCCTTTACCCCCGCTAGGTGGGCGCTCTGTCGGATTGTGGGAACGCATCCGGGATCTGAAGGTGAAATCCATGTAGTTACTGTGCAAACTGGGAGGTCCCCACTCAAACGACCGATTGTCAATCTTCGCGTTCTACCTCGAGCGACGAACAAATAGACCACCAGTCCGTTGGAATTCTCCACAGTTGATCTGCACGATATACTATCAAACCCCCTGAGCAAAACCATCATCTCACTCTCCTCAATCTTAGCCTAAGTAATAATTCACATCACTTTTGTAAGGAGTGACTAGCGCGTAATCAAGGAACCCTTCGAATCAAAGGATTCGAGGCGAGCGGGATGTTCGATTTCTCCCTTTCAAAATCGAAACATCACACGTAACTACTATTCCTGAAAAATGACTACACGCTCGTCGCTTCCCCCTCCTTCTATGTACAACTATGATACATCATCGCTGATACTGACCTCGTTACATAGTAAGATCAGTGCTCGCTTGAACTTCACACGGTATGTCTGTACTACACGAAATTCTGAATTGAAACGTGCACGAGTAAACTGAACTCACAAGTTTCTTTGATACTACCTTCCCTCCTTGCTCTTCGCAATAATGAGTTCGTTTATGAACAGAGTGTCTGGAATTTTCGTGAAGCATGTGTGTTGAAACGGGCTGGGATGATTTTTGGTTGCTCATTGCACCCTTTCGGCATCATTCAATTGGCGCTGACCACGTTGCTGCGACATTTCCTCGCTTCGTTCCATTCTCCTCGTGCTCAGTGAGCGTGCCTTGTTCATCAGGGCATAAACCGGAGTATGAATACTGTAGTATGAAACAGAAATAGATAGTGAGAAGCATTTCTGCGAAGTAACAAGCGTGGAATAAATTGCTATAATATCATCACGTGACATCTTCCATGAACAATCATAGACAAATCAGGGCTGAGAGTTCCAAAGGGCCTAACCCACACAAGATTCGAAATTGGTTCCAATTCATTTTCGGATTGTCATTCTGAGCCTCTATATCGAGGTGTTATCAAAACTCACAATTTTGACGTAATTTTCTTGTAATCGAGAGTCAAAATTCCTCAGGTCCCAATTCGAGTGGTCCTGAGAATTCGAGAGGGCCCAACCCCATACGTAGTGTTATGAAAAAACAATGTTTTTCATCGTTTCTGGTAGGTTTGCACGAAACCCTTTGTTTGAGAATGCCATCTATCAAAAGTGGTGCGTACTTGAGTGTTCAGTCAACAACTTGGCGGTCGCTTTTTGTTGATATTGTGGAATTCACCTTTCCTGTTGATCGGAATGTTCTGAGTGGTATAAGTGTTGACGAATTTCAATGTGTATATCTGTTTCGCTACAAATTGATTCTGGAAATTGCAAACTCGGTGTTATTGCCCAAGTTATTCTGGGCATTTCGGCGTTCCATCCATGAGCGGAATCCCCTCTCGACAGGCATTGAATCCCCCCCCCCCCCAAGAACTGTTTGACACACTACTTCGAGAGAGATGCCCTGGCTTTTGAGCCATGTTTCACGTCACCCTCCCGCCTTCCCTACTGGCTCTCGCATCAAGAGTCCTCTTCTCCCGTCGCAGGACCAACTCCGCGAAGCGAGCAACATCAGTCCATGCGTCTTGGCCTGGCAGCATGATCCCAACACTTTCCTCTGGGGTCACGCTGTCATGAATCTCTGCGAGACGAGTTCTTCCCGCCCTCCACTCCTCACACTAGATGAACGCGTGAAGAGCGTCGTCTCGTTGGGAGTTGTAGAAGACACAGTCTGGTTCCTGCACCTTGTCCATTTCACAGAGTTAGGTTTGGAACAGACCGTGCCCCGTCAGCAGTTGGGTGAGGAAGGGATCGACTTCTTCATACTGATGGTTGAGCCAGACGTCAAGCCGAGGAATGCCTCGCTGTCCACCTGGCCCGCAACTCTCCTTCCCATGTTTCCTGCCAGGCACGCGAGGACATGTCTCTAGCGTGACGCCTTGCTTCGTCTCTCTCCCGCGACGGGAGCACCGTGATGGATGGACTCCCGCTCCTGGGTGAGGAGGTCAATTGGTATGACCCCAGCGACGCCCAAAGCTGCTGGCTTCGAGACCGTGTGATAGGAGCAGGTGATACAGGGGGCCTCTCTCCGTTGGACTGCAGTCACGCGCTCGCGGTATTCCTCGTGCCGCAGCGCATCGGCCCAGACTTTGGCACTGTAGAGCCTAATGGACTCGGCGGTTCGTAGGAGTAACCTTTACCTACGAGGTTGAGGTCCGCCAATATTGGCCATGACCCTGCTCAAGAACCTGGTCACTCCAGCCGCCTTGTCGGCTGTCCTCCCAGAAGGTGAGTCGTGAATCTAGAAACACCCCCAGGTACTTCACCGATGCCTTCGTCTGAACCGTCACCTTTCCTACTTGCATATCCCTACTCAAGGGAATAAGCTTTTTGGTGAGGTGTATGATCTCGGTCTCAGCCAATGCCAGCTGCGAGCCGTGGTTGGCCTCTCAGGAGCGGACGCAACGCATGGTCCGGTTGAGCAGCATTCGCGCCTTACCAATGGTTCTAGCGATGACAACCGCCCCAACGTCATCCGTATACCCGACCAGGAAAACCCCCTTCGGCAGCTCTTTCCGAAGAATCCGGTCATAGGTGGCGTTACATATGTCGGGACCCAATATGAAGCCTCGAGCTTCACCAAAAGTGGACTCTCTCTCCACCGAGCCATACTCGGTGTCATATGGCATGGAGCGGGATTTCAGGTAGTAATCGAACACCCGGACTAGGGACTTGGGTATTCGGGAGTCCCGCTCCATCGTGCCTATAGCATCGCTCCATCTAACCGTGTTGGAGGCGTTGCTCACATCCAGAGTCACCACCAGACAAACGAGGCGGTAATAGTGTTTCACACGCTCTGTACCTCTGGCAGCCTCGACTACCTTCTGGGTCGCTTGTAACGTCGACCTCCCTCTCCTGGGCCAAATTGTCTTTCGGAGAGGTGTCCGGCAGCTACAAAGGCTGCGTGGAGGCGAGGTCTCAGAAGCTTCCCCAGGAGTTTGCCGGCAGCGTTCAGCATGCACAGGGGCCTGTGAGATGACGGGTCGTATGCTGGCCCCTTGCTCTCACTCACCAACGCCAGCCTTGTCAGTTTCCAGCGAGCGGGAAAGATCCCCGCACGCAGGCAGGCGTTATACATCTCGACCAAGAGCATTGAGTGACTCTGCGCAACTGCCCTCAGCACCTCCGCGAGTAGGTCGTCCGAACCCGGAGCTTTCTCGTTCTTGAGCGAACAAGCGGCACTCGTTAACTTCACCTCCTTGAAGGGGGGAGCCTCTGACTTTCCAGATTCCAAAGGGTGGCCAGGGAGCCCCGGGTGTTGGGAGAATAGGGTGTCAACAATGTTCTTGACGGTCTCTGCGTCCTTGAGGGCACCGTTGTCCTACGTCCCCGGTTTGCGAGGCACTGTCTTGTACCCGCTCCTCCAAGGATCTTCGTTGAGATCCTCCTGAGTGCATCCGAGCAGTCGCACTTGCTCCTGTTCATGGCCCGGCATAGCCCCTTCCTCGCCTCCTGGTAGGCTTGACTCTGAGAGCTGTGTTGCCTTGTTCACGGGGTCTTGAGTGCTGAGCAATGAGTCGGAAACTCTCGATCCTCAGCTCTGCGATCTCGTGTGCCCAGCAATATATGGGTCTCCTGTTCTCTCTCCTCTGACTTCTGGGTACTTCATCCCGGCAGGGATGGTGTATGTGCTGCATTGCTACATCCACTACCGTTTCCGCGTGCTGACGAAATATCAGCTCTAGTGGCATCCTTCCAATCGCCATTTACCCCCGCGTCAAGGCCAGATACATTATCCCGGGGCACATCTCCGCGACGTTGCATCTAGGCGTTTTGTCGTAACGCACGGTCCGGGCTGGAGCTACATCACGGACGTTGAACGTGATGCTTTGGTGATCGCTGGCTGCGTGATCTTCAATCACCCTCTAGTCTTTGACGCGCGGCACCAGATCCTACGTCGTGGAGGCGATGTCCAAAATCGTCTGTATGTAGCCAGGCCTCTGGAAGGTGGACGTCGAACTGGTTTTCAAGATCACCAGACCGAGTCTGGATGCCATATCCATGACTTTTCCATCCTAGGAATCCGGCCTGAATGATGATTTTTTTTTTCTCCAAAGGGGGGGAAATGCTTTATCCACCGCCTGCCAGCTGTCCGTGTCTCGGAGCATCAGTCCCACGATGTCCTCAGGACTGATGTCTCCGAGCTCAGACTTGAGCGCCACTCGGTGTGCCTCCCACTGAACGCACTCGAAGAACGTGTGTTCGGCAGTGTCCCTCACGTCGGGACAGTAGAGACAATCAGGTGACGCTGCCTTGCCCATTTGGTGGAGGTACTTCCGGAAATACCCATGTCTCGTAAGGAACTGGGTCAGGAAGTACCTCACCTCGCCATGCTCGCGCTCTGTCCACGGCCTGACCAGGGGAATGAGCCTTGTGGTTGCATCTTCCCCTAGTCTCCTCATCCCAGGAGGCCTGCCACGCGAGGGAGGTGCGGGTGCGTTCCTCGACCGCTACTAGGTTCTCCGGCCCTGCTCCGCCAGAAGATGCTACGTCGTTCCCTAGTGGGGAGGGTGACGGGAATGATTCCGGCGATCACAAACACCGCAGGGCCAGAGACCGTGCGGTAAGTGGAGGCGACTCGTAGCGCATCTAGTCGCTGGACTCGCTCAAGTCGCACTCTGCAGCTCTCCTTCTCCGTGGCTTGCCCCAGATCTCGGCCCCGTAGAGGAGGACCGACTTGACCGTGGACATCAACAATCGTCTTCTGCTCGACTTGGGGACACCGACGTTCGCCATAAGCCTGCTAAGAGCTGTGATCTTCTCAGCGGCTTTGTCGGCAGACCCCTAGATGTGGTCCCGGAAGCTCAGCCTCCGGTCCATGATGAGGCCCAGGTACCGTGCCGCGGGCTTCGACTTCACTGCCTCCTGCCCCACCCGCAGAGGGAGGACAGCAGGGATCCTTTTTTTCGTGAGAACCACGATCTCCGTCTTGCCGAGAGCGAGAGATAACCCATGTTCCCTCATCCAGGCTCTGACTCGACGCATCGCCTGGTTGAGTACAAGCTGAGCTCACGCGACGTCGCGGGCCTCGACGAGTGAGCCAACGTCGTCCGCGAACCCAATCAGCATGGACTCATCGTGCATCTCCAACTTCAGCAGACCGTCGTAGGCAACGTTCCAAAGATCAGGGCCCAGAATAGACCTCTGCGCCGCCCTCGACGTGATCGCGGTCCTCCGCCAGCCCGCGGTTGTCTCGTACATGAGAACACGGCCCTTCAGGTAGTGGTCCACCATCCTGAGGAGGTACCGAGGCACCCGTAACGCATGCTTCAACTCACAAAGCATGTCGCTCCAACGTGCGGAGTTGGACGCGTTCTTCACGTCCAACGTCACGAGGAGAACCACGCGTCTGGAGTGACGATTGTGACCTTCCGCGCGCCGCATGGCCTCGACTACCTCCTGTACCGCATCGAGGGTCGAATGACCCACACGGGACCCGTACTGCATCGGCGACAGGCCACCTGCCTCATCAACCGCCCGATGCAGCCTCCCCTTGAGGAGCCTCTCCAGCAGCTTGCCCGCTGTGTCACACATCCACAACGGGTGGCAAGAGTACGTCCCTGGATCGCCCTCACCCTTCTCGACGAGAGCAAGGCGAACGAGCTTCCAGCGAGCGCTGAAGACCCCAGCCAACAGAGCCGCGTTATACATCCCCAACAACAGTTGGGGTCGACAGCGCCACACCATCTTCGGAATCTCCCCCGGCACCCCATCCGGACCAGGAGCCTTCCTGTTCCCCAGTTGACGTATGGCAACGCCCAGCTCCCCAGTAGTGAGGAGCGGAACGTCACCCACGTCACCGAAATCTCGCTCCGGCCGGGAAGGGTGTGCCGGGAAGAACTCCTGAACGACCCACTCCGCGAGAGCCTCGTCCAACGTGACTGACGACCGCCAGGCCCCCAGCCATTGAGTCACGGTTTTGTAACCCAGACCCCAGGGGTCCGCGTTGACCGTCACCGCCAGCTCCCTCCAACAGGGGGCTTTGCTCCTGTTGATGGCTCCGCAGAGCAGCCTCACCGCCGCCTCGTGTTCCGCCGACCTGGTCGTCACCTCCGGGCTGTTTCTCGCCCTTTGAGCGGCCCTGCATAGCCGAAGACACTCTCGGCGCGCATCGGCAATCTCCGGTGTCCACCAGTACACGGGTCGCACCACCGCGTTTCCCCCGGAAACGCCTTTCAGGGCGCCGGCGAACTCCTTCTTGTCTTTGGTGTCCCGCCCAAGCTCAATCAGGAGATCACCGGCCCGCGTTTCGCGGATGCTCTTGATTTCCGCCTTTGCCTCCTCAAGTTTAACGCTTTTGCGTATCCCACCCAGGACCTGGGCATATGTCCTCCCCTGACTGGTTCTGATCAGGATTGCCTCGGTCCTGGGCTTCGATGCCCTCTTCTTCTCCTTCTTCTTCTCCTCTCCTCCCTGCACCTCACCAACTTGCTGGTTTCTCACCCCTTGGCCATGATCCACGAGGCGCTGCGGACCCGCGATCCTCCTCCCTCCTCCACTGACCCCCGCTCTCCCTGGCCCCTTCACATTCCGTGGCTATACAACAGTCCACTCACGTCAGGGCAGAGCTACGGGATCCTGAGGGACTGTTGCACCTTCAATCCTCAGTACTGACGGTGCACCTCCAGTTGAGGGGGGTGTCTTCTTCTTCTTATGCTCCGGCATTCTCCCACGCTCATCCTCCGGGCTGTTTCCCGGAGTCCTCTGCCATTCCGCGGGTGTTACGCTGATCAAGAGCCCGGAGCACCCCGCTCCTTCCTGGTTCCTCAGCGTCTCACCCGCTCTTCTCACCGTCCTGCTCTCCTCCACTCATTCAAAAGTGGTGTCGAAGGTATTCTCGGCCTCTTCGATCTCTCGCAGCATCCACTGCATGGCGTCCGTCCAATCTCTCACCCTGGGAAGCCCTTCCTTGATGGTCTTGTTGACATTCTCCCGGACCCCACAGGGATGGATCATGTTCTTCACCTCGCTCACCATCAGAGGAAGCAGCTCCCCCATCTCCTTGCAGAATCGGGCAAGTCCCTCCCTCCGTTCCTTCAGTCCTCGCACTTCCACCATGGTGTCCGCGCTCAGACCGGAATTGGCGTTCGAGGTGCTGGCCATGCTGGTGGTGCTGCTCCTACGTGTGCGAGCCCCACTGTGCCGAGTTGGTGTAGGCACTATAAGTCTCACACCTTCACTTGGCGCATTCGTCACAGTGGAAGCCAAGTGGTCCACCCCTGCTGTGTCACTTGTCGCATTGATGACAATGGGAGCCAAGTGAGAAGACCCCATTGTACTACAGTCAGTGGATAACGACGCCGCGGGGCCCGACAGCACACCCGTTGCCACCGGCACTGGGGTTTCCGAATCCCCTTGCATCGTAAGTTCGTTCTCTCTATTCGAACTCTCCTTCATTTCTTGGTATAAGGGGAAATTTTGTGAAAACGGAAGCCCCTAACATGGAGAACAGACGCTGATCAGAACACCGCCCGGTGCGGGAACAGACACGTCTGGATTTTCAGACGGCTCATCCACCTCTGACCCCGTTGGGAACCTGTGTTCCTCTCCCGCTGTCAGAGCTGTTAGCCCGGTGTCACCTGTAACTTTAGGCAGGGGCCCTCACGCAGTGCCACCATCCGGGGCCAGATGGACCGCGGTTTTTCAGAGAAGTGTTACTTCTCTATCCCTCCGACTCCCCCATCACTTACGTGATGGAGTCCCGGGCTTGGGACCGGTTGAGCGGAGTTGGCCTGAATAATAATAATAATAATAATGATTTTTTCCCTCTTCAGAGGGGGGGAATGCCTACTGCGCCTTCTGAACACCGATGTTGTCGTGTCCCAGTTTGTGGGGCTCGAACCCACTGGAAAAAAACTCGCCTCCCCGCACCTGGAGCACTAGTCCGGAACCGTTCAACACATTACTTGAGGCTGGGTCCGTCAATTCTAGTCTTATACGATCGGCTTCTCTCGCTTTTCGTCAGCTGTGGACCTAGCCTGTACGGTCGAGGTCACGTTTCTCCTCACCGAAGACCGTTTCAGCGTGATATGCTACACGGTTCCATTCGTTCCTTGCGAAAGTGGTCAAGACGTACTTAGGAACTCTGAAATGGGAAGTCCTACCCGACTCGCCGTATTCTCCAGGCGTTGCTCCCTTAGACTATCACTCGTTTCGATAAATGGCACACGGCCTAGCTGATCAGCACTTCCGGTCTTATGAAGGAGTAAAAAATGGGATTGATTCGTGGGCTGCTCCAAAAGGTGACAAGTTTTCTCAATGCGGGATTCATATGCTGCCCGAAAGATGTGAGCAAGTCGTGGCCAGCGATGGACAATACTTTGAATCATGAATGTATAACCAGTTTTTCACAATGAAACCTCGGATTTCGGAAAAAACGGTGGGAGCATAATTATACACCCAATATGTCAATTGCAATTGAAAACATTCATTCTCTCCGATAGTATCTTCTTACTATTCCCGAGATATCTGGATAATATCTCCAGGATCTCCACAAGAGATCCTCAAGATTCCTGCGAAACGTTCCAAAAATCACTTCAAGAGCATACGAACATCCTAGCACTAGCCGAATCGTTGGTGAAAAACTATCCCAAAGTACTCCAATTAATCCAAAATACCGTTCTTTCCAGCAATTCTTTAGCAAGTTCAGGATTCCTGTTCCGAAAGCTATGAAGATTGTGTTGAAATGATTTCGAAGAGTTTGTCACAAACAATTCGGTAGGCGGTAGAATCTTCATGTCCTCTCAAAGTGATTCTTGGAACGTTATGCAGGAATCTCGAAGATGTCTTGGAGAGATCCTGAAGATACCTTGAAGGGATCTTGGGGACAGTAGGAAGATATATTAAAGAAATCTCCGAGATATATCGGAGAACTCTGCAAGATACTTTTGAGAACTCTTCACGATATCTGAAAGGAATCCTTGAGGAGTTTTAAGAGCTCTCCGAGTTATCCCATTGATGTCTATTGGTGTTGCATGAGATACCTTCCCGCGAGTGGAAAGATGTCTTCCGGAGAGTTCTTGTAAGACTTCTTGCAACATTTCAAGGTGTTCCTAGATATCTTAGGGATATCTCCTCGTCTATTTGGGATATTTTACGTACAAGCCGGATCTGAACTGACGAAAATTTCGCTGCATACATTTTCACAGTTTAGATCCGGCTTGTACGTGAAATATATTCACCGGCATTTTGTTGGATTATACGGGACAAGAATCAACGCAATCTTGATGGGATCTGCTATCCAAAGTCTTTGTCAGGATCTGTCAAGCATTTTAAGCAGGGAACTGAATCGATGGATAGATTAGGTTGGGGAGATTGATGAACGTTCGAGTTGGATAATTTATTGAGTATTAGGCGTTACAACCATTACTTTTCGGGAGATTGATTCCACTTCGACTAGGTAAGAATTTCACTCCTCGCAGTATCAGTTGGAATAGAACGGTGGCATTTTTAACGATATGATCAACGCAGAATCAGTTCTCATAGAAATGATTGATGAACAAGGCGATGAATTTTCAGACCATATTAGGGAAAATGAGTGTACGTCAAAGGATTATAGTGTCATGAACGTCATGTATCTGATTGACATCCCCTCACGAGATCAATGCAGGGAAAATATGTGGATGAGAAGTGTGACAAAAATTGTCGAATTCAGTATATCGTCACTGTTTCGTATCATCGACCAATCTCAGTCGATTTTATCCCAATATTATCCGAGAGAGAAAGGGTGTAACGGTATTGGATACCGGTGCAACAAGTGAATAGGGAGTGAGAAATAGATAGAGGGAATTAGAAATACCACTAGTTAAGGAATAAGAGAGAAAAGAGGAAAACTGACAATAGAATTGGAAGAGAACAAAAGTTCGGAAATGCAACATGAAGGAATTTAGAAGATGGGATGAAAGAAAAGATTACAGGTAACGATATACATGAATACATATAAGCAAAAGAATAGAACGAAGTAACGAATAAAGACACATGGATTTGAACACAGAAATCATAACACGGACCTGAGTATGGGAAACAACATATGATCGATATGAAATAGGAATCTAAACGTGAACGACTTCGAAAGAAGGGGTTGAGAACCGCAGTATAGTTGTGACAACGTGAAATGTTTGGCTCTCTACAAAACTTTGTATTTCAATGATTTATCGTGCACACTTAATTCTAATTCTTTGTTATATTGTTGCTTGTTCCATTAGTAGGCTTATTGTGTAAATTCCTCTGAATGCCTGGGTTTTTGCACGCGATTTTTAGTGAATCTATTCTTAATACATTGGTTCATTCACTCGTCGTTACATATTATTCCCACGAGGTCTATCCTTTTTGTTGATACTTATACACATCTCGTGTACTCACGTATGATGAGACACTCTTCGTTTGTGCGTGTGTGTTCACCTCGGTACAGTGGTCAATCGTCTGCCCCTTATTCTTCACAAGGTTTCTACAATGAGGAAGATTTGATAGATGAGCTGCATGAACGACATCGAAGAGCATGTAACATTCTACTCTTCAACGTTGAAGAATCTTCGAGATGGATCTCCTGATCATGTCATAGTTACTGATCTTCTTCAAAAAATCAGACCTGATACTAACGACAATGTGCAGATTCGTCGTATCGATAAAAAGAAGGATGCTTCTGAAACTCGTCCGATCTGTGTCACATTTGCATCACGGAACATACCCATTGAGATTCTTCGTAACAAATCGTTGTACAATGGTTCAATTAGGATATCGCAAGATCGTACCTTGAAGCAACGGAATCATCCGTCGAACTTACGTGAAGAGTTGAAGAATCTGAATGACGCTTCAAGGACTATTCGCTATTTCAATGGGATACCCAAGATAGTTCCTGCTCACCGAAGAAAAAACGCTTAATCGACCCTTTGGTGTATTATCAGAATGTCCGTGGCTTGAGAACTGAACTTGATCAACTTCATTGCTCTGTTGCTATATCAGATCCATGTTATGATATCATTATTTTATCTGAAACCTGGCTGCGCGAGGATATTCTATCTCCTGAAATTGGTTTACATGGCTATGCAGTTTATCGTATGGATGGAAACGGACTCACCAGTCAATTCTTACGGGGAGGTGGTGTCTTAATCGCCGTTGAAGATACCCATCGGAGCTGTGTCGTCTCATCTTCTTATTCCAAAGTTGAACATCTTCAGCCAAAGTTCATTTTGGTTCTTTGTCGTTGTTGTTTGGGGCCGCCTACATTCCACCTGCTTCGGATTCTTCAATATACTTGGACCATTGTCAAAGCGTTGGCGAAATCCTCCTCAAGGAGAACTTCAACTCCTTATACTTATACGGGGATTCCAATTTACCTCATATTTCATGGCTTCCTCAGTGTCACCTGGTTTTCACTCTCAATGAAATGACTTCTGTGCAATATGTCCTCGAATATTCCAATGAATTTAATTTGTTTCAATTCAATAATTTCAGAAATTCTCATGGTAACATACTTGATCTTATTTTTTCTGATAACGATCGTATTGATGTCAATATTGCTCTGGACAACTTTCATCCTTCTCTCGTATCTAAGCTCAACCTACGTGGGAGTGTTTTAATGATCCTCAATTGAATCATCAAATATAATTTCAATAAGGCGAATCACAGTGCAATTTGTGAATATTTAGGTTCTATCAACTGGGATGATGAATTGCGTAATCTCAATTTTACTGAAGCTGTTGATTTTTTGTATCTTCATTTATATAATGCAGTTGATTCATTCGTACCTGAGTATGTATTAAGGAATAGTTCTTATCCAAAATGGTTTACTTCGGAATTGATCAAACTTATTCGTCGAAAGAAAATTGCTCACAATAGGTACAAAGAGTCAAATTGCTTTGAATATTACTTAATCTCCAGTCACTTGCGAGCTGAATGCAAAGTTTTGACTCGCCAATGTTACTTGTCTCATCTTCATTACGTTCAAGCGTCCATTCCTACAAATGTCACAAGCTTTTGAAACTTTTTTAATAGTAAGCGGAATCAGAACGGTATACCCCTGGTGATGCATTTGGACGGTACTATTGGCGATACTGGTATTGCTATTCCAAACTTATTTGCATCTTATTTCAGATTAGTTCATCAAAATTATCCCGTTGTTCCTTGTGATTTACCAGAATCTACTCTCAATGTCAATCTCTCCGATTTATCCATCAATATCGGTGAAGTGTTCAATAAAATCTCATCCTTGAAAATTTCTTCCGGTCCTGGTGATGATGGTATTCCTCCAAATTTTCTAAAATCTTGCAAGTTCGTCATTTCTCGGCCTCTTTGGTTGATCTTCAACAGCTCTCTATCCTCTGGAACATTTGCTTCCCAATGGAAATCCAACCTAATTACTCCTATCTTCAAATCTAGGGACCGTTCTGACGTGAGACACTATAGACCAATTAGTATCATGAATGTTATGCCGGAATTTTTGAAGATATGGCCACTGATAAAATAACACCACTATTTCCTCATATAATTCCTGATTTCCAGCATGGCTCCACTCCTGGAAAATCTACCGTAACTAACTTGTCTATTTTTTCTCATGTCGTGTCCTCTGCGCTTGATCAAAATGCTCAGGTGGATACTATATATACAGACTTCTCAAAGGCTTTTGACAGAGTTGATCATAATATATTGGTAAATGAATTAAGTAATTTAGGTATTCGCATCAGTTTTCGTCGTGGTTACAGAGTCATATTCTTAACCGTACGCAATCAGTTCGTGTCTCTCAATGTTTTTCTGATTCATTTTTTGTATCCTCAGGTGTACCGCAAGGCTCACATCTAGGTCCTTTATTATTCATTATTTTCAATCATGATATCTCTATGATTTTCAAGTACTGCACACATCTTCTTCTTGCTGATGACCTGAAACTGTTTATGATTATAAGAACTTACAGAGATGCTCAAAATCTGCAATCTGATCTGGATTGGTTACAATCTTGGTGTGTGCTATCTAATATGTCATTGAATCTCACTAAATCCCATGTGATGAGATTTTATAGAGGTAAAAATGCTATTTATTTTCCTGATAACTTGTCTCATCCTCTGTTGTCACCTGTAAATACTGTTCGTGATCTTGGAGTTTCATTTGACTCTCGTTTCAACTCCACAGATCATTACAATTACATACTTGGTACTTCCATGAAATCTCTCGGATTTATCAAGCGCGTTTGTAAAGATTTTCGTGATCCTGTTGCACTTCGAACACCGTATTGTACTTCAGATAGACCTCATCTTGAGTATGCGTCTCAAATTTGCAGTCCTCATTTGATTCGGGATTGTACAGACTTGGAAAGAGTTCAGCATAAGTTTCTACGTTTCACTGCCCATCAGATAGGCCGTCCGTTGAGCGTCACTTGTCTTGATTACTCATTGATTATGTCTCCACTTGACTTGCCTTCCTTGGAATCACGTCGTTTGTTCAATGATTTTTCATTCTTGTATAAAATTGTTTATGAGAAAATTCGCTGCCCTCAACTGCTTGGACTTGTACTTCTCAATGTCCCTTCTCGTTCATCAAGACGCCCTAAATTGTTCAATCCAATTTCTTATAAATCGAGATACGGTCATTCTGATCCGGTAAATCGGATATCTATCCTAGCTAATTCTTACAGTGATGTGCTTGAATCATTTTCATTCTTTTCTGATCTTAGAAATTCCCTTTCTCTCATTTGTCAAATTTAATATCTAATTGTCCTTTGTATCTATAATTATACACGTTCACTGGTGTTGTAATATCAGATGCATGTAGTCGAGCTTAACATGATGCTCTATGCTTTGATGCATGATATGTATATAATGTGGTTCAAATAATGTATATCCTATGTACCAAAGGGTCTTCGATACCCGTATAAACAAAATAAAAAAAAAAAAGTAGTGGGAGCCAAAAATGTTTTAGGGTAAAAGCTGATAGGTTCAGAGGGATGATGTTCATGGTGACATCAATTTTGACCTTGAAGTGAGTTTTGAAGGTAATCCGGCTGGTAATAACACTTTTTCCAATGGGAACCACTGGTTTTGGTTATGGAGTCGTTTTCTACGTGAAAAAACATGAAATTTTATGTAACGCATTCTTTTGTGAAAATGGTATTTCCAAAGATATTGCAGTGACCAGCTAGTGGACTTGTGTTTCGGATGAGACCGAGACCGCTCTCGGTATCAATCCCGAGATCGAGACGGGATCGAGACTAATACTAGACGGTCTCAGCCTTTATTTCCCGAAACCTAGACGATATCTGTCAAGCCGAGAGTCTCGACGATACTTAGTTTCTCGAATGTATCGCCACCACCAAGAATCTCGACTTGAGACCAAGAATCTGGACTCGAGACCGAGACGATACTGGTTTTTTCGAGACTGAATCAAAACCGAGATCGAGACCCGGTCAGTCTCAGCGAGACGATACCGACACCCTCCCAGCGGAACTTGAAAGAATGTCTTAGGTACGCAAATAGTGATGACAATTCTTTTTTATACGGAATATCGTTATTCTTTCCATCAAATTCTCATCGATATTCCATACAAACCGAAAAGGATCGATTCTGTTCGAGAATCGGCATCACTATCCGCTGTTCGACATCAAAGATGGAAGGTTTCTGAATATTTGGTTCATTGAACACAACGTAAAGATATTTTCATGATCTGAAATTGCAGCAAAACTTATAAGGGATCGTACCCATACCACGTGACCTTTTTCTTACTTCCTTCTCTATCTTACTCATTATGCCTGAAGTTGGTGCAACAAGGAACGAGACAAATAAAAAGGTCACGTAGTATGGGTACGTTCCCTAACTTCATCGAACACTTTCTAAATGTTCGAAATGTCCACTTTGTTCCTGCAAACATAACTGAATCCTCCGTTTGGAATTATCTACTGGTTCTAGCAACATGTTCCGTGGAATATTTAAGCAAGCGTCCCAGATACGTTGCATGAGGTCTTCTCTCGCAGTTGCATCTTCTTCATGAACCCTGTTTTTCAAGAATCCCCAAAACAAAAAATCTAACGACGTCAAGTCCGGAGACCTGGGAGGCCACGCTGGAATATACTACCTCTCCCAATCCAACGATTTGGATGTTGCTTGTCCAAAAAATTCTCGTACAAGGCGGCTGTAGTGAGGAGGAGCACCATCTTGTTGTTATATCATCTTTCTCCTCGTGTGTAAGTTCAGTTAATCCATCATCAGGGGCGATTCATATCTAAATCAATTGAGGTAACTCACCTGATTCACATTCCCTTCAAAGGAATAGGGCTCAATCAAATATAACGTGATTATCCCACACTAGACAGTGACGCTCCAACGATGCTGATGATTGATCCGCCAGTACCAATGCGGATTTTCTTCAGCCCGATGATGGCAATTGTGCCGATTAAGTTGGCCGGTATTGTGAAACGTGGATTCGTCACTGAACATCACGTAATTAAAATAATAGGAATCACGTTCAACTGTGTCTTGGGCCCACCGGCAGAAATGCATCCTTCGTTCGAAATCATTAGCTTCCAATTCATGGCATAAGGTAATGTGATATGGATGGGAATGTCAAAGTTTCAATATCGGGTGCACCGTGGATCGTGGAGTCACAGTTGAACGTTCAATTTTGCGAGTGCTGTAGTGTGAATTCAAGGCTATGGCAGCCAAAACTGTAGCAATTCTCGGATCATTATCATTCAGGTTGTTTCGATTTCTCTTGTGTTTCATCTCCCGTATTCTCGCAGCTGCCTCTATGTTCCTCATTGCAATGTCGTTGGGATGAACTCTCGCAGGATATCTCTCAGCATATGAAACACTCGCCCGTAAATAATTACGTTGAGATTCACCCAAAATCAACGACCTCGGTGGGAGCGTAATTTTTTACCATCGTAATAGACAAGATGTTCTGGAAACTTGTATCGTGAAAGGAATCGAGACGCATCCACATATTATCTTTGAGTCTTCGAAGTCAAACTCCCGAAACTCCGGATTCCTATTTTATCGCACAAAAACTGATGTAATAAACAAAGCACCGTATAATAAACAAAGAAACGCCGTTTGTTGTCATTCGTTTGTTCATTGAGTTTACGTGTCCGAGTTTGACTTTGAGACAAGTCTCTGTTATGTTTACAGTCGAAGTTCCCCCTTGATTGATTCAAACGAATTCTGTTTCCATTTGTTATGGATTCATGTGCCTCCAACCAATGCTGAATAAGAATGATTTCATTGTTGATTTTGGTTTGGTTATTTTGCCAGTTTTTGCGTCATTGAATGAAGACTGAAGAATAATAACTGCATGCTTCTCAATTACGATGAATAACGATATTCTGTATGGAAAAGAATCGACATCACTATTTGCGTATACCTGAGACATTCTTTCAAGTCCCGCTGGGAGGGTTTCGGTATAGTCTCGTCTCGCTGAGACTGACCGGGTCTCGATCTCGGTCTTGATTCAGTCTCGAACAAACCAGTATCGTTCCGGTCTCAAGTCCAGATTTTTGGTCTCAGGTTGAGATTCTTGGTGCCAGCAATACATTGGGGAAACTAAGTATCGTCGAGACTCTCGGCTTAACAGATATCGTCTCGGTTTCGGGAAATAGTGGCTCGGGTCGTCTCGTATCAGTCTCGATCACGTCCCGATCTCAGGGTCGATACTGAGAGCAGTCTCGGTCTCATCCGAAACACAAGTCCACTAGCTGGTCACTGCAATATCTTTGAAGATACGATTTTTGCAAAAAAATGCGTTACAGAAAATTTCATGTTTTTTCACGTAGAAACGACTCCATAACCAAAACTAGTGGTTCCCATGGAAAACAGTGTTATCACCTTCCGAATGACCTCCACAACTCACTTCAAGGTCAAAATTGATGTCACCATAAACATCACCCCTCTGAACCTATCAACTTTTACCCAAAACATTTTTGGCTCCCACTACTCCTTTCGAAGATGTTCCCGTTTATATTCTAATTTGGGACACCCTGTATATACAGGGTGGACCATTTTGGGTGATATAGTCAAATATCTCCGGAACCAGTAGAAATGAAGAAGAATGTTACGGATAAAAAGTTCAGGGTTCCAGGGAGGAAGTATGGTGCTGACCGTGAAAAATTGTTCAGGGGTAATTCTAAAGGTCATCTAGAAGTCGAGATGGTTTTTTTATACAGGGCGCAGATGTTTTCACCACGACATTAGGACACTGGTTCCAAACTCATTACAAACCACTGCTCATGGACCTCCTTCGACCCATTGGGGTGCAAGTTATGGACTGTCGGAGTCATTGATGACCACGTGCGTGGACTGAGGCTACCGAGAGCGTGAGTGCGTGGATAGGCGTGATAATTCCAGTAGAGAGACGGAGATTAGTGATGACCCTAATCTTCCGGTGAGTTATCTGGAAACTGGAAGGATGCTTGTGTCTGTTCGAATGCGCATCTCAATGAACGTTATGTGATATGGTGAATACTTCCATTGTTTCGAGCAACCCGTCAACAATTTTTGAGAGTCGATACGGATTCATAACCTTGATTGAATCGGTTTGAATAATACAACGGATTTCAAATGCAATGGTGAATCGTAATAAACCGAACACATAACTGCCACTGATGATAGACTCGGTGTTCCCGTTTGTTTATGCTTAAGATTTTCTTCACAATGGAATCAACTCTGACCTCCATTGGAACCAGTCACAATTTCCGGAGGAGAGCCGAGAAGAAGAATCCGTAAATGAATGGGAACATCGAATCTCCGCTTATCATGAGTGACAGTTATGTATTCGGTTTATTACGATTCACTATTTTATCCGAAATCCTTTGAATCATTCCATCTGATTCAATCAGGGTTATGAATGAGTATCGACTCTCAAAAATTGTTGGAGGGTTGCTTAAAGCATTGTAAGTATTCACCATAATACAAAACGTTGATTGAGATGCGCATTCGAACAGACACAAACGTCCTTCGAGTTTCCATATAATTTACCGAACGATCAGGGTCATCACTAATCTTTGTCTCTCTACTGGCATCATCACGCCTATTCACGCACCTACGCTATCGGTAGCCCCAGTCCGCACGCGTGGTCATCAATGACTTCGACGGTCCATAACTTGCACCCCAATGGCTGGAAGGGGGTCCATGACCAGTGCTCCGTAATGGGTTTGAAACCAGCTTCCAAATGTCATGGTAAAAACATGGGAGTCCGGTCCAAAAAAACTATCTTGACCTCCAAAATGACCTCTGAGGAATTTTTCGAGGTCAGCACCATACTTCCCCCCTGAACGCCTCAACTTATTCTCTGTAACATTTTTTTCCATCTCCACTAGTTTCGGAGATGTCTGACTATATCACTCAAAATGGTCCAGCCTGTATATCGGTGTAATGACCGTGAACCGGGACACAGGTGAAGCGTCACAACATCCAGATCGCGTGCCACTGCATTAGGGAGAAGTGGGGATTCAAAATCACATATATACGGGTGAAGCGATATTTAAATTCTTCACGAGGTACGGCTCAAGAAGCGATCACTTGGAGAGGTCTCTGAATTCCTGATAAAGGAATGCATTCTTGAGAATTGTGAAACGATCATTTGGATTCTAACTCCATCGGCCCATAATTGCTTGGGACGCTGGAGTGAAAAATTTGAGTCATTGTGTGTTGGAATATTTCTTGAACTCGAGGAAAGTTCCTTCTCGCAATTGCGTAAGGAGTTCCATGTCCACGACGAGAGAAATATTTCATCGTCGTCAATTTTGTTTTAGATACCTCATGAGGGAACGTAGAATCACTTAATTTATAAATTCGTTGAATGAGGGATGGGCAACGCGGTATATAGGGATCGTTGAAAAATTTAGTATTCTTTTCTTTTTCTATTTTGTAGCGGAGTAGTGGCGAGTAACAACTCCAGATATATATATATATGTGGCATCCTTCGCCAGATCAGCCACCTCCCCTGCACATTTCAATTTTTGAGATGGAAAATGTTTGATGGGCTTGAAATTTTCGTTGAAGTGTCTACTCTTCAATGCCGTATGGTACTTTCCGAACATGGCGACTATTTGACCAATATGGCGGCAGAAACGAAGGGGGAACGTGATGATGATGATCGAAACCGGTCATGAAACTATGAAACACGGGGGTTGGATGATTCTGTGGATTGGGACATGCAATTCGAGCATCTCGGATTAATTGCATCCAGTTGGAATATTGAAATTGCAAATGGTGGATCCAATATGGCGACCGGAATTTCAGAATCACTCCGAACCTTCTGAAACGTGGGGAAATGGGGTTTTTGGGGTCGCTGATGATGAATCCGAACTCAGATTTCCGGAATTACAAGTGGTGAATCCAATATGGTGGTCAGAAAATTTCTAATTCACTTCAATTTGTGGAAACATTACCATCCCGAGGGTTTTTTAGTCGCTGATCACGAATCCGGACTCAGATTTCCGGAATTGCGAATGTCGAATCCAATATGGCGGCCGGAATTTCAGAATCACTCCGAATTTCCTGAAACATGGGGGAAAGGAATTTTCCGGGTCGCTGATACTGGAGATCCAATGGAATCGACCAATCATTTATATGCCATGAAAAGAATGTCCAATGGAAGAAATCAAAATTTCCAGTAGTAGACACCCTGTGCTAGCAGGTAAAATGTCGGCTTTGAACTCCAGTTCCTCCGATTTGTTGGCTGAATATTGCGTCGCACCGAATGCTTGGACGATTTTTCTCCCACCCCAACATGACAGGACGATAGTTGAAATCTGTAATCTCAATGGATTGTTGGGTTCCAAGATTAAAAGTCTCTCTTCGGGTTCATCAAGAATTCCTTCTAGTTCAATTTACCTGTTCAAGCGCGTCTCATTGACATCTCCGAGTGTCTCATCCTCCAAGTGAGAGTCCATGCTTATCGAACTCTCAATATTTTCAATCCCTTCACTCATGTCATTTGATTCATTCACCACCTCGTTATCTGGTAATTTGTACGAGGAACCCTTCATTCATACATCCAACACAAATTTGGAAATTCGTACATGAATGAGAAAATTCCTGCAACATAATCTCCGATATCTTCCGTAAATTCCTACCACCGTGTCCGGCTTTTTTTGAATGAATTTAAGTATCAATCCTTCTGAAGAATTCGGGGCATCATATATTAGGTGATCGGATAAATCAGATGAACATAAGCGGACAAATGCATGGAATCGATTCTTATCAACTGATGCTGTATTGTTCTGTGACCTCTGAACCTAATTTCATGTTGGTTCGTTGTAACGTCAATCGCTTTTCTCGTCTTCTGTTTTGTATTGTCTCACGTTGTCACTTCATGAATGCTTGCGACGTTTAAACCTCGAAGTTTTTGTGTTTTAAATGATGAGACCTTATTAGGAGTTCGCATATTGTCATCTGATTTATTCGATCATCTCACACACGATGTCGCGTATCATTCGAACGGACTGATGTGCAAATCCATTCAAAAAAGCCGGACACATTGGTAGAAGATTACTTAAGATATCGCAGGTTATGTTGCAAAAATTTCCCCATCTATCCATGAATTCTAGAATTCGTGATGCATGTATGAAAAAGGATTCATCGTACAAATTACGAGTTGACGAGGTGGTTGATGAATCAAATGATATCAGTGAAAATATTGATGGTATTGAGAGTTCGATGGAAATGGATGTCCCAGTGGAGAATGAGACATACGAAGGTTCTAATTATACACGCTCAAACAGAGAAATCGAACTGGAAGGAATGCTGGATGAACTCAAGCGGAAATTTTCAACCTTGGAATCCAAGGAGCCATTGAGATTACAAATTTTGACTATCACCCCATCACCTTGGAGTGTGGGAAAAATCACCCAAGAATTCAATACAACGCGATACTTGGCCAACAAATCGAAGAAATTGAAGTACAAATCCGGCATTTTACCCGATAGCATTGCAAGGGAGGTCAGAAACCTCTCTCAAGCAATTTGACACAAAGTATATGGATTCCATACCAGTGACATAAACAGTAGGATAATGCCTGGAAAGAAATATGTCGTTTCTGTTAAGATTAATGGAGAGCGAACGTTGAAACAGAAACGTCTCTCACTCGTGGGTTTGAAAGAACTCCACACTGTATTCAAACAGTCTCACCCAGAAGATAATATCAGCTCTAGCGCATTCGCTAGACTCAGATCAAAAGGTTGCATACTCCCTGGAGCTTGTGGAACGCACTCAGTTTGTGTTTGCACAATACATCAAAATGCGAAATTGATGTTGGATGCAATGGATATTCAGAGGCTGACCTTGAATACAGAAAAGCCACTAACGAACTACAAAGACTGCCTCAATCAAATTGTTCGTGAAAGACCTGGGACTGATTGCTATTTTGATGCATGTGATGATTGTCCAGGAGTTCCGCAGTTTTCGGAGAAATTAAATGATCTATTAGAGAATTCATTCATCACAGACATTCAATGTTCAGTTTGGACGGCAACGGATCGTTCAACTCTACGAACAGAAATCATGAAAATTGATGATTTTATACTCGAATTGTGCAATAGACTGACAATTCTGAAACCACATTCATTCATCTCAGAGCGAATAAATCTCTTCATCCAAGAAAGAAAACACAATCTCCGCGATGGTGAAGTACTGGTGACGTTTGATTTTTCTGAAAACTACGCGTACGTTTGCCAGGATGCTTCACAAGCAGTCTATTTCAACAAGGATCAATGCACCGTATTTCCCGCCATTTATTATCATAAGGAAGGACCTGTTGTTGAGCACAAGAGTTTTATTTTCTTATCTAAAAGTTGAGAACACGACACCTCTGCTGTTCATGCTATTCAGACTTTGTTAATTCCTCAAATCCAACGGAATGTGAAAAAAGTCAACAAGATTATTCATACCAGTGACGGAGCGGAGCAGCATTTCAAAAATAAATTTCAAATCGCGAACTTGATCCAGCACAAAGCAGATTTCAGTATTGACGCTAAATGGCATTACAGCGCAACTGCTCACGGTGAAGGTGCTTGTGACGGGATTTGTGCTACATTCAAGAGAGAAGCATATAGGGCGAGTCTAACTGCCAAACCTCAAAATGCCATATTGACGCCCCAAAAACTCTACAGTTGGGCAAAAAGTAATTTTGAAACCATAGGCATTATGTACTATGATGGAACATATCACGAGAAGATGAGACGGGAACTCAACAAACGATTCGGGAATGCCCAACCTGTACCTGAAATTCTCAAGAATCACGGTTTTGTAATAGGGTCCAAAAATGAAGTGCTCATCAAGAGGTACTCGGAAGATGATAGGAACAGAGTGTGGTGGCCAAATGGACAACCATGAGGTACGTACGCTCAGTTGGACAATTGCTAATTGAGAGAGATGTTACAATAATCGGCCCTCCCCAGGGCCATTCGATGTGCAAAGTCTGATCGCGCAATCTCCTCGTGGTGCACATAGGGTTATGCTAATGCCGACAGCTTGGAGCCTGAATACACAAATCCACAAGCTATAAACCAGCAGTATTCACGGTTAGGATCAGAGAAGATTTGCGAGGAGTTTTATTGGAATGGAGTCCATTGAAAGTTCGCGGATTTGTGTGACCAGTCCCCAAATGATTCCTGAAATTAGTATGATATTTGTTCCCACCATATTGGATGTCTTTGTCGATAATTGTACGTGATACGTTCATTCCGATTTTAGGAATGTGACCTCAATTTCGTAATCAGCGACCAGAAGTTCTTCTGAACAAAGGTTGACTTTATAGGGCGGATGATTTCTCATATCCAGACCATCATGAATTTTGACATTGAATCTTCCATTCATAATTCCGGAAATCTGGGTTCGAATACGTATCGGCGATGCCTCAAACTCCCGCACGACAATCCTCTCTCAAATTTCCCCCATTTTCAATTTCTCCTAACACCATATTCGCTTCGTCATTCGCAATTCCAGAAATCTGAGTCTGGATTTGTGATCAGCGAACCCAAAAACGCCAGTATAACAATGTTTTCACAAATTCAAGAGATTTAGAATTTTCCCGACCGTCATATTAGCCTGGCCATTCGCAATTCCGGATGTCTCAGTCCGAATTCGTGATCAGCGACCACAAAACCCTCAGAATGTTGATGTTTCCATGAATCGAAGCGAATTAGATTTTTTCCGACCTCCATATTGGATTCTCCATCTGTAATTCCGGAAATCTGCGTTCGGATTCATCATGAGCGACCCGAAAAACTCCTTCCCTTCATGTTTCAGGGAATTCGGAGTGATTCTGAAATTCCGGCCGCCATATTGGATTCGACATTTGCAATTCCGGAAATCTGAGTCCGGATTCGTGATCAGCGACCAAAAAGCCCTTAGGACGGTAATGTTTCCACAAATTAAAGTGAATTAGAAATTTTCTGACCGCCATATTGGATTCGCCATTTGTAATTCTGGAAATCTGAGTCCGGATTCATCATCAGCGACCCCAGAAACCCCCTCTCCCCACGTTTCAGAGAATTCGGAGTGATTCTGAAATTCCGGTCGCCATATTGGATCCACCATTTGCAATTTCAATATTCCAACTGGATGCAATTAATCCGAAATGCTCGAATTGCATGTTCCAATCCACAGAATTATCAAACCCCCGTGTTCCACAGTTTCATGACCAGTTTCGATCATCATCATCACGTTCCCCCTTCGTTTCTGCCGCCATATTGGTTAAATAGTCGCCATGTCCGAAAAGTACCATACGACATTGAAAAGTAGACACTTCAACGAAAATTTTGAGCCCATCCCTGGTCAATTGAAACTTGAACAGATTCAACGCACACTCGACACAAAGAACAAATTCGAATTATCGCATGGAAAAACTAACAGTTAACTATAAACGATCTCCAATGATTTTATACAAAATCTGACGAAGAGACATATATATGTATATGTATGATCTCTCCGGTCGATCAATGTATGAGGAATCGTTCCAGTCAAACCAAACATCGAACCCGAATCATAGCACAGAACCGAGATAATCCTCCTTTCCATACACGTCAATTCGAAGCGAGGGTCTTCGAAAGTGAATGATAATCTTTTCGACAACTTCTTTTCAGAATTCAATCCTATAATTAGGAGCACTTGCATGCACTTAATCCCAATCACTTACTTGATTATCTCGCGATAGACACAACTCTAGTAACTTCAATAGAGTGCGATTCACTGATTCCGACACTTGATGATTATATTCTCTTAATATAAGTAAACGTGAATTCACAAGTGTGGATTTAACGTTTCAAGGGTACGCGGGAAGTACAGAAATTTCATTTGTTTGCATTCTGTCTGAAGTTACTTATTTTTTGTCCCATTTTTCACACTCTCCCATCATTACTCTAGCAAAGTGGAGTAGGAAGAACACTTTTAGAAAATAAGCAATCGTATAGAGTTGATAGAACTAAAGTGACCAGAATAATTATCGATGCGATAATTGGGGATACTAAAGGGTAATCATGCATTTTTATCAAAAACGTTACATGAAAGTCAGAATGAATGATTGAATATGTAACTTTCTTCATCATGGATATTGGAATAGCATCGAAAACGATATTAGGACTTCGGATGATCCAAGAAAAACAGGAATTATCTATCGCCTTGAAACATTCCAGAATTTGTTTTCAAATTTGCGTACTGAATATCGACGTTCTGATACTCTGACGGAACTTGATTCATTCATACATCTAGAACCTGTAGACTCAGATCTGAGGACAGGAGGAGGAGATGAGATTCCAGTTACTGAATGAGTTCATGGACAATATACTAGCGGTGGCGTACCGTGCTTATGTGGTACTCGGGGCGGACCTAGTGTCGAGCATCCCCTCCCCCACTCCCAGTTTAGTGGTTGATTTTCCAACAAAGAAACACCTATAACTTGGCAAGAATTGAGATCGAACATACATTCAAGCCTGATACACTCTACTGATGGTACACTACGATTCCCATCACCGATTCAAATATTCACTCTGGCATACAACTTTTGATAAGAAAACAATGCAGCATTTCATAATAGTCCAATGCACCCCGCGGTGATCACCGATGTTCGATAAAACCGAGTAATTTATTTTAATATTATCTCCAAAATATTGAAACATTTGGAGGGGTGAAAAATTGAGTATTATAGGAGTTCTTTATTTTATATTCATATATCGTGGTAAGTATCACACTTATGATTAGATCAATATATTTATGAAAAAAACCTGAACATTTATTCGCCAGGGAGAGAATACTATAGAAAAAATACACGTAATAACTTGAAAATCCATATTCAAAATTTCATTTTATGAACTTTCAT
The DNA here is from genome assembly GCA_018340375.1 of Gonatopus flavifemur. Classification (NCBI taxonomy): domain Eukaryota; kingdom Metazoa; phylum Arthropoda; class Insecta; order Hymenoptera; family Dryinidae; genus Gonatopus; species Gonatopus flavifemur. The sequence continues at coordinate 19,817,722 of JAFFJZ010000009.1, forward strand.
TTCAGCAAATTTCGTGATTATATCATCATAATTCATGCCTCTACTTGACTCGTTTTCAATTGAGAGTATTGCTAGGTTTGAAAGTCTTGACTCACTCATAGTGGAACGGAGATAGTTCTTTATCAATTGGAGTTTTGAGAAACTTCTTTCACACGAAGCCACTGACACACATATTGTCACAAAAAATCTCAGAGCCAATGAAAGGTTAGGTACTAAATCTAAAAAATCAAATCCCACAATGAACTGTAAGAAATTGAGACCTGACCATTGCTTTGTGATTTCTTCAGGTATTCCCGCTGCTTGTGAGTGTCTTCTCAATCTCATTATTTCTTCAACCATCTGATCTTGAGGAATCTCATCAGAAGTTCCACATAAATTAGGAACCAACTCCTGTAGTTCATCACTTGGAGTTTCAATTAGATTCTCTGCTTGTATCAAAGGAAATTTCGAACATACATTCTCCATTGCCTTTGTGCGCGTATTCAGTGCACCATAAAATCTGTCCATACATTCTAACATAGCCCTCTTGATTTCTTCAGTCAAAATGAGACTTCCATCTCTAGCTTTTTCTCCTGGCATCATCTTTTTAAATCTCCTCCTTCCTATTTTTTCTACTGGGATATTGATTTCCTGACACTCCACTTCTGCAAATCGTGAGGCTTTCTCCACGACAATATTTCTATTCTCTTCAAAAAAGAGTTCAACGGTTTTTCATTCTCACAACAGTTTTATCCAAACTGATACCAGTAATTTGAAAATATTCTTGAGTACCATTCACCTCTTCAAGAACTTCGCACCATAGTGAAAGATGCGCGAGGAAGGAAAAATCACAAACTGCTCGCAAAAGCACTTGAGCTGATCCTTTGGTCTCAACATTTTCTATAGAAGAGCTTAGTTCTTCGATTGCTTGCATCAGTTCAGTGAAATGACTCATGACAGGTGCTACCGCATCATGTTGAGCACTCCATCTTGTTTCAGAGAGACGTTCGACCGATAATCCTATGTGGTTCTTCAATACTTCCCCAGCGATGTGTAGAGGTTGAGAAAGGTTTCCGGGATGGCATTCAACACCCTTCTCGATAAGGCCCTCTCTTCTGTCAACTCAAAACGGTGTTCCCGAAGCAGTCTTTCGGGTTTGTTGAATAGCCACAGGTCGCCTGGTGCCAAATCAAGTGGTTGTGGAACGATATGGGTCGAGTTTTTTGCGAATTGGTCACGAAGAATCAATGCAGTGTTGGACGGTGCATTGTCGTGGTGCAGAAACCGAGAATTCAAACATTTTTCATCAACATAGCCTCATCATCAAAGGCTTTCTGTACCATTCTCAACAAATCAGCAGCAGGGAATTCACTCCGCAAACAAAATCCAATGAAAATTGTTTGCTCAGCACATGCAGAAATTTATGAAAATCGGAAAATTCAATGTTAGCAGCTTTCAAAACGATACCTACCTCAAACATTGATGGATTTTCAGATGTGACCCTTGACACGGACATGAAAGACAGTCCTGTCAACCTCAAAATAATAGCATTTCCCCAGATACATTTGCGCGCGGAGTTTGAATTCAAATGTCACCTTACTTTTTGGACACAGCAGTATTCCAATAGACAGAGTTTTCAAAGAAATTCTTGAACGCGACGATGTTTTTGATGAAATCACCTAATTTAATATACATTTACTAGAAAATAAGAACGAAATTACAAATATTGTACAAACAGAATTCTAGAAAAATGAAATTCGTGATTACTCGGATTCCGTGGTCTGCTTTATTTTTTCATATCAGGATGCGTTTGGAACAGGCAATCCACTGAGCCCACAGGCTAGTATACACAAACTGGACGGAGTTTATCTGTTGGAAATTCACCACCATTTATTCGATCTAAATTATGTAATATTTTTTAAATGTTATTGTACCATGTTCAAGATCTAGAAATTGCTTGCCTTCAAACGGTTTTTTCCCAAAGTGATGTTTTGTTCAGAAAAAAATCAGGAACAGAAGGGATTGTTGTTAACATTAGGAATCGGGGTGAGATGGAAGTCCATTGCAAGCTCGCAGCTGTACTTGGCAATAATTTTGGTCTGAATGGTCTCTTAAGTTTCGGAGAAGGTTTGAATACGAATTATTTCTGTACGATTTGCAGAGCCCATTCTGCCGATACAATTACGATGATTGCGGAAGATAGGAGTGTTTTGAGAACAGTTGGAAATTACAAACATGATCTCGCTATTCGCAAGCCCAGTGGAACTGGAGTAACAAAAATTGTATCTTCCATCAACTTATAGATTTGTATGTCACTAAGAATATCATTGTCAATGTTGTGCATGATTATCTAGAAGGAATTTGCCAGTATGTAACCCTTTTATTGATACACTATTTTATCAAAAAAGATCATTCCAATCTCAAAACCCTAAACTGGAGATACAGTTTTTTAGATTTTAACAATCATGATAGCGAGCCTCCACAAATTTTTCAGAACGATTTAAAAAGAGATTCATTGAAAATGACGGTGACGCAAATGAAAAGTTTTGCATTGAGTTTCGGTATTGTAATAAGAGATCTAATTTATAATAAAAACGATCAACGTTGAGAACTTGATACTCGTCTACGAGCCATTTTATGCACGAATCTTCAAACCGTTATCATAAGAGGAACCCTAATCATGTTGAAAGTTCTTCCTTTGGAGTATGAGGAATTACCCTAACAGCACACTGCGTCGCATTTCCGTGGTCTCCACGGAGATAGGTGGGATCTACGTGGAGACCACCGAGATGCGAAGGAGTGTGTTGTTAGGGTATATTTACGTTTGTTGAAAAAAAATTAAAACCAAGAGATCATATCGAATTGCGCTACCCTTACGCGATGACTATTTTAGGACTAACGCGCCACGTCTGTACAATGTGATATGAAGGTAAATATAGACCTTTCAAACCATATTGTCATATCAGTCATAACCGAAAAAATGCTATAGTGTTGCTGTGGAGCATCAACTAAGTTTATGTGAATATATTTCGCGTAATGCAATTTTCATTATTCAACATTCCATATCAGCCTTATAGAAGTACGAAACTTGACGGAAAAATATTTGCTATAGCGTTGCTGTGGAGCATCAACTAGGTTTATGTGAATATATTTTTCGTAATGCATTTCCATTATTCAACATTCCATATCAGCCTTATAGAAGTACGAAACTTGATGGAACAAATGATTCAATTATTGAAGAATCTGTTTATAGAACTATTCATCGAGTCAATGTGAAAAATCAGACCTTCCTCCATGATACAATAATGATTTTAAGTGTAAATAACAATAGTCCTATTTTTGGTCAAATAAACAAAATCCATAAACATGAAAAATATGATGGATTCGTGGTGGGACATTTTTGCATACACAGAGAAAAGTTTATACTGAAGATTATTATATTTTCGTGGCACTCGTGGGATATACTTTATTATGAGGCTCAGAACTATATTCATTTCAAATTACAACATATTTATCTTCATCCTCACGAGAGAGTATGATGGATGCTCGTATACTTGTGGTTGATAACGACATAATCAAGTATATCCCAAAAGTACAGTATGAATACGAGGGTGGATTGAGAAGTTTCCGGCCTGACCAAGAAAAACAACGTTTTTAAGAATTTTTTTTTCTTTATTTCTCAACATAATCTCCTCCAAGGCTGATACATTCCTCATAGCGGTGTTCTAGTCTAGTAATGCCATCTCTATAGACTGATTCGTCAAGCTCCTCAAAATACCCATTTACAGCTTCGATTACTTCTTCATTGTCCGCAAATCTCTTACCGCCAAGCCATTTTTTGAGGTTAGGGAACAGATAATAGTCACTCGGGGCTAGGTCTGGAGAGTAGGGAGGGTGCGGCATTAATTCAAACTTCAGATCGTTGATTTTAGCCATCGCAACGATTGACGTGTGCGCTGGTGCGTTATCGTGATGAAACAAGATTTTTTTCTTCGCCAGATGAGGTCGTTTAATTTTCACTTCGTGGCTCAAACGTTGCAATGAGTCTGCGTAGTATTGACCAGTGATAGTTTTACCCTTTTCAAGGTAATCAATGTATATAATACCTCTTGCATCCCAAAAAACAGTAGCCATGACCTTGTTCGCCGAAAAAATTGTTTTTGCCTTCTTTGGAGTTGGTTCCCCTGGTCCAATCCACTGTTTAGACTGTTCTTTGGTTTCAGGAGTGTAGTGGTGGACCCAAGTTTCGTCAACGGTTACGAATCGACGCAAAAATTCGCTTGGATTACGCTTACACAACGCCAAATTGGCGGTAGAAATGTTCTTTCGAATCAATTTTTGGTCGACTGTTAGCAAACGCGGCACCCATCTTGCACAGAGCTGTTCCATATACAAATGTTGGTGCAAAATATTTTGTACACGTTCATATGACATCTTACAGGTCTCAGCTATCTCACGAACTTTTAATCTGCGATCTTTCAGCACTATTTGATGGATTTTTTCGATCATATCTGGAGTTGTGACCTCAATGGGGCGTCCTGAGCGAGGCTCATCAGAGGTGCTCACACGACTCTTTTCAAACTCGGAAACCCACTGCTTAACGGTTGAATATGATGGGGAGGATGTCCCCAGTGTTGAGTCCATCTCTTCTTTAATTTCCTTCGGCGTTAACCCCTTCAAATAAAAGTATTTGATGACAGCACGATTTTCCAGCTTTTCCATTTTTACGAAAAACACAGAGGCGTCTTGGTCAGCGTGCTCTCAAAACTAAACTAACATGGCGATCGGACTGAAACTATAGCTACAAGCTATCTAAGGATGGTACTATAGAACGCCACCTCAAGGTAGGCCTAGTGGCGCCATCTCTTGGTCAGGCCGGAAACTTATCAATCCACCCTCGTATGGTAATATCTAATATGAAATTTTTACTGTGTAGAGGTAAATATTCAGATTCGAAATTTGATGAATGTTCAAGCTGATCAAAAACCCTAGTAGAAATTACCAATGATTAGGGATCAGATGGGCCCCAGCTAGTTTTCCCAGGTGGTAAGTTGGTTTCTAGCTAGTTTTGTAACGTACTTTCCAGCCTGTGCCCATTCAGGTGTCCCAGGGAATTGCTAGAATGTAGTTCAAATTGTTGATTAGAAAAGTGAAATCATGTTTTTTCAGTAAAACCACATATATGAGGAAGGTGGAAACGTATTCTGAAATGTAATCTCAAGCCACAAACGTTGCTTTTGAATTTATCTCAATAAAATAATCCCGAGTGACAAATTGAAACTTTTGGGTTTCCTTTTATTCCTCTGACTATCAATGTTACTCAGTCGTCAGTTAACGCATGAAGAATCCACACAAATCACCTGAATGTCTGAGCACTGAAGTCAAATCGGCTGGTATGTATTATCCAGTTGGCCCCACATGGGTCCAATCTGATACGTGGATGATAAATGGGATGTCCAGAAAGAGAGAGGATTGAAAGGGGAGGAAAAAAATTTTTACAAATTGTTTAGACAGAGTGTGAGATTTTTTTCTTGTGGATGTTCATCCCCCAACTGAATAGATATTGTTCCAATAGTTACTTTTTTGTGGTCTGATCAGATTCGCCGTGTGCACCAAAGGATATGGATAATTCAAAATTGTTTATAATGTTTATTTTCAAAAATGGTGTTGACTAAAAATTTTGGGAATCACCGATCCTTACATGAAATTTTCTGTAGAATACGATTCCGGGGTTTTTATCTACGTAAATTGTTATTTTCAACTTATTTCCCAAACAATAACTGTTTGAACGAATTGTAAAAAATTTTTTCCGCTGTGGATGTTCATCCCCCAACTAGATATCCTATATTTCCGAAATTCACTTCCCCCGCAGGTCAAGCAGTTTCGCAATGGGCATTAATGGGTTAATTGAAAGCCTGTTCTTATTTATTGAAGTTACTCTTACACAGCGCAGGCATGCTCCAAATGACCTCCCGTTGTTCCAGCTCCAGAACTAGTGTGCTGTGTGGGCTATTATTGTGATTAGATCATTTCATCACTCCAACTAAATGTTCCAAAAGCGAAACAACTGAACCATGCCCTCAATTTGAACACATAAATGTATTTACATCTTGAGCATGTTACATGATCAAGCGTACGGTATTTATGCACCAAGTTTAACTATAACTTCATATATACGATTATGTAGATCTCAGTTGGAACGTTGACTCTCAGTCAGTTGTAGCTTCTATAATCATGACATATGGAGTTGGAGCAAACTGCAATATATAGTTACGATCCCAATATTTTTGCGGTTGATCTCACAATAAATTCTTTTCAGTGCAAAGATAATGCAATATGATTAGATTCCATACAACAACAGTACAATAACAGTTCGAAGACAGTTTCAAAACAACAGTTCGAAAAGAGTTTCCCATATAGAGATCGTCCATAAATTACGTAACGCTATTGACTATACCTTTCTCTATCTCACTCATCATGTCTGGAGTTGGTGCAACAAGGAATGACAGAAGGAAAAGCGTTACGTGATTTCTGGACGGTCCCATAGCACAAAATATTTTATGTACCTTAGATATCAAGTACGTATCGAATATATATCAACATTACATTTACCTTGTCTTGGATCCATTTCAAATGGGATGTATTTCATACGTAATGTAACGTGGTATTCTTGTAACCACGTTATCTCCTTCGGGATTCTTCTTTTCCCCTCTCCCTCTCTCTCTCTCAACGGCGCCGCAATTTTCGAAATGGAGTGTCCAGATCTACTCTCTCTTTCTTTTGAATTTTGTCACGATGATATGTAACTATTTCCTGTACATTATTTGTGAAGGAAACAATAGATTACCGCATTTTATAAGGAATTGTATTGTAGATAGACTCGAGACATTCTTCCTGAAGATCATAGACTGCCAGAATAATGTACCCTGAAAAACGCTTTGCTTCTCGCCTTTTTTCTGCTTTCCATGTATAACGGCCGAAGAAAGTGGTAGGACGAGAAGTCCTGGAGGAGAAGGGGAATCATCGCAGAGCCACCGACGGACGATGGACCCGACGCATGGGAAATTCGATTCTCTTCTCCAGCGGGGCATCACGGTTTACCTGATCAGCCTACTTCACTGGTGCACGCATCAACGCCGCACGCAGCAATAGCACGTGCTCCAGTTTGGGAATTGGAGCACGATCATTAGACATGAGTTACCGCGTTGATCGAGGTGATCCCCGATACGTCGATCGATGTGACGGCGTATGGAGGAGAATCCTGCCGTTGAACTCACCGAAACGTGGGAAGTAGATTTGAATTGAGAGTGAATCTGGACGTGATAGAGTGTACTTCGTGTTGTGGAAATCAACTGAGTTCGTGAGTTGGGTGAATTGTGCTCCAGGAAGATACCAGAGTAGCTTGACTCTCCCTGGAGAACACCCTGGTTCCTCCACGATTTGGTGAGTTGGATATTTTCTGTTACGAAAGTATTGTTGGTCACGTCGTCGGGACCGTCCATATTGATTCTCTTAAATCCCGGAGCACCGTTCTCGCTCGCTTATGGGAAGTAGAGAAAAGTGTGAGATTCCGTTCCTTCATTAGAGAAGATCCCCCATCGATTGCCGGTGGATCTACGAATATAACTGTTTTCTTTTGAGTTTGAGTTCACTCTATTTCAATCTTTTTTCTTCCCACGGCATCCGTCTGTAGTGTCTAGAGGTCATATAAGCTCCCTCGTATGTACCCTAAGTCAAATTTTTTTTCAATATAGGCTATAAGTATAAACCATTTTTTTTGTTGATTATTTCAAGCGAAGTCTCAACCCTTTCCACCTCATTCCGAACCTCCCCTCTCCGTGGTCTGGGCTTGTCGGGATAGATTCGAGAGAATTTGGTTGGAGAAAATAGGAGTTGATTGTCGATTTCACCCTCTTTGACTGTGGTATCCTCTCTCCGGGGATATCTGGCACCCTAGGCCTTCTGTTTTCTCCTCCAAAGTGAAGTTCCTTATATCGGGTAGGAAAGGCGTTACAGTAAATCGCTCAATGATTTTGAAATACATAAGTCATAAAATACAATTTGATAAATCAGGTTCCAATTTATAAAAATAGTGACATGATTTTTTACATATATTTGCGATGTAAATGATAAGTTGAATTGAGGACATATAACACTGCATATCACAGATACATTCTTCAAGTTATGTACTTCAAAACCATTGAGCGATTCACATATCAAAGACATATATGAAATGGAATGCAACATAATGTGAATGCGGTATTGATATGTGTCTGATACGTATTTGATAGCTGAGATGCCGTATGGGAGACAACAATCACGAAAAATTTTATGTCTCCTCATGCAACACGAAAATTCTCGAAGATTCATAATGAATTCCAATTGGTATTGTGATATCTACTCTTTTAGAAAATATATGTTTCATGAAACGGGGAAAACTGATGCATTGTTATGTGGACTGGGAATCTGTAATTTTCAAAGATAGGAGTGAAGAATTATTACCAACACTTTGTTTGATCGTAATGATTACATAATAATAATTCAACCGCACTTATTGGTTTTGAAACGTGATGTTCGAAATTACAATAACGTGAATTTGACAGAACATAGAAATTAGACATGACTCAGGATCCACTCAGGAAGAGAGGATCGTGAGTTCCATCATGTGAATAATACTCCTAAGTCTTGTGACGGACAAATCACCATGCCCAAACACAACGGCGCAAGGGTTGGAGTGCCTCCTTGTCACTGCGATAAGGATATTTATAAGTTCCGTAAGGACCCTGTAAACATAAAAAGAAACAGCACGGAGCTCATCTACTGGAGGGGTCGGGGAAAGAACCAGGAAGCTCAGGGAGAGCAGGTGGGTTGATTCTGATTATTCAAAAGCAAAGTTCGACACGGCAAATTTTTGTGGAACACGTGTTACACACATATATTTTTACGTTCACATGTACATACACTTTGTACACAATTATACAAGAAACAAGTTCGTGAGAAGTACGGAAGGTAAGGGATTCACCCTTCAATGTGAAATATAACTAAGGGAACACGTGAGCGGGGCTCGAATGGGAGGACGCGACCACGAGGGAACACTCGACACGGACTTTGCCGTTTACAATAACCAAACCAAGGAAGGGCTAGGGGAAACCGCGACCATAAAAATTCTTACGAAGGAGAATGACACGAACGTCGGGGGGAAGCTGAAGCACAGGCAAGGAAATCTCGGAGAAAAGATAAGGAAATATAGCACGGAGGAGCCACGCGACACGTGCCAATTCCGAAATTGTTTACAATCACCGCACTGGCACTTTTACTTGGGCGGCTCCCTTTGCAATCCACCGGGACCTTCCTGAGTAAGTCGAGAAGACGACCAAACGAAAGATTACGGCCCGAAAGGCACCGCACACTCACCCGAAGTATATAGTGAAGCCAAACAGTTTCCTCTGCTGCTTGGCGTAGGTCGATCGCATCAGAAGTGACAGGTGAGATGGCCGTTTCCTCCTTCCTCGTCAACGGGGGTGTTCTTAAATCCGCCTGACGAACTTGTCTTGTTGTTTCCATTGGAATGCATCGTGGAGCTGAGACTTTCGTGTTCTTCGGGGTGAGTGTGCATGGTGGGAGCTTAAGGTATGTCGCCCTAATGTCTCCGAATCCGGATGGTGTCGAAGATGAGACGATGAGAAAGGTCTTCCTTCTAGTGTTGCCGCGATATTATCGTTGAAATTCAGAAATAATCGATTATCTTAATTCTGACAGGTTTTCATGGAACTTTTAACGCGTAGATCTTCAACTGTGCACGAAATGAAACGGGATAATGGATCATTTTGGTCTTCTAAACAAAATAAATCAAAATATTCTTACACTATCGTAACGATAATTATCGATATATCGTAACGATAAATGGAAGCATATCTTGGTTCATTTTGTGTCCGAGTCTGGGATCATTCACTATTCCGTTTCATCATGAGCTTAATCGAAGATTCGTGGATTATATATTCCATAGGAACGTGTAAGAATTGAGATAATCGATTATTCCTCAATTATCGACGATAATATCGCGGCAACACTACTTCCTTCTCTCCCTTCTTCCGTTGGATCGGTGAATAGGGGAAGAATCGTACGAGAACGTGGTGGTCTCTCGCTTCCTTCAATCCGATCCGTCATTGGAGGGCCTGGGATGTCTTTTCCGTGCGGGATGTAGGTGGCGCTGCCTCCTCCGTCGGGGAAACCTCGACAAATAACAGGAGAAAGGGGATTAGACGAAGATAGAAGGAAGCAAGAGACCACCACGTTCTCGTACGACTCTCCCCCTATTCGCTGATCCAACGGGAGAAGAGAGAGGAGGAAGACCTTTCTCATCGTCTCATCTTTGACAACATCCGGATTCGGAGACATTAAGGCGACATACCTCGTGGTCGCGTCCTCCCATTCGAGCCCCGCTGACGTGTTCCCTTAGTTATATTTCACATTGAAGGATTAATCCCTTACCTCCCGTACTTCTTACGAACTTGTCTTTTGTATAATTGTGTACAAAGTGTATATACATGTGAACGTGAATATATATGTGTGTAACACGTGTTTCACAAAAATTTGCCGTGTCGAACTTTGCTTTTGGATAATTAGAATCAACCCACCCGCTCTCCCCGAGCTTCCTGGTTCTCTCCCCCACCCCGCCGGTAGATGAGCTCCCTGCTGTTCCTTTTTATGTTTACAGGGTTCTTACGGAACTTATGAATATCCTTATCGCGGTGACAAGGAGGCAATCCAACCCTTGCGCCGTTGTGTTTGGGCATGATAATTTGTCCATCACGATTAGGCGCCCATTTTGCGAGGGGATTTTTTACCACCTTCACAAGTGGCGTTTTATGTAGAGCGCCACCCGGGATGCACTTCAGTAGGTCCCTGCCTCGGGTCAGTAACGAACCTGAAATCACATCACACGACAGAACATGGGTCGGCCAGCCAGCCAGAGGGGAAGGGAAAGAAAGGGGTACAGTGAAATCCAGCAGAAGTGAATTGATGAATGCTCCCAACTTTGATACTGTAATCAACCAAGATAGCTCCAGGAGCTCAATACAGAATACAAACTAAGATAATACAAATTCAATTGGGGTCGGGGGCACACTTCACAAATTAATGGAACTGGGGGGGAATCAGGGGCAACATCAGTCGTCGTTCCTTCCCATTGGTTGGCTTCAACCAGCTTCGTTGTTGACCAATGGGAACTCGTGAATTTGGACTATCACCACAAGTCAGTCCTTCTCAATGGAAGATCCACGTTGAATGGTCTCCCATGTAGTGATTTCCTAGTAACTTCCTAGGATCGGTGGATTTGGGTTGGTTCGTCGGTGGTCCCAAAGCTTGTGTGCGGCTTGGTAAACATCGTTCCTGGCCTCGTGATTGATCTCCAACACGACGTAGTTAGTGTGAGTGGTGATGGGGCAGGGGAGGGGAACAGGGTTGTGCGCGGGCTTGGTTGAGGTGGTTGTTTAGCACGATTTGCGGGTGGGCCTTGATGGCGTCCTCGGTGACGTTTCCTGTGGCTAGCGTCAGGCGTCAGCCGTTTCCTGGTGGGCTGGGCTGGTCTTTTGGAGACGTAGTCCTCGATGGGGAAGGGAACCTCGGGGAGAGATGAAATACATAAGCAAAGCAGGTTGGTATCTTAGTGTGACTCCGCTTCCTGTTATCCGATTGCAATGAAATTTATACCACAGTTCAGTTACAATCTCAGTGCGGTCCCTCCTGAGTTCCATCCCAATTGATTGAGATATGTGGGAGAAAAGTGTTTAGCATTTTGCATTGCTTGATGATATTCCCAAAGTATGCTTTCCCCGTATCTGTATTGTTTGAATTCCGCTGAGACTCATATGAAATAACCGTGATAATATTGAAATAATATCTCATATGTAGATGTGACAACAATTTGCTTACAATCCATAATATTTGACAATATTTGAATCCTTAAAAGTTTCAGAATTCATTTCTCATGTAAATATGAGGAACATGGAAGTAATGTATGGTTGTCCTTACCGACTTTTTCTCATATGGGCCTAGGACCGTCAATGGTGAAGCCACTTACCACTTTTGTTTTTTGGTTCTGACTTTCTCATTTTTTGTTCATTTCTCGTTTTTGTGGTAACCTTTTTCTTCGCATTCTTTATGTATAAGAAAGTGAAAGTATTGTGATGATGCCAAATATCCATCGTGTAGATGGAGAGTATTTTGTCTTTGGCAAACACTTCAAAACGTCGGGAAAATGCGATTCTCAAAAAGGTCTGTATGGACTTGTCCGCATGTTTGCACGCTTGCCCTCGTGTTCCTCCGTTCACGATAACTTTTGTTGGAGTGCATAGATTTCGATGACTCTCGCACCAAAACGTTTGTCTTGGCGAGCAGACCAAAATATGCTATTTGGGTTGGAATTGGATCAGAAATTTTGAAAATAAATGCGGAAAAGTAATCGGCCAAATATTGACTGTGTACCAGGTGTTTCAAAATTCATCATTCACATTCCTATGGCACATTCTGCAGCCAAAATACAAAAATTTCTCGTTTGAAAAATTTTTCAAAGGTTTAGATTTTGGGATCTGAGCGTTTTTAAATTTGTTTTCTAATCCAACCTGAATAAAAATGATTCTCTGCATTCCTCCGCATTCTTTTGGTTGTCTGAAATTTGACACAAGTGAAGAGGAGAGATTTCCGTCAGATTTCAGACGTTCTCAGAGAGATGTAGAGATCCGCAGGGATCATTTTCATTAGGGGAATCACTGGAAAACATTGTATGCTGAACACTTCAGTTTGATGTCATTAGCCAAGCTGCAAAACGGCGAATCTCTGGCAAAAGTCAGACTACCCTAATGAAGATGTTATACCGTGTTTTTTGGTGTAAATTTGATATGCGTGCAAGTCAAGTGAAAAATCAGTGGGATTGTGGTATTTCACCATGGATACACGGTATATTTGTGAATTTGTTACATCAATGTTCTCCATAATTAACAATTACTGAATATACACCAATTCCCCACTGTTATGATGCGAAGTGCTCATTATTTGACGTACACTTAAAATACACAAAAATCGAATCAACCCAAGGTAAGTAGTAACATGAACTGTGTACAACAAAAATTCCACCAAAATTGATTTCGTTGATATTTAACTAATGTAACCTTGGTGTAGCTTTGGTATATAACATTCATCATGAAATCTACTGTACTTTCGTGGAATTTTCGTATATTCTGAGAGAATATTAAATAATATTCACTGACATCATATCAGTATGGAATTGGTGTAATTTTAATGGGTGTCATCGTTGAATGAATGTATGTGAAAATATATCTTTTGAGTACACCAAAATCACACTAGCCCAAGGTTGCTTGGAAAATTAGTGTTATATTCCGAAATTCCAGCAATATTGGATTCATCGTATGCCAATGATATGATCTGATTGTAATTTTTGGTATATGAAATTGATTTCATCACCTACCCTGTGTCAGTGTGAACTTCGTGAACTTTAAGTGTCCATCAAACAACTTCACACTTGACAATTTGCATCTTAGTGTAATTTTGATACATAGAATTTAATTTCTCTACCACGGAGATGTCCATGGAAAGACACTTGACAATGACACATACCATAATTCCATCAATTTCACACTGATATGATGCCAATTGAGTATTACTCGATATTCACTCAATACACAAAGTTCAAATTCAAAATACACAAAAATCACTCTACCTCAGGGTGAGGAGTGGAATGAATTTTATGTACTGCAATCACACCAACATCACTCCTGGTATTATCAGACAAATTTGAACTTGGTGTAGTTTCGATATATAGAATTTCATTTTGCTACCACAGAGATGTCCATTGAAATGCACTTGACGATTACACCTACCAAAATTACATCGATTTCACACTGACATGATGCCGATTGAATATTACTTGACGTCCACTCAAAATACACGAGACATGACTATGGTGTATTTCTAACGCTAAAATGTGTAGAAAAGAATAATTGGGTGATTTCGATGTAAATACCAGATTATTCAGTTGCTGCACGAGGGTGTATCCAGCATAATTTTGGAAGACGTTTGATTAAAGGACAAGTACAGCGTGAATCTAGTGCTCCAATATGGGGGGAGAATTTATTAGGTAATTTTGGTATAAATACCGGACAAGTTGACTCACTGTACAAGTGTGTATCAAATATAATGTTGGAGAACTTTCGACACACTGTAAAAAATTGGCGGTATTCGAAAAAGTTCACATCAAAAAGTAGTGTTCTTTTAACACCAGATGATGTCATTTTTACACCGTAAAGTTTTATTCCAACACCATTTGGTGTTATTTTGACACCGATTTTGGGGTGGACATATATAGAATCCGTGTGGAGTTGATTCTGTGTTCATTCGGACACTGTTTGGACACCGCATTTTTTACAGTGTAAAAGGATAACTACAGTGTGAATCTAGTACTTGAATATGGAGAGAGAATTCATTAGGTGATTTTGATATAAATACCGAACGAGTCGAGTGAATATTCTATGCTGTGTATCAAGTATAATTTTGGAAAACTCTTGATAAAAGAATGAGTACGGTGTGAATCTAGTGCTCGAATATGGAGAGAGCATTCATCAGGTAATTTTTGTGTAAATACCGAAGGAATCGAGTTACTACATAGTGTGTATTAAATATATTGTTGAAGAACTTTCCATAAAAGGATAACTACATCATGTCAATTGAGAATGAAAATTTAACAATAGTATAGACCATGACCTTATCCTTTTGGTTCCCTCAGTACATACATAAATATATGTATGCAATAATATTCTTCGTCCGCGTGCATGCAAGTTACACGTAGTGTTCCAGTTAAGCATGCAGGGTGTACGCATGTGGATGTGGCTTAAATTGCGTTTTCTCATTGCAAAGGTAGAAGAAAGGGAGGAAGAGAAAATGATTGTTACCATGGTGGCTATGGCTCGTGCTGGAAGGGTGCCTTTTCGTGTGTATATGTGATTGAGGCGGGGGATGGAACACTTGTGAGGGGTTGCGAAAGAAGCAGGGGACTAACTACTACCGGCGGATCAGAGGGTGGCACAAGAGGAACTAGAGTACTAACCAGGGCATTAGCGCACGGACCCCCAGTTTCCGACAAACAAGTACAGACCCCCTAGTTTTGTTGAACTCTCTCCTGTCCTCTTTCTTCTTCTCCTTCTCCTTCGTTTGTGTCCCCTTTTTCTCCTCTAGAGCCCCCTTTTTACTGTCAACTATAGGTCATGTCCGCAGCGACCCTTTTTCTTCTTCACAGCCCTGATCCTGGCATACGGGAACAGCCACGTCCATTTCATCAAATATTGATTGCCTGCTCAGAAAGCGGGTTGAGGAAAACAGACTTTAGATTTATAATGATGGAATAGGTTGTGTATACTTCTTTTCTGCAACATATCATATCAATCTTAACCGAGCAGGAATCAACTCTTCGACTTGTTCTTCTTTCATAAAAAATGGGAGAAGAAAAACTAATATATATATATTTATCAACCTCAAAACTCGTAATGAATATGTACTGAAAATATTGAAAAGTAAGTCACACAGATAACAATAATGCTATCGTTGGTTGGCGTGGATCTTCCAATATTCCCTTTCAGATTGTGTGGAGGAAGACGAGGTACCATTGAGTGAGAGAAAAATACGGAATGATATCCAACACATCATATCCTGGATTTTTGGTAGCCTTGGTTCAATGATCTCTTTGAAGTTTTTGCTCGGAGAAAACAACTAAGGGTTGCCGTTCTGCGAAACGAAAATGAAGCTACCTCATCCTTCTCCGCCTTCCATTTGTCTACTCTTCGACACCTCAAATACGTCGTAAAAGATTACGCAAGTCATACACCATTCGGAAAGAATGAATAGGGGAGAGTGTCTTAAGTCGGACCACCTTTTCTTTTCATTGCATCAAACTCTGCAATGTTGACCGATCGCCATGTATTATATGCCGTTGGGAAGACTCTTCAATTCCCCAAAGTTTCTCTAAAAAGACTTTTGAAATATTCCTCATCAGTTCTGAGTGATGGCTGAAAATCGAAAACGATGATGAACAGTCTGAATGGGAACATTGGCTAGTTTTGAAATTAACATCTCAAAACTTCCAAAATCCAACCACTAGGATGGATATATCCTCAGACAGAGTGGTGTACACTGATCTGAGAATATCCACCACTTCTCCCGAATGGATAATGAAGAATATAGTTCTACCGGGTTTTTTGAGGACACAAAATTTCTCACAGCAATGCTGAAAACAAATTGTTGTCTGTAAAAGAGCTTGATACAGATTTGATATCCGTCAATCTGATGACAAATGATCAGTACCAAATGATGTATCTATGGATACATCGGGTATGCTAATTGAGCTGAAATTCTTTAAAAAACATAAAGAGGTCCGGCTTACAACACCGAGTTGGACCACTCTTCCTAATGAAGTGAGAAGAGCGTATTTGGATTGTACATGAAATCCAACAATAATTTTGAAGCGATAAAAAAGGAATCAGAACTCGAAGCAGAATGGAGGTATGAAGTACTCTCTAAAATCTTTGGAGTGAGATTTCACTCTTTAGCCAGCCAGAAGTGAGTCTGTCGAATTTTTGAATGAAATTTCCACTCTGTTAGAGTGATATTCTAAGGTTTGAGATTAGAAATTCACAACCACTTCGACGCAAGAGTGAATTTTTCACTCTAAAAGAGTGAGAGGTCACTCGAGACGAGTGAAAATTCCACTCGAAGCGCACAGACTCACTTCTGACACTTAGTGGAGTGAAACGTGCGATTTTTCACTCTTTCAGATTTAGAGAGTACAAAGAACTGTGGAGAATAATGTAGAGGTATTTCAATAGTCTCAACATAGTTTGATTCCCCTCCCTATACTGTATTCTCTTGTATGACAAATTAATTGATGTATAAGGAAACATTACGAAAATTTTTCATACGTATGCAGAAGAAAAATTCATCGGAATTTAACATTTCACTGTAAAAAATTTCGATGGAGAAATTCCAATAAATTTCTGCGAAGTAATTAACATATGCATGGCGTTAAGACTTTTCCATGCTTGTTCTCAAAATTTACTGTAGTGATAGTAAAAGTATGGAATTTTCATTTGAATTTATAGGAAATTTCATACATATACATCGGATATTGATTCCCCATCCAATGATTGGAATTATCTGATTCTTGTATACAGGAAAATTTCGATTATTTTTCACAATGTCGTTTCTTCATAGAAAATGAAAACAATATTTTCTCCTCCCAACTTAATTTGCTTCGAATTGAGGGAATATTGTTTCAGTTCAAAAGAAATTTGAACCCCAAGTTTGAACCAAAACAATATTTTCTCAATCCGAACCCAGTTGTTTGGAACATAAGAAAGATTGTCCTCCTTATATATGGGACCACGGGTGTTAAATCAAGACAACATTTTTTCCTGTATACGCTGATGTGACACCAAGGAATGTTGAAGGTGAAGGAATTCGGGAGCAGAAATAATTCAAACTCCGAGTCGCTGAAACTTGAAATCAGTAGAAGCTAGGAGAAATTCAATTTTTGTTTGATCAGTGTATGTTTTTTCGTTAATGGCAAGATTCGCGAAGTTTTACGATAAAAGGTTCTTAAGATATATAGGTTTCAAGAGAAGGAGTTTTAAAATTTATGTTTCCAAAACTATGTTCCAAGTGGAATTTTTTTGAAGGGGAAGTTTATTGACTTCATATTGAGAAATTCCTCCTGAAAAGTTTGGCAGCATACATGTATACGTGTATTGAATTCTAAGCTACTTGAAACATAAATACACAAAAAGATTTATCCTGATTGCATACTTATTGTCTCGTATATAACGGAAACAATATTCTTCTTGTTCCAAATAGACTTGCTTTGAATTGGAAGAATATTGTTTCAGTTCGAAAGGAATTTGAAACCTAAATTCTGTCTGGAACAATATTCTTCCAATTCAAAACGAGTTCATTTGGAACAAGAAGAATATTGTTTTCGTCATATATAAGACAATAGGTGTGAAATCAAGACAACTTTTTTTTCTGTGTAGAATTGAGACTCATTCACTTACATGCATAACTCAAGCAACAAAGAAGGTTAAAAATGCCAAAATCGTATTTGTAAAATCCTATGAACATGTGAAAAATTCTGAATGAGACTGTTTCAAATGATTTTACTAAGCAAAATTTTTTCAGATGAAGTTTCATTTTTCTTTGGCGAAGTTGTTGGTTTCCAAATAAATTTTGAGCGCACACTGTGCGAGAAATTTCTATGATCCCTGTAACTAACACGTCTCCACCAAATATTTTCAGTAGAAGCTACTAGAAATGTGGTTGATTCAATCAAGAAAATACAGTGGATACAAGTAATCTATCAATCAACTATGCTCACCTATTCAGAGAATCCTTCCTCTGCACTTCCCGTCTCCCCTCACCGTTCACCGAAAAGATAAACGGAGATTGATTTGGTCTTCATAAGGGTGAAAGGGAGACATGGGCAGCATCGCCCTCAGGGACCATTCCAGCTGTGCCATGAATGACTAATACTGAAAGCGTTCTCGGTTTGCGGCTAAGTTTACAGATCACGGAAAGGTAAAAGAGATGCGATTGAGTGGGGTTCGTTCTGAACGAACCATATCACGATGCTATTGGCGGAAGAATCCTGTTTAGAATGATTTTCTATTTGATTTCCCTAAGGAAAGTTTTCCTCGTTCATGTCAAATTTCCTTATTCTTTCCCTATTTTTTCCTCAAAACATGAAAAGGACGTGGAAATTTGGCAAGTTTATGGAAATGAATAGGGGAAACTTTTCTACGGGTTATAATTGTGTTCAGTATATTTTTACGATTCGTGATTTCTAAATCCAATTGAATCGACATCGACGTATACGTTCTGATACTTAGTACCAAAATACCACTGCGTCTCGTGATAGGTCTGCAGAAAAAGGTAGGATAAACTGACCAATAACTGAACACCGAGCAATAGATGAACGGAAGATGTTTTATTTGAATATTACAAAATAATTACAACATAACAGAGTAGCAGTTTTTCTTTCTTCTGAGAGTACACATCTTCATCATTACGTAGGTGCAATTTGCTCGATTCGATCAGACTCAATGACATCTGGAATATCATCAATATCAAATATCTTCACACCCAAGTATTTTCATTCTCACACTTTAGGATGGAACGGGGAACATTTTTGTAGAAATTCGACTTTTCTGACCTTCATGAAGTTATTAAATCGTTTAGACGATCTCATCTCAAAACTGCAGCGGAAAATATCAACATCTTGAGGTTCCACACTGCAGATGAAGTTTTATCAATAGATTCGATCAAATTTCTGTTTATTCCAAAATGAAATCCCACTCTTCTGTCATTAAAGTCACTAATTCAATCCTAATCTAATGAGATACCCACTGAGCATTTCCGTTAGAACCTTGCATTAACATTGCATCGATGTTGATGTGATCTTGAAAGTACCTGTTATGAGAATTACAACAGTAATATTACAACATCCAATTACAAGTAAATTGCAGCAATATTACGTTGTCAGGTGATATTTCAACGATATTTTTGCAAGTTACTTTTGTAATATTGCATTTGTAAATTGAAAGACAAGTACTTTCAAGATCGCATCAATATCGCTGCAATGTTAATGCAAGGTTCTAACGGAAATGCTCAGTGGGTATGTTCGGAATTTCTCGAATTTAAACAGGGAAAATATGAGGACTCAAGGTAAGGTAGCAGGTGCCCTAAAGGCCATTTACCTGACAGCGGTGAAGTCTGTGGCTATTTGAGAAAGGCTAAGCACTCCTGGTAATTATTTTCGGATCCACAAATGATTGTTATTCGGGTTGATACAATTTCGGGCACTTGCTACCTTACCAGAACTCGAGAATGGTCAATCGCTACGCTTCAAGGTGGTTCGTGATAAAACACGAAAAGTTATTGATCAAGTCATGCAAGTTGAAATTTTCTTACCCCGCACTGTTTCTGCGATAAACGATTCTATGTCACATGACCCCAAGAGAACATGAAGGTGCAAGGAACGTTTAATAGAAGCCTATCCAACGTCCGGACATTTGAAGGTCTGTTGAACGTTCCATCAGCGTGAATTCACGTACAATAGATGTAAATTCAACTTAGTTTGTGTTCTCTTGGGAAATATACAATGTTTAATACACTCAACCAGATCAGGTTTGAATTAGTGATTCCACAAATAGAAGAGTGGAATTTCATTTTGAAGTTCACAGAAATTTGATTGAATCTAATGGTAAAACTCCAACTGCAGTGTGGAATCTCAAGATGTTGATATTTTTTGCTGTGGTTTTGAGGGGATATTGGTCAGAAGTTTCATGAAGGTCAGGAAAGTCAAATTTCGAAAGAAAGAGTTTTTCGCTCCACTCTATTACATATCTTTGTTTGTAAATGTGCATCGAAAAAAAAAATTCTTAGTCAACGGCATATTTTCCTCATCTTATCAGTATATGATTTAGAATGAGGATTTGTGGAAGTAGAAATATGTAACAGATATTCATAATCGGTGATATCCAAGAGAAAACTCATCAGCAAACTAGGAGAATTGAGGGTACAGGTATTCATTGAAGAATAGAGTAATTCAAGAGTATAGGTATTGCGGATTATTACAACATTCAGGAAAACAAGTGAAATCTCAATAAAAAAATAACGCCAAGTGCATGAGAATGTCATCAAAACTCACGAAAGAAATTTAGAAAAACATACAATAGGATGTATCACATTTGAAAAAAAAAATGTGAAATCAATGTGAGCTACCAAGTACATTTGGTTAATCGCATGGTATTTAAACGATTTTTAGTATATTCCAACTGCAGTGTATCTAAACTATAATCAAAGTAGTTGATTATTTTTTAAGAATATCGCCGTCTTGGAAGTCTAAAATGGAATGGAACAACAATTGAATTAATCTATCCCATGTACCAGAGACAGCACTGAGTCATTCCACACCAATCGTGTTGATCGTTACTGATGGGTTTTGAAGACCACGTCGATGCGGAACACTTAGCGTTGCCAAAAACGTGAGTTTCAAGTCTGAATTGTATTCAAACAATTTTGCTGAGAGTATGCAAACAGAAAGTGAGATGATAAAATCTTCATCGTACATACGTCTGAGCAAATGCAGAGAGCTAGTGGAGTTTTCATTAAACCATGTGACTTTTTGTTGGGCAATCAAGCACATATAACTCGCATGCACATCAATCTTTCATCCTGTTGTTACCGTGAGTATTTGTTTTTGGCAATGATGGGAGGCAGTCACAAAGTCTTTCAGTAAGTCTTTTATATCACGTTGGATATGAGATGAATTCTATATCTTGGACTGTTGTGATAGAACGGTTCGAATTTGCGAAGGGGGATTGACAAGTAATTCGATCCTCTGATTACGACGGAGCTTTAAAAAAATAAGTAAAAATGTGTATCTTCATTCTTTGGTGTATGGATTCTTCTGATATTCCACTCGATGACCCCATCTTCTTTTCTGGCTAGATTGTGATAGATTTGTTTTGATTAATTTTTTTAGAGGTACTACTCCCGATCAAGAGTAAGGTCCTGTTTCTAGAATGGATTTTTTGCAGTAATGAGACTCAGTGAGTCTAGGTAGTCTACGCATGATTGAAAAGAATTTGCCAAAAAATTCGGCATCAGTGACCTCAAAACCCCTAGATACCAAGTTTAAAGGGAATCTGTTCAATTTGGGAATCTTTGTCCACCAAAATGGATTCGACATTGTGAATTTCGAAATTCTCACAATGGATCGCAATAAGGGACCCCAAAAGTAGTGGGCACCGAAGATGGAGAAAATTCAATGAACTTTTAGATTTTTGTCTGCCATGTCAAATACACCATTCTGAGATATGGAATTTTAAAAACGGAACGTAATCAACAACTCAATCAATCTCCAAGTATCAAGTTCCGAGCGAATTTGAGACCTTCTTACATTCTTGTCCATGTCTTTGGCATTCGGTCACGCTCGCGAGTTTCCACGGAAGTAAGTGTCGAGGGAATTTTCGATTTGGAAAAACTTGCGACCACAAAGTTGTTCGCCAATGTTTGGGAAAGTCTTTCTGAAATTTTCAGATCAATCGGATGAAGAATAAGGGAAATATTGAACTCTGTTTAAGATGGCACGTCTCGCTCACCGCCCCGGCAATGCTACTGAACTACGATACAGGGCGCTATAGACTTGACGGTTCATGAGCCAGTCGCACCATTGTGAGCAAAGTTCGATATCTCCCTTATTTTTCACTCGATTGATCTGAAAATTCCAGGAAGACTTCTTCGAACATTGACGAACAACTTTGTCGCGTAGAGTTTTTTTCACATTGGAAATTCCCTTGACATTTTTTCCGTGGACACACGTCAGCGCGTGCTCCCGTCATTTGTTGATTATGAAATATCCATTGGATGATGAGATCTTTTGACGAATTGAAAACACCAGTTGTCTCCGAGGATCATTACTAAACCTGTATACCAAATTCAAGTCATTTCAATAACTCCTCGCTGAGTAATCGCAAAATATAATTTGGATTGTATAGATTTTGAGGAAATGAAAATTTTCATTCTTGAATTTTCATCTCACAAACTATTGATGGTAGAAAAAAATTTTTCATAAGAAAAATGTGTTTTTATAAATTCTAACAGACTATATTTTTTTTTCATTTCGACAAATTTTTTTTTCTAGTTCTGCTGGTCTCCCTTGGGCATGTAACCCCTCAATTGTAGAAATGAACCTTTGGAGAAGACAGTTTAGAATCCCTTTCTGAATTCCCCTCCTAGGAACCATGTTATCCTCGTAGTGCTTAGGCGGAACCTTTCAGGTTCTCATTCGGGGTATCTCAGGTTTCCGTGCGGGAGAACTCATGTTTTTGCTTGACAGAACTCTCAGGTGGTCCAAAAAGGAACCTGAGAGACCCCGAACAAGACTTGAAGGCTCCCACGCACCACTTGACAGGATAAAGTGGGTCCGCATGTGTGAATTTCGCGTCCCCATCCGTCCAGAAATGTTTGACTGCAGAACTTCCGCACAACCAGTTCCAAAAGGTTTCATAATGGCTACTTGAGAGTTCATTAAGAATTCTTCTCCAATATGAAGGGCTTTTGAAGACCTCATTCTGCGATGTCATAACAGGGAATCTTGAAGCATCTCAATGATGGTCATCCTAGTTCAATGATATGATGGGTTGTCTCCAAGTTACATTCGTTCTATCCGGTGTTAACACGATTTCAGAATCAGAGCATTTCTAAGAGAATCGAAGATATTTCCTGGAAGATATAGAACAATCAATATATTATATTCCCTGCGGGGAGGAGGAGATTAAAATGGATCAAAGGAATCAACCCAATAAATTGCGTTTCCTTGTGCTGATGGATTGAATCGATGATGGATTGAAATCCTCCTACTCCTAATGGCAATGGCGGTCTGGGAAGAATGGAAGGAATTTGGTTACGTACTTTGTAAATAACCAAGCAATGAATACGAATGTTCAATATGTGATGATTGAGTACATTACTGAAATTGGGCTGTAGGGAAATTCCTCCTGGAAACCCATAAGCCATGCCTGTAACTTTTACTCTCACTTTCTTCTGAATTTTCAGATGAATTTAATGGATGTTGAAAAGTTCCAACTGAGTTTTGAAACGTATTCTGAGAGTTAGGTTTCTTAAAATTCTGCAAAATTTTCCGTGGGAATTTTTCACAGTGGTTGCTGTCTAGTAGGGTCTTTTTGCGTGTAAATATATGGTAACAATGATACTCAACACATATGTATGTATGTATGTATGTAATCTATCGTGTTGTTTCATCATTGTACAAGTCGGATAAAAATACGATATGTATGAAAATCATCCAATGTTAACCCGATATCGGGAAATCATCGGGTTGCTGGTTCGGTTTTGTATGGGATCATCATCGTGGAGTCCAGTGATGCCAGATTCGAGACCGAGACCGCTTTTACCCTCTCCATTGACCGCTCCACCTTTCTCCCACCATGCGGAATAATCTCGGTCTCGAATCTGATATCACTGTCGTGGAAATCGAATTTTTATCGGACTTGTCTGATAATGGAACAAGGCGATAGATTTTGGATAGTATTAATACATCTGATGATTGATCGATGATTGATTTTTCTACTTATACCTGGTGAAAATGTACGCCCGTAGTAAGCACTCTTGAGGCTGAAAAGGAACGTCAAGAGTAACAATTTTGTCTTATTGAAGCGTATCATAGCATTGACTCCAAGCGTATGGAGATGACTTGAAGCACTTGGAGATTAGTTCTTGGTAAATTCTCGAGGGATGCTCTCTGTACGTAACGAACGCTTTGAGAAGAAGGCTTTCCATACGAATTCTGTTGGCATTCTTGATTTCGAATTCTCCGGGTGTTCAAATGAAAATTTTGTGCTGTTTGAGTTTACATGAGAGTTTTCACGAATCAGTTCTGTCTCTGTAAAGCTAGGCAATATGAAATAGTTACAAGTCCGTTGTTCTATCAAATGTTTGGAGGAAGGATTCATCCAAGTTGTCTGTGTCTACCTGCCAATTGATAGAATAAGCATCACGGACAGGATTAGGAACGTTGATATGTGAAATAAGATAATTATATTCATTACCCCAAACTTGATGACAGATATTTATGAATCAATTCCCCAAGAAGAAAACATTGCTGCTCTACTTACTAATTGGTAAATATTCTAGCGGAGCGGATCGTTCTCATACTCGCGCTCAGATAAGCTGCTGTTGGAATTCCTCGAAGCTATATTGATCAAAACATCATCTTATAGACATCTCGTCAACATTGTATCAGCGAATGAAGTGTATAGATAATAACCAAATATATGTAAAGGTATGATACAGAATTGAATACTTACCACTGTGGTCACAAATTCATGAAAGTGATCATATTTCATAATGCTAATGCTCTTCCACTGAAAAACGCTTAGAGGTTTGTTTTACTCATTCATCTCAAATGATAAATTTTCTCAAATTTAGATCATTTAGATTTATGGACTAATTACATTGCACCATGAATACATTCGAGGTTATTAGGATGAATAGATAGACGCATTTATTATGTTCTAGCGTTCGACCCTATAAAACAATCGAGATACAAAAGGAATCTAAAAACATAGGTCACACTCACACATATAGAGCAATAAACCTATATTATGAACTCGCACAGCACAGAAATTGAAAAAGAATTCTCAAGAACTCTTGATAAATTCTGCGAACTCCAATTCAACTCTTTGAGAACTCCTTCCAAGCTGGTGCGCTGTATGGGAAGAGAGAAATATAGCACATGCTATGACCTAAAAGTAGAGATGGCATGAAAATGAGAGTGAGAATGAAATTACGAAGGTGCGGAAAATGACAGTAACAGCGTGAAATGGAATGATGTGGAATATGCGTACATACATAACTGAAGGCGAAAAAGAGAGGAAGTCAGCAAGGAATCATCGATCCCAGATAATATCAAGCGTAGCTCTTCTCATAATGTCTTCAAGAACAGATATCGAGTTCCACAATTCACTACCTGTTATGAGGAAACATTTTTTATATGTGGTAGTACGATGCAACGGTATTTCAAGGAGCGCTATATCCGATCTAGTACAGTGAATCGTGTCTCAACTTCCAAATTTAAAGAGATCGTAGAGAACAGGAGGATCTTCAAAGGTGAACAGAAGATACGAGTACGACCCCAGGAAGAATTTTCGTCGCTTGGAAAGTTTGAACCAGCCAGAGCGTGTGGAGAAAGAAGAGATGTTAGCATCTCCCCTGAGATTGAGAATGAACCTCACGCAAGCATTCAGTCCACGCTGAAGACGAATACTGTCTAATTCGGAAATATCAGTGAGGAGTGAGCAACAATAATCAAAGTAGGGGATAATGAAGAGCGTTGTAATTAATTCAGTTCTCATTTGGATAGAAGATGCGTTACCAACTGAACGTAGTTGGTAGAGGGCGTGAGACGAACAGAAGTTACATGCTCGTTCCAACTGAGCGAAAGTGTTAGTAAATAACCCCAATCGATTCAAGCGATGAGACCAAATTTATAGAAATATCCTAGAGTGTGATGTCTGGTATGTCACGAAGGGCAACATCTCCGAAATAACCCGGCGAACCAAGGACCATACAATTGGTTTTTATAGGATTCGGAATCAGGTGATTGCTAGTGCACCAGTTAGCGGTTCTTTGTATATCTTCATTCAATTTGGTGACGCACTTCTCTATAAGCGAAGGTGAAGTATGTAGATGGATATAGAAATCATCAGCAAATTTGGAGAACTTACAGTGATGTATGACCAAATTTATATCGGTCATATACAATGCAGATCAGAAGGGGCTCAGACGAGGACCTTGAGGTGCACCAGATTTGACAGGAATCCATTCGGAACAACTGCTAGAGCCTCTAGCTGACAGCTTGCGTGCGGTCACATAGATAGGACCAGAACCATTTCAACACGGGGGTAGATATGTTAGAAGAAGCAAGTTTTCGTGTAAGCAGCTAATGATTAACGTTGTCAAGAGTTCTAAAGAAATCGAACCCCACCAACAAGGTGATCATAAGCTCCTCAGTTGCTTCACGGACATCATCGGTTAATTTCAAGAGAGCAGTTCAAGTGGAGCGATGACGTATAAACCACACTGATGAGTAACAGTTGGGGAGTTTCTGGCCAAGGAATCATACATGTAGTGATGGGCAATCTTTCCAAGTATTTTTGATGACTCGCGGAAGAAAAAAATAGGACGAAAATCACGTGGAGATTGTGAAGTCTTCATTTTAGGAATTGATGTCATGAATGAACGATTCCAGGCTGAAGGAAAGATGGACAGCATGGAAGAGGAGTTGATGAGTGTGTGTAGGAATGGAAAAATGGAAGGAGCGATCAGGTCAAGAAAACGACCAGATAACCCATCAGGAGAGATGGTATTTGGGTTAGAAAAGTGGTAGAAGTGTAGCAGATTGTCACGAGTCAAGTAAGGAAAAAAAGAAAGATTGTCACTGTAGCCGAGACTCTAATCGAGAATAGGTGGTAGAGGACAGGCAGGATGTCCAGCGCAAAAATGTGAACTAAGTTGATTCACACAAAAACTATCCGCGATTGAATGGTTACCAGTGGATTTAATTATTCTTAAGGTGCGAAGTTGTCTCCAAAGCGTACAAGAGTCGGTAGCGCTCATCAATCTATCATCATAAAATTGGCGCTCCGCAATTCTAAGGAAAAAAACCTCGGTGTTTCTTGACCGTGTGAAGAGTAGTTGACTTTCAGGATCCCGTTTGGGAAGGTATGTCTTTCTCGCAGAGGAGCATTGAGCACTTCAACCCGATCGTTAAAATCAGTGAAACCCGAATTCTCGATGTTCAGCAATGTCGAAGATAGATCAATATCTTGTCTATTGAAATGCAGGTGATCGCGTACAGTGATAGTCTGTTGTCGACAAGAAGTTGGGCTGAAAAAATATTCGATTGATATCATGTTATGCTGAGATACAAGAAGCATCTCCTTTTGTTCATAGGCGATCACTTCAGAAAGATCGTCCACTACACACAAATCCAGTGAGGTGGAGGAGATGAACGTGTGATGAGCGAGACTATAGGCAACAATGGCAAGATTCAGATTTGAGAATACTGTACAAAGATAGGTACTATCAGAAGATGAACGGCACAAGTCGATGTTTCTGTCGCCCATAATGATCTTGTGATGGTAGTTGGTACTCAACGTAGAGATCACCCTTTCCAAACTAGCAAATCCTATTTCAGGCGGTCTGCACACTACTTCGATGAGTACTTCCCGCATGCGCGGATCAGACACTTGAACGGATGAGTATTCAGGCTGCGGACAGGCCGCATCGTACTCTGATTGTTGGATGATTCCACAAGACTCTGCTCGATATAGAGATGCGACTCACTCTATCACAGCGTAGGGCTACATATCCATTCATTGAACAAGAAGAGTCATCCACGTCGCTCTTGGACCAAGTCTTTGATGACGCGATAATATCGTACTTATTCGCATCCTGGGAGCAGAAAAAATCGGAAGATTCGTCAAAGTGAGTGATGAGTGATTGCGCGTTGACATGACACATTTTTAACGATCAGGAGACTTCATTGGTATTTGAATCCATGGATCGAGTCGGGAGTCAACTGAGTTGTCCACAGTCTTGATTAGATGAGATGACAATGATGTTCGAAGTATCCTCCTTTTTCATGAACATACGTTGCAATGGTTCAAAATGACTCATTGCATGATCTCATTATAAAATACTGTGAGAATACGTAGGAAGGATAGATTTTCATTCCAAATATGAAGATGGATAGGATTTATATAGAATAGAGACGTCGGAAAGAATTTCTATCAAATTCATATCGAATTTGTATAGACTTCTTATATAATCCTCAGACATTTGCTCACTGGAATGTTTTTCTCTCAATTTCACAACAATTGGAATTATTTGAACATTTGTAACAATATTCGATGGGTTATTACATGAGAGTGAAGAGTTATGAGGATTATTCAAAGTTATATTGAAGAGGATACACAAGCGAGGTTAGTAGACCTGTCAAATTTAACGTCTCTATTAAATCGCACACCGACAAAAAAAGCATGTTCCAAATGCAAAGGAGCCCTTTACGCTTCCAACGCTGTTGCTATAACGTGCTTTCAACGCATGGTAACATACTTAGAAGGCATGGGGACTCATGCACAAAAAGCATGGGCTCGTGCGTCGAAAGCATGGGCTCATGCATTTGACGCACGTCATAACAAATGCGTTAGAAGCGTGGAGTGTTTCCTTGCGCTTGGAGCATGCTTTTTCTCTCGGTGCAGGATTTTGATAATTATTCAACTGAATCTATTATTACAAGTTCTCAATAGTCCATAGTTTGTCAGAAAGATCAGTTGTTAATCTTCATTTATCCTGAGATGGAATTAGAATACATTCTTCAACTTTGCTGGCATGCGTTTCAATTGTGATTACGATGATTCATTCTGATTTCATATTGGAAAACATAACTGATGATACATGGAAAAATTATATACACGATCCAAAATATCATAAATCATAATTTGTTAACAAATAAATTACGTTAAAAAAACGATGAATCATATCGATTCTGTCCGACGGCGAGATAAAATCGACTATTATATTCAAACACTTATTTAAGATTTTGTGTGCGAAACACATTCTAAATTGTTCACAATCCTAACCGAACACATAACTGTATGCTTATTTCACATATTTTTGATAGAAAAATGTATGTCCAATAGAATATAGATGGTGAGAGATCCTCAAAGTTGTGAAAGAACAAAAATCGCGATGGCGTCGTACTACTTATTTTCACTGTTTCTTTTTAACCAAACAATCATATAATTGTTATTCAACTATTGGGAATTATTACGAAAACCCTTGTGAAGATGTTATAAACAATCGGTAATAGTTTGTATATATATAAAATGCGATCAGGAGAGGAAAAGAGCTAGGCATAGGTCATTAGGTCATGGCGGTGAAAGTGAATGCAAGCGAGAGGACCGAGTGTAGAGGAGAGAGATGTGATTGGCAGTAGGCAGGGTAGCTCACCCCGGTATATGAGGAGGTGCGCGAGCCCGAGTAGTCACTCTACTGCTCCACTCAGTCAGACGCTTCATTCCTGATCATGGAGCACCAGAGGCTCTAGCCTGGGCTGGACTTCGACTGAGTCCTTAAGACTTTATTCATGATGAATTATTTCCCATTTCTCTCTATATATTAGGTGTATAACTTTGCTTCCGCCGTTTTTTTCTTCGAAATTCGAGGCTTCATGGTAAAAAACTGGTTACACATTTATAATTCAAAGTATTATCCATCGCTGACCACTACTCTCTTTCATCTTCTGGGCAGCATACGAATCTCGCGTTGGAAGAACTGGTCATCTTTTGAAGCGATCCACGAATCGATCCAATTTTTTACTCCTTCATAAGACCGGAAGTGCTAGTCAGCTAGGCTATGTGCCATTGATCGAAACAAGTGATAATCCGAGGGAGTAACGTCTGGAGAATACGGCGGGTGGGGTAGGACTACTCATTTCAAAGTTTCCAAGTATGTCTTGACCACTTTCGCAACATGGAGTCGAGCATTGCCATGCTGTAAAATCACTTCATTATGTCTCTCGTTGTATTGCGGCCGTTTGTCTTTCAATGCTCGGCTCAAACGCATCAATTGCGTTCGATAACGATCGACTGTGATTGTTTCAGTCGGTTCTAACAACTCATAATACACTACGCCAAGCCGGTGCCACCAAATACCTTGGAATCGTGAATATCCGGTTTGGCCGTCGACGTGGGAGCATGGCCGGGATATCCCCATGCTTTTCGGCGCTTGAGCTTATTGTAATGAATCCATTTCTCGTCCCCAGTCACAATGCGATGCAGAAATCCCTTCCGTCTTTGCCTTGCAAGCAGCTGTTCACGAACACACAAACGCCGTTCTGAATCTTTCGGCTTCAACTCGTACGGCACCCAATTTCCTTGTTTCTGAATCATTTCCATGACTTCCAGGCGTTTTGAAATGGCCGGTTGCGTGACTCTCAATGATCCCGCCAATCCTTGTTGCGTTTGACACGAGTCTTGATCAAGTAATGCCTCCAATTCTGCATTTTCAAAAACCTTCTCTCTTCCACCACCATGCTGGTCTTCGACGTTAAAATCACCGTTCTTGAAGCGTTGGAACCACTCTCGGCACGTTCTTTCACTAATAGCGGCCTCAACATAGGTATTTGAGAGCATTCGATGAGCCTCAGTCGCAGATTCCTTCATATTAAAGCAGAAAATTGGAACCTCCTGCAAATGACGAGAATTTGGCTCGTAAGCTGACATGTTCAATCGAGAATAACTCTTTGATGCAGACACAAATCGACTAATATTTCGATGGCGTTATTTTCACAAATACCGAAGCTTTCAACGCTACAGCCATCTATTGCAAAATGGCGGAAGCAAAGTTATACACCTAATATAAAAATTTTTTTCATGAAATTGTTCTGTCCAATTTAGTGTCAGGAACTTAGTATTGGGCTAGGATCTCGTTACGCGAGTGCGGCAATCGCGCCAATCTTTCATGGCCGGACTAGGTTCTTAATTGAGAATGTTTTTCTCCCCAATGAAGATCAATAGACTGGTCACGCGGATGAGGCAATTGCGCCAATCCTTCATGACCAAGCTCGATGATTCCAATTAAGCTCTATATGAGAAATTGTATTCTCACAAGAAGAAAAATTCAATTGAAATTGTAAACTTATGGAGAACTTCCGGTACCGTCTCGTGACGTGGTCGCGCTTCCGATTCGCTCGAGGTTTTTATTCAATATTCCCCAGGTTATTAGTGCCTGTTGGTGTTTTGCCCATGTGAATGAAGGAACAAAGTGCTGACTTGGTGATTCTGTTTTGTTTATGTGCCGTGAGATTCAAGGCTGGAAACCGTGAACTGTGTTCAAGTTTGGTGAAGTGCCTGCTTGTTTTTACTCTCAGTGCAAGGAATAATATTTATAATCGTGAGAGTACGCAGGTGCACAGAAAGATTCGTTCCAGCAAAACCCCCAGACTACATGAGTGAGATATATCTGTATCAAAACTGCTGAATACTACAAAGTAGGTGGCAGCACGTACAGACAGAAGTTAACGATGAACACGGAATCTATCGCAACTGATAACGATCAACCGATCAATAACTGTTCCGCTCAAGAGGAGGAGAACGAAGCAGATACCGATAGAACAAACATCCCTTCAAACGCTAACAATACAAGTGCACCTGGAAGAGGCCGTCCTCCTCAATCCAACTTCTGGACATGTGAGAGCAGTGCGAGCTATCACTCGCTGACAGATTTTTTGAGAGGACCCGACAAACGAAGAAGACAACCACATACTGCTCAACGCTCCCAAACAGACCTGGTTTCTAATGACATATCAAAACGAACAGGTTCAATAGCATCGGTAACTTCCCCTCCTTTGGCTGAAAGGCCGTGCGGAGAAAAGAGTGAGGACAGTTGACTCATCCCAGTTTTGCGAGGATTTTCGAAGGAAAGATATGGGAAAGAAGCTAGAAGATTTTCATCAGGATTTCCTTGAAACATTCAAAGAACTCAAAAATGAGATGAAAATGACACAGGAGGATTAAAAACAGAGATCTCCAAAATGAAACAAGAGGTCATGGATGAGATCGACATATTAAAATTGGATTTCCAACATTTCGAACAAAAAACTATGGAAACAAATAATCAATTGCAACAACGCCTAATAGCAACTAAAAATACAATTGATAAGCTGATATCTACAGTGGAACAATATGATAAGCTACTGAGGGAAAACAATATTATCGTTAAAGGACTGAGTCTCGATCCAAATAACAGCATGGCAGTTGCAAATTCCTTCCCAAATGATAAATTTAGACCGCGAGACATAGCAACAGAAGTGACCCCTTTTGGCCTGGATAAAAGATGGCTACGTCTCAAAATAATAAACTCGATGGCAAAACAACAAATTATCAATGAAAAAGCGGCAGTTTT
The DNA here is from genome assembly GCA_018340375.1 of Gonatopus flavifemur. NCBI lineage: Eukaryota > Metazoa > Arthropoda > Insecta > Hymenoptera > Dryinidae > Gonatopus > Gonatopus flavifemur. The sequence continues at coordinate 19,850,311 of JAFFJZ010000009.1, forward strand.
GAAGGGGACAAAACTTAGAATAGAACATGATCTCACTGACAAGGAACGGAAGATCATGCGAAAGACATTCAAAATGGCTCAAGAAGAAAGAGCCAGGGGCAACAAGGTGAAAGTTGCTCATCTGAAAATTATGATCGGGAACAAATGGAGATTCTGGTCCGAATCGCTGGAAAACTTTGTACTACAGCAACAACGAAAGCAGGAACCTTCAACTACAAACGGACAAGCGAACACCTTTCCTTGACAATTGTCAAAAAACGGCGGACACCCCCAGTGAACGATGAGTCACATAACGTGAAGATACCGTTGAAAAAAAATAAACGAAATCACGACCAAACAGCATGCTGACCAACGCACAACTGCAAATTCAACGATTTCGGTCGCGCAAGAAGCAACCCCACAACGTGAATGCCAGGATTACAGCGAACAGGGCAATTTTAGAGTAATCTTCTGGAATATCCATGAGTTTGCAAATCTATGTGATAACGTGAACTTTGCTCACGCAGAAATAAACTGCTCCTCCGAGACCTATGATGAGGAAGAGCGTACTTCTGGTCTTCCTCACACTCTTGAAGCGAACCATAACATATGGCCTGCAGCAATCAGGGAAAAATCAACTGGCAGGGCGAGTGATGGCTTATTAACCTCCGTTCGCTCGAGTTTAGAGCCATGCATCATAGGTATTACTCCCTGGTGGATGTTTGTCCGCACTAATCTTAGTCATGTGAATATTATTGTAGGATCATATTATATTAACCCATTGAGTTCGGGGAATGCAGGATTTCAACTGTAATTTTAGACGGTGAAAATGAGATATAAATCATTAGAAACTCATGGCAAAAATACCTTACCTACTATTTTCGAGGTTGCTCTTTCGGTTGCTGAGGTCAAAATTACCTTCAGATGGCACTGGAATACCGATATGGCCGATTTTAGATAAAAAGTCAACAAAAAATTGGAGGATATTTGACTTTGTGATTTTTTCACGGGTTGAAAATGCACTCAAAATCATTCAAAACATCAACCAAGTGTGCACAAAATATCTCAACTTTACGATAGAATTTTTTCCCAGACTTGAAGGAGACCTAACCTCTCTCAATTTACCACAAATTCACCAAAATAACTCGCAATTCTGAGAATCTAGAGAAAATTGACAGAACATATAATTTTATTCGTTCAGTATTCTCCAAGAGAAGTACCCGGAGGTTTTTGAGGTTGCTGACGACGAATCAAACATCAGATTTTCAAAATTCGAGATGATGGATCCGAGATGGCGGACGAAAAGTCAGAAAAAGCCTCGGAGATGGATGGAAATCGGTATGCTCGGGTTTTTGAGGTTCCTGATTACGAATCCATTATCAGATTTTCAAAATTCAAGATGACGGACCTAAGATGGTGGATGAAAAGTCAAAAGAAGTCTCGGAGATGGGTTGAAATCGATCCACCGAGCTTTCTGAGGTCACTGATTACGAATTCAGCATTAGATTTCCAGAATTCAAGATGCCGGACCCGAGATGGTGGACGAAAATTCGAGAAAACTCTCGAAGATGGATGAAAATCGGTATACTGGGGTTTTTGAGGTCACTGACAACGAATCCAGCATCAGATTTCCAAAATCTAAGATGGCGGATTCAATATGGCATACTGAAATTCATAAGATGCTCCTGAATCACGAGGAAATGTGTATACGAGGAGATTGTTGGGGTCGCTGACAACGTATTTGGAGTTGAATTTCAACAATTCCAGATGGCGGATTCAATGTGACATACTGAAATTCATGATATGACTCAAAATCATGCAATGATGTTTATACAGGGTTTCACGGGAGAAAATTGGTTATTTCCGTCCGTTCGCCGTTTCATATGAACGTTTCCCAACTTAAACCACGTGTAGGTGGACGGCAAGAGTCTCTTGTTTTCTCGTTTTTTCTGTATTTTCTGAATTTTGAATTTTTTTGTATTGCTTTCATTTTTTATTCTTTCTGCAATCATATTTTCATAATCTCTTTTATGTTCCCTCTTTTTCACTCATGACTTTATACACGACTGAACAAGCTCATTCTGTTCATCTTTAAGCCCGAATCATCGATAGAGAGCTTCTATCCTTCCACTTCGTTTCCTCGAAGATTCGCATGAAATCTGTCTCTACAATTTTTACAATAATACAAATCACAAGTGCAGCAGTATATGTATGTGCGAATGATACATCCCTTTGTGGGACATTTTTTTTTACTTGTTTCGCGACGGAAGTTATATTTTTTCTTATACCTCTTCTGTCCAATACTCAAATTATGTCTGGCAACACTCATGACAACATCTTTCGTACCAATCTTTTTTGATTCAGGATTTCATAAATTATGAAACACAAGTGCATTTGTGATAGCGGCTTGAATTGAACGTGTGAAAACTACATAAATCCACTCTTTACTACCTATACATGTCTGCACGTTGTTGCAGTGACTGTCGTGGAGATCTACTCCACCCATGAATCGATTGTAAACATGGGAAGCGTGAGGAAATGGAAGAGATATTCTTGAATGATCTTTTGCACTATATCGTTTTGAGGGTGACATTGGAGTCACTCCTTTAGCTGATGAAGCTATAGAGACTTGCTCAGAATACATCACACTGACATAATTGATTCCACTCTTTTGATCGTGTTCTGAAACAAATGTGCCTCTGGAAGCTTTTTCATGAATTATGATTTTAGCCGATACTCTGTTGTCTCGAATGGTTCCTGTGGATTTCAGTCCCAATTCTTTCAGGTGCAACATGAGATCAACGCTAGTAAAATAATTGTCATGATACGAATGATATTTCGATATGGTAGAGGAGGGTGTATCCTTGAGAAATTTATCCAATAGATGCATGACCACTTTTGTACCGAGGGCGCATTTGTTCAGTTCATCAACTCGTGATCCCTTCCCACAGTACAGATCGAGATCAAACAAATATCCGTTTGCTGAACAAAGTCCCCAAAATTTCAAACCGAATCGTATCGGTTTTCCGCGGATGAATGGCTTCAAGCTGGTTCTGGCATAAGATTTAGCCATCATTTCGTCCACCGATAACGCAGATTCAAAAACCCCAAATTTTTGAATATTCTTACGGAACTTGTCCAACAATACCCGAACTCGCCAAGCTTTATCATCTTTTTTTTCATCGGTAGTTTTTGAATACTTTATGTTCGATTTGATTTCAAGAAAAGTATCACGTGACATGGCAGATCGAACAATTTCGCAACATAGACTAGGGTCAAGGGACTAATAATCTTTTTGAGATTTACGTTCATTGAAGCTTGATAAAATCAAAATTCCTAAATAAGTGTCCAAATCATTCAGACTTAGAGTATATCCATTCTCTTTGGTGGCTTCGACTATATAATTTTTCATTTTGATTGGGAACAAGTGTTCAAATAGTTGAAGATGTGGAGATTCACGCATAGATCTTTCTTTACTTCCACTGAGAAAACATTCATTCATTAGTTCATTGTTATACTCTTTCTCACCATCAACCCAAACATAATCATGATCTTTCTCCAACTTCGTTCCATTATCATCATATGACTTAGATACTTTTTTGTATGAACAATCGGATAGAATTTCATCTATTTCATTGGAATTGCCATCGTAATCGATAGCGGATTCTTCATCTGAGTCTCCAGAATCATTTGAATTTGGTAGGAGTAATATTTGACCATAATCATCATCCGATGTGTTGACTTCATAATCTGCACGATTAGTTGACTTCCTTCCGCGTTTTGGTGCCATATTTCGAGCGATAATGAGTGCGAGAAGGAAAAAAAGCGGGCCGAAAATCAATTACCCTCGGCAGGTGAGGAAAAATATTTGAATATCAAAGAAAAACAATCGATATAGTTGTATGGGATAAACAATAGTATGTCTGAATCCCGAGTTCAATGATTCAGGAAATATTATTATTCTCAAGTGTAATTAGACTGGTGACACGTGATGAAAATATCAGAAGTGAATATCAGTCATTATTAGGGTAATTGAATTTGACATTATTATCAAGTGAATCGGAGAAAATAAAGAGGAAGTTTATCGCATGAAGAACTGAGTTATTAGGGAACGTACAAAATTATAAACCTGCTACATATTTCGACTTGGGGAACGTGCACATGGAATAATTAACGGACGGGAACAACAAATTTTCTTGCCGAAACTTCACGTATAAACATTATTGCATAATTTTGAGTGATGTCATGAATTTCGGTATGTCATATCGAATCCGCCATCTTGAATTTTGAACATCTGATGCTGGATTCGTTGTCAGTGACCTCGAAAACCCCAGCATACCGATTTTCATCCATCTTCGAGAGTTTTCTCGAATTTTCGTTTACCATCTTGGGTCCACCATCTTGAATTCTGGAAATATAATGCTGAATTCGTAATCAGCGACCTCAATAACCTCGGTGGATCGATTTCAATCCATCTCCGAGGCTTGTTTTGACTTTTCATCCACCATCTTAGGTCCGCTATCTTGAATTTTGAAGATCTGATAATGGATCTGTAATCAGGAACCTCAAAAACCTAAGCATACCGATTTCCATTCATTTTCGAGGCTTTTTCTGACTTTTCGTCCGCCATCTTGGATCCGTCATTTTGAATTTTGGAAATCTGATGTTTCATTCGTAGTCAGCGACCTCAAAAACCTCCGGGTACTTCTCCTGAAGAATACTGAACGAATGAAATTATATGTTCTGTCAATTTTCTCTAGATTCTCAGAAGTGCGAGTTATTTCGGTGAATTTATGGTAAATTGAGAGAGGTTAGGTCTCCTTCAAGTCTGGGAAAAAATTCTATCGTAAAGTTGAGATATTTCGTGAATCCAGTGATGGGTCAGCGTTGAATGATTTTATGCTTGACGATAGCTTCATACTGTTAAATGGTAGAACCCGTCACGATCACCCTGCTCAATTTACATTTGCAAATGAAAATGGTTCAAGTGTTATTGATTTAGCATGGGTGTCTGCAAATCACCCCGAACTTATCCAAGATCTAAGGATTGGTCACGAACTTTGGGGCTCTGATCACTTTTCGATTATTATATCACTGTTCGATAACATGGATGCAGAAATCAGCAATAAAAATGGAAAGTCTTTGGAACCAGAAGCCATGCCTCACCGTAAGAGTACATTAAGGTGGCCTTCAGATGAGAAACAGGAGTATCAAAGGCAATTGACGAACTGTAATAGGTTAGTGCTCAATGTTTCTGATCCCTCAGTAGAAGACCTCTCCAGCAATTTTACCATGGCTGCGCATGAGGCCGCAAAGCACGCAGGTATGTGCCGAACGTTTACTATTGGCACGAAGCAAGATGCGAACGGCCTGGTTTTGTGTGGATTGCCGTCAAGCTGAAAGAAATCTCAAGAAAATCCCTCACTCAAGTCAGAAAAACAAACTACAATCAGGATGCGGTTTCGTCCTTCTCACAGCAGAAAAAAAATTATAAACTTCTTTCGGAAAGTAAAGGGAAAGCTTTCTCACAATCCACAGTAGATAGCTTTGCTGAAGTAAAAAATCTGAGCGCTTTTTGGTCAACATCTAGAAGATTCAAGTTCGGAAAGCCTATGGGAAATACCATACCAATTGATACATGGAATGCATTTTTAAGATCAGTCTGTCCGAGACGCACATTGTTCACATTTCCACCCCTTAGGGGTCTTGATCCGATATTAGACTCCATTGGCCGAACTTGATAGCTGCATGAAACGAGTTGAGAGTGGCAAAGCACCAGGCTCCAATGGTATCTCTGGGGATTCTGTCAGGTCATTACCTCTGAAATGGACTGCCTACCTCCTTGACCTATCTAACAAGATTCTCACGAATGATATCTTGTCACAGTCCTGGGCACAAATATCACTTGTTATGTTACACAAGAAAGGCGATAGAAACGAACCCTCAAATGACAGAGGTATTGCCTTGATAAATCCCGTTGCCAAGCTCTTTACCCAAATATTGAATGATCGATTGGTGGTATGGCTCGCTCAAACGGATATCTTGCCAGGAGGATAGGCAGGTTTCCGCAAAGGGAGAGGAGTTCTGGATAATATTTTTGTTCTACAATAATCTATACAAATTCAGTTTCAAGAAGGGAGACTTGAAGTTGATGCTCTCCGTGGGTTTCAGGCGAGCGTTTGCCTCAATACCCCAGGCACTTCTTTGGATGAGATTGTATTCCTTGGGTATTAGCCCTCAACTAATTAGGACTGTTGAAAGATTGTACGATACCGTTTTCTTGATTCTAAGCACACACGAGGGATGCACAGAGAGGGTCGAGGTCAGTGAAGGAGTCTTACAGGACGAAATTTCAAGCCCCCTCTAATCTATCATCTTTTCAGCTGACATAGTGAAATTTTTCCGCTCCAGGGGTGCTAGAGGACTCGATATTGACAATCTCATCGACCTCTTCATGCTCCTATATGCTGACAACTTGGTCATTTTTGCATATTCACCAGCAGATCTGAAGAGAAAATCGAAAATTTCGCAAGAATACTGTGACAAGAACGGCTTAGCGGTCAATAAGTCAAAAACCAAAATACTTGTCTTTAGGAGAGCGGGAGGGCTGGACACGTATTCAAAAAACTTCATCCCCAATGGAGAACCTTTTGAGGTTATGAACAACTATACTTATCTAGGTACTAAACTATCCTCCTCTGGACTAGGTTTGCAGGCGACGAAAGCCGCGGTGAATGAAGCGGGAATGGCCACATCGTCACTTATGACAGTAATTTATAAATTGAGAGCGGATTCTTGGGGGGCTTATGTGAAATTATTAGAGGTGCCAGTTGAAACTCGGCTTTAAGTTGGTTGCACGAAACAAAATATTTGAACGCATCCATTTCGTCCGCCATTTTGGATATATGTAGTGTGGACATTGCAGTTGTCATACCAGTCATTTTCAAGTAGTAATATCCTGTGTATCAATTTCATGAGATGGATTTCGATGAGCAACATTCACGCCATTCCATTCTATTCTGTTTTCAAATGGATAAAAATACTGCTCAGGCCATGGAATTGATTAATACGCATTGAGTCAACATTCTTTGAGCCATTCAACGATGAAAAAGTGGTTTACAAGATTTTGTAATGAAAATTTCAGTCTTGAGGATAATCCACGTCCAGGTGCAATAAAAAAAATTGAGGATGAAGAACTTGAAGTTTCACTGAATGGAAATCCATGTCGGACTCAAGGAGAGCTTGCAGAACAGTGAGGAGTTACTCTTCAAGCAATTCCACTCCAATTGCATGCATTGGGGAAAATACAAAAGGAAGAAAAATGGGTTCCTCATAAACTGACGGAGGAAAATAAGACAAAGAGTTGCCATTTGCATGAATTCGCTTTCTCGGTTCAAGAAGAAGAATTTTCTGCATAAAATCATTACGAGTGATGAAAAATGGCTTTTGTACGACAATCTTGAACAGAGAAAAGCATGAGTTGAGCTGGGCCAGCCATCTACATCAGTTGAAAAACCGAATATTCATGTCAAGAAAGTTTTACTCTGTGTCTGGTGGGATTGGGAAGGAATCATTCACTACGAGCTTCTCGAACCTGGCCAAACTATTACAGCTGAGCGTGACCGGGCCCAGCTGATCAAAGTAAGTGATGCTCTGGAGGAAAAAAGACCATTCACGGGACAAGGAAGGCGAAAAGTGATGCTGCTGCATGATAATGCACGTCCACATACAGCAAAACCAACCCAGGAACTCATCTCCAATTCCAGGCTGGGAAGTTGTACCTCATGCGGCATAATCACCAGACTTAGCTCGTTCTGATTATCCCTCATCAAATCAATGTCGTCATATTTGAAGGAGCAGCACTTCATGAATATCGAAGATGTCCGGAAGTGGCTGGATAACTATTTTGTTCCAAAACCAACAAGTTTCTATCGTGAAGGCATCCATCTACTACCCGATGGATGACAGAAGACTGTAGATAATAACGGCGAATATTTTAATTGATCATTCTTGAAAGAAGTATTTTTTCAATCGAATCGAATTTGACAAAAAAAGCCGAGTTTCAACTTGCACACCTAGTATTCAATAGCGTGTTATCCGCAACTCTGATGTACACTGCTCACATATGGAGACTGAGTTGCCTGGACTCTCTGGAAGTTGGACAGCTTCAATATTATGAGCAGCCATTCCACCGCCCAAGGAACACTGCTGGTCATATAATGAGATTGGAGCTGGGTCTGTATCCAATAGCACTAAGTGTTGTCAATCTCGCAATAGGATGGATTCCGAAGATTCTTCGAATGCAGGATCACAGACTGCCAAGAATTTGCTTCCAGCAGTTGAATGACCCCGCAACTGGGTATCCCAACTTCAACATGTCCTTGGTTCTGCAAATGAACCATCGCTCTGGATGAACCCATATTCGGTGTACTGGCGAAATTGCAAGGACTCTATGCTGGCGGAGGTCGCGCTGACTCTTAGAGTGGCTGATTTCAATGAATATAGTAACTCTGCATCAAACCTACTTCTTCTGCCTAGAAGCTATGAAGACAATTTCTTGAGTTTTTACCTTCTAAGATGTCAGCGAGCCTTCGTCAGATCGAAGATCCGAGTATGCCTGGTGAACTGACATGCCAAGCGATTTAATATTGGGAACATAGCATACATATTAGATCAAACCCAAATTCGCCAGGTCTGTAACAGTACTGAAATCGAGTCTTTAGGCCACTTCATGTGGGATTGTGCAATTTATGATTCCCCACGAAGGTATTTAATCTGTCGGTTAGGTTCTCCAGAACTTTCAAACTAAGACAACATAATTGGAATCCTCATGCAAAACGATGCACGATCTCTCAAAGCACTCCATTACTTCCTCCTAGTCTGTTCCCGTCTTCGCGCCTTCGCTCTTGGGGGATGAGAGAACAAAATCTATCTACTTCTATCAGGCATATAGAAATTATATCATAGTATTTTTATGATTGTCCCAAAATTGAGAAGGAATCATAGGTATGAAATCATTGTATCATAGGTATAGATATGTCAAAAAATCAACAACCTCATATAGACCCGGGAAAAAATGATCAGATCTGACCAGATCTAAATTTTAGTCAGATCTAAACAGATCTATCAAGATCTGAAAAACTGCGATTCTGGCTTGTGTTTGTCACAATAAATGTGCAAAATCGAATTCATATACAGACACATATCACAAAATTTCTGACAATTGAACCACCAATCGCTCATTAAGATTTAATCTAATATTCAATTCAGATCTAACGAGATCTACTCAGATCTAACCACATGTGCCAAGATCTGATCAGATCTACTGAGATCTGAACAGATCTCATCTGATCTTTTGAACCAGATCTGACCAAAAATCAGATCTACTCAGATCTATTCAGATCTGAATAGATCTAATGATTTTTTCCTGGGGATTTATCTCAAAACCTTCTAAAAGTTGGACTTCGCGAATGAATCATACAAATTAAATTAATCGACGACACTGATGATGAACTTTGTGAACCGATGGATTCACATCAAATCACAGAATCTGAAGATTCACATGATGAGGAATTGACTGATTTTGGAATTCGAGAAAGGATTGAAGAATGTACAGATTTAAATCCCGAGTATGAAGACAAATATTTTAATTTGATAAAGAAATATTGTGAATCATTTAGAAAATATCCAGGTAGAATATCTACATATGAACATGTTTTAAATTGTGATGGATGTACCCAGAATCCATGCACAAAGGCGCTTGGGTTGTCAAGCGCCTCCACGACTCCTGTCGTGGATATTTATTTGTAATAGCGGGACCTGCAAAATATCGGAAGCGAACGAGTAACTTGCTCACGACAATTTTGAGGGGTCAAGGGAAAAGGAATGAGCTCAGGGAGAGGGGGTGGGTTGATTCTAGTTAACAAAATCAATGACACGACAGCTATGCTAAACACGAGTTACTACACTCTTATATTTCATTCTTTTGCACATGAATTTTACAATCGTCCCACGACTTTGTCGTGGACCAAAAACACGAACGAGTAATCCGTATATGTAAAAATAGTCCGGGGAACACGGGGGATAGCAAGGAAAGACGGAGGGAGCGGCCACGAGGGACCATCTATTTACGGACTATGCCGTTTACATAAATCGAAACGAAGGGGGATATAGGAAAACCGCGACCATACAATTTAACCGGGGGAGGACAAACACGGGCGAAGGGGGTGACTCAATATCGGAACACGAAAGGTCAGAAAGGAAAATGTAGAAAGAGGGACATGTGGAGAAGGCCACGTGAATGACACTATTTTTACCACGTAAATCCCGCGGAAGAAACACCGCACGAGCACTTCACCCCGGCTAACTTCCTCGACATAAGCGGAAAGGAAAATTCTAGTGGAATTCGGACCCCGATGACACAGCACACTCACCGTATCCAAAATTTTGCAGCACGAGGAATACTTGGAACGTTGACGTGGCTCGGTTACACAAGAAGTGACAGGCAACATGGCCACTTCCTTCTTCTTCACCGACGGGTGAGTTCACAAAATCATATATGAAACCCCGTCGGTGACTTTCCGTTGGAGCGCACTCTTGAGCTCGTTTCGCGCGCTCGGGTGGTGGTGGCTTCCTACTACTCGTTGGGTGAGTGTGCGCATGTGCGTTTTAGAGATCTTCTGGGTATGTGTGTTTATGTCCTTTTCTCTCCTTTGGTGGGGCCGGGAGAAGGGGTACAGCGTGGTCGGGTTGGTCTCTGCCGTTGTTCCGCCGAACCAGGAACGGGGTGGCATCCTTGGAGACGACTCATCTTACTCTCTCTCTCTCTCTCTCTAGTCCAGAGTTGGAGACAGATGGTGTTGCCCACGGGGGATTTCCAGTCTCCTGGGGGTTGTCGATTTAGGAACGGCCGAGATGGCGTTGATATCACCTCCTGGCGTTGAACCAATCCTACCAAACTTCCGTGGTATAGGTGGCGCTGCCTCCTTTGGGACGAGGAACCTCAATAAATAGAAGAAGGGCAGGGATTAGAGGAGGACAGGAATAGCGAGGGAGAGGAGATGTGTTCCCGATTCTCGTGTAAGCGAGCGACAGCTATGTTCTTTCGAGTGAATCAACTCGTTATGAAAGTTTACGATTACGATCGATAGGGATCGTGCGCGGTGCCATCCCGCGACTCTTTTGTGATGATTTGTTACATCACAAAATATCCAAGGGAATAAAGTATTTGTGAATAGAACATATCCAGTACCTATCCAATATCGTGATAGAGTGAATATAGAAATTGAGAGAATGTTGTAACAAGGAATAATTAGGAAATCAAATGGTCCATACATAAATCCGAAGGTAGTAGTAATTGAAAATAATGGGAACATCAGAATTTGCTTAGATGTAAGAGAATTCGATGAATTGTTGATCGAAGATCATGAAACGATTGAACCTATTGAGACAATCTTGCAAAAATGTCCAGATGTCAAAATAATTTCAAAGTTAAATTTTATATGCAGTCTCCGGCGAATCCCATTACATCCCGACTAATATAAATATATTGCATTCTCACATAGAGGGAAACGCTATGAATTTAAGGTCGTACCTTTGAACTAAAAAGTGGTACCGCAGCTTTGGTACAAGGATCAGATACAGCCTCACACGAAGTAGGTGATTACATTTCCAATTTCGTAGACGATTTACGATGCATAACTTCATCATTGAATGAACATTTAGAAGATTGAGAGATTTTATTCAAAAGACTACTGGAAAATAACATGACTTCGAATTTCGAGAAATGTGAGTTTTTGAAACACGAGGTGAGATTCTTAGGCCATATTTCAACTATGAATGATATAAAACCCAACCCTGAGAAGATTCAAACACTGAAAGGTTTTCCAGTGCCAAAGAACCTCAAACAACTGGGAAGATTTTTGGGTTTGATTCATTTTTATTCCAAATTTACACATGAACACGCACGAAAAACAGTTCCGCTAATTAGATTACTAAAAACAGGAGTGTAATGGAAAAGAAATGAACAAGAAGCAATAGCATTCCAAGGAGTGGAAGATTCATTTTGTGAATCAGTTATTTTGAATTATCTTGATCCTAAGAAAATATATTATTATCTACGAACTGATGCGAGTCGGACAGCCTCGGGTAATGTTTTATATCAAATAAATAACGACAACGAGGTAGGAGTGGTGAGTTTTGCAAGTCGCACTTTGAAGGAAGCAGAATTAACGTATTTTACTACAGAGAAAGAATGACCAGCTATAGTAGGGGCATTGGAAGAATTGAGACCATATTTACTTGCTGCAAAAATGAAGATTATTACTATGGGGCGGCAAGCAGCCGCCACTTTCGCAGCCGCCAGTTTGAGAACCGCTGTGTAGGGAGGGACCCTTGATATATTTCTGATTGAAACTCAACGTAATATTCTTGTTGATTTTTCGTACCACATGAGATTTGTTGCTGGTAGTATAGAGAACAAGAATTTATGAGATTTGAGAGGGATCGCGATTGTTAACCCATTGTTTATTGAACGAATTCCCGTGGAAATGGAGATTTCGGACTGTCGAGTGAATATAACTCGACGTAATATTTTTGTAAATTTTGTATATTGCACTTGAATTGTTGCTGGTACTGTGAGGGACAAGGATATACAGGGTGGGGCATTTAAAGTGTCGCGGGCGTTTTTTCCAAAAATAAAATGAGATACGAGAAAATTTTTCGGACAAAAATTGTAGGGTATCGAGGGGGACATCCGATGGTGGCCTTGGCTTTGACCTCAAATCTCATCTCCAAGGGCATTCTGAGGTCAACTCTTGTTTTTTAAATAGCATCTCATATTTTTTACTGCAGATTTGGATTCAAGGTCAAAAACCAAGAAACTTTTGTCTGAACCATTTTCCTGAAATCCGCAAAGATGGCGCTCTAATCGATATTGTTCCATACTGAATCTGACATTAGAATGACTCGAAAACGAAGGGTCCTGGAGGAGAATGTTTCGGACAAAAGTTGTCTGATTCCAAGGGGGACCCCTTGAACTGAAACGGAGGTGATGGGGTATAACAGACAAAACACAACACATTTCAATCGTCTACATCACTTGGATAATTTCAATGCAGTAGATGCTCAAAATGATGGCCTTCGACTTCAATACACATTTCAAAACGTTTTACAAAAGATTGCTGAACTCGTGCTAAAATATCTTCATTGATGCTCGCGCATGCATTTATGATTCGATGACGCATATTCTCAGGTGTAGTCGGTGCTTGTTGATAAACTGTATCTTTCATGTATCCCCATGAAAAAAAATCTGCAGAAGTAATCCGGAGAACGGGCAGGCCAATGAACTGGTCCACGGGGTCCTATCCATCGTCCAGGATAATCTCTGTCCAATATTTCTCCAGCTGTGACTGCATAATGGGATGGACAACCATCGTGTTGATATCACATATTCAATCGTTCCTGAATAGGTATGTCTTCAAGTAATGTTGGAAGTACTTGATCTAAGAAATGTCTGTACTTCTCTCCATTTAGCGTATCTGCATTGAAGTACGGTCCAATTACTCGAGATCAAAAAATACCACACCAAACATCCACAGCCCATTGTCTTTGATGCTCTACTTGACGTAACCATCTTGGATTTTCTGTCGCCCAGTAATGCATATTATGTCGATTTACTTGACCATGATTGGTGAACGTCGACTCATCAGGAAATAATATGTTGATGAAGTTGTTATTGTGCATTTGCGCTAGACCCCATCGACAAAACTGTACACGTTTTTCGAAATCATCACCGTGAAGGTCTTGATGCGAACAAATGTGATACGGATGGAATTTGTGACGTTTCAGTATTCGAAGAACACTTCTTCGAGAAATTCCCGAATGGAGTTCAATTTCACGAGAGCTCACGTGTGGATTATTGGCTACTGCAGCTAGTACATTAACTTCCGCATTCTCTCCGCTAACAGTTCTCATTCGATGTCGTTTTTCCCTTGTAACACTTCCCGTTTCTGAGAATAATTTTGTTATGCGTTGAAAATACCGAATGGATGGCGTTGTTCTTTCAGGGAATCGTTCCGCATACAAGTCATATGCTTGTCTGGGGTTCTTATGCACTTCACCGTAAATGTAGATCATATCGATCTTTTCAGAAACCGTGTATCGGATATCCATGATTTTCAATTTGTCATAAACCAAGCAATAATCAAATGTAACTGACAAACTGACTTTCAAAATCGTGAATTTTCACTGCACCCCGTCGTTTGTTTACATCGCGTGAGCTCTGAATGGTGGTAATGTAGACGATTGAAATGTGTTGTGTATTGACAACTTTTGTACGAAACATTCTTTTGCAAGACCCTTCGTTTTCGAGTTATTCGAATGTCAGATTCAAAATGGAACAATATCGGATAGAGCGCCATTTTTGCGGATTTCAGGAAAATGGTTCAGACAAAAGTTTCTTGGTTTTTGACCTAGAATCCAAATCTGCAGTAAAAAATATGAGATGCTGTTTAAAAAACAAGGGTTGATCTCAGAATGCCCTTGAAGATGAGATTTGAGGTCAAAGCCAAGGCCACCATTGGATGTCCCCCTCGGTACCCTACAACTTTTGTTCGAAAAATTTTCTCGTATCTCACTTTATTTTTGGAAAAAACGCCCGCGACACTTCGAATGCCCCACCCTGTATAAGATTTGAGAGGGATCGCGATTGTTCACCCATTGTTTATTTCACAAATTCCCGTGGAGATGGAGATTTCAGACTGTCGGGCGGATATAACTCGATGTAATATTTTTGTAAATTTTTTATATTGCACTTGAATTGTTGCTGGTGCCATAAGGAACAAGAATATATAAGATTTGAGAGGGATCGCGATTGTTAACTCGTTGTTTATTTCACAAATTCCCGTGGAAACGGAGATTTCAAACTGTCAGGTGATTATAACACGACGTAATATTTTTGTCAATTTTTGATATTGCACTTGGATTGTTGCTGGTACCATGAGGAACAAGAATATATAAGATTTGAGAGGGATCGCGATTGTCAACCCATTGTGTATTTAACAAATTCCCGGGGAAACAGAGATTGCAAACTGTCAGGTGATTATAACACGACGTAACATTTTTGTCAATTTTTGATATTGCACTTGAATTGTTGCTGGTACCATGAGGAACAAGAATATATAAGATTTGGGAGGGATCGCGATTGTTAACCCATTGTTTTTTTAACAAATTCCCGTGGGAGCGGAGATTCAAAACAGTCGGGTGATTATACCTCGACGTAATATTTTTGTAAATTTTTTATATTGCACTTGAATTAATGCTGGTATCATAAGGAACAAGAATATATAGGATTTGAGAGGGATCGCGATAGTTAACCCATTGTTGATTTAACAAATTCCCGTGGAGATGGAGATTTCAAACTGTCGGATGATTATAACTCGACGTGATATTTTTGTAAATCTTTTAAGTGGACTTCAATTGTTGCTGGAAATCTCCATCTCCAAGGGAATTTGTTAAATGAACAATGGGTTCACAATCGCGGACTCTCTCAAATCTCATGAATTCTTGTTCCCTATACTATCAGCGACAAATCGCATGTGGTACAAAAAGTTTACAAAAATCTTACGTCGATTTATATTCACCCGACAGCTTGGAACCTTCATTTCCACGGGAATTTGTTAAATAAACAATGGGCTAACAATCGCGATCCCTCTCAAAACTTATATATGCTTGTTGCTCATAGTACCAGCAACAATTCAAGTGCGACATAAAAAATTTACAAAAATATTACGTTCAGTTATGATCACCCGTTAGTTTGAAATCTCCATTTCCACGGGAATTTGTTGAATAAACAATGGGTTAACAATCGCGATCCCTCTTAAATCTTATATATCCTTGTTGCTCATGGTACCAGCAACAATTCAAGTGCAATATAAACAATTCACAAAATTATCACGTCGAGTTATATCCGCCCAACAGTTTGAAATCTCCATCTCCACGGGAATTTGTTGAATGAACAATGGGTTATCAATCGCGATCCCTCTCAAATCTTATATATTCTTGTTCCTCATAGTACCAGCAACAATTCAAGTGCAATATGAAAAATCGACAAAAATATTACGTCGTGTTATAATCACCCGACAGTTTGAAATGTCCATCTCCACGGGAATTTGTTAAATAAACAATGGGTTAACAATCGCGATCCCTCTCAAATCTTATATATCCTTGTTGCTCATAGTACCAGCAACCATTCAAGTGCAATGTTAAAAATCTACAAAAATATTGCGTCGAGTTACATCCGACCAACAGTTTGAAATCATCATCTCCACGGGAATTTGTTAGATAAACAATGGGTTAACAATCGCGATCCCTCTCAAATCTCATGGATCCTTGTTCCTTTTGCTATCAGCGACAAGTCTCATGTGGTACAAAAAATTGACAAAAATATTACGTCGAGTTATATTCACCCGACAGTTTGAAATCTCCATTTCCACAGGAATTTGTTAAATAAACAACAGGTCAACAATCGCAATCCCTCTCGGATCTCATATATTCTTGTTCCTCATGGTACCAGCAACAATTCAAGTGCAATATGACAAATTAACGAAAATACTACGTTGAGTTTTAATCACCCGACAGTTTGAGATCTCCGTTTCCACGTGAATTTGTTGAATAAACAATAGGTCAACAATCGCGATCCCTCTCAAATCTTATATATCCTTGTTCCTCATAGTACCAGCAACAATTCAAGTGCAAAATCAAAAATTTACAAAAATATTACGTTCAGTTATGATCACCCGTTAGTTTGAAATCTCCATTTCCACGGGAATTTGTTGAATAAGCAATGGGTTAACAATCGCGATCCCTCTTGAATCTCATATATCCTTGTTGCTCATGGTACCAGCAACAATTCAAGTGCAATATCAAAAATTTACAAGAATATTACGTCGAGTTATATCTGACCGACAGTTTGAAATCTCCATCTCCACGGGAATTTGTTAAATGAACGAGGGGTCACGATCGCGATCCCTCTCAAATCTTATATATTCTTGTTCCTCATAGTACCAGCAACAATTCAAGTGCAATATGAAGAATTAACGGAAATATTACGTTGAGTTATAATCACCCGACAGCTTGAAATCTCCGTTTCCACGGGAATTTGTTTAATAAACAATGGGATAACAATCGTGATCCCTCTCAAACCTGATATATCCTTGTCCCCCATAGTACCAGCGACAATCCGAGTGCAATATGAGAAATGAACGGAAATATTACGTTGAGTTTTAATCACCCGACAGGTTGAGATCTCCGTTTCCACGGGAATTTGTGAAGTAAACAATGGGTCAACAATCGCCATCCCTCAAATCTTCTATATTCTTGTTGCTCATAGTACCAGCAAAGTACCACAAAGTGAAAACCTGAAAAAGATATTACGTCGTGTTATAATCACCCGACAATTTGAAATCTCCATCTCCACGGGAATTTGTTAAATAAACAATGGCCTAACAATCGCGAATCTCTCTCGAATCTTTTATATTCTTGTTCCTCATAGTACCAGCAACAATCCAAGTGCAATATGAAAAATCAACGAAAATAATACGTTGAGTTTTAATCACCCGACAGTTTGAGATCTCCGTTTCCACGGGAATTTGTTAAATAAACAATGGGTTAACAATCGTGATCCCTCTCAAATCTGATATATTCTTGTTCCTCATAGTACCAGCAACAATTCAAGTACAAAATGAAAAATTCACAAACATGTTACGTTGAGTTTTACCACCCGACTGTTTGAGATCTCCGTTTCCACGGGGATTTGTTAAATAAACACCAGGGCAACAATCGCAATCTCTCTCAAATCTCATATATCCTTGTTCCTCATAGTACCAGCAACAATTCAAGTGCAATATACAGAATTAACGAAAATATTACGTTCAGTTATAATCACCCGACAGCTTGGAATCTCCATCTCCACGGGAATTTGTGAAATGAACAATGGGTTAACAATCGCGATCCCTCTCAAATCTTATACATCCTTGTTGCTCATAGTACCAGCAACAATTCAAGTGCAATATCAAAAATTTACAAGAATATTACGTCGAGTTATATCTGACCGACAGTTTGAAATCTCCATCTCCACGGGAATTTGTTAAATGAACGAGGGGTCACGATCGCGATCCCTCTCAAACCTTATATATTCTTGTTCCTCATAGTACCAGCAACAATTCAAGTACAAAATGAAAAATTCACAAACATGTTACGTTGAGTTTTACCACCCGACTGTTTGAGATCTCCGTTTCCACGGGAATTTGTTAAATAAACACCAGGGCAACAATCGCAATCTCTCTCAAATCTCATATATCCTTGTTCCTCATAGTACCAGCAACAATTCAAGTGCAATATACAGAATTAACGAAAATATTACGTTCAGTTATAATCACCCGACAGCTTGGAATCTCCATCTCCACGGGAATTTGTGAAATGAACAATGGGTTAACAATCGCGATCCCTCTCAAATCTTATACATCCTTGTTGCTCATAGTACCAGCAACAATTCAAGTGCAATATCAAAAATTTACAAGAATATTACGTCGAGTTATATCTGACCGACAGTTTGAAATCTCCATCTCCACGGGAATTTGTTAAATGAACGAGGGGTCACGATCGCGATCCCTCTCAAACCTTATATATCCTTGTTCCTCATAGTACCAGCAACAATTCAAGTGCAATATAAAGAATTAACGAAAATATTACGTTGAGTTATAATCACCCGACAGCTTGAAATCTCCGTTTCCACGGGAATTTGTTTAGTAAACAATGGGTTAACAATCGTGATCCCTCTCAAACCTGATATATCCTTGTTCCTCATAGTACCAGCGACAATTCAAGTGCAATATGAGAAATGAACGGAAATATTACGTTGAGTTTTAATCACCCGACAGGTTGAGATCTCCGTTTCCACGGGAATTTGTGAAGTAAACAATGGGTTAACAATCGCCATCCCTCAAATCTTCTATATTCTTGTTGCTCATAGCACCAGCAACAATTCAAGTGCAATATAAAAAATTTACAAAAATCTTACGTTCAGTTATGATCACCCGACAGTTTAAAATCTCCATTTCCACGGGAATTTGTTAAATAAACAATATGCTCACAATCGCGATCCCTCTCGAATCTCATATATTCTTGTTGCTCATAGTACCAGCAACAATTCAAGTGCAATATAAAGAATAAACGAAAATATTACGTCGAGTTATGATCACCCGACAAATTGAAATCTCCATTTCCACGGGAATTTGTTGGATAAACAATGGGTTAACAATCGCGATTACTCTCAATTCTTATATATCCTCGTTGCTCATAGTACATGCAACAATCCAAGTGCAATATGAAAAATCAACGAAAATAATACGTTGAGTTTTAATCACCCGACAGTTTGAGATCTCCATTTCCACCGGAATTTGTTGAATAAACAACAGGCCAACAATCGCGATCCCTCTCAAATCCTATATATCCTCGTTCCTCATAGTACCAGCAACGATTCAAGTGCAACATAAAAAATTTATAAAAATATTACGTCGATTTTTAATCACCCGACAGTTTGAGATCTCCGTTTCCACGGGAGTTTGTCAAATGAACGAGGGGTAACAATCGCGATCCCTTCAAAATCTCATATATTCTTGCTCCTCATAGTACCAGGAACAATTCAAGTGCAATATGAAAAATTGACAAAAATATTACGTCGTGTTATAATCGCTCGACAGTTTGAAATCACCATCTCCACGGGAATTTGTTAAATGAACAATGGGTTACCAATCACGATCCCTCTCAAATCTCATGAATTCTCGTTCCTTTTACTATCAGCGACAAATCTCATGTGGTACAAAAAATTGACAAGAATATTACGTCGAGTTATTTGTTAAATAAACAACAGGTCGACAATCGCGATCCCTCTCAAATCTTATATATCCTCGTTCCTCATAGTACCAGCAACAATTCAAGTGCAATATAAAAAATTAACGAAAAAATTACGTCGAGTTATAATCACCAGTTTGAAATCTCCGTTTCCACGGGAATTTGTGGAATAAACAATGGGTTAACAATCGCGATCCCTCTCAAATCTTATATATTCTGGTTCCTCATAGTACCAGCAACAATTCAAGTGCGATATGAAAAATTGACAAAAATATTACGTCGTGTTATAATCACCCGACAGTTTGAAATCACCATCTCCACGGGAATTTGTTAAATGAACAATGGGTTAACAATCACGATCCCTCTCAAATCTCATGAATTCTCGTTCCTTTCACTATCAGCGACCAATCCCATGTGGTACAAAAAATGGACAAGAATATTACGTCGAGTTATATTCACCCGACAGTTTGGAACCTCCATTTCCACCGGAATTTGTTAAATAAACAACAGGTCGACAATCGCGATCCCTCTCAAATCTTATGTATCCTCGTTCCTCATAGTACCAGCAACAATTCAAGTGCAACATAAAAAATTTACACAAATATTACGTCGATTTTCAATCACCCGACAGTTTGAGATCTCCGTTTCCACGGGAGTTTGTTGAATCAACAAGGGGTAACAATCGCGATCCCTCTAAAATCTCATATATTCTTGTTCCTCATAGTACCAGCAACAATCCAAGTGCAATATGAAAAATTGACAAAAATATTACGTCGTGTTATAATCACCCGACAGTTTGAAATCACCATCTCCACGGGAATTTGTTGAATGAACAATGGGTTAACAATCACGATCCCTCTCAAATCTCATGAATTCTCGTTCCTTTTACCATCAGCGAGAAATCTCATGTGGTACAAAAAATTGACAAGAATATTACGTCGAGATATATTCACCCGACAGTTTGAAATCTCCATTTCCACCGAAATTTGTTAAATAAACAACAGGTCGACAATCGCGATCCCTCTCAAATCTTATATATTCTTGTTGCTTATAGTACCAGCAACAATTTAAGTGCAACATGAAGAATCTAGAAAAATATTACGTCGAGTTATATTGACCCGACAGTTTGGAACCTCCATTTCCACCGGAATTTGTTAAATAAACAACAGGTCGACAATCGCGATCCCTCTCAAATCTTATATATCCTCGTTCCTCATAGTACCAGCAACAATTCAAGTGCAACATAAAAAATTCACACAAATATTACGTCGATTTTCAATCACCCGACAGTTTGAGATCTCCGTTTCCACGGGAGTTTGTTGAATCAACGAGGGGTAACAATCGCGATCCCTCTAAAATCTCATATATTCTTGTTCCTCATAGTACCAGCAACAATCCAAGTGCAATATGAAAAATTGACAAAAATATTACGTCGTGTTATAATCACCCGACAGTTTGAAATCACCATCTCCACGGGAATTTGTTAAATGAACAATGGGTTAACAATCACGATCCCTCTCAAATCTCATGAATTCTCGTTCCTTTTACCATCAGCGACAAATCTCATGTGGTACAAAAAATTGACAAGAATATTACGTCGAGATATATTCACCCGACAGTTTGAAATCTCCATTTCCACCGGAATTTGTTAAATAAACAACAGGTCGACAATCGCGATCCCTCTCAAATCTTATATATCCTCGTTCCTCATAGTACCAGCAACAATTCAAGTGCAATATAAAAAATTAACGAAAAAATTACGTCGAGTTATAATCACCCGACAGTTTGGAATCTCCGTTTCCACGGGAATTTGTGAAATAAACAATGGGTTAACAATCACGATCTCTCTCAAATCTTATATATTTTGGTTCCTCATAGTACCAGCAGCCATTCAAATGCAATATAAAAAATTAACGGAAATACTACGTTGAGTTTTAATCACCCGACAGTTTGAAATTTCTGTTTCCACGGGAATTTGTGAAATAAACAACGGGTTAACAATCGCGATCCCTCTCAAATCTTATATATTCTTGTTGCTTATAGTACCAGCAACAATTTAAGTGCAATATGAAGAATCTAGAAGAATATTACGTCGAGTTATATTCACTCGACAGTTTGAGATCTCCATTTCCACCGGAATTTGTTAAATAAACAACAGGTCGACAATCGCGTTCCCTCTCAAATCTCATATATCCTTGTTCCTCATAGTACCAGCAACAATTCAAGTGCAATATAAAAAGTTAACGAAAAAATTACGTCGAGTTATAATCACCCGACAGTTTGAAATCTCCGTTTCCACGGGCATTTGTTTAATACACAATGGGTTAACAATCGCGATCCCTCTCAAATCTCATAAATTCTTGTTCTCTATACTATCAGCAACAAATCTCATGTGGTACGAAAAATTAACAAAAATATTACGTTGAGTTATAATCAGAAACATGTCAAGGGTCCCATCCTATGCAGCGTTTCTCAAACTGGCGGCTGCGAAAGTGGCGGCTGCTTGCCGCCCCATATTATTACTGACAATCAAGCCCTTACTTTTCTGGAATCATGTGAATCAGTGAATTCCAGACTATCTCGATGGATATTGAAGATACAAGATTATGACATTACGATTGTACATTGCGGAGGGAACGAAAACATAGTGGCAGATACATTGAGTAGATATTGTGGAGGGAATTTCGAAGATTTGAAAGGGAATAAAGTAATCATTATTGAAATAATGAAGACAGTGTTGAAGGTATTGTCCAAAAAACTGAAGAATTTCCTAAAAAGCAAATGAATGATGAAAAATTAGGAATAATGATTGAAAAAATGATGTCATAATGATGTCATCATCATGAAGCAATCAGTCTTATGACTGGTTTGATGAAATCCTCCAACCCTGTCTATTATTCGCTAACCGCTTGATATCTGCATATCTACGACAACCCTTATCTTGTATAATTCGCTTGATATGACTTAATCTAGGTCTACCTCTTCGAGTTTCACCATTCATTCTTCTTCTCAATAAGCTATTATGCCTTAATGTTTGTCCTATCAGATTACTTCTTCTTTTCACGACCTGTGTCAAAAGACTCGTTTTTTCATTCACCTTCTCATGTACTTGTTCATTTTTCACTTTCTCTATCCACATTATTCTAAGCATCCTTCTATAACACCACATTTCAAAAGCTCTGAATCTTCGTTGGTCCGTTTTTCCAATTGTCCAAGTTTTGCAACCATATAATGCTGTGCTCCAAACGTAACTCTCCAAGAATTTCTTCCCCACTGCCCCGGTAAACACACGCACGTTTTAAAAACGTCGAAAACACTCAATAACCACACGTTGTGGATTAGTGATATTCTTGCATTGATTCAACGTAAAAATGTCGCGGCAGATCACGTGTTTTTTAACCATAAAATAACGTTATATCAACGGTTTGAACATCGTTTGAAAGACGTCAGATATTGACGTGCCCTAATGATGGTTCTGAAACGTGAATTGAATCCAACAAATTATTTTGAAAACTCTTTATTCAATATCGAGAACAATAGTATTTCTGAGTATGACAGAATTTGGAAAGTATGCCACACTATTGACTATCTTGCTCTTTGTTGAAATTTTAACCATTGTTCGGTTTCGTTCGACATTTTTAGCAGAATATCTTCAATTGAGGTTCAAACACAAGGTGTTATGAACACATTTTGAACGCGTGATCCGAACCCGTGCGAAACACGTTTTTTGAGGACGTCGTTTGATGGTTATTTTTGAATATTAGTTTAAATTACACGTCATCAAAACGTAATTCCTGGTCGTCTATTTCCCTATCAAATTTCAACTAAGAATCAACGTTATGAAATCAACGATTGACGTCCGTTTGACAGTCTAATGTTCTTTCAACGTTGAAGGAACGTGTGTGTGTTTATTGGGGCTAAGCTGATATTCTTCAGACACAGTAACTGTTCCTTTTGGTGACAAGCCTGTTTTCCTTGTTGTATTCTTGCTCTTATATCTCTTTCGCTCTTACCGTTTTCTGTAATTATGCTTCCCAGATATTCAAATTCTTTGACTTGCTGTATTGTCTCTGCATCTATTTTGATTCCCGTTCTTCTTGATGTTTCCGCTGTTGTACAAACCATGAATTTTGTTTTGTCCTCATTTATATTCATACAATATTTGTCTAGTAATAGTTCTCCCATAGGGTTGAGAGTATTTTCCAACTCAGCGCCACCCGTACCTGATATAGCTATGTCATCCGCAAATCTCAACATGCTTACATTTTCACCTTGAATCTGTAATTCCAATTGCACTTCCTCTTTCACTTCGTTCATCGCTCCTTCTATATAAAAATTGAAAATCAGTGGCGATAGTGAGCATCCTTGTCTCACCTGTCTTCTAATTTGTGTTTCACCTTTTTGGCCCTCTATTTCTATTATTGCGGTTCGATTCTCATATAATTCCCGTACAGAACATAAGGTCCGGCGAACGTTCAGATTAAATCATCTTAGATCAGGTGGAAGCTCCGTAGGAGCTTAGAATAAGGTTCGTAAGCGTTCGGCAAAGATTGGCGAAACGTTGGAATGTCCGCCTCAGAATAGGTGTGAAGAAGATTAATAGAGCAGTCATCGAAGGTTTGTTAAAGATTCATTTGAGCTCGTATCATTTTCTTTATTTCCGGAGAAAAATGGACGGTGGAGGGCGCTAGTGGGTGAATCCACTGATGAGGATTCAGGGAAAAAATAGGTTAGGACGAAAGAATCTTTCATAAACGTTTCTGCAACGAATTTTGGAGCTTCGTGGAAAGTTTGCTGAACGTCGTCTGAGCGTTGAATGGATGATTCAGGTTCAGGGAATGATGAATAGGATGGATGACATGAAAAAAAACCAGTTACGTTTGTAAAAAAGATTCAAATTGTCTATTTTTCGAAATGACTTTGAACAAAACGGGAAGAAAACAGGAAATATTACATTCGATGGTTTCAAGTGAGTCTCTCACGTAGAAAAATGAACCAATTCTCACTAAAAATCATACAACATTCCTTATTGTCAGAGACTAATTTAATTATTGTAATGAATTTGCTGTTTTCATCGGCAGCATGATGACAGCAACTATAATGTAATGCTTTTGATCTTTTTATTAAATCAAGTTGAGCATAAGATAATTGGTTTCCAAAATAGAAATATCTCAATATCTTCTACACAGCCTCGTGATTCTTATGAGTGGATTAAGGAAGTTTATGCAAAGATAGATTTTTCATGTTATATCCTTGTAAAAAGTGGCGGAAACGTTCGGAAAGGAACAGGGAAAAACACTGTCAATCAACAGAGAGAAACGGTTGATTCTGTCCGTTGTGCTGCGGTTTTGCTCCTCGTGTCTTTCCGAATCAGCCCAAACATTTCTCACACTGTTAGCAGAGGTTTTTTTCCCAATTCACGAATAATGCAAACTAATATGTAATGCATCTAGAAATAGTGTCCAAAAAGTAATCTGTTGTCATTCATGTGAAATACGCGAAAAATAAGTGACATAGGAAATCCATATTTGCATCAACTTTTGAAGTATACTTGTGAACCTTTTGGTATGTACCTTAATTACATGAAACATTACGATGAAAAATAGGAAGTGGTTGCTCTCAATGGGAAAAACTTGTCACGAACTCATTTCTCCTGAAGGACTGATAGAATTAATCTAAATGCATTGTTGTTTCCATTGAAAGCTTAATTTTATAACAAAAAAGGAATTCTGTTATTCCGTTCAACATTGAATAAAATTTTGAATAAAAAGAGTTTGGTTCTAGAAGGACTTGAATCTTCAAAGTTGAGTTAGAGGGAAGATTCAAATTTCGCATCCTTCAGAAAATACGTAATTAATAAAAATTTGAAGTGAATAATAGATGAACAAGGTACCTGACACTACACATTACCGGAAACATTGAACTCCTCAATGATTTATGAAAGCGGAAAGATTGATTCATTAAATTCGTTGACGTTTGAAGATTAAAGTTTCACAATTTTATTCTTCAACCTTCAGAAATCATGGGAAATTTGAAGGTTATTCACTTCAAAATTGTAGTAATTACGTACTTTCCGAAAGATGCTTGCGCAAAATTTGCCTTTCCCCCCTTACGCACTTCTTGGCGGCCCTTTGAAACAAAAATGTCCTAATGATGTTTACATACAATCTTGTCATGATTCTGAGCCTCCTTATAAATGCTCTTCTTACGCTAGAAATTGAAATACATTGATTCATACCGTATAACGTAATTTTCGTAACATATTCCATAAACCTTTCATAAAAATGATATAAATTAATTGCTATCTTTATCATTATAACAATCACAGCCATTAAGAACTATGTAATTTTTTTACAACATCGGATAAAGTTTAAAATAGGGTAACTTGTTTTTCCAAACAAAAATATCATAATATTATTCTTAATCAGTCTTGTGACAATCCTAAGTCCCCTCTTATATGCTCCAAGTTTTGCAGTCTTGATGGAGGCGTGGACAAACAATTTGAATGAACAAAAACTTCCCCAAAAAAAACCTTCACTCGAAGCTATTCTAATTCAAGGGAATGGACAAAAATGACAGAGCTTGTTACGTACCAGCGCTAGGTCTCTGTAATTGCTTTTTCCGGTTACACTGTGAGCAGTAAATGTAGAATCTTCACCCTAATTTGGTAGCAGCAAAAATTCCCCGTGGGGTATAGTCATTTCCCCATATTCTGGGGGGAATTTTCTTTCACTTAAAAAGAAATTGCCTTCAGGGAGAATTTTATTCCAAATGAAAGGAGAATTCCTCCAAAATACAAGGGAGATAAATTTCTCCTACATGAGGAATTGTTGCTACCACTAAAGTTGAGGGAAAACTTCACTGACTTTTTACAATGTAGATCAAACTAATAGCGTTCTAAGAACTCTAGGTACTACAGGTTACCCTTGAAAAATGAGAACTATCTAAATATGGAACCTGTGATGTTTTTTCAACCACACGGATGAAATGCAGGTCAAAAATATAGTAATTTTGATTAAAAATCAGTCAAACCTGTGAGTATATTTCTTGAATTTTCAATAAAGATTAAGAAATTTTCGTTCAATTTTACTCAGGAAACAATGGAGTATCATCAATATTCAATAGGCAATAGGAAGAAATATGAACTTTCCACAAGTCACGGATGAAATTATACAAAGTGAATAAAAAGAATTCGAAATCTCATCATTCACTTTGTCAAATTTCATGCATGATTTCGAGTATTGGTAACTTTTCATTCTTTTCCGAATAAAATTCAACGAAAACGTGAACCGTTCCAACTCCATTACAAATTAAAGAAATATTCTCACATTTTGAGAAATATTCTCAGATTGTTACGGAAGGACGTTCAAAAACCAGTATGGATTTTCAGTCGACGGTCTTTGTTGGTGCAAGTTTCTGGTTATAATTGAAGGTCGTTCACCAGAAAAATTATAATCATAATTGAATCGAATGCGGGACAAAAATTCTGAAATCTAAGAGAAAATAATGAAAATAATCAAATCTTGAGTCGAAGATGATGAGTCGAAGATGATGATAAGTTGTTCCTGTTGGTTGACGTTTTTCCTAACCGAGTGTTGAAGCGTATACTCGAGTTTGGGCTTGAATAAACCATGCTTCCATGCATTTTCGGATCGCCGATTTGTCTGCATCGGGAACATATTTGATGATTGCACCTGAAATGGTGAGAATTCCATTAACATTCATACATAAATCATTTGATATGCGTAATTCTAGATTCTATACATCAATTAATGAATAACCTAATACTGCTCAAGCAGAGAATTCTCAATTATGGATTCTAAATAACCTTTATTCATCGTTCAAGGGAGGAACCTGCTTTAGAAAGCCTAAAAAGAGTGTTTATTCAGAAATTTTTGAAATACGAAACAAATGATTGAATAAAACGCACGTTTCTGGATATTTTGATCTACATTGTGAAGGAAGTGGCAGGAGCGTTGGTACATTTTCTCCCTGGCCCTGGTTAGACAGTGATCGACGAGGGAAGGAGGGGGGGCGGTCAGGGTTTCGAAATTTAAAAGTATAAGAGCTATGCACTTCAAAGATTTGGATATGAACTATATCAATGTTATTTCATCCCAAGTTAGCAACTTCACTATTAAAAACTCAAAAAGAATATGAAGATGATTCTTCGAAAGACAAGTTCAAACAAATGAGATCATGCAGAAATTCTTATTTTGCCATGAAAAAATATTTCATTTATCCATTCTCCCCAGTAAAAACACGATTTTTATTCAAACAATCCCCATCTATCGAAAAGAAATTCTACAATTATAATCATGTGCACTCCAGTTGCAAAACTCATATAAATGATGAAAAAATCTTTTCGCTCCTAGATTTTGTTGGGGGAGACTGCTACTTCTACTGCCGGCCGTTTTGAAGTATTGTTATTTCATGCTCACCGCTGTATAGCCGCCATTTTGTGGAAAGATGTTAAACAATTGTTTTCTGCATCTTGAAAACTGTTCAATGTACTGGTGTATTATTTGTACACTTGGTTTTCTCAAATACCTTCTAATCAATGTCATTGAAAAAGCCTCTTTCCCAAATTTCAGATGAGAATAACCCCTGAACAAAAAAACCCGTCCCTTCAAATACAAGAAAAAGCTTCACGAAGTGCTAAAAACATCAACTCAATAGTATCTTTGACCAACTATTCAAGTTCACAGCCTGCCAAAAATGCCAGGCAGATCCGGACAAAAAATAATACTCAGGATTTGATCGGTATTTGTCCCGGCAAATGCAGTCAAAGACTGACAAAATTCCCACCTCATTCCGTCCGGAATCAACAAATTGAAATATCCTGTCAAAACCGGACAGGAAAAATTGCGTCAGTTTTTGACTGAATATCACAATTCCAAACAGAACCGTAACAAAAAATTTCTGTGAGGTTTCGCCAGGATATCCCAAGTTGGTGATCCCGGACGGAAACAGGTAGGAATTTTGTCAGTCTCCGACCGGATATCCTGGGAGAAATACCGATCGAATCCGGACAATTATTTTTTGTCTAGATCTGCCTAGCATTTTCGGCAGGGCATAAGCTGTAATTTCATACGAGCGATGAGCGATACCTTGGATCAAGGGAGAGGTCCCACATTACTTCTCTCTTTAACTAATGTATCACTCGTCGCTCATCGCCCGTATGAAATGACGACTATAGAAGAGATTACAAAACTGAAGTTTTGGTTCGTTCCAATTGGTAATTCAGTTTTTTTCTCAATGACACCCCCTCCCCCCCCCCCACTTTATAATGAATGTGAAAATAGAAACTGGAGATAACGCGTTTCATTCTATTATCCAACGTGAGAAAAAAATCTTCCTGTAAGCTTCAAATACACATTACAATCCCCGAAGTAATTTCAATTATTTTGTTCGTATCTCAAAAAAATTCTGACTAAGTATTCATGTGCATCAAAAATGAACTCTAGTGCCATCAACAGGTACTCTCCTTGTAACACAGAGTATTCTGAGAATATTCTCACAGCGCCCTTGAAATGTACTGTATCGAAGATTCTCACAAAGAGCATAGAAGGTTCTCCAAAATTCATAGAAGATGCTTAAAATATTTGCATGAGACTGTTTCGAATATTCTAGGAACATTCATACAATATGCTCACAAAGTTTATAGGGACATTGATGAATAACGCATACGCATGGATGGTGATGACATGCATTCAATAATGGTGGATTATGTTGTTAACAAACTACAGGCGCGTGGATAATATATCATTTTATTTTGCATTTGAAGAATAATAGATTCATAAACGTGTATTTCAATATGTCAAATTGTCACACTAAGTGCTAAAAGTGAAAGATAATCGTGAAAAGTGTAATGACATATTAGGAAATATCGTAAGTCTTCTGATAGCCTATCACAATCCCTCCCATGCATGTGAGTCTACGAAACATTACTAGGAATTTATGATTAAAGAGGATACGAACGCATAGGTGGCATAGGTGACTCCATCTGGTGGCAATTTTTTTCTGATCAAAATACCCGAAACTGGACTTATAAGAAGGTCTCAAATTTTCAGGGATGAATCTTTGAAAGTTAATCCATGTCTGCACAGAGCCAGATTAACCTTCAAAGATTCATTCCTGAAAATTTCAGACCTGTTTATGTCCAGTTTCGAGTATTTTGGTCGGAACAAAATCACCAGCAGATGGAGCCACCTATGCGCTTTCTGTGGGCGCTAGCATAGCAGCGCGTGCGCATGAGAACCCTAGAATGGGGATATGCGGGCGCGTGCATGTAACCGATCCATATACGAAACAGACTTGTTCCGGCAGTAGTAACGAGCGGACGTCGTGGACCTCGCTCAACGATACAACGCTATTCTACACGCGTTGATCCGATTCTCGCGGTATCTCTCGTCTTTTATCAAATAACGTCGAATCTATCTGGTGACAGCCCCATTATTCGTTAATTATAATAAACTTGATCTTACAAGTTAATTGTGCCTCAGTGTCTTCTATCCCCGAACGCATCGTAACAGTTAATGGAATGTAGGACGTTGATTGTTATACACGCACACAAAAATACTTTTATATCTAATACCTACCGACAAGGGTTTTGTATATTCACCGAGTATACGGACTATACTACTCTAAATACCCTACATAAATTGGTGACCCCGACGTGATCTTGTCGGTCGTACGCGAAAAAACAAAACGGGATTTGAAGTGATAAGATAAATCGATCGCCAAACGAATAAATAAAGACTGATTGGTGATTCACAATCTTCAGTGAAATGACAAGTTTTCAGTGACTGATCGCATAAAAATCGTAAAATCTATTTCAAAGAATAACGGCAGCAAGCTACCTGGAAAAAAAACAGCCAGCAGTCCATTTCCGAGTTAACGAGAGTGCCAGCAATCGCGTAGAACCCACAACTAAAGGTCGTGATTACGGAAAAATTTCGACATTTTTTTCAAACCGCTCCATGTTGGAAGGACCTGAGAATCATAAAGGTCTACAAAGGATGCCATTCCTAAGCGTCGTTCGCCATCTTGGACGCTTCTTGTACGCGCCAAACATTGTTGCCAGGGGACGGCCATTTTGAACGCGTCACATTCTTCACGCTGTTACCACGCAGCGATTCCACACGACGCCATTCTTGACGATGGCATACACATCGTTTCTGTGTACGATATTTTCGAACCTTGCAAGGAAGCCATCACGCTGACGTCACACCGGTTCCGCCGACACGCATTCTGGGCGGTATCTCCACCGAGTTCTCCTCTGGTATCGTCCAACACATGCGCCCAGCAAATATCTAGCTCAACTTCAAGGTTTGAAGAGTAAAATTTCAAAGACGTTTACTCATTACAAACTCGAATTTCATGTGATGAATATATTTGACTTTTTCCTTTTCATTTTGTTATTTAAATATACTTATCGTATATCTTCAATAATTATATTAGTAAAATCATTTTTTGTTTTGTGTGTCAAAGTATATTCTTTGTTTCAATTCAAAATGAATTATTTTCTATAATAAGATATTCTCGAGTTGAATCATTGACGTTCGTATTCGTATATCGATTCGATATCGATCTTGTGATATATACATCATTCTTTCACTATTTCATTCGAGACATACGAGTTATCCGTACAGTTTTCCGATTCTAACGGTTATCGTAATCTTGTTGGACATTCCTTAATGTATGAGTTGACATATTTTTCGTTCTATTTTTTCGTTTTTAATAGGAGTGAATGTTAAGATGAATCGGTTCAAATCAAATTTTGCGTCAGTACGGTTTATTTCGCAAATCGTATACTCCTGTAACACGTAAGACATATTGCAGCTCTCGTATTACATGTGTTGTGAACATTATATATTCATTTTCATCCACATGTAAATATTTTTTAAACAAAAAAACTATATATTTTTCTATGTATATGATTATAGTCCTAACAGTTCTTGATAGAGATTTGCGAGGTGACTATTTTGCGAAAATTTTCTATCATTACTTTTTTTTTTACGGTTAGTGTGAGCTGGTTCGGGGGCCTTTAATGACCTATAAATAGATGTGGACCATTTTCGAGTTCATTTTAATCAGTGTGAATTTGATCGTTACGATTATCTCAATACAGTTCTTTTTCGGTTGTATTTTTGCTTCCACTGAGACAGTTCCTGCCATTGATAACATGGACCCACCAGCCGCGGAAATAGCTGCGTACCGTGCACCAAAAATTCCACCGTTCATTAGGGAAGATCCATTATTGTGGTTTGCTCAGGTCGATCGTACTTTTTTGAATGCTCGAATCGTTCAAGAGGCAACTAAAGCCGATTTTTCAATAGAAAAATTGGAGCATGAACAATTAACAGCTATAAGAGACTTGGTATTATTGGATCCACCTCCAGACGACATTTATACGCAAATCAAAATCAGAATAATCGAAAGGTACGCGTCATCACCTGAAGTTACGTTACGGCAACTCCTCAAAGGAGAGGTACTAACAGACGGAAAGCCTTCGTTAATCCTTAGTCGCTTACAAGCGTTAAACAACGGTAGATGCGGGGATGACGTTATTCGAACAATATTTTTAGAACATTTGCCAAATCATATTCGAGGTTTCGTGGCCATTCCTGAAGTTGAAACTCTGCAAGCATTAGCCGCATTAGCTGATAAGGCTGCGGAGCATGTGCGCCCCTCTGGTTTCGCGGCATTCCCCGTATCCTCTTCTGATCATTCGCCTTGCAATGAGCATAACAATTTTCCACTCGAATCAGCCGCAACCAGCTCATCTCGTGGTCCCACACTGTCACATACTGCTCCTTCACAATTCGAAACAGAAATGTTGAAGTCAATGAAATTATTGACCCAACATATTCTGAATCAACAGAAACATTGTGCGCGTGAAAAGTCTCCACAACGAGGCACTTCAGAACGCGGGCGCAGCAGATCGAAATCCCCAGATCCTAACCGCATTTGTAAATATCATAAAAAATACGGAAAAAAAGCGCGCAGTTGTATCAAGCCCTGTGCTTGGGAATCGGGAAACAACCCGGAAAACTAGACTCACCGGTTCAGACGGAGACTCTCGGATCGGTGCCGAGAACTTTCAAACGTCTCCATATTAATGACCAAAGAACAGGAGAAATTTTCCTCATCGACACAGGATCGGACGTATCCTTACTCCTTGTAGATAGAAAAAATCCCCCTCCACCTAGTGACCTAGCATTGTTCGCCGCGAACAGTTCACGCGTTATCACATACGGTGAAAAACGCCGTACATTGAACTTAGGTTCACGCAGAGACATAACATGGAATTTCATAGTAGCCGCAGTTCCGCATCCAATTATCGGAGCGGATCTGCTGGCTCACTTCCAGTTAGTACCGGTATTACATCGGCGGTGTTTAGTCGATTCTACTACAGGATTACACGCCGAGGGTTTTCTCGGACGTCCAAAACTCACTGGCATTAGCCCAGTCAACCGTTCGTCCTCTTACTCTGAGATCCTCGCAAAATTTCCAGAAATTACCGGTACCTCCAGAATTACGAATATTCCACCTGACGCGGTACAACACGTGATACAAACTACAGGTCCCCCAGTAGCAAATCGTGCTCAGCGCTTGGCGCCCGATAAACTGGCGGCTGCCAAAGCTCAATTCAAACAGATGTGCGAAGATAGAATCTGTCGACCTTCAAAAAGCCCATGGGCATCGCCCATTCACATGACGCTTAAAAAGGACAAAGAATGGCGCATTTGTGGCGACTACAGACGCCTGAATGCAGTCACAATTCACGACAGCTATCCTTTGCCACATTTGCATGATTTCAATTCAAATCTGGCGGGTAAACAGATCTTTTCTAAATTGGATTTACATAAAGCGTATCATCAGATACCGGTCGCCCCGGACGATGTCCCGAAAACAGCCGTTATTACACCCTTTGGGTTATTCGAATTCACAAGGATGACCTTCGGGTTGAGGAATGCTGAACAAACGTTTCAACGTCATATACATCGCGCCGTCGGGGACCTGGATTTTGTATTCGCGTACATCGATGACCTCCTCATCGCTTCCTCAAATCCGGAGGAACATGAACATCATCTCGAAATCGTCTTTGATCGGTTGAAAACATATTCCTTACGACTTAACCTGAGCAAATGCTTATTCGGTCAACAGGAAATCGAATTTTTAGGCTATAAAATCAACTCTGAGGGATTAAAACCCACTGAAGAGAAAGTTAAAGCTATCGTAGATTTTCCTAAACCTAAAACTATCAGGGAACTTAGACGTTTCTTAGGTCTTGTAAATTTCTATCGCTGAAACCTCCCAAACGCAGCGTCAACTATGACCCCACTGGATTCATTCCTATCAGGTGCCAAAAAGAATGACCAACGGTCAGTCAATTGGACCGATGAAGCAGAGCGAGCTTTCGACAAGGTCAAAAAGGACCTCGCTGAAGCAGTCCTCCTCATACATCCAGTGATCAACGCTAAAACACGTTTAGTTACTGATGCGTCTGATACAGGCATGGGAGCGGCGCTCGAGCAAAACGTTTCGGGAGAATGGAAACCATTAGCGTTTTTCTCTCGTCGTTTCACACCCTCACAACGCGCTTATAGCACATACGATAGGGAGCTCACCGCGATCTTCGAAGCAATTCGATATTTCAAATATTTTTTGGAAGGCCAAGATTTCACGATCGTCACCGATCACAAGCCCCTTCAGTATGCTTTTAAGCAAAGTTCGGAAAAAGCTCCTCCTAGAAGGCTTAGACAACTCGCTTATATTTCCGAATTTACCACTAAAATCGAACATGTCCCTGGTGAATCCAACATTGTAGCCGATTCCTTCTCGCGTGTTGACTCCTTGCGGTTACCAACGGAGTGGAGTTGAACGGAACTCGCACAGTTGCAAAAGGATGATGACGAAATCAAGGATCTCTTACAAAACCCGGATTCCTCACTTGACCTACGGAAAATCCAGTGGGGACCTGACCATTCCACCATAGTTTGCGATTTGGCCGGCGAATCATTACGCCCGATTGTCCCAAAGGTACTACGCGAACGCGTTTTTCACCTATTTCATAATCCCGCTCACCCCAGCGCGAAAGTAACGGATAGGGTAATACGAAATAGATACATTTGGCCTAAAATGCATTCGGATATCGCAGAATGGTGTAGGAACTGTCTAGACTGTCAACAGTCAAAAGTTACTCGCCACAATCATTTAAAACCAGCCCAATTCGCCGCGCCTGATGGTCGGTTTAGACACGTCCATATGGACATTGTAGGACCGCTCCCGGACTCCAATGGATTTCGCTACTGCTTAACAATGATGGACCGTTTTTCCCGGTGGCCGGAAGCTGTACCTTTGAAAGACATAAAGGCTCTGACCGTATGTAGAGCATTTTTCGATCAATGGATTTCTCGCTATGGAGCACCGGAGACCTTAACCACTGACCAAGGTTCTCAGTTCGAATCTCAACTCTTTACCGCGTTACTAAAACTAACCGGTTGTAACCGTGTTCGTACTACGCCGTACCACCCCGCCTCGAACGGCATGATAGAGCGCTGGCACCGGTCGTTTAAAGCTGCAATAATGTGTCATGCTGATCAGCAATGGACACGATCGTTGTCTGCCGTTTTGTTAGGCTTACGTTCGAACGTTCTCGACATTGGGTCGGCTCCAGCCGAACTCGTATATGGTACAGTTCTTCGCGTACCAGGCGAATTAATTCTACCCGACGATGACAACCCCAATCCGCAAATATTTCTCGAAGAATTTAGAGAATATATGCGATTAATCAAACCAGTCCCGTTGGAACAAAAATACAAACGGAAGGCATTCTTATTCAAAGACCTCAGTACTTGCACCCACGTATTTTTCCGCGTTTGTAGGGTCAAGAAGTCTCTCGAGTGACCATACACTGGTCCGCACAAAGTGATTCGTCGAATGTCTGACCGCGTATATGAAATCGATATTGACGGTACACCACGACAGGTCTCTGTCGAAAACATCAAACCTGCGTATTTCTTGCGTGATGATTTGCAATTGCGTACGATCACTGATGTTAACTTACCTACGATACGAACCTATCAAAGACAGAAGAAGACTGTCCAGTTTATTGAATGAAAACAGTCATGTTCATAGTTTTTTTTATGTTGATAACAAATTAATGATTTTACTTATATCGTAAGCTAATTTTTAAGAACAAACATTGTATTCAACCAAACATACAACACTGTAAAGATTCAATGTAATACGATATTCTTTTTTGTTGGTACAAGATCTTCGTCACCAGATAAGTGCGATGTTTTATAAACAATGGAAACAAATTACATCGTGATCTTATATTCAAATTTCGCTCCTAGTAAGTCGCTAGGGGGGGAATAATGTGGGCGCTCGCATAGCAGCGCGTGCGCATGAGAACCCTAGAATAGGGATATGCGGGCGCGTGCATGTAACCGACCCATATACGAAACAGACTTGTTCCGGCAGTAGTAACGAGCGGACGTCGTGGACCTCGCTCAACGATACAACGCTATTCTACACGCGTTGATCTGATTCTCGCGGTATCTCTCGTCTTTTATCAAATAACGTCGAATCTATCTGGTGACAGCCCCATTATTCGTTAATTATAATAAACTTGATCTTACAAGTTAATTGTGCCCCAGTGTCTTCTATCCCCGAACGCATCGTAACAGTTAATGGAATGTAGGACGTTGATTGTTATACACGCACACAAAATTTTGTACATTCACCGAGTATACGGACTATACTACTCTAAATACCCTACATTTCATCCACTCGAGAAATGTGGTAATGAGAAAATTTATAGTGAATTAGTTTTTCATCAAGTGCAGTATAGTGTTATATCGATGGAAATTCTTTCTTTCATAAAATTTTTCTAATATTCCCCCAATGTTCGTGGCACATATTCTAATAACATTTTTGACAAACTCATTCAAATATTCTGAGTATATGCCTACAATATTTACGCACGCAATAAGAATCCCCATAGAATTTTCGAATGTTCTTATTCTATATTCTCAAAACATTCTGAGAATATGTGTGTGCTATAAGGGTCTAAATTTTTGGTAGGAGTACTCTTTGGAGACTAAGACACGCCGAACCAAAGGTGCATGTTCAGTATGTCCAGAAGATAGCTGATGCTGTTTGAAGATGCCACACTTCCATTTTGTCAAACATTATACATACGCAGTAACCACCAGTAACTATACTCACTCTGCATTAATTCAATCAATTTTGAATTTTGGAGGGGCAATTTTCCGACTCCCTTCTTTTTTCGCCCTCCCCACGAATATTGACTCGCCAACTCATCCGCAAATAATTGCCTCAGTGATTGTTTTGTGGCTTCTGCGATATTTCTTCCACCTTGCTCTCTGATCAGCAGCACCTGTGAAGGAACGTATAATTTTATAATGACTGGTAGTACCTTTCAATAGTCTCCAGTACTCAGGAACATTCAGAGAGATTTTAGGAAATTCAGAATGATACAAAAAATGTACGAAGCGCTAGTCAAAACGAATTCCGAATCAAAAAAGTCGAAAATCCAAATAGCAATGATTTTTCTTAAATAGCTGCAGTTATCGAAAGAATTCTTGTACCGTTAATAAAATGGAGTTGTGAAATGCAGTCTCAGCTGTAAAGTTCAAGGGAAAGTCTGATTTTCAAATAAATGTGAATTAGAAAAAATTCCGAACTAAAGCTTTCAGATTAATTCAAAAAGATTCATAGAAGCTGAGAGAAAGTTGGAAATAGTTGAGAACTCAGATAGCGTTGAACGATAGTGTCGAACTGTCCCTGCCTTCAAATTGATTTTCATATCCCCAAAAGTGTCTGGAAAATTAAAGGCGTTCAAAAATATTCAAAGGGAAATTGAAATAATATTTCTATGAAGGTTTTTTTATTCATATTACGTACCACTTGATGACAAATCTGAGGCTTGGTTTGTAAGATCGCTTATAAATTCATAACTCCGTCGGTTGTTTGAAGAGGGAACAGTTTCCTCACGTCATCTGAGCAAATTTCGTTTTCCGAC
Organism: Gonatopus flavifemur; assembly: GCA_018340375.1. Classification (NCBI taxonomy): domain Eukaryota; kingdom Metazoa; phylum Arthropoda; class Insecta; order Hymenoptera; family Dryinidae; genus Gonatopus; species Gonatopus flavifemur. The sequence continues at coordinate 19,888,259 of JAFFJZ010000009.1, forward strand.
GATCCAATTGAATTCGAATTCCTGAATTTTCTGGTAATAGATTCTGTTAAGTCAGTCAGATAATCGATTTTATTGAATAATATAGAAAATTGTGTTGCTACGGCTGATTCAACTGAAAATCAATGGAATGATGAATGGAAAACACAAAGAATCGACTAATACAATATTCCGCTGGATAATCAAATATTTTCTCCATGTGGGGTAGTTACAAAATGAATATCAGAAATAATTTACCAACAATGGAAGATTGTCATCAGGTTCTAATTTGGCGATGGTTAGATATAATATGTATAAAAACTAACACACGGAAATAAAAATTCAGATTACACTCACAGCATGAAGTATCGTAATTTTCATCTTGCTTTTCAAAACGAGCACACGATGATTTGGCTTGGTTCTTGCGAGCACGAATGGGGTCCATTCATAACTCATTCTCCCCTTTTGTTTACTTGAAACACCTGGTAATTTCATTCAATGTAATGGAATCAATTTTTATTGGAAAAAGCTTTGCTCGACATACTTGATTTATTTCCTTCATTCCCGTCTTGATCCGAAGCGGCTTTGTCGTCTATTTGGCAGTTAGGATCTTCGGCTGCATCGGAGTTTATTTCTTCATACACATCCTCTATGTTTGCATCGACGTCATCTTTGTCCAGGTCATAATTTCCATCGAAATTTTGCGAATGAATGAGTATATCATTGCCATTATGTTCAGCAATTATTCTTGAGGCCGGAAAAGCATTGCCAGGCACGCTGTCCTCTTCAATCATCCCAATGATTTCATTCTCACCTTAGAAAAAAACATTCCTTTGTTATATGTGTATTTTTCAAACTGGTGATGGAAGCACAATACACGTTACTGTATTCAAGTTTAAGAAGACTCGAGCATGGAGAAGTGGGGGGAGGACGAAGTTAAATTTACAAATTCTACAATTTCAGTTTTTAGGTTTCAGAAATCATTTTGACATTGAAAGTCTGCACCAGTACGCAATCCCAGGTATGGAAGTGATTATTATTCATTTCGAATTCGTATTAATTACGTATCTTTTGATGAAAGTGTGCGCAAAATTTCAATCTTCACCTCTCCTACTCCCCTCACGCTCGAGTCCTCTTAAAGACATACTAATGTCGGAACATTGAACAATTCTTCCTCATATTTTTTCTAAATCATATCTCATCGAGAGGATGATGAAAGTCTTTTTGCTGCATCTTTACGTTGCAACAAAAATAAATCCCAATACATCTGCCGGACAGAGCAAAAAAGGGGTTAACTCAATTTTTTTCGGAAATTATTTTTTTATGTCATCCGAAGCAGGAAAATTTCCTGAATCGAATGGTACAAGAATCTCATTTTTGACCAACAATTGAGTTAACCACTTTTTTGCTTTGTACGGCAGACATGTAATTTATTTAACCATTTTATGTAGAAACTGGAAAAAATTCCCAATGTTAGTATACTCTTAATATTATATATACTAACTTTCACCGTGCAACTGCTTCGAGGGTTTTTTTTCCAACGGATGTTTTGTAATTATTGTTGGCGGTAATTAAGACGAACCTGGAATGAGTTAAAAAAACAGGAAAGTGTACATATAAACAGTCAATGATCTTTTTATAAATTTTTTCACAAAAATTCGAAATCACAATGTTCCATAACATCACTACGCTCAACCCGATCAGTTTCATTGGTTGTCCTTTAGTTACTAAGCTGTGTGCACTCAAAATTTTGTCTCGGATGAACTGCAGCCTAGAGGATACCAGAGTTACTATCGGAGCAGGTTTTGGTGTAACACGATACTCGAAATTGAATTCATTTAAAAAATCTGAAATTTCAGAATATTATTCTTTGAAACTTCATCTAAGCCTGTCTAGAGCCCGAATTTTGAATTTCGAAAAAACAAATTTTGGAAAAAGAATTTTTTTCGCAATTCAAAATTAGGGCTCTATACAGACTTAGATAAAGTCTCAAAGAATAATCTCTCAGAATTTCAGATTTTTGAAATGAATTCAGCTTCGAGTATTGTGTTGCAAAAAAAACTTGCTCCGATGGTAACTCTGGTATCTTCTTAAGGAGATACCAGTGACAGTATCAAACCTCTCTGTCTATGTTGGGAATACTCATGGTTTCTTCGGTCATAGAAAACGTACATCCCCCGGCCACAATATAAAAACATTGATTTTTACTACATAATTTTTGTCGTATTGGAACATTTTCTCTATGCGATTTCAGGAAAATAGGTTATGTACACATCGTGTCTGATGACTGCATAATACTCTATAATTGTTTTAAACGAAAAGTACTATAAAAGGGAACCATTTTAACCACATCATTGGCTAGCATGTTATAAATTATGAGCTGTCTAATATTACATATAAAATTTGTGACGTTCCATTCACCACATTGTAACTTGTACCTGCATTTGATGAGCTGACTGAATGTGGAGGTATCGATGATAATTTTCGCTTTTTCTGAGGATTGTGTGTAACCTCTTCATCCGAGGAACAGTCTTTTCTATGTCTAGCATGTCTTGACTTTCTTAAATCATCAGAATTTTCTGCTGCTGAATCTTGGCGATAAATGTTTGCAATTTCATTCGCTTCATCCAGGGAATCTGAAAATTTAACAATCATTAAATCTTCACAAATGATGGTCGCGATTGAAATCTACTCTAAATTCGATCATACTGTTGACTTCAATTATTTACTGAGCGTATGTAAAATCGTCTTCTTCATATTGGATAATCGAAGTGAACAGGTTATATTCGATTTGAATACAGATCTACGTTGACAGGTGAAAGTCAATCCACTTACCAAGTTTTGCTACAGTTTTTTTTATTTCCCAAGTCACCCACCCACTTTCAGGGCTCTTCTCCATTCGCACATATTTTATGAACTGTTTTTTATCAAGAAATGAAGGTGCACTACATACATTATCATTGTGCAGCCACTTCGTTGGAATAACTTCTACGCTTCCCTCATTGAAATGACATACCGCAAAGTGTGGTTTAGGCAACATATCAAAAGCTAACAGTAAGTCGCGAAAAAAAACAGCATTCACTCGAAATTCAATTCAGCATTCAGTGCGACTTACAACTCAGAGGGTGGCTTTATCCAAAATGGCGGAAACTGATCAAGACTCAACAAGTATGTCTATTTCGTCATAATGTGAAAGGAAGGTGAAGCATTCTGGCCACTGTTTCCAGATGAAATGTTGTCTAGCCGATGATTGGATCCTACATTCACAATCAACCACTCATATTGCAATCTACAAAAGACTGAACCAATTAGTGGTGTACCGCATATAGTTGTGGTAACATTGATTTCGGTACATGCGCAGTAGCTAGGAAGAAGTGAGGTTGCTGTGCAAACACGAAATTGATTTTATTGAATACTTGATTGGCGGATTTCGAAATCTCCCCTCCATAACGTATATCGTTTTAATCAAGGACACAAGCTTCGAGATGTTTCGAGAATAATGGAGAAGAGTTGTTTGTGGGACATTTTAAGATGCATTTGATTGTGTTTCATTATTTTCCAAATACTATTGTATAGTGCATATTTGACGTGTTATAAATTCTGAAACGGAAATCCAAAAATATTCAAAAACTGCAGTGTTGAAGCTTGGTTTTCTTCAAATCATATTTTCTCATCTCATCTATGGCGTCTTCTCGTGATTCTCCAGGTACGTTGACATTATGTGATTCATCGAGTACGGTTTACGACCAATGAATAATTCATTCCTGCACATGATGATTTTGATTGATAGATTGTTCTCCGCGTGAAATTTACAAAGCATTGTAATTTACTTCCTTATATCCATCGCATTTTACCAATTCAGATAAGACCGATTAATGAATATTACTGAAGTAACATGAGTTTGAACATGAATGCTGTTTCAAACGTTCCTCGTAAAATCTGTCAAAATATGCAATACTCGCGGTCTTTTGGAAAATTATTTATTTTGAATATAAGTTTTTGAAGATCAAACATTTACAAAATGTGATTTGTGTAATTTTGCATGGGTTACTCGTAGTTCCTAATTTCTTATCAGATGTACCACTCCAACAGAAGCATAGTTGGAGATATTTATAATACACGCGGAGAAAAATTGACTAAAAAATCACTATATCTTACCGTGAAGTAGGGACAAAATCACATGGTGAGGTTATGTATCATGTTTTTCCATCGAAATTACTACCCTGCAAAAAATATCCCATTCAAAGAAATTGACAATCTCATGTGTGGATACGATTTTTGTATATTTAACTATTGAGAACATTCAGTGTGAATACCTCCCAGTTCTACTCTTAGGAAAGTTTTCCCTGTTTTTTTCATGGAAAATTTTGGTATTTTTGTGCACGATTTTCCCTTTTTCCATGCTTTTTCCCTATTTTCCTCTGTTTTTTCCATGCTTTTTTCCCTGTCTGTTCTATGTTTGTACGAACAGGGAAAAAGCATGGGAAAGTAAGGAAAAAGCATGGAAAAATATGGAAAAATAGGGAAAAATAGGGAGAAAGCATGGAAAAAAGAGGGGAAATCGTGCATAAAAATACCGAAATTTTCCATGAAAAAAACAGGGAAAACTTCCCTACGGTTGATGTTCTCCAATCCCTTCTCCAAGATTCAAACTTGTTCAATCATTCAATTTGAGGTAACTTTTGTCTGCGTGTATGTTGAATAATTCATCAAGATTCGCAAACTGCTGTATCATTTGAGATTTATGTTAATCTTTATCGTGTTATTTCCCATTCATGTGATATATATAATGATTGAATAATCAAATCTAGAAGCGAGCATTCTGCAAAATTATATACTTATGTGATTTGAAAATAGAATCCTCACCAAAAAGCATCAGAAACTTTGTGTCACAAATCACTATCGCAGTAAATTCTTAGATCCTAAACCTTCAATTTGGATATTGCTGTTTGCAATACGTTCACTGATTGTTCGTTTTTATATTTCTTTTTCACTGGGATTCCCAACCAAATCGTTGTTACAGAATATAATGATATGTTACTTGATATTTTGAGATGCTATTGATAATGTTCTAAAGGTTTTCTTTCGATGGAACTACCCAATACCATTTTCCGGGTGTATTGATAAAGAATTCTTTATGAATTCATTGTTGGATTTTTGTAGAGTCCAAGTCAGAATGAATTCTTGATGAATCCCTAGTATTCAAAAATAATTCTCAAAGGATTCTCAAGGATCCTCGATGAATTCTTTCAGAACAGAATTTTTTTTTTCATATTTCAAAGCTTCCTCTGAATTTTTTTGAATCTCTCTAAACTCCTCTGAATTTTTCTGAATCCCTCTGAATCCTTCATACTCTGTCTGAGACCATCAAAATTCCACTACTTCACATTTCAACGGTTTCTTCTAATTTCTCTGAACCCTTCTGACTTTGTTTGAATTTCTTGGGATCCTGAATCTCTCTAAATCCATCTGAATCCTTTAGAATTCAACTTACCCATTCAAATTTCCAACTTTTGTCCAAAATTTTTTGAGCTTTCGGATTCATGTGAATTTTTCTGGATGATTCACCCTTACTTTCCAAAATTTGTCTCAAATTCATTCGAATTTCTCCAAATATATTTCTAAACCGTTTCAAATCCCTCAGAATTTTGAATGATAACACCGGTAGAAATCATTTCAGCTCCTACTGCGACGCCAACAAGGCGCAAGCGAGACATCCTAAGCAGTACTGAAGCTTACTTCGCACCAAAGATAGGCCTAGAATGATTTCTACCAAGGAATTCACTTATCTATCAAATTTCAAATAAGTTACCTTTGTAGGTTATGATTATTCATTTCAAAGTCGAATAATAATACTTCCCCAACATATTCCTATAATTTTCAGGAGAGTTGAGCATAAGGAAGTGAAGGAGGGAAAAAAACCAAATTTTGTGCGAACTTTTTGCTTAAGATACGCAATTGATACAAATTTTGAGTGAATAATATTCAATCACATACCCGAGATTGCGTATTGCCGCAGACTTTCAATGTCCCAATGATTTCTGAAAGCTAAAAACTAAAATTGTAAAATTTTAACATTCAAACATCAATGAATTTTACAGTTTTATTTTTCAACTTTCAGAAATCATTGGGACATTGAAAGTCTGCAGCAATGTGCAATCCGGGGTACCTAATTGATTATTATTCATTTCGAATTTGTATTAACTACGTACCTTTCGCAAAAAGTTCGCGCAAAATTTGGTTTTTTTCCTCCCCTACTTCTTCATGTTCGAATGACCTCAATTTGAATTAAAATTATGAACAAGTGAAATTTTACGGGACTCACTAAGAATCAGGAATATTCAAAAAAATTTTAAGAAACAAGAGCGAAATTCCTGAAATTTGACTGATGCAAAATAAATTTAGAAATTTAGGTAAATTCAGTAAAATATAGATAAATCAGGAAGAAGTATGTTGTTGAACTTCGACATGTTTATAGAAACTAAAAGAAAATTAGAACTTACAAAATTTAATAAATTATTAGGGATATCAACTTCATGCGATTTCAGAATGTCACAATTAAATAATTGGAAAATTTTGGTAAAATATTAATGAATGACCAAATTTAGAAGTTTCCTCATCCCATTTTGAAGCTGCATTTAATCGCATGATCCCATATTTTATCATTTACATTTTTTTGAAGAGATGAAAAAATCCGCAATCGCATAATGTTGATGTCTGTATGAATTATACCTATTTATCTTCTGTAATTAACTCTTTGGAAGTGGAAACATGGTTTAGAGAGTTTAGTGCGAGGTTTTGGGTCCTTGATACCTGAATGACTCATTATCTGATCACAAATTGGTTTTAATACACGATTCGAACTTGAGTAACATGAAGGAGTTTGAAATCTGAATGAAAGAAATTTTGAGGGATTCATAGAATTCAGAGTTTTTAGATATTGAGAACAGTTTTTTGATATTACGGAGAAGCACAGAAAAAATCAGAGAAAACTTCGAAATAAGTGGAATTCAGAACAATTCAGACAAGTTTAGAGAAAATTTTTCAATTCGGAGACTGGCAACTTCCTCTAAGACTCTCGGAATGTCTCTGAAATCTTGGACCAAGAATTGTTCTTAGTTTATATTTTTCTCTAAATTTTCCTCAATTCTTTTGCAACTCTTTCGTAACTTTAACGCACAATTTTTTCTAATTCACCTGGTTATAAATTCTTCTGAATTTTTCTGAATCCCTCTTAATTTTTCTTGGAATATGTCATTTGCAGAGGAATTCAGGCACATTTTTTTTCCCAAAGGAATCATGATATTACTAACTTGCAAACAGCACCTATTCAAGAATTTCCATTGTTTTCAGTTCTTGGTAGAATGTAATGATATTAGACAAATTTCAAACGAAATTTATTTACACGGGAAAAATGCAGCTCGGAAATAAAATAATTTTCAATAAAAATTTGACAATATTTCTTATAATCTGAGAATATTTCTTGAATTTCTAATGAACATGAAACGGTTCATATTTTCGTTTGATTCAAGTTGAAGAACAATGAAAAATTATCAATACATCACAAACGATAGGAGAAAATATGAACTCTCCAAAAGTCACGCATAAAATTTTACAAAGTGAATAACAAAATTCCATGCGTGACTTTTGGTAAGTTCATATTTATTTCGATTTTCTATTGAGTATTGATATTTTTTCCATTGTTTTAAGAAAAAATAAAAAGTGATAAGTTTTCGACCTGCATTTTTCGTCGTGTACCGCATTGTTGCCAATGCTATCGAGTTTTACTGTTTTATTCCAGTCAAAAAAAATCCAGCTGGGTCCCATCGAGAAAATTCCCCCCCCCCCCCCCCTAGGGCCCAGTACAGGGGATTTCGTCCGGGTCCGAGGTGGTGGGAAATTTTCCTAGCAAGGTTCCCATCCAGTAAAAAATCCATCTGGGTCCCATAAAAAAAATTTTCCCACCTGTAACCCAGTTTTGTCACAGTTCCATGAGGGTATCTATGTGAGAAATTTCCTGAGCAAGGTTCCTATATCAAGAAAGCCGCGCGAGGTCCCATGTGGAGTCTTGTGTAGAGAATTTTTCCAGCAAGGTTCTCATGATAAGAAGGCTGTCTTGAATCCCATGTAGTGACTTGTATAAGAAATTCATTCAACCGAATTCTCGTTCCAGAACGAATGGTTTAAATGGAAAAATTCATGTGGCAGTTCTATTCAACTGAGTCCTAGTCCAGAAGAGGCGGTTGAATTTCCGCACGATAATATTAATTCCCTCAACTGTCTTTTGGTTCAGAAAAGATGGATGTGACAAAGGGTTGTATTGTAAATCTTCCAAATCAAATCTCCATTCAGATATCTGGTTGTCATGACGCAATGAATACTTCTGTAATGAGAATTTCAGAATGTTTTATTTCCTTGGAAACAATCATATATTATATCATTGGTTTGCAAATAAAATTACTCAATCCAATGTTCCATATCATGAGAAGCATTTTGAGAAGCATTTTTGTACATCATTCGTGTTCATAACAAGAGGCAGTCGTGTAGTGAAAAGTAATCATTACTGTAGAATTCTCTCCGTGTACAACAGTTGAAAAACATTTTTTCCAACACAAAGTTCACTCTCAGTTGATTTACAAATCTACAAAATTATACACTGAAAGGAAATTTATTCGTGTCAAATGAATATTCATTCATTCTCAATCCGAAATATATTCATTCAACTAGATGAAATGAATAACTGAATTCAAAACTTATTAATTTATCTCAAATAAATCAATTTGATTGAAATCAATATTCCTTCGAAACACTCATTATTTACTATATTGGATACAAGAGAAATACATGTTCATTTGATCTTCCCTCAGCATAGGGATAGCAAAAATTCAAGCATTAAAGGCGATCAACGGTTTATATCCTAAATTCTATGCAATGATGCACAATTCTTCTACAATGTATCACAATCACTCGTGGACTGAGACTTTATATGTTGACTGGAATGTATGAAAATATATTGAACCCCTTTTAAATATATCTCTATATGAAGAAGAAGCTGTATTCACCTTAGGAATTCTTCCCTCTTCCGGGTGAGTCAGGACTCCTCAAAACTTGCATGGGTAACCGTAACTGCCTACATGGAATGACTTGACATTCACCAATGGACATCTTTCCCCCGTTGAAGAACAAATGGAATTATGTATTCCCCATATGGGAACTCATGGGTTCTCAACAGGCCCACTTGGCGCTGATGATTTTCTAGCACCCCCATATAGGTATTAGTACCCATTATTCCCAGATAGGTGTGTCTGGGCACAGCTAGATTTCTCGACTGGAATATGGGTGCACCCTTGGTTTCCTAGCATTCACGTGTAGGTATCCATGAGTTCCCAGCTACACGGAGGGAATGATCCATGAAATTTTACTGTGTACCCACCAAAACGACGGACCAGACCGGTATTTCCAGAAAAATTACTGTGCGGTTCAATTCATGTCCACAGTAATTTTTCTCGAAATACCGATCTGTCCCGTCGTTCCGGTGGGTACACAGTAAAATTTCATGGATTATTTTCTCCGTGTATTCCCACATGAGTTTGTCTGGGACACAGCTGGATTTTTTGACTAGGAATATGGGTCCCCATTAGCCTGGCCGCGATTCGGAGGGAATTTCCCAAAATGGCGATATGAATGATTGCCGGGCAAAAAAAGTTTCTTTTAGACCTGAAAAGAATATCTGAAAAGTTTGAGACCGATCTGATAATAATTGATGGACCCAAAAATCAATTACAGTTGAAAAAAGGGGATTTTATTGAAATTTTGCATTTTTTTAATTGTATTTATTTTACAAATTATTAAAATATGCTGATATTAATACAGAATTTTGTATTCAATATTCCAATTAAAGCAAGGAACCAATTACAATGTTTGAGATTGGTTAATTAACGCCGATTTCGTATGCGACGGATATTTTTTCCGGTATGAGTCGACAACTTGTAATATAAACTGAGCTCCGTCTTCGTCGCGTGTTAAAATACGGTTATAATCTTTCATAAATTTAACCCCACGCTCCGCAGCGTCGTTAACAACGAATAAGTTTTTGAAGAATTCCGAAGCAGTTTGATATTCCTCATTGTCTTTCCATATGGATGGTTCGAGCTCGAGAAAATCAGTTTCAAGGTTGAAATTGGAAAACAAAGTTTTCGTTTTATACGACACGAAATCAGATAAATCGCATTTTAACAGATGCTGTACATTTGGATATGTGCGGTGTTTGACAAAAGGTACAGCAGGATCCTTTGCTTTCAAACGATCCACCATTTTTCGTTTGATTTCGAGTGAAACGTTCGGATCCAAAAATGCCAACCTCACCATTTCTGGACTCAAATACCACAAGTGATTCTTCATCTTTTCAATTACCGCGTCAGATACAACTTCATCGATTTCAGAAAACTCGAAAGCGGCACGCAAAAAATTTAAATCCTGATTGGGACATTCGATCGAATACGTGCATCCGTACCAGACTTTGATGTAAAGTTTAACTACAAAAATTGAGATATCTCGAATACAATTGAGCTCTCTCGGAGTTAAATTGAATTGGGTACGGAACATGAAAATTTTAAGACAGTAAATTGCCTTCGACATAAATCTGGCGTGAGATGTTGCACCACATGTGCGAAAAGCCCCACCGTCATCACCAAGAAATGTGATCGTGAGCTCTAAAAGTTCTTTATAATCGCCGCGTATTTGAGTATGTTTGAGCTGGTTCCGGCAGAACTGCTTGATTTGCTCACATTCGTCATCGGAAATTTTCGAGCGAACAATTGGATCATCAAGGCCGTAATTAAATTGATCTCGTTTGACATTGGGCCATATGTCAGCGAATCGATTGAAAATGAGAGTTTCAGGTGCACTGCTGTTCTGGTACTTCTTCTCGAAGACATTTTTGAGGACTATCTCATAGATATGATGCCGGCATCCTAACTTGATGAGTTTCCGACCGAGAAGGTCATCCAAGAGAATACAAGCACCTCGTTCAAGACCAGTGTTCGAAGAAGTAGTATCGAAGCTCGATGCTACAACTTTCTCAGAAATTTCCCATTCGACTAAAGTATTATAGACAGCTTCAGCAATGTTTTTGCCGGTACCTGATTCAATTTTCGGAGCTCCCAAAAACTTAGCCGTTCCATTGTAGCTCACTAGAACCGCTATACGATCTACACTGGATCTGCCGACTAAATCAGCCAAAATTTTTCCATCCCAGTGGACCACCAAACGATCGTTGGTACTAAGCTATTTGATAGTGAAGAAATAAAAAATAAATTAAGTAATATACAATTATACATTATACAACATAATATATATAATGATGTTGCTGAAGTTTGAATCGTTTATAAAAACGAAACGAAAATTCAAACTCATAGAATCTGATGAATTATCTTGCTTCGAACTCCTAAATCAACTCCTTAGAACTAAAAAAATCCCTCAAAGAAGAGACTGCAAAATTTTAGAGATTTAACAACAAAATATTTCGTTATTCGATTGCCAATTCGTTTCAACAAACGATTCAAACTTCCGCAATATATATAATGAATGTTTAATCCGTACGTTATGAATGAATTCAGATTTTGCTTCATCAAACTGATAGTGTCGATTGTTTTCACGCAGTTGCTGTAAGGAAGTACGATTCAAAACCAAATTATCGGCAGGAATTTCCAAAGCTTCTATCGTTGCCATCAAAATATGCATTGCCATTCTGTCCGATATCTAAACGTAAAGAAGGAAGAAAGGATGATTTGAAATAATCTCAATTCTTCTATATCATTCTTTTTGCCTTTGCTTTATCAAGTGCAGCGCATAACCGTGGCGTAATCCATTGTTTTTTCGAAATGAAACGACGTTCTTGGGGTTGGAGTACTTCAAATGTATCGTCGAAACCAACATCTACTTCCATGAGCTCAGCATCGATTTCGGTTTCACTTTCATAGCAAACTTTAGAGGAGAGAGGACTTATGAATAAAGGAAAAGGAAATATGAAGGAAGAATAATAATTGTGGAGCAAAATAACTCGTTTCCGACCGTTTCATCCAAACCTTCTGACTGTCTCATATTTTTTCGAATAATCATTCATGTAGGGGAGCCGGGGGTAAAATCACCACCCTTTGTCTTTAAAACTGTAAAACTATACACTTCTTTATATGCGAAGCTTTCACAATGTTGGAGATACCGTTGAACATAGAACCTAAATGTGCAACTTTTTTCTATAGTCACCTACACTGAAAAAAAAGTCCGGTGCGTAAAGCGATAGTATGGCTGGCAGACCCAAACTGAGGTTATAATACAATACAATATAACCTCAGTTTGGGTCTGACAGCCATACTATCGCTCTACGCACCAGACTTTTTTTCCAGTGTATCTATGAATCTATGAGCTTTTCTTCATGATCTTTATTATTGAAAAAATCCTCGAATACCTATCCCTATGTAACTGTTAAAATTTCTGACGTGATAATAACAACAGACACAGATAATTCAACAATGCTCAAAGTTATTGTTTACAATCGCAGTGATTGGTGGATTTACCCCGGTTTCCCCAACATATGTCTGAACGAATCGGATTTACTTGTAATGTGCAAACTAGATGTTCATGTATTTCCCCTTGTTCATTGAATACAAACGCGTGCGATTAATTTTTTCAATATAAAAGAGTTGGATTCAGAAGTGTGATCGGGAATGGGTAAGGTTGCATTGTATAATCAAAATCCACAGCTGCACCATACTGAAAGACATTTATAGTTGAATTTACAATGGTGCTTTGTAACTAAGAAACAGACTGACTTCATCATAAAATTTACTATGATATGACGTGATAATAGATACCGGATAAAATTTTTTATCTAGTTTTAAATGTTTCACAGTAAATTTCTTTAGAAAGGCAGTCAGTTCTTCCATTCCTATAATCCCATCGTGAAATTAAAATGCAAAACCCATACAGATGAAATGAACCATTAGTGAGTACTTGCCCAATACGACTGGCTCGTATTATGAAGAAAAAAAGAGTCCAATGGCCAGGAGTTCAATGCACCTCTATTGAACATTCCTTGAACCTTCAGGTTCTCTTGGTGAATTCGTCTCAATGTAATCAAATCACTCACCGGATTTTTGTAATGTCGATGTTTGTTCATGTCTTAATTTCCGTGCTTCTTCCTTTTGTTTCCGTAATTCAGACCTCTCTTCTTGAGAGGCTAATTTCATATCAATGCCCAACATTGAACCAGGCCGTCCTTTCTGTCGTTGTTTCTTCAAAAATTCTTTGTCCTCCTCGTTTCTCATCGTCGTCAATGCATCAACAGCCGCGATATCGAAAAGATCATCCAACATATCCATGAAACTATCAAATTTTGTTTTCATTCCGGCTACCATTTTCTCCACCTTTACTTTGTTTAAAGTTTTCCAATCCTCGTATATTTTGAGAAGCTTGCCAGCACATTTATAGGATTCGCGAGTTGGAATACGCGCTTGTTGCCAAAATATTAAAACGGCGTCAATTGTTAGTCTTGCACTTTCCTTTGAGGTTAGTTTCACAAAACGCATATTGTAAAAAAATACTTCTAAAACTTGTCTATTTGATGGCAATGTAGCTCCCACAATTTGATGCGATACATGTCCAATTAGAACAATCCGTCGTTGTTTTTCATCAGCTCTACGTGTTTCCACTGATGAAACAGCCGAATCGAACACTTTCGCCATTCTCGAAGCGAAATGAATAAAATAACTTACTAATGCGTAAAATAAATACTAAATGAATTGAATCACTTACTAATTGCACTTGAAATTAGTTCGCAAATGAGTAAATATGTGGTAACATTCTTGAACACAATCTCATACATATGGTGGCATCTAAACATGTGGAGGATCGTCATTTGTTTAAATAACCATGCGCGTATTGCGCATGCTCGAACGTTGTCATTTTTTTGTTATTGAAAATGATTTGAAAATGAGAATTCAAAAGTATTCCCACACTCGATAGACATTTCTTACTTATAAAGAACCAAAAAACACGCAAAATTCCAATGAAATCCAAATTTTATCTGACTTCAATTCACTTTTGGGTCCATCAAATATTCTCAGATCGTCTTCAAGTTTTGCAGGTGTTTTTTGTAGACAAAAAAGAAACTTTTTCAGCCCGGCAATGATTGATATCAAATCATGTTACAATAATGGCCAGGCTAGTCCCCATGATTTCCTAGTACCCCTAGATCCCAGCTATATTACCACATGAGTTTGTCTGGGACATAGCTGAATTTTTTTGACTGGGATTGAATGTAGTTTTACCTATATTTCAAGCTTACTTGAGTTAATTGATTCTGATTTTGAATTGTAGCTATACTTAGGGACCGTCCATATATTACGTAACGCTTTTTCCTCACATTTTCACTACCCCCCTCCCCCTACGTAACATGTCCGTGACACTGCATCCTCAACATCCCCCCCTCCCCCCATTCCCGTTACGTAAAAATTGAATTTCCTAATAGTCTTGAATATCCTATGGATAAGCAATCAAACTGATCAATTGAATCAATTATTCCATCAATTTATTCTATTTTGTATTCAATTATTTACTTAGTCTTGAATCGTTCATATAATTCATTGAGAGCAACGGATTTGTCATATTTCGAGAACTCCATCAACTTCCACTTGTGACAAAATATATTTCAATGGATGTTTGGAAATCGCTTGAAAATATAAAAACTTTCCTTATTTTTTCCAGTAAACTAAAAACAAGGAGGTTTGTAAAATGAATTTTTATATGAAAATACGGAAGATTACGAATATTGTATAAAAAGTACCCGCGCACAGCACCACAGTTCAGAAAGAATTCTTAATGCATTCAGTTTGAATTCTTATAGTTTAGAATGAATTTATTATGAACTCTTTCTGAACTGTGGTGCTGTGTGGGTAATGAGTAGGATTCAAATTTCAAACGCTGAATATCCAAATTTTATTATACGCTTCATAGAATTTTGCGCACAGTGTTAGGAAAAAACATATTTTTGGCTGTTACGTACCGTTGCTCTAGAATCCCCCCCTCCCCCCGTGTAACAACGTGATAGCACCAAATCCTAACCCCACCTCCCCCAAACAGCGTTACGTAATATATGGATGCTCCCTTATCCATGATACGATCATTCTTACAAAATTTCTCTTTGTTCTTATGTATAATATCATATAGTACACCACAATTCTGTTCAACAAGTTTATGTTCATGACATTGGTAAGAAAAATTAAAAATATTTTTATTCTGCACAGACAACCAGTTCCAAAAGTGTCACCATTTCCAACTTTTTTGAAGATATTATAACCTTCATGAAGAGATTCATTGATCACATTTCTTTAGTTGTCTTCGAGTTTCACTATTGTACTTCATTGCAGTTGATCACTTCAATTCCCCTGATTCGATGGGGTATGTTCATTGTGCTTTTGGAGTATTACTACTGTTCTTCATTCTAGTATGTGATTCTTGGAAAAATGTATGTGTGTATACACTATCGTCTATAACCATTTGGCCATCTCTCGCGTGGGTATGCAGTGGATAGTTATCGTAGGGAAAAGAACAAAAAATCAGTTTGGAGAGCAAAGTTTGTTTTTCAAGATGCATGCTGGAGTTTTCTTCACATCCTCCTACCAGAAACACCCACTTGAAAGCGCAATGATTATCGACTTTCCCGACTTTTAACACTTGTACCATGTGTTGAGCAATCAGTGGACACAAAATTGATCCTCATGGTTGGATGAAACATAGATTCGGCTTCAAAATGATTCCTATTTTCTGTTGCTACGATTATTCGGGCCCGAGTTATGTCATTTTTTGTGACTTGTGAATGTGAGGCAGTAAAGACCACATAACGTTTCCAGGAAGAAGAGAGTTGAGGTTCGAGATTTATTATACAGGGAAATACTTTCAGGCGTCGCCGATTATTTCCAGATATATTTTTTTATAACCACTGGAAAAAAATCATCGACTAGGATCCATCGAAATATTTGGTTGCCTGCATTTGAATGAATGAACAAAACGAGCCAGTGGATTATCAAACATGTTATTAATGCATAAAAATTATTTTTTTCGCAGGACTAAATCATATGGATGAATTTTTTTCAGGTATTTTGTATTCGTATTATTTTTACATGCCAACAAAATATTTAGCCGGCTCTTATTTATCCATAGAATTTGGTCGTACCAACCAAGTACTTCTCTGAGTGTAACAAATCTCAAAACTGAACATTCACCTCCCTGGAAAATTTCTATGTTCAAATCACCTTAAATTCACAAGTCACAAAAAATGACATAACTCGGGACCAAATAATCGTAGCAACAAAAACTAGGAATCATTTTGAAGCTGAATCTATGTTCCGTCCAACTACCAAGATCAATTTGTTGTCCACTGATTGCTCAACACATGGCACAAGCTTAAATAGTCACAAACAATCGATAATCATGACTCACTTCCAAGTGAATGTTTCTGATAGGAGGATGAAACCATGCGAGAAATGTGGACATGCATTTTGAAAAGCAGGCTTTACTTTTCATACTGGTTTTTTGGTTCTTCCCCCTAAGGTAATTATTCAGAGATATAACAATTCAAAAATTGCATATGCTCGCGAGAGGTGGCCAAATACTTGAGGACGGTAGTTTATGCGTAAATTACTTGAATCAAATTGGGTGGTGAATAATAAGTATCAGTTGATAGACGTGAGAAAGATGAATCATAATTCATTCATATTTTTAATTTACAGAAGGTTTTCATCGTGTTCATTTCCTGTCAAAATATTAAAATTTACTCAGACAAACATTTTTATGGAAATTAATATTCAACAAAAAAAATGCTACCATTCAAATCTGTTGGAAATATCACAAACAGACAACGTCGTCGATTAAGAAAGATGTAACGTACGTTGAAATTTTCGATATTTTTTAAACCCCTAAAGACATACTATATATATACGTCTTACGACATACATATATATACGTACACCTATACGGGTCCTGCTTCTCGTATGTGTACACGTGAACGTAAGCGTACGAAACGTAGGGCCCGATACGTGCGCACACGAGAATTTTCATGTAGGTAATCGATCGAATGAAAAATCTCTCCACGAACCCTTTTACCCTCATGGAAAATATCGATATCGATATAACAGTTTTCTTTTTCTATTTTCTAAAATGACCACCGCAGACAATACAGTTTTCCCTAAACCCTGTCGAAATTCATGATACCATACGATACCCCACTATGAAACGGTTCCTCTTCTTCACCACTGACGAACAGACAAGGAAAACATGAGACAGAACGAGTCTACTGAAATAACCGACTCGACGAAAATTCTTTTGAAATCAATACTCACCCACTACAACCATATAATAAACATCAAACGTACCTAAGACAGAGCCTCTTTTCTTCTCAATTTTTTCATATAAACGAATCGACAGACGAAAGACGACACGACCTACCATAAACAACCCTACCATAAAGGAACGGTATAGACGCATGGTCAACTCTCCTTACAACCGAAGAAATATGTCTCAATCCCAACACTATGCATAAAAACTTCTGTAAAATTTTCATCACAGATATTCAGCTTGGTGAACATTCTTATAGAATATTTCAATATTAATCAACAACTTTGATCAAATTTCAAATTATATATATAGATGAATTTATCTTTTAGAACACTATGTCTCTCTCTCTATCTTTGTCCTTTTCTCTCTTTCTTGCCATTCGATACGTATAATTGAGTATAATTTCTTTTGATAATCTCAAATCAACTGTTCATATGAACTCTTCATAAACTCTCTCTAAATAATAGAGGAATCCTTCTTCTCTCGTCTTTTTCTGATTTCCAGTAAATTTTCATAGTATTTTCAAACTTCCAATAAATTTCATCAAACTTTTGGAACTCTTCATAATCTTTTGAGAGTATGTGAATTCTTTTTCCATCCCTTCGAATATTATCGAATTTGTATAAATCAACACATATTTCATGATAGTAAATCATTATCTTACACAAATATTACCGAAGAACTCTTTTTGAGCTCTTTTTCACCAACAACCTTGAATAGGTTTATTGATAAATGAACGAATAAATTCAATTAAATAATCCTGCCCTTGTAGATCTACAAACAGATAATCCTATATAACTATCAACGAATAAGAGTTCGATAAATTTAGTAACTTCGAATGTCACTGTCTCTCTCACTCTTTCCTCATTTCACTCACAGAAACCGATAAAATTCTGCTACGCTGATTTCTCTTAATTCATTGGATGAATTATGATTAAATAATCTAAATGAAGATTAAACAACATACCCTGAACCATATAATCGAAGAATTCAACGTCATGTTGATACATGTGTATACGTATATATATGTGTGTTTCTCTCTCTCTCACCCTATATAGTAACACGATTTAACAGAATAAAAACCTAGAGAAGCCTTGATAAAAGATGATTGAATATATAATAAATACTCGTAATCATAGGAATTAACATCTATGAAATCACCCTAGTGAATATATATATATATATATCTATATATATATATATATATATATGTAAATGCAAATTCTCATGTAAAAAAAAATTCAGTTCAAAGTAACGATTCGAAAAATATTTCAATATTCCAAATAATCGTATTAATTACATTCACCACAACATAAAACCAGATTCTCATCGTAAATTCCGAATCAAATCAATTATTCTATAAAAATCAAAGTTACATATATATATATATAATCCTGAAATACATGAAAATAAGGAAATTCATCTGAGTCCAACTCTTCGAACGCTCAACGTAAAGCGAGGGAGGAACGTAGCGCGTCGAGGATTTGAACATCAGATAAAATAGTAGATAATTTTCTAGATACCCGAAATGTTATAAGACAGAAAATTTTTGATTTTGAGTACCACTGAGAGCGAGCTTCTTGAACTCTCATTGGTACAAACTAAGAACTATTCCCACCGCGCGACCCTTGACCAATCGTTGCCCTTGAAGGAAAATCGAGCCCTTTAAATATCGCATGATTTCTTCATTTTCAACCACTCTTTTCTCGACTTCTTTGAAGCAACAATATATTCACATAACATCAGTCCTTCTTAGGACTTCTACAACCACTTCTACAACCACTTCTACAACCACTTCTACAACCACTACTACAACTACTACTACTACTTCTACTACAACTACCGTTACGGCACGCTACGCGGTCATCCTTACCGACACACGGTTGTGTTCGCTCCATCGGTTAGTATTTCCTTAAGAAATACTAATTCTTTCTTCAAACTGCGGTCCTGTGTTACTCAACCAGACCATTCAAGCAGTATACGCATTCGCACGAACGAGATAGTACCCTCGAGAAGGGGAAAACAACAAAAGTGAGTGGAGTTTTCCACAATTCGGGTGGGAAAAGGAACTGAGTTTCCTTTCTTTTTTCGAAATTTGAAATCAGTGCTTATCGTGTTTGTTTAAAAGGGAAAAATATTCTTTGTTCCGTGTTGAATTTAACTTTTATTTTTTTTGATTAAATTCATTCATGTGTTCAATAATAGATTCAACCGCGTGGGAATTAAATTCAATCATTTTCCTCTAATCGTTTTTCTTTTTTTGTTTAGTGAAGGTCAAGGTTGAAAGTAAAATCACCGATCTTAAAAGAAGAATCCATTATATAAAACAAAGGATCGAGGAACGGGACCTCGATATTGAAAACAATCGCGCTCCAACCTCTAGTGTAGCTTGGAGGAATTTCAAACGAAATGCAGCCCGCGACGATAGAAATCTTGCCCAACTCTCCAAAGAGTTAGATAATCTATGTATTTTCAAAAAATCTTTGGAAGTTAGACAAGAACTTGTTTACCAGGAGGATTGGGATCCCACAGAAGACTCCTTGTAAAACCTTGTATGGGAATCAACACTCCTGCCCTTCATGTGAATAATAGAAATTGAATTTCCAACAATTTCTTTCTCTCACCTACGTGCAATTCGAAGCATTCGTGCTCATTGTACGAAGTCCATGGAAGAAATTGTTCCTTCCTTTTCCATTTCCTATATTCCTTTCGACGGCAATGAAGTTAACTGAGACGTCATCTTTTCCCTTCCTAATCCCCTCTTTTCAACCACATTGCAATTCCATACTATATGCTTAAAACTTACCTGGACAGCAAACGCGGTCAATGTGTTCATGCTTTACAGATAAACGGACTTCTCTTTCTAATATACCTTCCTCTCTCTCTCTCTCTCTCTCTTTCTCTTCACTATACAGTATACGTGGGTATATACCTCTCTTTCTAGTACTCATGTTTCTCTCTCTCTCTCTCTCTCTAATAGGAAACACATATACATCTTCCTCTATGAATCTTTCGCTCTTTTCATATAATTATGCCATTATTGAAGGGCTCGATTTCCTTCAATAAAACAATTTGAAGGTCGAAATTTTATTAAGAGGAAAAATACACCAAATGAATAAGTCACTTTTAATTACTGAGTAACCCTCAGAATTAGAAGGATTTTTCATTTCTTATGTTTCAAAAACCAAAATTAACAAATTATCTCTTATTACCGAGCAACCCTCGGAATTTGAAGATGTTGTTCAATTTACGTTTTCTCTCTTCTTTTTAACCTGTATCAAATAAGAATATTCACTGAGTAACCCTCAGGAATATTTCAATAATTATTATCAAATTTATAATTGAAATAACCAAATTCTTTCGTAATCCTTCCAATTTAAAATATTGTAACTATAGTAACGAAATATTATTCAATAAATCATCAAAGAAATATATATATGAGACAATTCATTTCAGCATCCTAGCCCTGGTCCTTGTGTAGGCACATCCCTACCTAAAGCAGGGTAATCAGAGGGGTTGTCAGACTCTGATTTGACAATTCCTTAAAATATCCGCTCGTTTTAGATAAATCTTGAAGATTTTGACGTAACAAAGAGAAGACGCAGAAGTTTTTTGGCTCGATTGCACAAATTCCCTCGAATCGCTGGATTATTGATAACTCAAACAACTAATAATAAACATATCAAGAACAAAGTATGGAACAACATTGCGATGGTGAAGTCTGCAATTATTAGATCAAAAACATCTATCGAAGATAAGAACAGAAATTGTGTGGCACAAATGCAAGATGCAGATGCACGAAAAATTGTTTCACAGGATTCTCCGCATCATTTTAGTGAGTTTGAACATGTCGAAGAACGCGAAGAAAATGAAATCTCATGGAATTATCCTTCCAACATGGATATGGCTGATTGTAAGGATTCACAGCCAGATTTTAATCATGATCTAGCCCGATGGGCGGTTATAGAAAATATTAAACAAGAGTCTGTTACGCGTCTATTGGCAGTTCTGAAACGTCATTTCCCTCATCTCAAATTACCGAAACATGCGAAAAGTTTATTGAAAACCCCACGTGCATGTACGATTTACAACGTGCCACCTGGGAAGTATATACATATAGGCATCGAAGATGAAATACATCATTATGTTGAAAATATCAACGACAGTGTAGACACAGTTCATTTACAAGTTGGGATTGATGGTCTGCCAATAACTTTGAGTAAAGGGAACAGTTTATGGCCAATTATGGGACGCTTCGTTCCTCATGGGGAAGTATTCTTAATTGATTGCTTTTTCGGTAAGAAAAAACCGGAAGACAGCGACGATTATTTGAAATTTTTGGTCGAAGATATTATCCAATTATCGCGCAATGGTGCTATGCTTGACGATAGAATCATAACAGTGTGCCTCCATTCATTCATCATGGATTTGCCTGCAATGGCATTCGTTATGAAAATCAAAGGACATATGGGGTACTCCTGTTGCAATAAATGCACGGTAAATGGAACATACGATGGCAACATATGTTTTCAAGGCGTAGTATTTCCGAAACGAACGGCATACAGTTTCAGACAACAGCTCGATCCCGAATATCACACGGGAAAATCGATTCTTTTGAATATTGAAGATTCTGATCCTGTGGTCCACGTTCCGCAGGATCCAATGCATCTTTTATACATTGATACAGTGGAGAAGCTCATCATTTTATGGTCAACGGGTCCATTAACACGTCGAATTTTAACGAAGCCACGGATAGACATGCTAAATGAATACATAGAAGGACTGCATCCGTTTATTCCCGAAGAGTTCTCTCGAAAACCAGATGGCATTGACGTTTCGAAAGTGAAAGCGACGGAGTTCAGTTTATTCTTGAAATATATAGGACCAGTAGCTCTCACGATATTTCTTGATATGGATCATGAATTATACATTCATTTTTTAACGCTTCACGTGGCGACTCGCCTATTGAACAACTACTTCAATGCTGGAGACGTTCAGTATGCCAATGACTTGTTGACATATTTTGTTCAGAGATTTGAAAAACTGTTCGGTCAAAAATATGTCTCTCGCAATGTGCATGGTCTTCTGCTTGTGGCAGAAGATGCTAAAGTGTTTGGTCGCTTGGAAGAATTCAGTGCTTATCCCTTTGATAATTTCATGAGACACCTAAAAACACCTTTATGTAAAACAGAATTGCCTCTGGAACAAGTTTCAAACCGCTACGCAGAGATGAACAATCTGAACGTCCGCTTTTCACATATCAAAGAACCCAGAGCTGTTGGCCTTAAATGTCAACATAACGCGGGTCCTACGCTTCATCCATGTCCTGGTATCCAATATAAAAAGTTTATATTCTCGAACTATACCTTATCAACTTCTGACAACAACAACACATGTGGAATTGGAAATTCAATTGTACTAATAGCAAATTTTATCTTGAATGCTGATGGAAAGGTGTACATAATCGGTCGTAGATTTTTGACGGTGGAAAATTTTCATACGATTCCTTGTAGCTCTTCAAAATCGAAGACCTTCAAAGTTAGTAATTTATCACCTACAAAAACCCACTAGCGCCCTCCACCGTCCATTTTTCTCCGGAAATAAAGAAAATGATACGAGCTCAAATGAATCTTTAACAAACCTTCGATGACTGCTCTATTAATCTTCTTCACACCTATTCTGAGGCGGACATTCCAACGTTTCGCCAATCTTTGCCGAATGCTTACAAACCTTATTCTAAGCTCCTACGGAGCTTCGACCTGATCTAAGATGATTTAATCTAAACGTTCGCCGGAGCTCCATGTTCTGTAGGGGTTCATATATTATCCTCCTATCCCTGAAATTAATTCCTACCTTTTTCAAAATCGTAAGCATCTTCTCCCAATCAATATTATCGAATGCGTTTTGTATATCTACAAAACCTATAAACACAAACTTTTTCAACTCTAGACTTTTCTCTACTACTGATCTGAGTGCTAATATCGCTTAATTCCCGCGTTCCCCTATTTTTTCTGAGACCGAACTGATCTTCTGCCAATCTACTCTCTATTTTTTTCTCTATTCTTCTGTATATGATTTTTGTCAGTATTTTCGAGGCATGTGGCGTTGAACTAATCGTTCTGTAGTCTCCGCATTTGTCTGCTCCTTGTTTTTTTGGAATGGCGAAAATTTTATTCTTCTGGAAATCTTTCGGTACTTCGCCTATTTCGCACATATCTCTGAACAATTCGAACAGTTCATCACGAGTTCTCCGACTGGAGGCTTCGATAAGGTCCGCACTTATGCCATCTATTCCTGGCGCTCTATTATTTTCCAAGTCTTTTGAAGCTCTGTCGAATCCTGATCTCAAAATTGAATCTCCCAATTCTTCTTCATCGACATCTTCCTCCCTCTAAAAAAATCCTATATTATCGCTTCCTTTATACACATCTTTCAAATGATCAGTCCATTGTTCTATTTTCCCCTCCGTTCTTATCAATTGTCTCCCTAGAGAATTCTTAATCTTATTGCTTCTAGATTTCATTCGTCCAAAAAATCTCTCCACAATCCTATATGCTTCATCCATTTTCCCTGCATGTAATTCACTTCTATATCCTGACATTTTCCCTCTACCCACTGTTCTCTTGCTTTCCTTGATTCTCTGATTATTTTATCCCTCAGTGCCTTGTATGTCTGCTGGTCTTGTTCACTACTGTCATTCTTGTATTTCCTTTTCCCATTAATTAGATCGAGAATTTCTCCCGTTATCCATGGTTTCTTGGGCTCTACTCCATCGCTCTTCAAAATTCCATCTGCACATTGTTCTATGTTCCCCCTCATATTTGTCCATCTACTCTCAATTTCCAAGTCTTTCTCTTGTCGATTTTCCAATCTTTCGTCCAACATCACTTTGAATGCCTCCTGTGTTTTTTCTTGTTTGAGATTCTTCAAATTCCATCTTAATTGCATTTTCCTTTTCTTCTTCGGAGCTTCGAATTTCAGAGAACATTTCATCAGCAACATATTGTGATCACTATCTATATCCGCGCCTGGATAAGTTTTACAGCTTCACACTTGTTTTCTAAATCTTTGTTCCACTAATATGTGATCAATTCATATATTCCTGTATCCCCTGGCATTTACCAAGTATAGATTAATGATGTACATCACTATAATAGATACAAAATCATTGATAAGATATTATACAAAAAATGTGAAGATGATTGGAGAATTTACATTCCAAGAAGTATAATATATACAGGGTGTCCCATTTCGATTTTTATATCGGAATCACTCAAAGACGAGGAGTTTTGGAGGAAAATGTTTCGAACAAAAGTTGTGAGATTCCGAGGGGGACATCTGATGATGACCTCGACTTTGACCTCGGATCTCAACTCCGAAGTCATTCAGACGTCACCTTTTGTTTATTAAATGAAATCCCCTATTTTTTACTGCAGATTCAGATTTAATCTTGAAAAACAAGAAACTTTTGTTTGAATTATTTTTCCGAATTCCGCACAGATGGCGCTCTAATCGATGAAAAATGAGTTTTATGAAACACTCGTATTGCTTTCTGTGTAAAACGACATCTAACACTCCAGTGTTTTTTTCCAGCTTCTGAGGATCACCGTCGCCATTAGAGTTACCCAATGTGCACCACGAGGAGGTTGAGCGATCGGGTCTTGCACATCTTTGTGGCCCTGAAAATTTGATGAAACCCTAAAGTCAAAATCCGAAGTGGTAAGATCCGGAGACCTAGCTGGGATTTCCCATCGACCAATATTGACAATTATGTCTGTTCGTAGTACCGTTACTGTGAATTGTTGCCAAACACACGTACACAACAATACTTGTGTTTATCATAACCAAGAAAGTTCATACAAGAGCATTGTTCACAAACATATGTGAAACGGAATGTTCATTATCCTTCATTCATTCACAAATTCTTCTCAATAGACGATTCAAACTTGAAGAAGATCTTTGATCAGTGTTGTGAAGGTCTCAAGACCATGGATTATCCTTGGGGTGAAATACTTGATATTCTCCTGATACTAGGAGAATGTCGACGTAATTAAGCTGCAGCATCGAGATTGTATGGAGAGAGGTATCCAAATAGACGCCAGCCTTCACTTCAGGCGATACGCTCAATAGGAAGACGAGTTAGAAGAATGAATATCCCACGAGTCAGAAGGCGTTATGATGGAGCTCGTATGGATGCACGCTCAGTAGCCGTTTTAGGAATGGTGCACCTGAATCCTCACGTTAGTACCAGAGAAATCCAGCACCAATCAGGTATCCCAAGATCAACGGCACACCGCATACTAAGATCTGGTAAATATCATCCTTCCCACATTATATTGGTGCAAGCATTGAGTGAAGATGATCTCAGACGTAGGGTTGAATTTAGTCAATGGGCTTCGGAGCAATCGCCTGGTCTTTTCAATCACGTGATGTTTGGTGATGAGGCAACATTTCGCAGTAACGGTGTTATGAACAGACATAATTGTCATTATTGGTCAATTGAAGATCCCAGCTGGCATCGACAAGTTGACAATCAACATCGCTGGACTCTGAATGTGTGGTGTGGGATTTTGAATGGTCAAATCATTGGTCCTTATTTCTTCCAACATACTGTTAGGAAGGGAAATTATCTGACCAATTACCAAGGATGTTGGAAGATGTTGATCTCTACACACGGAACAGGATGTGGCTTCAACATGATGGGGTATCATCTCATAACGCTGCAATTGTCAGAAAGTTCTTGAACACATCTCACCCACACAGATGGATTGGTCGCGGTGGATGAATTGCCTGTCCAGCTAGATCTCTGGATCTTAACCCTTCGGATTTTTACTCATGGGGTTTCATCAAAGATGTAGTTTATGGTAGACCACCAACGACCAGAGATGACATGAAACGCCGGATACGAACTGTCTGCCGAACAATTCCACGTCATGTGCTTTTGTCGTTAGAACCACATTTTCAGAGACGAATTAGGTCATGCCAACGGGTCAGCGGTGCGAATATCGAACATTTGATACGGTGAAATTTCATACATATTGCAGAGCGTTTGTCGTGAAAAATTACACACCTCTACATTCCAGACAATCGGCTCTTTTCAGGGCCACATAGATGTGCGGAATCCGATCGCTCAACCTCCTCGTGAGGCACATTGGGTAACTCTAATGGCGACGGTAATCCTCAGAAGCTGAAGAAAAAACACTGGAGAGTTAAATGCCGTTTTACACAGAAGGCAATACGAGTGTTTCATAAAACTCATTTTTTATCGATTAGAGCGCCATCTGTGCGGAATTCGGAAAAATAATTCAGACAAAAGTTTTTTGTTTTTCAACGTCAAATCTGAATCTGCAGTCAAAAATAGGGGATTTCATTCAATAAACAAAAGTTGACCTCTGAATGACCTTGGAGTTGAGATCCGAGGCCAAAGTCAAGGTCACCATCAGATGTCCCCCTCGGAATCTCACAACTTTTGTTCGAAACATTATCCTCTAAAACTCCTCGTTTTTGAGTGATTCCGATATAAAAATTAGAATGGGACACCCTGTATATCAATTGATGAAACACATGAAATTTATGGTAATTCGGGACCAACGGAGATAATTCCGCCTCTTTCAGAGGATTTCTATTATCCTAAACTCTCTCGAATCAATGAATACAGGATAAAAACTTGTGACTTGTGTCAAAGAAACAAAACATCCAACGCCACATGCTATTCGGAGATGATGAACATCACTACCACTAGCAAAAATGGAAAATCAGCTATCCACTACTATGGTCCATTACCGACTGCCCAAGGAAGTTTCGAATATATGCTATCAACCATAGATACTTCCAGCAAAATAGTTGAACTCTACCCCTTGAGAAGCGTTAACACTAGAATTACAATCAACATAATATTCAAAGAGTTATTCCAGGATTCGGAAAGCCAAAAAGTATTCCCACTGATCAAGGGACTCAATTTACATCTGAAATGGAAAAAACAAATCAAGAGAAGAGGATGTAAAACATATATTGACTCCGATGATGGATTCGCAAGCCAATATTGCGGAGCGAAAGATCTATCAAGATTCTTCAGAAGCTTTGATGGCGATAGACATAGTAGCTGGAATCAATGGTGAATGTCATAGGAACATGTAATAATGAAGCTCATCATGAAACAATTGGTTCCACACCTCAGGAAATACATTTAAATAAAAAACCAGCCAGGATATGGGGGAAATGGTTCAAGAATGAGTGTAGAATAGATCCACTTATGGACGAAAATATTCATCAGTTGGGAATACAATGAAAACGAAGGGTAAGAGAAGAGCAGAGAAATATAATCAACCACACACAATGACTCACTTCAAAGTCGGAGACCCAGTATTGATCAAAACATGTCCCACATCTGATAAACGGGGTAGAAAAATTGCAAAATTCTTTGCAATATACGAAGGGCCTCATGTCATCCAGAAAAAAATTGGCACTGAAACATATTTATTATATAACGCTGACAGGAACACAGAGAGGGGTGAATTTCACTCCCAAAGTATGAAATTATCTCACAAAAACCCCTAAAAACTCCAACACAGTGAAAAATAACATCAAATCTCAATAACCATACAAACGTTTCACAATAACACTTGAAAAGAAATCCTTGAAAAAAATACTTCACCCTTTCCGGATGATAACTTGATATAACAAATATACCAGTAAAAGAAAAGATGTGAAAGGCAACCCTGTTTCGGAATTTGCATCAACCAAGAACACTTGGCGTGGCCGATGGTAGAAGTTTTTAGCCTTTATTATATACAAATGGATTTCTGTAGAACATTAAACAAGAAATTTAAATGATATGATTTCATAAAATCTTCTTCGGCCACGCCAAGTGTTCCTGGTTGATGCGAATTCCGAAACAGGGTTGCCTTTCACATGTTTTCTTTTAATGGTATATTTGTTATATCAAGTAATCTTCCTGAAAGAGTAAAGTATTTTTTTCAAGGATTCTTTTTCAAGTGTCATTGTAAAACGTTTGTATGGTTTTTGAGATTTGACGTTATTTTTCACTGTGTTGAAGTTTTTAGGGGTTTTTGTGAGACATTTGTATGTTTTGTGGAATTCCACTTTTTTTTCACTGTTTGGTATCTATATACGGGCAAAACGATACGCTTGTTTTATTTATTCTTCGATTACAATAAACAAACCGAAGTTACAATATACCAAGAATCTTTCACATATCCTTTGGATAACCAATGTACTTGGTCGCTCATATTGATTTCATATCTTTTTTTTCAAATGGAGCATATCCTTTGATATCCCCTCGAAATTCTGAATGCAGTGAAATTTTCCTTTAGAATGTGTTTTTAGATTTTTTTATTCTTTGTTTTTGGGATTTTCATGTACTTGGCGTTATTTTTTTACTTTTTTGGAGTTTTTTTGGGGATTCCACTTCTTTTTCTGAATATGCTTCCACCTGAACCGGAACAAAAATGAAATACCCCTGTCGAGTTTATGGCAATCGTAGGAATGGAGGAAATATCCTCAGATAACTCATGTGATATGAAGATTAACTTGGATTTCCATCAGTCATCTCATCATTGGACGGCAATAGATTATCGAAATAAAGAATGAAGAAAAGAAGGGAAGGAAAGCGAATTCCCATAAACAAATATACGTGTGAAGAATTCCGGAAACTAAATTTTCCTTGACTGATAAGTTGGCGCTCAAAGCAGCTCAAAGCGCTCAAAGTAGCTCACGCCGCTCAAAACAGCCCACGATATTGCGCTGAGTTTGTCTTGTGCGGAAATTTTCACTGTTTCCAAGAAATCATTGTAAGGAAACCGAAACAACATAGATGTTACAGACAGAGGAATCTTGCGTACAATATATTCAAGGTATCCAACAGAGATGCTTTTCTGCGAGATAGAATTTGTACTGTTTAGCATGAAGCTAAAAATAGCTTTCCAGCAAACATTTTTCGGTTACTCTTTTGAATCAGTGTGAAAAGTAGCAGATAGCAAAAGTTCCAAAAATTGGATCCCATTGAATTCTTTCGTAACCACAAAACGAACTACTGGAATGTCAGCAGAATAGAGTCCTTGGAGAATTCAAATCGCTTTTTGTCATACTGTATATTGTACTTCATGTAGTATGACAAAAGGCAATTTGAATTCTTCCAGAACTCCATCCTGCTGACATTTCAGTGATCCATTTTGTGGTTCCAGAAGGATTCAATGGGATCTAGTTTTTGGAACTCTTGCTATCTGGGTAAAGAGATGTCAAATATTCATCATGCAACAAAAAGATATACCTTCAAGATATCAGATTGAAGACACTTTCTAGTACTGTACCAGACATTTTTCAGAATTCTGTGGATATCCATCGAAATCATTCGAAAAAATTCTTCAAGAATATTTGGTTTGTTATGGTATCATAAAGGTATTCCATATTCCTCAAAACTGTACAATATTACAGGAATTGAATTCTAATTTTATGATGAAGCGAAATTATTGCTTTTTAAAGAAATATATATACGAGTCTTCAGCATGACGTGGCCAATGTCGCTCTTCAACTTGCAGATCATGAATAAATATCCACTTTGTACCTTCACTTCGTAACATGCATGTGAAATTACCTTCAGAAATATTTTTACCCTGATGAGAAACAACAGCTATAACTTTATAAAAGTGTTGTGCAATTTTACTTTTTGGAGTTGGTACCGCTTTAATGTTTATATTTTCTACCTTTTTTGCTTCAACATTATTGTGATCAAATATCATCAATTGCACAATTACAAATCGTTCTGACGCTGTTATAGGAGGTTTTGAGTTTTATGCAAGTTATCACAATTGTCACAAGAATCTTTGAAAATTTCCCATGTTGAAAAATTGAACTTGAATATTTCTTGAAACTTGAATGATTTTTGTGAAATCGGAGGTAGCGCAAGACGTACGACACAATTTGTACCATCAATATTTTCGGTATATTCACATTTCGTACATTCCGTTATGGTAGTTATTTGGTGCTCCATTAAATTTTTAATAGCCATTGAATTTTCGCGAATAGAAGCGATGAATTCTCTTGCATCTTGTGAGTGATTATGCGAATATTGTGGACCTGCAAGCTGTTCGGAAGCTATGATGTCGAGGTTTTTTTGCGAACTGTAGTTCTGAATTAAAATATTTATGATGTCATTGATGTCAGATAAGAGTAATTGTTTTGTCCCAGAATCACAGTACAATATACACTACATTACTGCATTCAAATAAGAAGAAACACCGTCAACATTAGGAAGACCCATTATGTTGATTGCGTGAGTTTCTGTTGATTTTTGATTGATATTTCGGCCCTTGGATTGTATATTATCCAATATTCTCATTCCTGAGTACCCAGGTGAAAGAGGTTTTTCAGTGAGTAAATTACTCTGAGTAAAATTACAGGTGAAGAGTAAAAAGGATGCAGGTATACTATGCATCTGTATGTTACTTACCACCACGAACAATATCATCAGGTAGCGCAGAAGGAAAATGAAGAAAAGGCAGGAGTGCAGTGGATATACCACAGGTCCTTGCATTCGGTACATTATCAGATTCTTTCAATAGAATCACAGATACATGAAGAAAAAGCAAGAAGGATGCATATGTACCACACATCTTCATGTTACGTACCACAATGATCAATGTCATTAGGTAGCGTCATAGGAAAATGAAGAAAAAGCAGAAGTGCAGTGGATATACAAGTCCTTGCATTGAATAACACCACTATCAGATTCTTCCAACAGAATCATAGGTGGATGAAGGAAAAGCGAAAAGGATGTAGATGTACCATACATCTGTACGTTGAATCCTACCATGATCATTAGGTAGCGTTGAAGGAAAATGCAGGAAAGATAGGAGCGCAGTGGATATACCACAAATCTTCGCATCGGGTGCATTCCAATGACCAATTAACGAGTGATTAGAGAGACTGTTTAGGATCAACTCGACGAAAATTGAGCAGATACAATATTCTGATTATAGAAATTGCTACAGAACAACCACCGGTCAACTTGACTGATGTGACTGGATGTGACGATTCATTCTGAATGTTTTCCCCCAAAGTTCCATCTTTTCAGTTGTTCCATTCAAGCTGGATTAAATTTGTGTTCTTACAAACCTCCATTTTTATCTTGTGACGTTTCGTTTTGAAGACCCTAACGCTTTGATATATGATGATATCGTAAATTGAAGAATTTACCCTCGTATCATGCCTCTCGCTCGTCGGAAGACCAAGGTTCGGATTCACTAGGTTGAGGAACGCGGGTCACAGATTATTAACACTAAAAATAACAAGACGAGCTTCAAATGTTTAACAAAGTAAATCGACATTTATTAAATTACTCTTCAATACACATGTTTGAACTGGTCAGTTCGTGAATAAACAGAAATCAAATTCAAATAAAATACGACAATATCATATGACCTAGTTAACTCTAGGAATAATTACAGTCTAAGACCCTAAGTCGACTATTCCTAACGTGTGCACACGAGTTCTGCGCGGAGACGTCAAAAGGTTTGGAAATTCGACCGGATCTAACGGACACAAGGCGTATTTTATAGTACGCGGCGATTCTAAATGGTATGACAAGGCACTGTCCCAACGGAATAATGCGCGCGGCGATTGTAAACGACCGATTACTCGCGGGCCAATCGCGTGACTTGAAGATCTAGGGTTATTTGATTACCGAACTAGATCTTCGCAAAGGACAAGGCGAACGTGCGTCTCGGAAGGAGACCAATCACGTCGCAGATCTGGAGATCTTGGACTCTAGCTGGCTACCGAGTGCCCTGATGGATTCCGGATGAATCCATCCAAGATCTAACGTAAAACAATCAATTCTAGCCTTGATAAAGGCTGTTCTCAGGTATACTTCAGCCGTGAGTGGTTGGCTACTAACTAACCCCATGTGCTGGACTTTGCCCCTAATGACGTAGGAGTATTATTACCATCCCCGTCATGTAGTGCCCTAACCAGCGTCTACTCTTAGGCAGCGGTTTCTTTCCAGCTGACCACCCCCGGCCCTAAATCAAGCCTAGCTAACGTTGGATGCAAGCACCCAACGGACTCAGCTATCTCTGTGATCTCTACTGCGGTATCAGTTTCGATCTGGATAGTGGAGTGCTGAATACCTCTCGAGTATCTTCTTTTATTCCCGGCTTGAATTATTCTGAAGTCAAGGGCGACTCCGACACCTATCGGTTGCCGCGCAAACCAGGGTCAACCTCGATACTATCGATCGTCTCGCTTGAGGATCGAATTGAACACACCCTGCACATGCGCGGTCAGTAACTGGGAAAAACAATATGGATGAGCAGGTTTGTTTACAACCTGCCATCCTTTTCGCGTAAAGATTTAATATGTGAATTATCGCGGGTGTTAAGTGGAAAACCACTTTCTAGTGTCGCAAAGCGTTTTCACGGGCCGAAATTCCTCGAAAACTCCCCTCGCGATCATCTGGATCATGTCTCTGATTAGGTAACGTATCGTTTTCGTATTCAATACGTATTCCTATTTCCCTACTTATTCTAATAATCTCTCTATTCACAGGTAACTTTTGGAACTTCGCGTGGTGAGTAACGTAACGTTCTTTCTTTCTAACTTCATTGACCCTTATTGATTGTCTCTATTTTACAGGTTATTCTTCACTCTGGTCACGAGCGTTGAGTTAGTTGGTGACTACAAAAGGTATTATCTCTTCATACAATCTCTTTTAATTATTGAACTCTCTTTTTCCTAATCGTTACTTCTTCACTGGTTTTTACTCTCCACGGATGGTGAGACGAGGGAGTAAGATTGTACCCTACCAAAGTAATATGGTTACGGTGAGGTTGTATCGACTCCATTCCAAATCCTTATAAAGTTCGTTATAATGATCTTCTCTCTGTTGCAGGTCACGGAATTCAATGACGAGTTCGTCACACGACCCAAACTTTGACGGGCTCGTCACAATCTCTGCTTATCTTCGTTTTGGAATGATTCAATCCTCAAACATCATGAATATTCAATGGTTCGAATATTTGATACAACATTGCTTTTTAATGATCATTAATCACTTCGAATACATTTTGAACATTTCATAGATCCTAGAGTCACTAAATCTCTCAACCCAAACAAACTCTGTGACAATTTAATAAAATTCATGATATTTGAGAATTGAATCATCCCAAAACGAAGATAAGTGAAGATAAAAATGAAGGTTTGTAAGAACACAAATATAATCCAGCTTGGATGGAAGAACTGAAAAGATGGAACTTTGGAAGAAAACATTCAGAATGAATTGTCACATCCAGTCACATCAGTCAAGTTGACCTGTAGTTGTTATGCAACAATTTCTTTGATCAGAATATTGTATCTGCTCAATTTTCGTTGAGTTGATCCCAAACAGTCTCTCTAATCATTCGTCAATTGGTCAGTGGAATGCACCCGATGCAAAGATTTGTGGTATATCCACTGCGCTCCTATCTTTTCTGCATTTTCCTTCAACGCTACCTAATGATCATGGTAGGATTCAACGTACAGATGTATGGTACATCTACATCCTTTTTGGTTTGTCTTCATCCACCTATGATTCTGTTGGAGGAATCTGATAGCGGTATTATTCAACGCAAGGACTTGTATACCCACTGCACTTCCGCCTTTTCTTCATTTTCCTATGACGCTACCTAACGACATTGATCATTGTGGTACCTAACATAAAGATTGATATATATTTTTTTCTTGTAAATACAAAGTAATTTTACTTCTGTTAAAATGAAACGCAAATGAATAATTTCTAAGTGTTATTGTGTTGTAAATGTATTTTGGATGTTTTCAGATTCATGTCACAATATTTTAGTCCACTGTATATATTTAGTTGTTTGCCAGTTGGACCTTGAAGTGGACCTGACCTGAGGATCTGCGGTGGATGGACTCTGCTGCGGAAGATGAAAATGAAAATTGACGGTGGTAGTGGCCAACACTCAGATCTATGGTATATTCATTTCATTTTGTTTTCTTCTTATTCCCCTGAAACAGTACGTAAAGAATCTGATACCAGTATCGGATGGATCTGTGATATATCTATTGCGCTTTCCCATTTTCTTCATTCGAATATGGAACCAACAAATGAAATTGATAGGGAAGATAGCTAGCATACAAATTTGTGATACGCCTGCTTCATTTCTGCTTCGTCTCCAGTCACTTGTGATGCTACTCCAAGAAACTGATGAGCCCAGCATGTTGTAAAGATCTGTGGCATATCCACTGCATTTTCAGCTTCGGAGACATCACTGTATTCAAGAGTTCTTATTGAAACAATATTTGGGATACTTCGATATAACTAAAGTAACTGGAGACCAACCTCAACTTCTACCGTTGGTCAAACTTTTAGAATCTCATTGGGTTTTGTCATCGACTTCACTTTCTAAAAACTTGTTATATTGCGTTGGGGTTTTTGGATGAATTCCTCTTCCTGATCATAAGGGATAATTCAGTTATTGATTCATTACACAATCTTCAATCATCCATTTCATGCTATTGATTACCAATTCAATACAAAATTTCAACAAGACCACCTATATGACATTGATAGTGGTGGTAGACGACATAGAGGTCTATGGTATATTCGCTCCGTTTTTGTGTTTCCTCATACACCTGTGATACTACTCAAGCAATTCAATTACAACTCTTGTTGAAATCAAGTATCAGATCAATGAGGAAAGATAAAACGAAGCAAACGCACCATCCGATCTGTACGTCGTCTACCACCACTATCCATTTCATTTGGGTAATTTCTTAGGCAATGTAGTACTGAATAGATGAACTACAGATTATAAAGTGGATTCAATTGATAATGAATGACATGAAGTGGATGAATCAAGATAATGTAATAAATCAATAACTGAATCATCCCTTATAATCAGGTAGTGGAATTCATCAAAGAACCCCAACGCAATATAACAAGTTTTTAGAAAGTGAAGTCGATGACAAAACCCAATGAGATTTTAAAAGTTTGACCAACGGGAGAAGTTGAGGTTGGTCTCCAGTTACTATAGTTATATCGAAGTATCTCAAATATTGTTTCAATAAAAACTCTTGAATACAGTGATTTCTTCGAAGCTGAAAATGCAGTAGATATGCCACAGATCTTTACAACATGCTGGGCTCATCAGTTTCTTGGAGTAGCATCACATGTGGCTGGAGACGAAGCAGAAATGAAGCAGACGTATTACAAATTTGTATGCTAGCTATCTTCACTATCAATCTCATTTGGTGGCCTCATAGGATAACCTGAAATTCATCCATCTGGTACTTTATGTAATATATAATATATATCATTTAACCTGTAAATAAATAGGTTGACAGATCGAGCTCTGTACCACATATGACTATGTGGTACTACACATATCGTTATGGTTATGGTTATAAATGGCTTAGGCCTTTGATGAGCCTATACTGGCCTATCTTGAAAAGAACTTTTGAATAATCAACACAACTCGATTTCATAATCTTTAACACTCACGGTTTTTTTTCAAAACTTATATATATACATATATATATATATAACCTGTCACACAGCATTTCATCTTTCATTGACAGATCGTTGTTCATTTGTATACAACGTATACCATACCATACTGAAATGAACAATGAACGCTATTGGCTGTTAGGAAAAAGAAAGAGAGAGAGTGACATGGGTATCATTGGAAACCTATCTAATGGTCTAGACACACAAGCTACGTAAGCGTGAACGTAAGAAACGGAAAGATGCGCAGGAACTGTATACAAGATCTGCGCATCCTTCCGTTCGTTGCGTTCACGTTTACGTAGCTTATGTGTCTAGACCATAAAAGGGAGCGAAAATTGAAAACCGGCCTGAATTGGTTCTAGCGGAGATCTGAGGTGTTTAGAAGAAAGATGACGATGATGGATCAGAATCATAATATTTTGATCGCATGAAAATTTGGAACGTTTGTAATTCGGGATCGCGTGAACGGATCAACTTCGTAGTGTGCTTGATCGAAAATGTGTATTCGAATTATATAGTAGAAGTGTAATTATTTTTTCGTGAAATTCAATGTGTGATGATCTATTGTGGGTTAAAGATTTTTTGACTATAGAGAATCTTGGTTTTCGTGTAAAGATACACGGTAGCGCACGACTTATGCTTTTTCATTTCTTCTTTCTTTCAGTGTTTTCATGTACTTGGCGTCGAGACGCTACCGCGTCTCTTGATATCATGTACCACACTGATATTTACTCAACATTCATTATTGTACTTTTTTTCTATTTTCCAATCACACTATTGATATCACTCCCACTTGTGAATAAAAAACATAATCATGATCGATAAATAATCGTATGGGAACTTGATAAGAGGAATAATTCTCGGGTGAGAATGTTACCGCATAAACATTAGATGACCGGTCGTGAACTACTGATCAGCTGTAAAGAGAGCATCCATTGGAAACAGCCATATTGTATTGTAATGAATACGACTATTCAGAGGTGGCGCTTCAATCATATAAAGCGGAAACAGCCGTTTTGTGTATTCAATTGAGCTGAGCGGATTTGATTCAAATACATCGCGTTTGAGAGGAATTGAAAGGGAGGATGGATAAGTCTGTGCGGACTGACTGTTTCACTGGAACAAGATCAGTAGGAATTAATGGCGGACGTGGAGGAATACAATTATTCGGAGTGATTCATGGGAGAATGATATATCCGAAGCGTTATACGACTACGAATATGAAAAAATAGCGATAATGGGAAAGACGACTCAAACGGAAAAAAAATGTTGAAATCCAAAGGAATTCAGGCACAAGTCTTCAACTTAAAGACATTCATGAAAGAAGACAGAAATGAAATAAATAAATGTAAAACGAAATGAAGAATTACGGGAGTCATTAGGTTTGGAGTTGTCTGATGAGGATGAGAAATCTGGAAGAGAAAACGGAGTGAAGGAAGTTTAGGAACGGAAAGAATGTTCAGAGATTGAAATGAATGACGAAGAAAGGGGAATTGGTGAAAAACTATCAGGAATAGAAGACAGACAGTTTGGATTGGATGATGAAAATGACTCTGGGGAGAGGAACGAGATGAAAGAGATTACGAAGGAGTTGCAAATCAAAATGAGTAACGAGAAGGAATGAAGAAATGGGCAGAATTGAAATGGAAGAGACAAATCAATCATCAAAAGAGAACAATGTTGAGAGGAGACTACCAAGACAAGAGGAATTAGTAATGGAAATTTATGGAAGAGAGGCATTATTGACAGATTCAGGAACAAAGAGACGACCAGAGGAAGGAACAGGAAGGAGTGGAAATTTCATTCTGAAACAAAGGGAATCAAAAGTAGAAGGAGATGAACCAATACTGTAAGCTAAAAAATTATTCATCATCAGTCTTTTTGGGAGTAAGAAGAAACCAGAGGGCTCCGCCCCCTGACTGCTTCGCTTTGCTCAGCAGTCCGGCCCCCTTCGAGATATCCGGGGATATATAAAAAGGCAGTCATCGATTTCTTACTAAATTGAGAAACTTCGTAGATGTGATATTCAAAAAGCCTGGAACTTATTCCCTACCATCCTCTATACCTTCTCCAAATGATTCAGAAACATGTACCTGGAGAACTGCAGAATTTCAAGTGCTTGGTGAAAATAAAGCCTGGGAGCGCGACGAAAGCGTAAGCTGGAAGTCATTGGAGCGTAATAAGCGTAACGGAGAGTTATTTAGGCGTAATTTGGGAATGAATCGGGATGACTTCAGGCTTCATTCGTTTCAATAGCTACTTCCTCCACTTTTGAATTCACAACGATGAGTGCGTGGTTGTCATAACGTCAAACAGCTCTGGAAGAGTCTCCGGATGCGGTGAAGCTCACACGGGAAGATAGGAATTATTATTTCCTCTTAACATTGGAGCCCGGATTTTGATTCAGCACCCTGGGAAATCCCTAGAACCCGTGTAACATATAACAATTTGATTTCGTTCATAAGAGCGAGAATCACTATATCCACCTGTGCCATATTGGATTCGCCATCTTGAATACGTTTGTCAACGTCAGATTTGGATTCCTCACCCTCCAAACCCCCTAGAACCCATATTTCATGTAAATCCATCCACAAATGCAAAATTGACTGAATTCACGTCCGCCATCTTGGATCCGCTATCTTGAATTCGGGATTTGACCCCAGATTCGAATTCAGCATTTCTGAGAACCACCAGAACCCATGTTCCATAAGAATCCGTCCATAAATGCCAAAATGACTGAATCCACGTCCGCCATGTTGGATCCGCCATCTTGGATTCGCTTTTTGACGTCAGATTCGAATTCCTCACCCTCGAAAACCCCTGGGACCCATGTTTCATATAAATCTGTCCACAAAATGACTGAATGCACGTCGGCCATCTTGGATCTGGATCTTGAATTCGGAATTTGACTCCGGATTCGAATTCAACACTCTGTGGAACCCCTAGGACCCATCTTTCATAATAATCCATCGATTCAAGCCAAGATAACGAATATTCGAAGACTGCGGAGAAAATGACATATATATATACATGTATACAGCGGAAAAAATTATCTCCGAAATCACCTTTTCTTCCAAAAGGAAATAAAAGAAAATTTAAGGCCTAGTCCAATTGCAATGGAAGAAAATGGTCCTTGGGGAAGGGGTTGGAGAAGGTCCCCTATAAATTTCATCCAATTTGGTCCACTCGGTCCAGAGTCATCCCAAGTAGAGACAGACAGACGGACATGCAGACGACCCCACGGATTATCAATCAGTATTGCATGGAATGAAAAACTATCCAACATCCAATTGGATTACTCAAATATTTTAGACGATACGGTCAGAGCGTACGATAGCGAGTGCAATAGGCACGCCGTGCTGGTATACTATTATATGTATACTGATGAGTACCCTGGTAAAAAAAAACGATTGATTCCGACCAAATACTATTGATCAATCGACTAATCGGAATGAATCAGAACATTGTGCAGTCGAAATGCTGATTGAATCCAATCGGATCACTGCCATGGGCTGTCTTATTCATGAATAAGAAAAGAAGCGAGTATGACTGATGGATTGAATGGGCTCCAAGGTGTATGAGAATGATAAGCTTCGATTACACTGAATCGCAATCGATTCAGGCATTTGAGAATCTTATTCAATGAGATTGTATCAGCATTTTGACAGTTGGGTATCATGTACTGAATCCGGGTGATAACGAATGATCTTGATGAGAATGAATCCGCGTTGGCACATGGGTTGGGTTTCATGGTCGGTGATATTAATATCGTCATCTCAATAGAATTCGTTAGGTATCCTGCTGATTCATTGAGGAGTTCCAATCAGCAAGTGGCCGGTTCATTTAGACCAAATTGAATTGGAATCGATGGGCGGATTCACAGGGCAACGCAGGGCCTCTCAATCGGATCCTACAGGTTTTTTCATGATTCGGATCGGGATTAACAAACAAGATCCCACAAACTTTTTGCTGCGATTTGAATGGGTTTAATGAGGCATTCAATGATTCGATGAATAAGACTGTATCTGCATTTGAATGGTAAAATCCCTGGTTGAACAATCCGATTGAATCCGATAAAAAAACATTTCATCGGGATGGATTGAGTTTTTGCATCGGAAATTTCCCATTGATACCAATAAAATAATTTTTAACTGGATTTAATCGACATTTTCCCTGGTGGAAAAATCCGAATCAATCCGATAAAAAAAACTTATCGGAATGAATTGATTCCTGCATCGGGATTTTCTCATTGAAATAATTTATTGTTTATAATAATATAAATTGATTGTTAACCCAACCAACGAACGGTTTATATACATTATATACGCGCATTTCATATCAATTAAACAAAGACATATATGATTTATTCAATCATTACGTATGACAAATTATTGCTGAGATAAATTCAAACGATCATTTATGTGTTATTAACATGGTGATCACCCATCCACCTTGTACCGCAGTTGTCGTTGCTTAACCTAAAAGATCGATCTGGAACACCCGCTCGCTCGATGCCGTGGTTCGCTTCCTATCAATGTGAACCAAATGACTGTCTTATGTCAGGGATGGATGTCCTATAGTAATAAGATTCAATCGGTAATTGTCCATTGGACATATGAGGGATTGTATCGGTCTTAATGAGAGCATGGGAGATCATTAATAATAAAAATCCCAATGAAGACCAAGAGAATATTTTCCAATAGGATTCAATCGGTATTTTATGATGGATGAAAAATTCCGATTGATATCAATACAATATTTTCCAATGGGATCCAATAGGTATTTTATCAGTAATAAGAATTCCGATTGATATCAATTAAATATTGTGTAATTGGATTCACTTGGTATTTTATGATCAATGAAAATTCCGATTGACGCCAATACAATATTTTTCAATTGGATTGAATCAGTATGTTATTAATAATGAAGATTCTAATTGATACCAGTCAAATATTTTTCAATGGCATCCAATAGGTATTTTATCAATAATCAGAATTACTATTGATACCAAAAAAATATTTTTCATTAGATTGAATCGAGATTTTATTGATTACTGAAATTCTAATTGATATCAGTGAAATATTTTTCAATGGAATTCAATGGGTATTTCATTAATCACAAAAATTCCAAATGATACCGAGGAAATATTTCCTAATTGGATTCAATGGGTATTTTATGGTTGATAAAAATTCCGATTAATACCAATAAAATATTTTTTAATTGGATTGAATCGGTATTTTAATCATCATGAAAATTTTTTTTGATATCAGTCAAATATTTTTGAATGGGATCCAATTGGTATTTTATCAATAGTAAAAATTCCGGTTGATACCAATACAATATTTTCCAATTTGATTCATTCGGAGTTTTATCAATCATGAAAATCCTAATTGATCCCAGTAAAACGTTTTTCAATGGGATTCAATTGGTATTTTATCAATAATAAAAATTCCAATTGTGGACAATAAAATGTTTCTTATTTGATTGAATAGGTATTTTATTGGTCATTAAAATTCTAATTGATATCAGTGGAATATTTTTCAACAGAATTCAATGGGTATTTCATTAATCATAAAAATTCCAATTGATACCAAGAAAATATTTTCTCATTAGATTCAATGGGTATTTTATGGTTGATGAAAAATTCCGATGGATGCCGATCAAATATTTTTCAATTGGATTGAATCGGTATTTCATTCATCATGAAGATTCTAATTGATAGCAGTCAAATATTTTCCAATGGCATCCAATAGGTATTTTATCAATCATAAAAATTCCAATTCGTACGGACACAATATTCTTTAATTTGATTCAATCGGCATTTTATTAATCGTTACAATTATAATTGGTACCAGTAACATACTTTTCAATGGAATCCAATGGATATTCTATCACTGATAAAAATTCCGATTGATACCAATGAAATATTTTCTGATTGGATTCCCTTGGCATTCTATGATTATAGTTTCCTATTCCAGCAACTTTCCCATTAGTTCCAATACATCGAGGTCACCAGGGATTCCGATAAAAACCAATGATCTGATGCAATGGAAGAAATTTCAAAACAGAATCGGTTATTGCCGGTACATACCTATAGGACTTCAGAATCTGTAAACTTGCCTATTATTTCCAATAAATTTGAATGTTGGAATAATCCAAGTAAAACCCATTGATCAATGAAATTGATACATCCTTAAATGCGGTCAGAAATCTCCCATAAGAAACCCATTCATCATTCAATTTCACAAATTTTCCCATTAGTTCCAATAGATTGAAATTGTGGAAACTTGCGATAAAAACCGTTTGCCTGATGGAATGGAAAAAATTTCAATCATCCAATCAGATATCTCTTATACAAACCAATAGATCATGTGAAGTCTGATTAATTCCCATAAAATGCAGATTTTTTAATTGGCGAATCCCCGATTGAAACTTATGAAAAAGAGATTCCGATAAACTCTTATTGATTTTGAATCGGGGATCGAACTGTTCCGATTGATCCTATGCAATCCGATTAATTCTGAATCGGTTTCTATCGGATCTTATCGGATTTTTTAACCAGGGCCAATGCGGGGGAATAAAGTCTAAAATTGAATATGACCTGGTGGGAGAAATTCGGAGTGGACCACACCCCGGCAATCAAAGAAAACAGTCAACAAAACCTTGATTTTAGATCGACTCTGTCGCGGTTTTTTAGGTTTTGACTCGTCTGAGAAGCGCCATTCCGATGATTGTTGGTTAGTTCCGATATCATATTCATAGACCCATGTTTCCTCACCGGTAATGATGCCTTCGATAACATTTTAACCCAAAGAGAGCATTTGTTTAGCAACATCAATGCCATGCTGTTTCTGCAACAAATTCAACACTCTCGGCACAAGCCGTGCTTCAACTCGTCTCATGGGTAAAATATTGTGTATAACGTTCTGCACCGATCCGAACGAGACACCAAGATTGAATGCCATCTCCCTAATACTCACACGACGATTTGCGAGGACGATTTCTTCAATCTTATCAATATTTTCGTCAGTGATACTGGTGGATGGACGACCGGAACGAGTCACAATACGACCTGCTTTAAACTCTTTGTACCACTCGTACGCTTGTGTTTTCGACATCATCGAGTCCTCGTAGGTTTCTGTTAACATCTTCAACGCTTCCGCACATGAAATTTTGTTAAAAACACAAAATTTTAGACAAACTCTTTGCTCAACCAAATTCGACATTGCGAAATTCGCAAACCACAACAAACACTGACTCGTTTACAAGGCAACACGCACTAACTTCTGACGAATGAGGCGCAAACAGACATTTGAGCGCTAAATAACAGATGAAATAACATGGAAAACAAAAGATTCCGACAATATCTCAAATGCGGTTTGTTTGAATAGAGAATTCCGAGTACTTTTTGATCAGAAGGTATATAATACTTTTTAGGGTGTTCAGTGTGGTTTAGATTTCGTATATTGATATGACTCATTGAATAAGATACAATCCAATCGGCTGTACCATGATCGGATCCGATTGAGTAGTAGAACCTCTCTTTAATAGAATTTCATTCGTCTACAGATTTTCTGAGTGGACTAAACCTCCATTGAATCCGATTGAGTCAATTGGGCGATTCCTGTTCACAACTTAGTTGCAATAGTATACCTTGTATATCAGCATCTCAGTATGATTCCCATCCTCTATCGTGATATGAACCAGTGAACTATAGAATACTATCGAATCCAATTGGTCATGTCTCTATCGAATCCGATTGAGTAGTCCAGTCTATCTTCGATGAAATTTTATTCGCAAACAGATGTTGTGAATCGGCTAATTGCCCATTGGATCCGATTGGGTCAGTTGTGCGATTTCTCTTTACAGTTCATTTTGAATAGTGTTATTTGCAAAACCATGTTTTGACGTGATATTATTGTGTATCGTCATATGACTCATTGATTACGATAGAATTCAATCCATCGAACCCGTAGCAAATCCGGTTCAGTACTAGAGTCTGTCTCTGAAGAAATTTGATTCACAAAAGAATGTTCTGGATCGGTCAAACCCCCATTGGATCCACTTGGGTCAGTCGTGCGATTCCTCTGTATAGCTCATTGTGAATAGTACCATTTGCATAATCAGTGTTTCGGTATGCTTCCCATTCCACATCTTAATATAACTTGACAAGTCCGATAGAATCCAGTCGGTCATATCCCTATTGGATCCGATTGAGTAGTAGACCCGATCTCTGGGAAAATTTCATTCGCCTACAAATGTTTAGAATCAGCTCAGCCCCCATTACATCCCATTGGGTCAATCATGAGATTGCTGTTCGCGAAACACTCAGAATAGTGTACCTCGTATATTAGCGTCTCAGTGCGATTTGCATTTCATACCGTGATGCGGCTCAAAGAATACGATAGAATGTCATCGGTCATACCACTATCGAATCCGATTGAGTAGTAGATCCTACACTGATAAAGGTCCACTCGGTTCCAGATGTTTCAAATTGACTGAACGCTCATTGAATCCGACTGGGTAAATGAAGCGATTCCTGTGTACAACTCACTTGCAGAAGTGCACCTTGTATATCAGCGGCTGAGCGTGATTCCCATCCCGTATCGTAATGTAAATCATTAAATACTATAGAACGCTATTGGTCATGTTCTTATAAAATCCGATTGAGTAGTAGCGCCTATTTCTGATAGAATTCCAGTCGTCTACAGATTTTTTGAATCGGCTACATCCCTATTGAATCCGATGCGGTCAATTGTGCAGTGCATTGAATATTATAGCATCCAATCGTTCATTATCATATCGAAACCACTTGAGAAACAGAGCCCATTCCTGATGGAATCTCACTCGCTCAGAGAGATTCAGAATTAGCAAAACTCCCATTGACCCCGACTGGGTGAATACTTTCAACCTCAGTTGAATCTACCTTGAAAAAATGAAAAATTGCATATCAGTATTACAGTGAGTTTTTGAGTCTCAATCGTATCATGAATCACTGAATACTGTAGAATCGAATCAGCTATTCTCCTAATGAATCTGATTCCGAATGTACAGCCCTTTGACAATATTCTTGACTGGGAAAACTTTCGACGAATCAAA
Organism: Gonatopus flavifemur; assembly: GCA_018340375.1. Classification (NCBI taxonomy): domain Eukaryota; kingdom Metazoa; phylum Arthropoda; class Insecta; order Hymenoptera; family Dryinidae; genus Gonatopus; species Gonatopus flavifemur. The sequence continues at coordinate 19,933,248 of JAFFJZ010000009.1, forward strand.
TTCGCTCACAACGTTCAAATTCCCTGTGCATTGCGATTCCTCAACTCCGTACTTTTACCGATTGATTCTCAAGTATTTATATTGGTTGATTCGTTGGCATGCTCAATAAATCCAATTGTATTCAATCGGGATATCGAGTGCACAATGTTCTGATTCAATCTCATTCATTTCTCATTGCCATCATCCCCCGTTTATATTGTTCTTTCTCCTATTCAATCTCATTGTCTATTGCGTTTCAACATTACTGGGCAAATGCCGATTCATCCCCATTCGTCTATCCGTTGATTTCCGTATTATTTCCCAATCAATATAATCTCCGGTTTTTCTATTTCCAATCCACCATTTGATTCTGATTGGATTGCAATCAGTGAAACGATCATTGAATCCTATCAAATATCATGCGAAAATCGAAATGTTTAAATGACTATTGAATCCAGAAACTTGAATATGTTCAAACCGCATTCGATCTGATTATGTTTTTTTCCCCCATTTTCCTGTGAAGAAGTGTCCCTTGTTTCACCTGTATGTCCCTGATTCAGTACCATTCATCAAAGCATGTCTATTGGTTCTGATTAAATCTGACCAATTCTGATTGAGGCTCAATCGTCAAATATTGATGCTTCAAAGTACGTACTATTTATTTAATCAGATTTGGTCAGAATCAATCGTTTATTTTAAGCAGGGTACCTCAAAAGTATATTACTCAGAGGAAGGGGGAGGAAAACGAAGAAGGGAAGCCATGGGAAATAGGATAAGAGAAGAAAGAGAGAGAGAAGAAGGAGCGAGGAATTGGTGCTCTCAAGAACAATCAACAATCCGTGATGATGTCCATATATAAAGATATTTGCTATGATAGTCAATATTTGAGATCTATAAATATATCTATATTTGAAGATATTCCCTGTATATAAAATGTTCGTATATATGGTAATAAGATAGGAAAAAAAAGAATATATACATATATGAATATATACATATATGAAAAGAATATATACAAATATGAAAATAATTATGCTCACAAACTCATAACAATAAACAAGTTAACAATGAAGAATAGATCAAGGGAAAATGAATATGTAAAACAAGAATTCAAATATATATATATAATACATCTTTCGAAGAGTCCCGAGGCTAACCCAGAGATGATGCTAGTAGTACCAAACGGGCCACGTTTCCCGAGAGTGCGCACCTTCACATGGAACGTGTAGAAATTTTACGTTAATCGAACCACAACCCGCAGAGTTATCGAGGTGAGAGTAAAGTCACTTTGTGATTTGTTTGAAAAATGGAAAAAAGCGAGTTTCGCGTGTTGATGAAACATTGTTCTCCAATGGGTAAAAACACCGTAGGAGCCCAACAATGGCTTGAGAAACCTAACCCGAACCTCTCTTCATCCAAATCAACGATTTGTCGTCGGTATGCTGAGTTTAAACGTGGTTGCACGAACACAAACGATGCGGAACGTTCGGGTAGGCCATTGGAAGCCGATACACTGGGAAATGTGAGTGGAATGTTGAAAATCGTAATGAATAATCGCAAAGGGAAGGTCCGTGAGATCGCAGAAATGACACAGATATCATCTGGAAGCGTATTTACAACCCTTCATGAAAAAGGTTTTTTCCAAGTGAGTGCCGCAATTGCTTTCAGTGGAACAAAAACAGCAACGAGTCGACGACTCAGAGAGCTGTTTATCGCTATTTACTCGCAATAAAGAGGATTTCCTCCGTCGATACGTGACCATGGATGAAACATAGATACATCATTCCACCTCGTAGTCGAATCGGCAATCATCTGAGTGGCGCGTGGCTGGCGGAAGCCGCTCAGAGCGTCCAAAAGCGCAGCAGTCTTCTGACAAAGTCATGGCGTCTGTTTTTTGGGATACACACGGCGTGATTCTCATTGACTACCTGGAAGAAGGTGGATCGATCAACAGTGATTACTATATTGACTTGTTGGTACGTTTGCAGGAGGAGATCGCAGCAGAACGACCGCACATGAAGAAAAAGAAAATCCTTCTTCACCAAGGCAATGCACCATGCCACAGGTCCATGAAAACAATGGCAAGATTCAACGGGTTGGGCTTTGATTGGCGTCCTAACCCCCCCCCCCCCCCGTATTCGCTAGATTGACCTCCCAGCGACTACTGACTCCTTGCTGATCTCAAAAAAATGCTTCAGGGAAGAAAATTTGGCTCGAAAGAGGAGGTCATTGCCGAAACTGAAGCCTATCCTGAAGCGAAGGATAAATCCTTCCATAAACATGGTATAGAAATATTGTGAAGGCGTTGGAAAAATTGTATCACTCTGGAAGGAGATTATATTGATGAATAAAAATGATTTTTGAAAAGAAATGTTGTCTTCGTTGTTAGTCTCGGGACAACGTGTTATATACATATATATATATATGTATCAGAAGACGATTAGTAAACAAGAAAAATAATAAAAATCATTGAAATTTTGGGCGTGGATAACAAATAGTCCCGAATGAGCTGAATATAAATTCAATTATTCACAAATTAAAATATGGTAGATTTCAAATTTTTGTTTTCTTCAGAAAAACCGGGATTACGTTTTTTGTTGAAAAAAAGGACCAATATGAATCTTGAGTTCCAGTGAAACATGGAGGAAAGAGGTGTTATATCTCCCATAATATAAGATCGAAGAGATGGTGCCGAATTCGGATCAACTCAACATATGATTCGTCGATCCACGGGGGAAGTACACTTCAAAAATTCGATAAAATCAATGAAGGAAATCATCGAGGCAATGACTCATCAACCTTTTCGGAAACCATAAAAGAAATCATCAATCAACTTCTATTCCTATGGAGAGGATCACTAATGAATTCGTGAAGCATAATACTACTCCCAAGTCAACGAGTGATGGATTTTATACAACTTCCATTAGAGGAACTCAAGAAGATCGCGTGAGTGCGATGATTCAAGAATATTCATTGCTGATTGAACTTGTATTCTCGTTTTCTTTTCCAACAGGTTTCTGTTTTTCTTGAAGTTTTTATAATATAAGAAATTCAATTTGTTATCGGAGGGATAATGCAATGGCTCGAAATGAATCATTGCATGACCTCATTGTAAAATACTGTGAGAATATGTAAAAAGGATAGATTTTCGTTCCAAATATAAAGATGGATAGAATTGATATAGAATAGAGACGTCTGATAGAATTTCTATAAAATCCATATCTAATTTGTATAGAATTTTGATATAATCGTCAGACATTTGCTTATTGGAATGTTTTTTTTCCAATTTCACAACAATTGAGATTATTTGACCATTTATAACAATATCCGATGAGATATTACATGGGAATGAAGAGTTATAAGGATTGTTCAAAGTTATGTTGAAGAAAATCCACAAGCGAGGTTAGTAGACCGGTCAAATTTAACATCTGTATCAAATTCCACGATTTCGATAATTATTCAACTGAATATATTATTACGAGTTCCAAATGGTCTATAGTTTGTCAGAAAGATTAGTTGGTAATCTTTATTTATCCTGGGATGGAATTAGAATACATTCTTCGAGGTTGAAAATAGATGATTTCCACAGGTTCCCTAGCATGCGTTTGAATTGTGATTACGATGATTTATTGTGATTTCATATTGGGAAACATAACTGGCGATACATGGAAACATTACATGAGCAATCCAAAATATCATGAACTATAATTTGTCAACGAATAAATTACGTTAAAAAAAACGATTGATCATATTGATTCTAGCCGACGGTGAAATAAAATCGACTATCATATTTAAACACTCATTCGAACGAGATTTTGTATGAGAAACACATTCTAAATTGTTCATAATCTTAACCAAGCACATAACTGTATGCTTATTCCACATATTTTTAATAGAAAAATGTATATCCAATAGAATATAGATGGTTAGAGATCCTCTGTTTGGGATAAAATGATGAGATGATCCTCTGTTTGGGATAAAATGATGACTCAACTTGGAGTTACACGTCACACTGTAAATTATGTATCAACGCATTCATATTCGGTATGAGAATCGCTGAGAAAGACGTTGATCGATATTCCTTGTACAAATTTCTCTCCGGGTTCAACGTCCTCTCAGATCACCTGATCTCTACCGGTGAAAATCTGAGGTTTTTCGTGGCGTGCGTGATTTTGAATTTCAGTCGCAACTGATCGTTCGTCACAGTGCCAAGTGCTCGCGCTTCATACGTTAAAGTTTCTTATAGTTTAATGGTAGATTAGTCCTACTGGCTAGCCATAGTTTCCGTGCTTCCTTAATTCGCAATCTCACCTCTGTGGTTTATTGAAACCTTCGTGGTTCATATTTTTTATGTTATATTCTAGTGTGAGAAGAATAGCAGTCGTTTGCTGTGACGAACGGCGGTTGTGCTGTACTCATGAGTACCTTGCTGTACGAGTGTGAAAGTGTGTGAAGTAATCAATCAATTGTTACTACCTTATTATTTACCGCTCGACGCACGGATTGTATATGTGCGTTCGAATTGAACTTTTCTTGTGTATTCACAAATCTTCTCTTTCTTTGTTAGGCGTCCGCCGTTCAGCCTGATTCGGAGTATATCTTGTTTTGTATCATTAAAGTTATTGTTACCGTTAAATCGACTTTTTCATTTCTACTCGCTACAGTCACTCATCTAATCTCTTCAATAACTCTTTTATAATTTCGAAAATCCAATTACGGCTTATCCGCGAGATTGTCTGGTCCTTCGAGCCGGATCAGGCTGAAACAAAGGAAAAGGGGTTTTCTTTCTAAGATTTCATCATTTATATTCTCAATTCTTTTCAATTTGAGTACCCTCTATCGTTGTTTTGCGTTTCATTTGTGAGTCATTTAGCGGGCATTTCACACAAGTTATTGTGCGTCAAAGTATATGACATCACATAGACACACGCATCGCTTGTGTGTGCGATCATTTTCCCGCCTAAACCGCGTGACGTCATCGGCCATCGTCGTCTTCGTCCATATCTTCTTCTCAACCACAAAAGGGGAAAACTCACCTGTGTGGAGGTATTGGATGCGCCAAACGTTCGACGCGTACGGTTCACCGTGCTTCGACGTTGCATAACACTACAAAGAATGAAGATAAGTATATCTTCAAACACAGATTCTCGTTTGACAGCTTCGATAAAGTAAAATCAGCTGATATTCGATTTTGCTTTCTAATAAATTTGCTCAAAGATATATCTATTGAATCATATGCGCGTATCTGTCATTTATTTATTAATTCAACATGGATATAGACGAAATGCTTGCCTCGTTTAATTTCACATTGGGTTTAATTGAACGCCATGTGAGTAATTTTAAGAAATCTGGTACAATAAATTTTACTGTACCGAATATCAACAAACGATTAGAGCTTGTCAAAAGCTACTGGGATGAATTGAGAACGCTTAATGTAAAACTCTCTCTCGCTGCAACAGAGGAGCAGAAGAAAGAGTTGCGTTATTTCAAAATTGATAATTTTCAGACAGCTGAGAATGCGTACGAGAAGGCCGTGAGTGAATACATGCGATTGCTTTCTGAAAGTCATGGTCAGGATGCAGCGTTGCAGGCTTCCAATGCATCTTCACGTGATCATCATGTGTCTAGGCCTTTCAACTTACCTCGACTTGATTTGCCGAAGTTTACCGGTTCATATAAGAAATGGGAAGCATTCAAGGACCAATTGAACTCTGTATTCGCTTCGTTTCCGGACACATCTGCGGTTCAAAAGCTCCAATTTTTGAAATCGAGTTTATCTGGAGAGGCGCTGTCTCTTATAGAAAATCTACCAACGACAGACTCAAATTTCTCTGCTGCTTGGCAAGCGCTCGTGGACAGATACGAGAATCGAAGGCTTATCGTGGACGCACATTTGGACAGTTTCATTAGTTTGCCCACAGTTAGAACACGCTCTGCCAAGGAATTGCGTGTACTGCTCGACTCTACGAACAATGCGGTAATTGCTTTAACCAATTTGAAAATTTGTAACGATACTTGGGACTCAATTATTAATTTTATTGTTTTGAGCAAATTAGATTCGCAAACAAGAACGGAATGGGAGTTCGAACTCAAAGATTCAAGCGATGTTCCGAGTTTTGCAAGGCTCAAATCATTTCTCGCGGCTACTGTCCGAGCTCTTGAGTCATCTGGTGCTCAAAAATCTTTGAGCCAGTCGCACGCTTTCAAACAAAATAAATTCAGCTCGAAACCCATTCGTGTTCACCAAACTAACGTCTCATCAGAGAGATGTATTCTTTGTCAAGGGAATCACAGGATTTACCAGTGTGCAAAGTTCAGAGACAATTCAGTTCAGTCTAGATACAACATAATTAAACAAAACAGATGTTGTTTGAATTGTTTAAGCGCTGGTCATACTATTCATAATTGTAATAGTTCTAATGTTTGTGCAACATGTAAACGCAAGCATCATTCGTTGTTGCATAGATCTTTTCAGATGGAAAACGTACAAGCTGCCTTAAATACACCGTTGGTTTCTAGTAGTCAGGCTGGGTTATCTCGGGATGCACCTACCGCCGACGTATCTTCTAGCAATTCTGCAATATGTTCCTCGCTTGCTGAATGTGATTCGCGAAATTCAGTTTTATTGCCGACCGCGATCGTTACCGTCAAGGCAGATAATGGTAGATGCTGTCGTGTTCGTGCTTTGCTAGACCAGGGGAGTCAAGCAACTTTTTTGTCTAGTCGCATCGCTGATGGTTTGCAATTGCCAAAAGTTAAGGTTGATGCCACCGTGAGCGTGATGGGAGGTGAACGCGTGAATAGAATCACATCCGCGGCATGCTTAACCGTTATGCCTGGGTCTGGGAGTGGCACTGAGATCTCAGGGCGTATGTGCTTCCGAGACTCACATCTTATATTTCAGGGTTAAATGGTTGCAATATGTCATGGTCTCATTTGGGTCAACTGCACTTAGCGGATCCCGTACCACAAAAAAGTGATCCCATCGAATTGATCATTGGGTCCGATTGTCTGGGTCAAATCCTTTTGGGTGAATTGAGAAGTGGTCCACGGGGCACTCCTGTTGCTCAGAACACGATTTTTGGATGGGTTGTGTTTGGGAACTGCCCAACTTCTGCATGCAACCTTGCGTGCACACTTTCAGTCAATCAAACGTGCATTTGTAATGAGCTCTCGCAATCATTCACTAAGTTATGGGAGTTGGAGGATATTCCACAGTTTTCGCCTTGGTCAAAAGAGGAACTTCAGTGCGAAGAGCACTTCCTTCAAACACATCATCGGTTGGATTCAGGTAGATATGTAGTCAGGTTGCCTTTGAAATCCGAGGAGGCACCTGATTTACCCAATTCTAAAGGGTTAGCTATGAGTTTATTCCGCAAAATGGAAGCTCGCGTGAAATCAAACGCTGCTCAGTATGATGAGTATAACGGGTTCATGCGAGAATATTTGGATCTGGGTCACATGCGACTCGCCCCGAACAATGCTATCACTGATCGCGCTGTATATTTTTCACATCATCCAGTCTGGAGGGATGTAGATTCTACTTCAAAGATTAGGGTTGTTTTCAATGCCTCCATGAGGACGTCAAATGGCAGATCTCTGAACGATTTTCTGCTGGCCGGCCCGAAGCTGCAAGCAGATTTGCCTGCTTTGATTTGTCGGTGGCGTAGTCATCGTTTCGTGTATTGTACAGATATTGAAAAAATGTTTCGTCAGGTGTTAGTGGACGATCGTGATTTAGATTTGCAGAGGATTCTCTGGAGATCCGATACTGCATCCGCGATAGAATTTTATCAACTGCTGACAGTAACGTATGGGACTGCTAGTGCTCCGTTCTTAGCTAACCGGGTTATTCGTCAACTTGCTCTGGACGAATCAGAAACCTTTCCGCTAGCTTCTTCGATTTTGTTACGCGACATTTATGTTGACGACCTCATGTTTGGGGCAGATGATGTTGTAACTGCAAAGGAGCTGCGCCGTCAGCTGGTGGGTTTGCTCATGGCGGGCGGCTTTCAGCTCAAAAAATGGGTCTCGAATTCGCTTGAGTTACTGGATGACATCAATGATGCTGACTCCAGAATGAAAGGAGAAAAGTCACTTCAGGATGACGATTGCCTAAAGATTTTGGGAGTGGCATGGAGTCCGTTTTCCGATGCATTCCGCATACAAATATTGCTTCCAGAGATTAGTTCTTTCACGAAAAGATCCTTCCTGTCTTTCGTACTTCGAAACTTCGATCCGCTGGGTTGGGTTTCTCCAGTAACTGTGGTTGCGAAAATACTTTTGCAGGTATTTTGGTCCCAAAATGTAGGTTGGGATACGGCACTGCCAACTGATTTGGATGAACGATGTTTATCGTATTATAAGGACCTCTCTACGTTGTGCGATGTTTCAGTACCTCGTTGGACTGGTTTCACAAATTCTTCGCAAGGACTCTGCATTCATGGGTTCGCAGACGCTTCCAATGCCGCATATGCAGCAGTCGTGTATTTGGTTCTTGAGGACTCATGTCAAAATATTCGAGTTTCGCTGATTATTTCAAAGACGAGGGTAGCTCCCCTCAAGGTGATAAGCATACCTCGCTTGGAGTTGTGCGCAGCGCATTTGCTCGCCAAACTCATTCATTATGTAAAAACCGCGTATAATTACCAGGATGTGAATACATACTGTTGGTCTGATTCGAGTGTCACACTGGCATGGATCAGGCAACCTCCCGCAAAGTGGAAAGTTTTCGTCGCGAATCGGGTGTCGAAAATTCAATCACTGACCGATGTTTCCACTTGGAGACATGTCCCTGGTCTTGAGAACCCAGCCGATTTGGCCTCTCGCGGCGTAACAGCCAGTAGGCTGGTCAACGATTCTCTGTGGTGGCAGGGACCCGAATGGTTAAAGTTATCTTCTAGTTTGTGGCCTTCAGAACCTCTTCAAGTGGATCCTTGTGAGTCAGAGGAGCAAAGGACTCCTCAAGTTGCTTTAGTTGTGAATAGTGAGGATATTTGGTCTCCATTCCGTCCGGTATCTTCTTGGCGTAAGCTTTTACGCGTGTCTTGTTATTGTAAGAGATTTTCTGACAGTGCTCAGAAAAGAATTGTTGATTCTCATGATCTCACTGTCACAGTGGCTGAGCTTGCCGAAGCTGAGACTTGGTGGATCAAGCGGCTCCAAAGCATCTTCTTCGCGCAAGAGCTTAAAGCTCTGAGACAAGGTAGTTCGGTTGTTAGGAACAGTTGCTTGCTACGCCTGGATCCGTTCCTGAGTGAACAGGGGGTGTTGCAGGTCGGGGGTAGATTGAAATGGTCTGCGTTGTCTCACTCTGAAAAACATCCGATCTCACTCCCAAGATGTGAGATCACAGACCTCATAATTCATGATTTGCATCTGCGTACTCTGCATGGAGGAGTTCAACTAATGATGCAGGCTTCACGGCTCAAGTATTGGGTCATAGGAGTTAGGGTTTCAAAAAATCGTTGCATTTTTAATTGCGTTAAATGCACTTGCATGCGAGCTACGGCTCCTACGCAGCTTATGGGCTCTCTACCAGCTTATAGGGTTAACTACTCGCGTCCCTTTTCACACACTGGGGTTGATTTTGCTGGGCCCTATCTCATTCGCCCTTGGAAGGGCAGAGGACATCAAACGTATAAGACCTATGTGTCACTCTTTGTGTGCTTGGTTACAAAAGCAGTGCACATAGAGTTGGTAGATGGCTACTCAGCAGATGATTTTCTCGCTGCCTTCGATCGGTTTGTAGCGCGAAGGGGCCTCCCATCAGATATGTACTCGGACAACGGGACAAACTTCGTTGGTGCCGAGAAAGAACTTGTTCATGCGTTCAAATCAGTGATCCAGGACCCATTGATCAAAGATCACCTTGCTGATAACTCCGTACGTTGGCAGTTTATCCCACCGGGAGCTCCACATTTCGGAGGCCTATGGGAATCCGGGGTTAAAAGTGTAAAGTTTCATTTGCGACGGGTCATGGGGTCAATGTTTCCGACTAAAGAAGAATTTACGACTGTGCTTTGCAGGGTTGAAGCCTGTTTAAATAGTCGGCCCATAGGCCCATTACACGATGACATTGAGTCATTGGATGTTTTGACCCCAGGTCATTTCTTGATTGGGTCTGCTTTGATTTCGGTGCCTACTCCCTCTGTTTTGGATATAAGAGAAAATCGCCTCTCTCGCTGGCAGGCAGTGCAACGGATCGTTGAACATTTTTGGAAGCGTTGGTCCACTGACTATCTCCATTCCCTTCAGCAGCGTTCACGCTGGCATCTGAGACAGCACAATGTTACACAGGGAGATCTAGTACTCCTCAACAACCCGAATTTGCCGCCCTCTAAGTGGGAAATGGGTCGGGTTTTAGAATGTCATCCGGGCTCCGATGGTCTGGTTCGCGTGGTGACACTTAAAACGATTTCCGGGATTTACAAAAGACCGATTTCGAAACTTTGCATATTGCCAACTCAGTTGCGCAATGAACTTGATGCTTGCGATTAAATGTTTAGTTTTAGTTTTAATTTAGTTATTAAGTATTTTGGCATCGTATGTCGTTCATCCAGCAGGAGGATTGAACGAGGCGGGCGGAATGTTTGGGATAAAATGATGAGATGGGTAACTCAACTTGGATTTACACGTCACACTGTAAATTATGTATCAACGCATTCATATTCGGTATGAGAATCGCTGAGAAAGACGTTGATCGATATTCCTTGTACAAATTTATCTCCGGGTTCAACGTCCTCTTAGATCACCTGATCTCTACCGGTGAAAATCTGAGGTTTTTCGTGGCGTGCGTGATTTTGAATTTCAGTCGCAACTGATCGTTCGTCACAGTGCCAAGTGCTCGCGCTTCATACGTTAAAGTTTCTTATAGTTTAATGGTAGATTAGTCCTACTGGCTAACCATAGTTTCCGTGCTTCCTTAATTCGCAATCTCACCTCTGTGAGTTATTGAAACCTTCGTGGTTCATATTTTTTATGTTATATTCTAGTGTGAGAAGAATAGCAGTCGTTTGCTGTGACGAACGGCGGTTGTGCTGTACTCATGAGTACCTTGCTGTACGAGTGTGAAAGTGTGTGAAGTAATCAATCAATTGTTACTACCTTATTATTTACCGCTCGACGCACGGATTGTATATGTGCGTTCGAATTGAACTTTTCTTGTGTATTCACAAATCTTCTCTTTCTTTGTTAGGCGTCCGCCGTTCAGCCTGATTCGGAGTATATCTTGTTTTGTATCATTAAAGTTATTGTTACCGTTAAATCGACTTTTTCATTTCTACTCGCTACAGTCACTCATCTAATCTCTTCAATAACTCTTTTATAATTTCGAAAATTCAATTACGGCTTATCCGCGAGATCCTCAAAGTTGTGAAAGAACAAAAATCGCGATAGCGTCGTACTACTTATTCTCACTGTTTCTTTCGGATCGAACAATCATATAATTGTTATTCAATTATTGGAAATTAATATGAAAACACTTGTGAAGATGTTATAAGCAATCAGTAATAGTTCGTATACATATAAAATGCGATTGAGAAAGAGAAAAAGCTAGTTATAGGTCATTAGGTAAAAGCGGTCAGAATGAGTGCAAGCGAGAGGACCGAGTGTAGAGGAGGAGAGAGATGTAATCAGCAGTAGAAAAGGTAGCTCTCCCTGGTACATAAGGGGGTGCGCGAGCCCCAGTAGTTACTCTTCCGCTTCGCTCAGTCGGACGCTTCATTCCTGACCACGGAGCACCAGAGGCTCTAGCCTGGGCTAGACTTTGACTAAGTCCTTGAGACTTCATTTTTAATAAATTATTTCCTATTTTTCTATGTATAGAAATTTTTTTTATGAAATTGCTCTGTCCAATTAAGCATCAAGAACTGAGTATCGAGCTAGGATCTGTTACGCGAGTGCGACAATTGCACCAATCTTTCATGGCCGGACTAGGTTCTTAATTGAGAATAAGTTCATTCTTTTGATCAAGATTAATAGACTGGTTATGCGGATGAAGCAATTGCGCCAATTCTTCATGACCATCAAGAGGTCTTTGATATTGAATACTCTTGAAGAATCTCTGAATCTAGCTCTGGTTACGCGGATGCGGCAATTGCGCCAATTCTTTATGACCAAGCTGGATGATTTAAGTCAAGATCTATATTAAAAGTTATATTGTGACAAGAAGAACAATTCATTTGGAATTGTAAACTTTGAAAATCATCAGTGTATTATTATTGTGAATTATATTTGAAAATTTGTTAGTAAAATCCATATAAAAATCATTGGAATAAGAAAAAAGAATTTGTTCAAATATAACTTCTTCAAATCATGTATGAAGATATCGTGAAACAAAATTTTGAAATATTGTGATGATTTTACCTAATCATAAACATTTAATTATATCATGAATTATGTTGATTGTAGAAAAAGATCCGAGATAAATTGATTCTCTCACTAAACACTCTGCATCTCGCGTAACCCCATTGATTCAATAGATTCTATAGTTAGAATGAATTTTTTTTCATTTATTTGCTTATATTCGACCTTCAAATCACTATCTGATAATTTCGAGTCAAACAAATGTAATAAACATATTAGTATCATCAGTCTAGAAACGTTTCATTCGTTTTAACGTCCATTCTTCGCCCATGTATAATGATATCCTTCAGACTCCGCAACCTCCTTGATTCTCACAAGAAGAGAAGCTGTCTGAGACGACAAATATCCATTAATATGAATCTGAGACTTGGGTAGAGGGGGATTTATATCCGACGCATCGACTAACCTTTTAGAGCGTTGAGCTTCAAGTATTTTCGTTCGGAGAAAAGAAGGATCAAGCTCCAAGAGAATGGTACGTGGCCGCGGAGTAGTTTTGGTAGAGCGGAGACGGAATGCTCTCACTATATCAGATTGGGTTATTTATACATCGAGATGAGCCATCACTCCCAAGATTCCACTCGGAATAATTTCACCCGGAAGTCCAGGTACCGCTGAAAAAGTGAGAAGATTTTTTTGGGATTGAGAATGCAACACTCGAAGTTCATCCCGCAGCTTGGAATTCTGTTTCTCGCGTTCAGGCGTGCGTGCTGAGTGGGATTCAGTAGTGTCCTCAATAGTTACAACACGCTGGCCAAGCGAAATGGGGCTGGGTTCAGTGATCTTGAGGCAGGAAGCATTTTGCTGAAATGAGATTTCCAATTCAGTAAGCGATTGAACATCCTGAGTAACTGTCCTAACAGATTGTTTCAGCCCAGCGAATTTGTTAGATGGGGAGGAGATATTGGACTGTGTGGAAGACGACTGTGCAAGTCGAGTTTGAACCTCGGCGTTATTACGTTCTTGCCGGTTACTTGAATCATCGAATTTGTGTGATGACTTTTCAATAGCTCGCATAATATCATCTAATGTAAGAATTCTGTGCGGAGTAATAACATTGCTCGTGGAGTGGTCCTCAATTGAAGTAGTCGAACAATCAATCTCCATCGGAGGGGAAAGAGTGTCTCCTGGTTTCTTAACGGAATCCCAAGGACCTTTGCAAAGTATAAGATCATTGTTTCCATCAAACGTTCTATGGAGTTTGACACCTCTAGGGTGAAGGTATTTTCCACATGGTATACACCTAATTACGTCCCTTCTGACTAGCTAGATACGAATTGAGCGAATAGGATTCATTGTAGCAGTAAAAACGCGAAAGGGAATAGGTAGAATGTACAAAACACCAAATCAAATTTGAATTACAGAGAGTGAACATCGTTATCAGGAGGCTCGGGACAACTTCAGTCCAATTTGTTTCACAGTTTAGATTTGAGACCGAATCATCGAGAATGTAGCATATATAATCAAATTACTGAAATAACCAATTCATTATAAACATGAGATATCACATAGTGGGAGCTGAGTATTCTCGTAACAACAACCAAGACTCGGGGCCCATGTACTTCACGTAGAATGAGAATAACACTATCTTAGCATCCCCAGGACAGAGGAAGATGCGAATTATGCGTGTGTGCCGTATGATCGAAGAATACGCCGAGCAACCTGCATGTATACATATACTGATTGTCATAGAATGTGTGAAACACAAACTAACAGACGTGAGAAATCGTCAAAACTACGTAATCATCACGCTAGATAATCACAATCATAATTCAGACTAGTGCTGAATAATGCACGAACAATTAATTATCGTGGTATATCAAATGAATCATGGGAAAGCATCTGTGAAAAAACCTTGTTGGAAGATGAAGTTGATCCAGGTAGAATGCTGTCGAAGATGGAGTCGTCAAGGCTCCCAAAGATAGGCAAGGCTTGTGCTGTAGCGTGTAGATATGTGACTATGGCCAATACTCAGCGTTACTGTGATCACGTATGAAGATGAGAAACCAATGGATGATAAGAGGCAAACGATGAGTGCGGCGTACGAAAAGCATGTGTAATACACCAGCCTTGATCTTCCCGCTCAGCAAAGCATCCAACAACACGCGATTGATGCAAATGATAAATCATCCACCATCGCCCAAACAGCAACAGGAGTTCAGAGTATATACGAAATAGAAACGTTCGTAGAATGTACGAATGAGATACGAAGAACATATGGGGCATTCCACGTCAAGTGTACCCGCCTAAAAACCTCATCAGTGGAATTTTGATGAAACTTCATGGAGTTGTTGTACTATTGGAGTACATGATTTGTGCAGAAGGGGGGAAGGTGATATCGACGGGTTGCCGAGATACAGGGGCTCAAAGTTTTGGACACGTTTGTCTGCGTTGAATTATAACTCAGTTATTATTATTTTTTTTCAAATACAAGTAATGGTTTCCGTCGGTTTTCTTCCGTTCTTCCCAATATATACGAAGACAATTCTCCAAATTGATTATTTCTGCGGAAAAAAGTGATTTTTATTTTTCTTTTCGACTTTTGTTAAAGATCGGCATTTTTGAGAATTTTTCAATTACGCTCAATCGAAAGCTTATTCATTTCCCTTCAAAATCATTGGTCACACATGATCGAGTCTCATGAACTCATCAGTGAATTTAATCGTTAGACAGGGCCCCCCCCCCCAGACATTGAAAGTCAGGGAGAGTCAGGGAATTCTCATTCAATCAGGGGAAGTCAGGGAACGTTTGCAAAATGCTCCATTAGTCAGGGAAATCCATTGAAATTTATAAAAAGTCAGGGAAAATTGGAACATTTGATTCCAGCAGAAAATTTTCAAGGTCCATTCGTGTATTTTTTGCCCAGCCAGCACAAATGATCAATTTCAATTCATAAAGACTTCCCAAAGACTCTCTGAATAGTCGCCGTTATGCAATCAATAATGAATTCAATGAGAATTCAATGAAGTCAAAATCAAAATGGATTGAATGCACGCAGAATTCATTATGGAGTCTTGATACGAATTCTTTCTGAACATTAAGTTATTTATTAAGAGTTCGTTTTGAATTCAAAATATTCATAATAAATACATATTCATGAGCATAACGGGAACTGTTGTGCTGTATGGGTGAAGTATAAATTTCATTGAATTGCCTTGCGATTTTGTTTGCAAATACCATTCCTTTGGTTCGGTTCGAAACGCGATGTCAGGAGAATGAGTATCCACAATTGATCTATTGACTGTGCTTATTTTATCTCAATCCGTAGATCACCTCCAAACGTCTCAAAATACTGTAAGAAAAGCGGTGTCAGAATTAACACCGCGCGGAGTCTATAAAAGTCCAATCCGGAATTCAGTGTTGGAATAATTCCAAATGGTATTAGAATGACACCATACGGTGTCGAAATAACACCGTCAGCTGTTGAAACAACACCATCTGGAGTGGACTTTACCTAACACTGCCAAATTTTTTAGAGTGAAGTGTGATACCATTTAAGGGAATATCCAAAAATTTACTACCTCACTTGAAGTGAATAATAATAAATTACATGCCTAGAGTTCCACATCGCCGCAAACCTTGAATGGCCAAGTGATTTCTGAAGGCTCAAAAATAAAATTGTAAAATTTTAACCTCCAAACATTAACAAATTTGAATTTTTCCGTCCCCCACTTCCTTATGCTCGAGTCCCCTCAATGGAGGATAGTTAGTTTCTGAATACGCCCTTGATACCATTATACGGATAGGGAAGTATACATATACATTCTGTCAAAAAAGTACCGGGAATTGATCATTCAAAAAGTGCGGCTAACGAGTTTGTCAACATTCTTTTTGTTGTTAAGTTGGTACATTCGTCCTGTATATTGACGCGGAGTTCGACTGTCATCTGTCATTCAGTTTGTTTATAGTGCTCGATCTTTTCAGTTCTCTCCAGTGTGGCCCGCGATTGTCACAATGGATACAAAGATTGGACAAAGAATTTGTTTTGAATTTTGCGTTGCGAATGGAATTTCGTGTGCCGAATCGCTGAAAATGTTGGAGAAGGCTTACGGTGAATTGACTCTATCAAAAACACGTGCATATGAGTGATACAGTGCATTCAAAAGTGGTCGAGATGTGGTGGAAGATTTGCCTCGCTCTGGTCGTCCATCGACGTCTTTAACTGAAGTCAATATCGATAAAGTGAAGGAAATGGTGACTGAAAATCGTCACTCCAGTTTGAGAGAGATAGCAGGTGAACTTTCTGTGTCTTACGAATCAGTTCGTACTATTTTACATGATTGTTTAGACATGAAACGCGTTGCCGCTCGATTAGTTCTGAAAGGCTTAAATTTTCTCCAAAAACTGAATCGCGTAGAGGTCGCTGAATACATGCTAGAACGAGTCAATTTCGACTCCACATTCATAACACGCATTATAACAGGTGATGAGACATGCAAACCAGTCAACAAGCTTCGGTGTGGCGGCTTCCAGCTGAGCCGAAACCGAAAAAGCCACGCCAAAGCTGATCAAAAGTGAAGGTAATGTTGACTGTGTTTTTTGATTATCGCAGTGTTGTACATTCGGGATTCTTGCCAGAAGGTCAGACGGTGGATAAAGAATATCATCTAAGCGTTATGCGGCGTTTAAGAGAGCAAATTCGTCGAAAAAGGCCAGATTTGTGGAAAGAAAATTCATGGATTCTGCATCACGATAATGCACCATCTCACAAGGCTTTCATTGTGAACCAATTTTTGGCCAAAAACTCAACAAATATCATCGAACAGCCACCGTATTCACCTGATCTGGCTCCAGCCGACTTTTCTCTGTTCCCAAATCTTGAATTACCACTTCGAGGCACCCGTTTTGAATCGATAGAAGATATTAAAGAGAATTCGCAGCGAGAACTGAAATCGATTCCGGAAAAAGCGTATAAAAAATGTTTTGATGAGTGCATTGTTCGTTGGCATAAATGTATCATTTCGGGAGGGGACTACTTTGAAGGCGATACAATAGATTTGGAAGAATAAAAAATATTTTGTGTTTTATTCAAGAATTCCCGGTACTTTTTTGACAGAATGTATGTACTTATCACACTCATATTCAAAGGAATTTGGTGAAGATGCGATATACTGGTAAATCGTAACAATATTCCATCATAAATCATGACAATTTCACAATTTCATTTATAAGCTGAGTTTGCTCAGTGGCGTCCTAAGTTATCCCAACTTGCTCCAAGTATTTCGGATTTGCTATTTCCAGTTATAGAAACGAATTGATTGGTTTGGTACAATTTGAAGCAACTCGTATGCTATCTGGGTATACTTATTTGAGAGTCAGGGAAAATTTTGAACTTGGTCAGTGAAAGTCAGGGAAATTCAGGGAAAATGACTCTTCAAATTTTGGGGGAACCCTGTTAAAGCCAGCACGATCCAGCTTCCAAGCGCGCTGAACATACTGGTAGCCGTCACCCGGTACGGCGATGAACATTTTTACATGCTTTATTTACTGTAGAAATGATTCATTATCATTATTATTCATCTCAACAAAATAATGCCACAGAATTCACAACATTCTTCATGCTTAACCGGACTCTCCACTGAAGTTGACGTGACCATTGTTTCGTTTTATGTAATCTTTCTGAATTATTCCAAATTTTTAAAAGCACATACCCTACTATGAAGATAGGTTGTTCTAAATTTTGTCAACTTAGACCACGGGACTGTGTTCTCGCCGGAGCCAGTGGTACTCACACCGTATGTGTTTGCGTTTACCATGAAAATGTGAATTTGATGTTGGAAGCTGTCAATTTCAAAGACTTGACTTGTGGCACTGACTTTCCATTCCAAACGTACCAAGATATTTTCAAAATGATGACATGTACAACACCGACTTCAGAATGTCATCTTAATGAATGTGAAAAGTGCCCTGATATCGAAACTGTCAAAGAATTCCTCAAGTCAGTTCTTGCAGATCAGGACATTGAGAATATAAAATTCCAAAATTGGCACTAGACCGACAGGAGTACCTTGGTTACTGTAGTCATGGATTCAGAAGATTTTCTGGATCAGTTTTTTGATCACTTGCGAAAGTTAAGACCACATTCTTTCATTGCTAAACAGCAGTCAGGTTTCTTGAAACATATTGGGCAAAGTCTGAACGAAGGGGGATTCCTCGTAACATGTGACTTCGCTGAGAATTATTCTTTCAATGCGCAAAATGCTGCGCAATCTTTCCATTGGAATGACCATCACATCACAATATTTACAGTCGTATTTTATTATGAAAAGGGGAATGATATTGCAGATGAAAGTATGGCAATTCTATCCGATGATTTAAAACATGACACAGTCGCGGTGTATGCTTTCCAGAAAATATTGATTACGTACTTGCAAGAAAAGTCCAATGTTGAGAGGATATTTTATTTCTCCGATGGAGCAGCACAGCATTTCAAAAACAAGTACAATTTCCAAAATCTACTCCATCATAAGGAGGATTTTGGTATTGAAGCTGAGTGGCACTTCCATGAGACTGCATATGGTAAAGGATCATGTGATGGTATCGGCGGGAGCATGAGAAGATTAGCAATGCGTGCAAGTTCACAGGCATCCTCAAGGGATCAAATTTTAACCTGCGATGCATTTTATGCTTGGGCGAAAGATAAATTTTGAGGAACAAAAATATTTTTTAGTTCCAAAGAGAGCCATGGGAAGATACGAGATGAGCTGAAGTGTCGATTTGTCTGTGCGAAAACGATTCCGGGGATAATGAAATATCATGCGTTCGTCCCAGTTTCACAAACGACTCTCCAAGTTAGAAGATATTCTTCCTATTCTGGAAGCAATTTTTTTTCCAAAACCTCAGGAAAAAATCAAGAGAACTTAATGTACACAATCTTCTTCAATTTCATACACAACATCCACCAGGGAAAAACCTAACAGAAACAGCGTGGTGAGCGTCTGCGGGCGCGGTTATGCGTCTTTCGAGCTGGCGTTTTACACGATAAAACGTCGTCCCTTGACTATTTGGATTTGTGTCGACTGTGTTTTGTCAAGGAACGCGTTTCAGTGCCGTTTTCCGATGGTGAAGGTGATGTGCGACAGATTTTTCTCAAAACTGCCTCCTGTCTGCCGGTGAGGGTTGACAAAGAAGACAAATTACCTAAGAAGATATGTGACGACTGTGTATATAAAGTAGAATTATTATATCAATTTTGGAATACTACGGTAAATGCGGAAAAGCAATTGTTGCAGTGGCTTGGGGAAGTTGGGTTAGAAGATAAGCAGAATTATGTCACAGATGTCCTCAATCCAAGTATGATGAAACAAGAGCGAAACAATGGAAATAGGCTAGAAAATAATCCCAATGATCAACAAGACGGTATAGGTGCTATGAATATGATGGACAATATAAACTTGGGTTTACCCATCATCATGTCCATCGCCAATCAACAAGGAATTACTTCAGTTCCTATGGATCCTAGTGTCAGTTCTGTACAAACTATCCAAGCCGTGCCAGGTCCGAGTACGCAATCTACGCACGACCAAATGTCACAAAATCAAATCGATTCTTCTGTGCCACACGAAGAAGAGGAAGAAAGCAGCGAGGATCAGGAGAATTCGGACGAGGGATGCGATGGAGATGAAGGTCTACCAGTCAAAGAAGAGAGCGAAGAAGACCCCACCAATTCTAGGAACATTGAGCCAACGACGTTCGTTAATGTTTCATTAGCCTGTGACGAAGCGGGTCCATCTGGACTACAACAGCAGAAAATGGCTGAAATGTCTGAAATGACAATCCCACAAACTGCCGATTCAGATCCCAAGTCTGGATTATCTTGAAATCGTTTGACAAAGTTAGAATTGAGAGGTCCACTTCAATTAACGAACATCAAATTTATACCGAGCAATGCGATTTATCTCAAAGGATATAAACCGACCGTCAGTCAACACGTCTTGATAAACATCCCCAATCGATCCGTTACCAACCAGACGACGGTTCATCGTGTAACGAACAAATCGAGGAAACGAAATACCGGAAATTTACTCTACTGCGACGCTTGTGGTGAAGGTTTCCACAAGAAAACTGTTCTCATCAAACATATAAAACAACACAAATTTGCTTGCGAATCCTGCGATCGAACCTTCAGATTGAAAAAAGATTTGAGAATGCATCACGAGACGAAGCACGGTTCCGTTTTGTACCCCTGCAGTATTTGTGATTACAGGAGTAATAATAAATGCAGTTGAAGGATCATTTCATTCGAAGACATAAAAGTGGATTCGAATTCACTTGTCAACTTTGTGATGAACAGGTCAAGATAAAGAAAGCTTTGAAACAACATATCAATCATGTGCATAACGACACCCCACCTATGGCGTGTGATATTTGCGGACATATTTGTAGAAATGTACCTGCTATAAAAGCACATATCAAATATCGTCATTATAAATCAAATTACGAGTGAAAGATATGTCAAAGAGGTATGGCATCCGAAGAGAATTTGAGGCAACATTTGGTGTGGCATCAAGAGAAAGAGAAGGCCGTGTGTGATATGTGTGGGAAAACATTTGGAGAAAAAAGAGATTTGGATCTTCATTTCAGGATACATGAGGGCATCAGACCGTTTTCTTGCCCAGTTTGTGATAAAACATTCACTAGAAAGACCGGGCAGGAGCAACATCTTCTCATTCATACGGGGAAAAAACCTTATACTTGCGATATCTGTGGACAAACTTTTACTCAAAAACCTGGTCTGATTTGTCATCGTAAACGTCATCCTGGACCGTTACCGCCTCTACCGATGGTATCCATTGAAAAAAATTGTTACTAATTTTACTTCGAAACTAGGATCTCGGTCAATCGATGATGATAATGATGATTCGAAAGAAACATAATATGTTTGTAATATTCAAATTCTAAGCTACGTTATGTATCGTAAATACTTCTTTTTTCACGTATCTAAGAATTTATATTTGACAATAAACGATGTTAGAGATGATTGAAATCTCATAATATCCGATTCAATCCAAGTAGGTGTAGGATATCATATTATTCTTCCAGATAATGCAAAATTGTTCCTACGAAATGCACTAGTTTCTTTTCACAGAGTTCAAGGTTATTGATAGAACGATAGAAGGAGATATGTCAGCCAATGACATTCGTGCATTGAATTCATAATGCGCTTCTGAAAATACATTAATTAGGATTCAATTTTTTTCTCATTTGAGTTCTCACGATTGATGTTCATCCGTGACATTTTATTGTAAAAGTCAGATTCTTTTTCTTAAAGAGCAGTGGGTGAAAGTGAAGCAGTGATCAGGACGGTGAAAAGAAGTGGATAGACAGTGTAGGAGTGGAAGAAGAGGAGAAAGAAGAAGGAAAAGAAATTCGACCGGGTGCCAACCGCGTGGGCAACGTGAGATGGAGAGAGAGGAGATGAGGAGAATGGTGGAAGAGGAGGTAGAAAGGGAAATTGAACAGAAAGATGAAGAATGGGAGAAGAAGATGGAGGAAAAAATAGAAGCGGAGTGTGAAAAGAGGGAAATAAAAAATCTGGAGGAGTTGATGGAGTTTTGAAGAAGAAATTTGGAGTTACGGAAGAGAGAGAGAGTAGAGAAGGTGCTGCCGTCAGTGACGGAACCAACAAGCATGGCAACAGATGTCGGTGAGGACGACAAAGAAGGGACAGCAAAGCTGCCGGTAAGGAAGGAAGCGAGAGGAGTGACGGTCGAGAGTTATAGATTGGAGGATAAGGGGAAGGAGTGCCATCCACCGGAGTGAGATGATGGAAGTGGAGGGAGTGCAGGAAACGGCATTGAGGCAGAGGAAGAGGAATGAGGAAGACGGAAGAGGTGGCGAGAAGGAACGTCAGCGAAAGACGGATCGAGTGGTGAAGAAAAACGAAGAAGAGGGAGACGGGCAGAGAGTAGGAAGGAAGACAAAGCCGGAGGGAGAGGAAGAAGGAAGAATCGTGGAAGAGGAGGACTGGAAGGAGGAGAAGAGGGAATTGATGAAGCCAGAAGAAGAATGGGAAGAAAGGGATAGGCAGTGGAGAAGGAAAAATATCATCGTGAGAGGGTGGGGGGCAAAGGAGATGAGGGATAACGGGAGATTGATTGAAATCCTAGAGGAAAGGATGGGAGTAAAGATCGAGGCAAAGGAGGTGAGAAGGATTGGAGCAGAAGGAAAAGATAGGTGGATAAGGATAGAGGACGAAGGGGTGTTAGAAAAGATATTGGATAGAAAGGACATTTTGAAGAGATGGGGAGTTCTTATTGATAGGGATTCAACGATGGAGGAAAGGATAAGAAGAAAGATGGGGAAAGGGGAAGGAGGGGACACAGGAGAAGGAAAAGGGTGAAGGAAGGAGGAATCGGAGGGAGAAGAGGAAGACGCAGGAAGGAGGAAATGTGAAAGAAAAGTGGTGATTTTTGCTTGGTGAAAAAGTTTTGTTTTCACTTTCTGTGGAAGTATAGGGGGTACAGTGACAAAGGTGTTTTATTTCAGTAGTGCGGTAATATTAAGAAAAGTTTAGGGATTTTTGAGTTTGAGGAAGATGTAGAAGACGGAGTTGAGGTTACTCTAAGAGTTTTGTGTTTGAGTTTTGTTTTGTTCTCTTTTCTGTTCTAATCTGTCATGAGTCACATGAGACACATGTACGTGTATGATTATAGAAGTAAGTGAATGAATGTGTGAGAGAGAGATGGTTAGTGAGGGAAAGAGCGAGCGGGAAGGAGAGAACCGGGGGGGGGGGTAGTTACGAGGAGACGAGGATTGAGTAGCGAGGCGGGAAGAAGAGAGATGAGAGAGACGGAGAGGGGGCGGGGTAGAATAAGGATAGATATAAGGTTTATACAGATGTTGAGGAGAAGGAATGGTCTATACGGCGCCTTTGAACATTGTAATTAAGGCGCCATGGAAATAAATAAACATATACATACATACATACATACACAACATCCACCAACTTGTAACACTATTTGTAACGTTATTGTGAGAAAATTGTATATACTTCTAAAAACGGAATACAAAATTTGTTCATTAGGAATGAGAAAATGAGAATATTAATAATTGTAATAAATAATCTGTACAGTAAATGAAGCATGTTCTATGTATTCTATCAATCATTTTGCAGTAGTCGATGAAAAAAATTTTCATCAACATCGCCGTACCGGGTGACCAGTATGTTCAGCGCGGTTGGGAGCTGGATCGTGCCGGCTTTGAAGATTGAATTCACTGATGAATTCATGAGACTCGATCATGTGTGACCAATGATTTTGAAGGGAAAAGAATAAGCTTTCAGTTGAGCGTAATTAGGAAATTTTCAAAAATGCCGATCTTCAAAAAAAATCGAAAAGAAAAATGAAAATTACTTTTTTCCGCAGGAATAATTAATTTGGAGAAATGTCTTCATATATATTGGGAAGAACGGAAAAAAACTGACGAAAACCATAAGTTGTATTTGAAAAAAAATAATAATAACTGAGTTATAATTCAACGAAGACAAACGTGTCCAAAACTTTGAGCCCCCGTATCTCGGCAACCCATCGATATTTCCTTCCCCCCTTCTGCACAAATTATGTACTCCAATAGTACAACAACTCCACCAAGTCTCATCAAAATTCCAGCGATGAAGGTTCTTAGGCAGGTACACTTGACATGGAATGCCCCATATAATGAACGTTCATAGAATATTCAAATGCGACTGTTTTGAATATCCTCAGAACGTACATAGTGAATTTGGAATGTATGATATTCGTTCAATCGACGTTCGATCGGCGTAACGTCGTATATTCGATTACATACGCTCGGTGAATATGCACAGGACCTATGAAACGGTCCCATTGGATTGTGCATTGAATATATCTCGAACATTCAGAGAAAGTTCATAGTATATTCTAGTGCTGTTCGGGCGACCACAGAAATAACAACTCCCTATCGTGGATAGCTCGAAAACTCATAGCTCATGAATAGCTCGGAAAAGAATCACTTGAATGATCAAAAAACTATACAATTTCTCATCCACTGGAAATGAAAAGTTGGACACATTTCTTCCAACACTTCTCAGTATTCTATCCGCCACATTTATCCAAACAATTGATAGTTATCTGCTTTAACGTTGTAAAGCATACTTGATTCGGAATTGAGGTTGTGACGTTGAATGGAATAAGTTGCTTCTTCGGAAATTCTACTTCAGTTCGGTCATCCTCACACATTTCCCACATCTCTATACTAATCTCATGTCTCATATATCATCACAGTCATATATGAATTATTTGATTGCACCATTATAATTTCCAACCAAAATTAAGGAATGTTCGACTGAAGATTTCATTCACATCATTATATACACTATATACCACTGTTTTTCTCGGTTCACTCACTTCGAATTCATTTTCATCACTTTTACACCATGAGGGAATTTTTCACTTACAATATATACATGAATATCTTTAATTGATTCTTATCAATGAATTGGATTCATCATCATAATGTCCATTTCCCAAGCAGCAACAGAAGTTCAAGATATATACGAAATAGGAACGTTCGCAGAATTTGCGACTGAGATACGAAGAACATATGATGGAAGTTCATGGAATATTCGAATGAGACTGTTTTAAATATACTCAGAACGTACATAGTACATTCGAAATGTACGATATCCATTCAATCGACGTTCGATTGACCTAACGTCGTATATTCGATTACATACGTTCGATGAATATGCATAGCACCTATGAAACGGTCTCTCGGAATCTACATAGAACAAATTTCGAATATTCTAAGAACGATCATAGTATATTCTGGTGCTACTTGGGTTTCATCATCATATTTCACTGTCATATGCTAAGTGACGTGATACATCGTCACAAAAGAGTCGCGAGATGGCACCGCGCACGACCCCTTTGGAAAGTGATCGCGTAACTGAAGAGAATATTGGTTCACATGAGAGAACACAGCTGCCGCTGGCTTACACGAGAACCAGGAACACCTCTCCTCTCCTTCACTATTCCTGTCCTCCTCTAATCCCTGCTCTCTCATTATTTGTTGAGGTTTCCCGCCCCAAGAAGGCAACGCCATCTGCCACGAGGTGACACTGCGGTCCCTCACCACCGAAGGACGATCAACCAACCACAGGGATCCACCTCCTCCCACCCCAGGCCGACCAACAGAGGAAGAAGGAACGCCCTCTATCGTCCTCTCGCCTAAGCTGCTGACCTGGGAGAAAGAAGCAAGCCACGTGCACCACCTGGCCACTCATCATGCCCTAAGAAGAGAGGGAAGAGAAAGACAACACGGACCCCGACACTTCCAGTCACTCTCGCACAGAAGAAATCAAAGAATTGGGGAAGGACAGAACCCCTCATCCCGGAGAACCCCCGTCCCACATATACCCACACTCACGCAACGACTGATTGAAGACTACCATCGCCAAAACCAATGAAACAAGCTTGAGAGGTGAACTCTAACGGAAATTCACCGACGGGGTTCCGTGTGTCACTTTGCGAACTCACCCGTCGCACAGTGGTCGATTTGATCAATTTATGCGGCCAAAAATGAATTTTTAAAAGTAAGCCGGGTAACAAAAAATAGATCTTTATCTAATAGATATAGTTGCGTCTATCCTTTTGCTTATCTCTATTGTGAGATTTCCGAAGATTGTAATATTTTTCATGAAGTGATTTCAAAACTTGCGTCACCCGATTGTGTGAAACAGTGAGAATTGATGCCTTCGAATAAAGATCCTCTATTCTCTGAGCAACAATTTCAGCTACAGGGGAAAAGCTAACATCTCTAGCTGGAGAGATTGACGCCATTGCCAAGTCATATCGCACCTGAGCACAAGATCTTAGCACATCAGCATTGGACGGAAGATACTGAGGGCTTAAATCTTTTGGTTGCCCGAAAAAAGGACATTCCATGCCCTGCCGGAACCTGACCCTAACCTCAGGCATATTAGGACGAGGAAGATCTCAATCCCAATGCAAAAAGACGGAAGATTGTCAAATAAGAAGAATACACGACAAGAAAAATATATTGGAACTGAAAAATATGCTGCTGACTAGACTTTTCTCGTTGCGCCGATAATTTTGAACCTATCAGTGAGAAAAGATTTTTTCAATCGTGAGACCACGCCAATCACTATAATACCCGATGCTCGGAAAAAAATAAGTGAGTACACGGACCGAAGACCAGGATACACGCTCAGTAGGCTGGGGATAACGTGACGAACGGATAGATCGTGAAATGAAAATGACCGAGAATCAATTCACATGTTATACTTGATCAATTCATGATCAATTCTACTTGGGAATGAGTATGATCTGCTATTTACTGCTGACAAAATATATTGGTGAAGTTTGAATCGTTCACAGAAACGAAACGAAAATTGAACCTCATGGATTGGAAAAATCGGAGAACCACCAGTGTTTATCTTTTCGAATAAACTCCTTGGAACCGGAAAACTCGTTTAAAGAATGCTCTGCAAGATTTCGGGTCTTTAACACCTCAGTATTCCGATATTCGGTTACAAATTCGTTTCAATAAACGATTCAAACTTCAGCAACATGACAAAATGATGAATTGAGCATTGCGTTGTGAATTGGTTCTCGGTCATTCTCGCTCTTTCTCGGGGGGGGGGGGGGGGGATTGTACTCCCTCCTTCAATACAGTACTTTCCAACAATATTTCTCTCTCTTGGGGTGTCACAACCCGAATCTTATTTCAATTCGATCATCCACGCATCTCCTGCGAGAATTCTAAACAATGCTCAGAGCGAAGCAATTTTTCGGAACTTTGAACGCAATGCGCGACCTGAAGATCTTGTCCGATTTCATTTTTTTCTTCATTTGAAGGTCTTGATCTGTAACAACTTTTCTGCACTATTACTTTTCGGTTCTGAAACTTTTTGGAATTTCGCTCCGCCCTAACTCATATTCCCTACAGGGAGTGGTCCAGAGCTTGAGTCAAGTGGGATAGAGTGTGAACATCGCGCACCTCGAAGATGAGTTCCTAAGATAATGGAGAAGAGATGTTCACACAACCTCATGTTGAATGAGGGGATTGGATGATAATATAAAAATAATTCTTCGGAATTTTATAAGTAAATGAGTGAGTAGACTCAATAAACTTTCCGATGAGAGATTCTTCCCCTTGTATCGAAGTCGAAGCTTTCTCCTAAGAAGAATGGAACTATCAATTCTCCGAACGAATGAGAAAACCCTTGAGATGGTGTGCTTTCTCATTCGTTTGGAGAATTGATAGTTTCGCGACTCCACGCTTGGAGCGCTGCCAATGGTTCTGTAGAGTTTTGCACTCAGTCTATAGGCCCTGGTACTACCCTATCAGCATTGGAACACAGAACACACTGCAATTAAACGAACAAGTTTTTGAGCTTGTTCAAGAGGTCAAAATCTAATTGTTGCGTTATAAGAACTGGGATATATAAGTTGACAATACATGATCGATATCTTATTACAGGTGTATATTTGACGTTCTTATGTGCCTCACATATTTCAACTTCAGCTCAGATTTTATGAATTACAAAAATTTTTCAACATGAAATTTTCTCATTTTTTTTAATTATAACTCATACATTTTAGATTATTTATCCCTTTCTCATCTCCCAAATCACGAAAAAAGTTGATTACTGGAGAAAGTAGTGATGAGTAATGGAAAAATTATATTTTTCAATAATTTGACCGATAATTTGCACAAATTTGAAACTACAAGAACTTTGAAACTCAATATTTCGAGAAATATCGATGTCAGCGATCTAATGCTCCAGACCCTTCTTGTAGGGAATTGGATTTCCTACAAGATTTTCATATACATTTTCCCTTCAGCTCTTGTCATCAACAAGAAAAACGAGAATTAGTGGCAGAAAAACGAGAATTTCATGAAAAAATGAGGTTTAGCGCCCCGTACTACCTCACCGGTGTGAGTTACGATTATTCCGCACTAGACACTTTTGTGAAGCATTTAATTCTGAGGAAATCCCATCTCTGAACGAAATGATACCATAAAATGCGGCTGGGATATAGGAATTTAAAGAATAAAAAATAAAATTTCACGTGTATTTCATATGGGGAATCTTCCCACGCCTAGGGCGAGTACTCATCATTTTTATTGAGGGCTCAAATTTCTAGGGAATGTTTCTTCAGTGATTCCCAACAAAACTCCACTATGGGACCGAGAAAAAAGAATAGTCGCAAAAAAAGGCACCCTAGAGCATATATGGATTTTGGCCATATATCTTCATATATGGTCATAAATGAAAGTGGGGGATCTATCAGCATTGATCTCACTTTTTCCTCCTTTGGTTTTTCATCACATTCCATGTAAAACTGTGACATTTTTTTGTCCATATATGGATGTGTATGATAATGTATGATTGGATATGATCACATAAGGCCATATACAGTCTCATTCATACATGATCATATATGGCCAAAATCCATATATGCTCATATATGATCTCATATATGTTCATATATGATTCATATATGATTCATATATGCTCATATACGACCATATGTGAATCATTTTTTCCCGGGATAGTCGCGAATACTTGTATGTATGTCTCGCCAGGTGTGTAGAGGGAAGAGAGTGGGGAGTAGGACGTGTTGGAGAGGGACGACGAGCTCTTCTTCAAAAGGGCTCAGAGAGTTTCGAGAAGTCAAAGGTATTACACCGATCGGTAGTTGAATAATCCGAACAGTACTGGAATATACAGGGCGTCCCATCTGAAACAGGACAGCTAAATAAGTCTTCAGGGAATGGAGGGGGGAAAAAAATTGTTCAGATAAAAGTTGTAGGGTTCGGAGGGGGCCATAAGATGGTGACCTTGAATTTGACCTTGAGGTCAATTTTGAGCATAATTGATGGTCAAAATATGTTGTTCAAATGGAAAACCCCACGTTCGACCTCAGAAATGGTAAGAGCGGAAAATTTTACGTCCGAATATGTTAACATATTAGGTCATTTGAAGGTCAAAAAACCATTTTCTATGGATTTTCACGGAAAAGCCTCAAACGAGTTGTTTCACTGACCAAAGTTATCAAAGTTAAAGTGAAACCCCACGTTCCGACCTTGAATTCGACCTTGAGAACGATAATGAATGCCAAATTTGGAACAATAATTGAAAAATTATTTATTTTTCCAGTTCGTCGTTTTATAATCACAGATGGCACAAATCCGTTGACGGGTAAGACACACTTATTGCAGGAGATGTTTGAATTGACCGCCATTTACTTCAATACATAACTCCAGCCGGCGTCGAAAGTTTCCAAGAACAGACTGAAAAACTTCTGCACGAATATTCGCAATTGCGAATCTGATGCGTTGTTGAAGATCCACAGGTGCTGTTGGTCGGTTGGTATGAACGACATTTTTTACGTAACCCCACAAATAAAAATCTGGAGGGGTGAGATCAGGAGATCTTGCCGGCCACAGTACAAATCCACCTCGACCAATCCAACGATTGGGGAAAAGGATATTTAGATAATCCCTCACACATCGAGCAAAGTGTGGTGGTGCACCGTCTTGCTGATACCACATCCTCTGCCTAGTTGCTCATGTCACATCTTCCATGAGAACTGGTAATTCATTCTGTAAAAACTGTAGATAATTGGGACCGTTAACAGTTCCATCAAAAAAATACGGCCCAATAACTTGATTGTCTAGAATTCCACACCAAACATTTATACTCCACCGATGCTGATGATCAACTTCTTGAGTCCAGTGCGGGTTTTGCGCTGACCAATAGTGGCTATTGTGACGATTTAACGAGCCAGTACTTTGAAACGTTGATTCATCACTGAAAAGAACATATCGAAAGAAATCGGGCGCTCCGTTCAACCTCTGTAAAGCCTCTGAGATAATTCTTGGGTCAGTGTGATGTGGTACGGATGATATTGAGCAGCTTGTAGAATTCTGTGTGCCGTACTGCGTGGAATACCCAAATCGCGTTCAATATCACGTGAACTAACATGAGGATTCATGTGTATTATTGCTAAAACAGCAACGCATCGAGGGTCGTTAAAGTTGAAACCTTGATTGTTTCGGCGTTGACCAATCCTTCCTCGTCGACAATTTCTCTCAACTTGGCGAATGACTTCTGGAGAAGGATGATGCTGCCGATCTCCAAACCGCTCTCTGTACAATCGTGACGCTCTTTGATACACTCCGCGACACTCACCCAAGATCATTAAAATATCAACACATTCGTTAGGTGAATAAACCATTTTGAACCCGCACTTACACCGTAAACGATGAAAACTTCTTAATGATCATTTTCGTACTGATATGAAGAATAAACTCTGAAGGTTAGTTCTGTTCACTTTCAATTGAAGGTCGAAACGTGGGGTTTCACTTTGACTTTAATAACTTTGGTCAGAGAAACGACTCGTTTGAGGCTTTTCCGTGAAAATCCATAGAAAATGGTTTTTTGACCTTCAAATGACCTCTAAATGACCTGATATGTTAACATATTCGGACGTAAAATGTTCCGCTCTTTCCATTTCTGAGGTCGAACGTAGGGTTTTCTATTTGAAAAAACATACTTTGATCATCAATCATGCTCAAAATTGACCACAAGGTCAAATTCACGGTCACCATCTTATGGCCCCCTTCGAACCCTACAACTTTTATCTGAACAATTTTTTTCCCCCTCCATTCCCTGAAGAGTTATTCAGCTGTCCTGTTTCAAATGGGACGCCCTGTATACATATGCAAGTTCATGAAATCATATATGTTGGAGCTCCGACACATCAAGGGATGTGAATCAATCCACTGATTTATATTGAGGATCAGATCTTTTTATATTCATCAAAATCATGGAACCATGAGATGAGTATCTTTATATCAAATTCATATAAGACTTTCTTTTCACTCTCTCTCTCTCTCTCTCTCTTCGATCGATCTAAACGACCTTTGAAACTTACAAATGCTGATAATCTTTTTATGAATTGTGTTCAACTCTTTGCTGATTGCAAACAGATCGTCTTAGGCTGAACGATCCGGCCTGCGGATCAAGGATAAAACTCTGAATCACCCTATGATGTAATTCGGTTTCAATATTAAATAATATTGACGTCAGTGCACTTCACTCATTTCATTTGTATCATTTCATATATGCTTCATCTTTCCACCGTATCTCGTGATAGCAAAAGCATTCAATTGTTATGTGTTTCTCAAATTGGTGGTGACGTAACTGGAGGTTAAAACCCTGAGGTTGCGTTACAATGTTCATATAGGTTCATATATATTTCATATATGTTCATATCATCATCACGAAGTAATCAGTCTTATGACTGGTTTGATGTATTCCTCCAACCCTGTCTATTATCCGCTAACCGCTTGATTTCTGCATATCTACGACAACCCTTATCTTGTATAATTTGCTTCACATAACCTAATCTAAGTCTACCTCTTCGAGTTTTACCATTCATTTTCCCTTCCAATATTGTTTTTAATAAGCTATCATGCCTTAATGTGTGCTCTATCAGATTACTTCTTCTCTTCACGACCTGTGTCAAGAGACTTCTTTTTTCATTCACCTTCTCAAGTACTTCTTCATTTTTTACTTTCTCTATCCACTTTATTCTAAGCATTCTCCTATAACACCACATTTCAAAAGCTTCGAGTCTTCGTTTATCCGTTTTCCCAATTGTCCAAGTTCCACAACCATATAATGCTGTGCTCCAAACGTAACTCTTCAAGAATTTCTTCCTCACTGCTAAGCTAATATTCTTCGAACATAGTAACTGTTTCTTTTGGTAGAAGGCCTGTTTCCCTTGTGCTATTCTTGCTCCTATATCCCTTTCGCTCTTACCGTTTTCTGTAATCATGCTTCCTGGATATTTGAATTCTTTGACTCGCTGAATTGTCTCTGCATCCATTTTGATTTTTCTTTTTCTTGATGTTTTCGCTGTTGTAAAAATCATGAATTTTGTTTTGTCCTCATTTATATTCATACAATATTTGTCTAGTTATATTTTTCTCATAATGTTGGGAGTATTTTCTAACTCAGCACCACTCGTAGCTCATAAAGCTATGTCATCCGCAAATCTCAACATGCTTACATTTTCACCTCGAATCTGTAATTTCAATGGCACTCGGTCCTTCACTTCGTTAGTCGCTTCTTCTATATACAAATTGAAAATCAATGGCGATAGTGAGCATCCTTGTCTGATCCCTCTTCTAATTTGTGCATCTCCTCTTTGACCCTCCATTTCTATTATTGCGGTTTGATTCTGATATAATTCATATATTATTCTCCTATCCCTGAAATTAATTCCTACCTTTTTCAAAATCGTGAACATCTTCTCTTAATCAACATTATCGAATGCTTTCTGTATATCTACAAGACCTGGTGGTTTCAGCTGGTAGCAATTCGTGATAGAGCAAACCCTCAGAGTCCCACCAATAACAGAGTGATACTCTCTGTAGTCCGCGAGGCAGTTTAGGAGTTGGCTCTAGTTTTTCTCCTTTCGGTAGTCACTGTCGCTTGCGTGTATGGTTGACATAGAGCACCCAACTTTCATCTCCAGTGACGATTTCTCGAAGAAAATCCTTCCTGTTCAGACGATGCGAGAATGAGAGACACCTGTGACGCTTTGTCCGATTCGCTGAAATCGTGTGGTATCCAAGAGGACACCACTGTTCTATATTGTGACGTACACGCAATATTGCGCGCATAATTTTCTACATATACATATATATATTTTTTTTTTCTGCATATACGCATGTATACATATATTCAAATTCATGAAAAACGCCTCAAGTTAATCAATTCAATTCATATATGTATCAATTATAAACGTACGTTGGATTTCCAAGAAAATATAAAATTTCTCTCCTGGATTAACGGAAACCTAAGAATACATGGCGACAAGAGTAATGAAGTACTCAGACATGGATGTCACCACGATGACCCATTACTGAATACCTGAGTATAAGATGATTAGATACAGATACTATGAATACATCTTCCAAAGATCATAAGACAACGGTTACAATACTAAAACAAAAATCCAGGAAACGCAGCTCCTGTCACGTAGCTCGTTCCCGATTGAACAGGAAGTTTTCACTCCTTAGAAATGCAACAGGAAGATGCATCTGTGGAAAGGGGAAAGACGCTGAAGGAAGTTTTTTTGGATCGCCAAAAATTTCTTCAGGGTCACTCTAGTTTCTGCAATCAACTGACACTTCACTTCAGTTTCCAACATTCTAAGTCTTACGCAACTTCCAAGTTTTTTTTTCACCAGTTAAACAGTTCTTTCGGTTGATGAAGCAATTGTTTTCACAGTGAAAACTGAAGACATGTTCTAGTGTCGCTTGCCGTGGAAAATTAAAAACTCCAAAGTTTATTCAAAACTTTTAATAACTTTCCTCTTCTTTTCGATTAATTCAGTGCGGGACAAAGTGAAAATGCATAAAATCAGTGCCAGGAGAGTTACATATATATATATATATATAAATATATGGATCAGCCCGTCATCCGCCAATGCTAAGACGTATTC
Organism: Gonatopus flavifemur; assembly: GCA_018340375.1. NCBI lineage: Eukaryota > Metazoa > Arthropoda > Insecta > Hymenoptera > Dryinidae > Gonatopus > Gonatopus flavifemur. The sequence continues at coordinate 19,967,096 of JAFFJZ010000009.1, forward strand.
CAACCACTTCAAGGAAGGAAGTCTTCCCTCGTATTCTGTTTTAGACACCAACATCCAAAATAGCCTTACTTCTATTGGATTGCTTCGAGAAGAACAAAGCTGTGCTGTTTTTTTTTTTAAAGTAAGTGAATTTATTCATGCATTTCTTCTCCCTCTCTCACTCTCCCTACAATAACCATTTTTTTCTTCATCTTATATATATCTACATACATGTTTACGATTCATTATAGAATTGTGATTCATTGTTAGACATGATCACAATTTCTATATGCATCTTTGAAGGATTGCAATTGGGAAATTGATTGTAACGTTGGACGCTCAATGGATTTACTAGATCCCTCACTTAATCCGCGCCGAATTAATTCATGAATTTTACTTCATGTTTAGTCATGAGAACACCTTTTCCTCTCTCCTTTTCTATCTTCTTTCTTTGTTATTCTTTTTGGAAGAATCAGTAAGGGAGTGTACGGTAGTGTGGGACACCCGTTTTTTTTTGACAGAGTGCAAATATGGCGACACCGACTACTGTCAAACTGCTCTCATGACATGAGCTAGTTTTTGAGCTAACACTGAAGCGAATAGTCGCATTAATTTTATTGCACCCGAACATCGTGTTTGACAATTAGAAAAAAAGTTTTTTTCCAAGTTCTTGTGAGTGCTATAATTTCAATGAAATCTAGTGAAAAAGGTGAATGTAATGCATGTATGAGAAGTGTTTCCATTGTATTTTATGATAAAATATTAATTCAAGCCAAAATATGCACACCTCAATTTTTTTCTGTAATGATAAAAATGGCTGTCATTCCCTAGTGCGGGACACCGTTTGTACGGTAGTGTGGGACACCATTGTAATATTAATCGATTGTGTTTTATTCAATAGAAGTGGTTTAAAGGTGAACTGTCCGTCTCGTTAACTGCCTCTCCCAGTAAATTACGCTCCAAAAGAAGTAAGTATATAAATTAAGTACATTTAAAGTGCGCTGCCATGACTACCAGCTGCTTCATATGTAAACGTAACTCTTCTAACAGTGATGAAAAAGACGACGAATAAGATGGTTCAAATGCCATTTTTTTGTTGTTGTTTTTGCCATTGAAGGTTTTTGAAATGAATACAATTTGATTTTGTTCACATTCTTGGTGTTTTCACTCCATAGTTTGTCAATTTTGGTGGATTTTTTAAAGTGTCCCACACTACCGTACAAATTTTTTTCTGTGCAAAAATCAATGTTCCACAAAAATGGCTATAAAATTTTTGCACTCAACGTAATGAATGCAATCACTTTAGCAAAAAGTAAGCTGCGCCTCCTAGCTCTCCGATGATCTACATAAGTCTCTATGAAATGGACTTGATCAGAAATTATAGGCCAAAACCAAAAGCCGTCCCACACTACCGTACACTCCCTTATAATTTACTGAATCTCTGAACCTCTTATACAAAGAGACTTTTATTCGTATTCCTCATACGATGGATTTTGTGCTCCACCCTCTTGGGAAATTGATTTCAAAATATCTATAACCAATTGATAGCAATTTTTCTTTGACACCTTTTTTTCCTGTCTATCCTAGAGTCACTCCTCGTATATTAAATTTCGATGTAGATACATTCAATTTTGGTTTTCTTCCCATTTTACTGTCTATGAAAGTTCCAGCTGAATTTCCAAATTAAGACAGGAGAAATGAATTCAAAATGATATCTTTTCCTATTATTTGATCATAGTGGAGGACACATTCCAACTCAAGGAAAGAATCACCTCCCTTGAACTACAGCTCCAAGCTAGAGGTCGGAAATTACAAATTGGGGAAATCTCTCCCAGCGATCCTGGATACAAGAATTTCATTATCAATCACCTTAAATACAAAAAAAAATTACACAAATTGAAGACTGAATTGAAAATCCTTCATTGGATTGAATCCATAAAATTGATTCATTGATGTAGAGTGTAAATCTCAGCTCAATCTTGTATTGTTTTGATTATGTGTATAAACTTAGATGTTATTTAATTGTTTTTTATGAACTAAAATATTTTTTTTTCATACCATCCATTACAAATCCTACCCCATCCTTCCATCACGATAAATAGGGGGATTTATAACATTGCCGTCCTAGACAGAAACGCCCAGGACGTGACAATATCCCATCTCTTGTAAATGTTGGAGAATCGTGGGGTGGCTACAACCGAGTTTGTTCGCTGATTCTCGTGAGGACGTGTTAGGCTTTGCCTTTATAAGTGCGCGCAGTTTTTTATCGTTGACAGCTGATTTCCTGCTGGACCTGGGTTTGTCTTCAAAAGATGTATCGCCTAAACGGAAACGTTGATACCAACGAGATACAGTCGAATGATGAACAACGTCCGACTTGAACGTGCGGCAAATACTAGCGGCTGTAGCTCTTGCAGAATGCCCTTGTAAAAATTCGTAATAAGCGATCGCTTGAAGTGCACTTTGTTCCATTTTTGCTCGTACTGACTGCGCGGAACAACTGACTGGTTTATAAACACTGCGGTATGGAAGGTTCTAGACTAATCTCGCATAGACGACTCTCGAATGTTCTCGAACTTTGTTATTAGAAAAGATGAATTGATTGAAAAAAAAGTCCCGCAAGATTTCCTTACCAACATAATATAAAGATTATCTTTCTTACTATTGTACTGTACAGATGGACTGGTGAATTAGTGAGCAGACTATTCATCATCACCTTGATGGAAATTGAGCATATGCGATAATATTGTGATTATACAAATTGATTGAGATCTAGAATAACTGGAGATCAACTGGACTGAGGGACTGCAGATACAATCCATTTTAAAATCTTCTCCCCGAAAGTCTTACCTCTCCAGTTATTCTATTCAAGTAGGATTACATTTTTATGCCTACAAACCTTTTTTCCCATTTCTGTTTCCAGATGAAACGCTTCTTCTATATTATCGATACTACCCTACAAAAAATCTGTGATTGCATAGGATAGAACAGAATTGCAATCCGAAGAACTGGATTCGGATTTGGAGGTCACAAAATTTATTTCAACAAAATTGTATTCTCTATTCCACCTTATCTCACAGTGGAATTCATCCTAATTCTATGGTTTCATGTCAATTTTTCCAACGTCAAACTCAGAATATGACTCATAGGTTATGAATGAATGTCGTCAACAGTTTTGATTAAACATTTTTCAATTCAAACTCATTTTCCACTCCGGATTACTTGAATGTACCCTTCACTGACACTGTATCTATTTGCGATCAATGACCATTTCAACATTTTACCTAAACTTCCTTCTCATTGCCCACATAGCACGAATGTCTCAGTAATATCTCCACGATATTCTGGAAATATCACAATGTCTCCAGAATATTCTGAAGATATTACTGAGACATTCGTGCTATGTGGGTGATATGTCCAAAACCGTTGGCTGCTTTGAATGTTGTGACATGCTCTCAGCGCCAACTCAATAGTCAATCAATACCTAAAAACTCCAACACAGTAAAAAATAACGTCAAATCCCAAAAACCATACAAACGTTTTACAATAACGCTTGAAAAAAAATCCTTGAAAAAAATACTTCACTCTTTCCGGAAGATTACTTGATACAACAAATATACCATTAAAAAAAAAGATGTGAAAGGCAACCCTGTTTCGGAATTCGCATCAACCAGCAACACTTGGCGTGGCCGATGGTAGAAGTTTTTAGCCTTTATTATATACAAATAAATTTCTATAGAACATTAAACAAGAAATTTGAATGATATAATTTCATAAAATCTTCTTCGGCCACGCCAAGTGTTACTGGTTGATGCGAATTTCGAAACAGGTTTGCCTTTCACATCTTTTTTTTTAATGGTATATTTGTTATATCAAGTAATCTTCCGGAAAGAGTGAAGTATTTTTTCCAAGGATTTTTTTTCAAGCGTTATTGTAAAACGTTTGTATGGTTTTTGGGATTTGACGTTATCTTTGACTGTGTTGGAGTTTTTAGGGGTTCTTGTGAGACATTTGTATGTTTTGTGGAATTCTACTTTTTTTTCACTTTTTGGTATCTATATATACGAGCAGAACGATACGCTTGTCCTATTTATTTTTTTTTTAATACAATAATGCTTTTTTGAAAATCATAAATTACCTTCAATCCAGTGTAAACAAACTGAAGTTACAATATACCAAACATCTTTCACATATCCTTTGGATAACCAATGGTACTTGGTCGCTCATATTGATTTCATATCTCTTTTTTTTCAAATGGAGCATATCCTTTTATATCCCCTCGAAATTCTGAATGCAGTGAAATTTTCCTTTGGAATGTGTTTTTAGATTTTTTTATTCTTTGTTTTTGGGATTTTCATGTACTTGGCGTTATTTTTTTACTTTTCTGGAGTTTTTTTGGGGGATTTCACTTCTTCTTCTGAATATGCTTCCAACTGAACCCAAATAAAAATGAAATACCCCTGTTGAGTTCATGGCAATCGTAGGAATGAAGGAAATGTCCTCAGATAACTTATGTGATATAAAAATCCACTTGGATTTCCATCAGTCATCTCATTATTGGACGGCAATAGATTATCGAAATAAAGAATGAAGAAAAGAAGGGAAGAAAAGCGAATTCCCATGAACAAATATACGTGTGAAGAATTCCGAAAACTAAATTTTCCTTGACTGATAAGTTGGCGCTTAAAGCAGCTCAAAGCGCTCAAAGCAACTCACAGCGCTCAAAGGAGCTCACGCCGCTCAAAACAGCCCACGATATTGTGCTGAACATGTCTTGTGCGGAAATTTTCAGTGTTTTCAAAAAATCATTGTAAGAAAATCGAAACAACATAGATCTTACAGACAGAGGAAACTTGCGGACAATATATTCAAGGTATCCAACAGAAATTTTTTTTGCAAAATAGAATTTGTACTGTTTAGCATGAAGCTAAAAATAGCTTTCCAGCGAACATTTTTCGGTCACTCTTTTGAATCATTGTGAAAAGTAGCAGATAGCAAAAGTTCCAAAAATTAAATCTCATTGAATTCTTTTGTGACCACAAAACGAACTACTGAAATGTCAGCAGAATAGAGTCCTTGGAGGATTCAAATCGCCTTTCGTCATACTGTATATTGTATTGTATATAGTATGACAAAAGGCGATTTGAATTCTCCAAGAACTCCATCCTACTGACATTTCAGTGATTCATTCTGTGGTTCCAGAAGGATTCAATGGGATCTAGTTTTTGGGACTTTTGCTATCTGGGTAAAGAGATGTCAAATATTTATCATGCAACAGAAAGATATACCTTCAAGATATCAGATTGAAGACACTTTCTAGTACTGTACCAGACATTTTTCAGAATTTTGTGGAATATCCATCGAAATCAGTCGAAAAATTTTTCAAGAATATTGGGTTCGTTATGGTATTATAAAGGTATTCTATATTCTTCGAAACTGTACAATATCACAGTAATTGAATTTTGATTTTATGAGGAAGCGAAATGATTGCTTTTCGAAGAAATATATATACGAGTCTTTAGCATTGCGTGGCCAATGTCGCTCTTCAACTTGCAGATCATGAATAAATATCCACTTTGTACCTTTACTTCGTAACATGCATGTGAAATTATCTTCAGAAATATTTTTACCCTGATGAAAAACAACAGCTATAACTTTATAAAAGTGTTGTGCAATTATAATTTTTGAAGTTGGTACTGCTTCAATGTTTATATTTTCTACCTTTGTTGCTTCAATATTATTGTGATTAAACATCATGAATTGCACAATTACATATGGTTCTGACGCTGTTATAAATGATTTTCCAGTTTTATACAAGTTATTACAATTGTCACGAGAATCTTCGAAAATTTTCGATGTTGAAAAATTGAACTTGAATATTTCTTGAAACTCAAATGATTTTTGTGAAATTAGAGGTAGCCCAAGACGTGTAACACAATTTGTACCAACAATATTTCCGGTATATTCACATTTCGTACATTCCGTTGAGGTAGGTATTTGATGCTTCAGTAAATTTTTAATAGTCATTGAATTCTCGCAAATAGAAGCGATGAATTCTCCTGCATCTTGTGAGTGATTATGCAAGTATTGTGGACCTGCAAGCTGTTTTAAAGCTATGATATCAAGGTTCTTTTGCGAATTGTAGTTCTGAATTGAAATATTTATGATGTCATTGGGGTCAGATAAAAGTAATTGTTTTGTCTTAGAAGCACGGTACAATATACACTGCATTACTGCATTCAAATGAGAAGAAACACCGTCAACATTAGGAACACCCATAACGTTTAACGCGTGAGTTTCTGTGGATTCTTGAATATTGTATCAAGTATCCAAACCATTTGATATTCATGATATTTGAGAATTGAATCATTCCGAAACCAAGATAAGTGAAGATAAAAATGATGGTTTGTAAGAACACAAATATAATCCAGCTTGAATGGAAGAACTGAAAAGATGGAACTTTGGAAGAAAACATTCAGAATGAATTGTCACATCCAGTCACATCAGTCAAGTTGACCTGTAGTTGTTCTGCAACAATTTCTATGATCAGAATATTGTATCTGCTCAATTTTCGTTGAGTTGATCCTAAACAGTCTCTCTAATCATTCGTCAATTGGTCAGTGGAATGCACCCGATGCAAAGATTTGTGATATATCCACTGCGCTCCTATCTTTTCTGCATTTTCCTTCAACGCTATCTAATGATCATAGTAGGATTCAATGTACAGATGTATGGTACATCTACATCCTTTTTGCTTTTTCTTCATCCACCTATGATTCTGTTGGTAGAATCTGATAGTGGTATTATTCAACGCAAGGACTTGTATATCCACTGCACTTCTGCCTTTTCTTCATTTCCCTTCTACGCTACCTGATGATATTGATCGTGGTGGTAAGTAACATACAGATGTATAGTATACCTGCATCCTTTCTACTTTTTCTTGATCCACCTGTAATTTCACTCAAAGAATCTAGGGAAACCATTTTATAAATAGTTCATAATTTTGATTCAGGACGTCATATTTTAGTATACCTGAAGTGCTCGGTGACTAACCTTATTTTCGAATGTTTTTCAAACTTGCTATAATTGAATTTACATTCATTATCTATTCACTATTCTGTTTCATTATTTGTTCACGATTCTGATTGCAGAATAGTGGATTCCATCAGAGATTATGGTATATCCATTATACTTTTGCCTGTGAAAAAGTAGCGAATAAACTTCACCAATCACCCTTGAGCAGGCTCGGTATGATCTTTTTCATCGATTGCCTATGATCCTAATTAGAGAAATCGACAGTGGAGCCTTCCGAAGTAGCTGGTCATCTGGTTTTGATCAGCTACTTCGGAAGGCTCCAGTAGTTGACTGTCCGTCAGAACTTATGATGTATCTCTGACCTTCTGGTATGTGGAGGAATTGCAAATAAACTTGAATCTTTTCCCTTGAGCATGCTCAATATGATCCATTTGATCATTTTCCAACGACTCTAGCAGGAGAACCTGATAGTAAATTGTTTGTAAGGGGGTTATGGTATATCCGATAAGATTTCACCTAAAAAGTAATGCATAAATTTGAATCATTATTTTCGACTAGACCTTGTATGATTTATTTGATCATCAGCCTGTGGTTCTGGTAGTAAGAACCAACAGTAGCAGACTGTTCATTACGGTATTTCTGCTGAGCTGTTGTCTGTGGAGGGATGTTGTATTTTATGAATAATACATCATACAGAGCTTACCTGTGTATATAGCAATTTCCTGAATGTAGCAAATAGATTTATTCATACCTTTCTCAAACTTTTTGTGTTTTTTTGTACAAATAACCTCTTCATCATTTATTCATTGATCCATTCATGAATTTTTTCAAGTATATATAATTCCAGGTTATTTGTGTGCGTTCGATTGTTGTTATAATGACCTGTAATACCCGTGATGTAGTATAACCTGCAATTCACAATTCATCCATTTTTCAATTATTCTTTTAATATTATAATACCCTATCAACACATCGCCTCATTGACAGGTTATTTGTTTATGTTTTGACAATGTATAGACTAGGGTGTGTCGAAAAAAATTTTTTTTTTATTAAAGGGGCTTAAACCCTCCATTCCGATCACAAACTGAACCTCATGAAACCTCAGGCCTCTAGCTTCAAATTTAGAGGTCACTCAATCGAGTTTTATATTTGCCAGTTTGAAAAGTCACCTAATACATGGAATTTCGGCATTTTCTGGAGAAAATTCGCCGCCAGGCACAATTTTGAAGATATCACGATGAACTTAGGGTCAAAATACTCGTAAGGGATCCACCTTTGATGATGATCTACCTTTTTTCGTGAGGAGGGTTTTTGACGTTTTTTACGAAAGGTGAAGTTCACGAAACACGTGTGAAATGGGAATAATAATGATGAAACAAAGTGAAACCGTACAGACTATCGACGGAATGTTATTGACCTGTATTTTCTTGTAGAGGAGAAAACATTGGATGAGTCAAGAGTCCTCAGTATGATTCAGTACCAGCTAGCAACCATGTTGCTGAAGTTCGAATCGTTTTTTGAAACGAATTCGTAGTCGAATAAACAGAACATTCAGCTGTTGGAGACCCCAAATTTTGCAGTACATTCTTAAATTGATGTTTCTCGTTACAAAGAGTCAATTCGAGGGAAAAAATACAGATGACTCGTTAGATCCCATGAGTTTGGATTTTTGTTTCGGTTTTATAAACGATTCAAACTTCAGCAACATCTAGCAACCCCCATCTAGGGGTGAGAAATGAATTTTCCCAAAAATGGGAGTTGTTTTTCCAAACCAGACGGATATGCAAAAGATTGCATATGGATTCATGGGATGCTGAGGAGTGTATAAATTTGCAATAAGAAAACCTTGAAAAAAAGTTTTCATAAAAAAATTATTTCAACAAATTACAGAAAAAATCATTCCACGTAAAAGCTGATACCGCTATTCGATTCTACGGAAAAAAAATCGTCCTGAAATATCGGAAGGCGATATCAGGTTTCACTTGGAATAATTTTTCCTTCAATTTGTCCGAATAATTTGTTTACAAACAATTTTTTCGCAAAGTTTCCTTATTGCAAATTTGTACACTCCTCAGCATTCCATGAATCTATATGCAAACTTTTCCATATCCCGTCTGGTTTGAGAAAACAACTCCTATTTTTAGGAAAATCCATTTCTTACCCCTGGATGGGGGTTGCTGGCTGTTACTGAATCATACTGAAAATTCTTGACTCATCTAATGTTCCCTTTCCCACGTGAAAATACTAGTCAATAACATTTTGCCGATAGTTTGTACGGTTTCACTTCGTTTTATCATTATTATTTCCATTTCACACGTGTTTTGTGAACTTCACCCTTTGTGAAAAACGTCAAACACCCTTCTGACGGAAAAAGGGGTAGATCACCATCGAAGATGGATCCCTTACGAGTATTTTGAGCCCAAGTTCATCGTCATATCTTGAAAATTGTGCCTGGCAGCGAATTTTCTCCAGAAGATGCCGAAATGCCATATATTAGGTGACTTATCAAACTGGCAGTAAAATCGGAATATAAAACTCGTTTGAGCGACCTCTAAATTTGAAACCAGAGACCTGAGGTTTCGGGAGGTTCAGTTTGGGGTCAGGATGAAGGGTTTAAGCCCCTTTAATGAAAAAAAATTTTTTTTTGACACACTCTAGTATAGATCACACTACACTGAAATGCACGCTATTGGATGTTTGGATTATGATATACATTAACTGAAGTGAATGCTATTGGATATTGGAAGAAAGGAAAAAGGACAGAATATTGGATGTCCCAAGAAGGAAAAAGACAGAATATCTCTATGCCAATGGAAGAAACCCTCCCGAATTCCGATGACGAAAAACTATAGTCGCTATCGTGATTAAAATAAATCGAAAGTGGCGATGATGATGAAGAAAAATCCTAATATTTTGATCGCATGAAAATTTGAAACGTTTGTATTTCGGGATCGCGTGAACGGATCAACTTCGTAGTGTGCTTAATCGAAAGTGTGTATTCGAATTATATAATAGGAGCGTAATTATTTTCTCGTGAAATTCAATGTGTGATGAGTTATTGTGGGTTAAAGATTTTTTGACTATAGAAAATCTTGGTTTTCGAGTGAAGATACACGGTAGCGCACGGCTTATGCTTTTTCATTTTTTTTTTCTTTCAGGGTTTTTTTTCTTCTTTCAGGGTTTTCCTGTACTTGGCGTCGAGACGCTACTGCGTCTCTTGATGTAGTTTTCGGAATTCTTACCAAGTATATTTGTTCATGGAATTAACTTCAACAATTATGTTTTCAGTTTGAATCTCACATAACACATGGGCTGAAAAGTCCCGGGCCTAACACATAGAGGGCACAAATTTTACTGCATTCACCTGTTCTTCAGTTAGTACTCACCTTCAAAGGACAGCTGTCAGAATTTCATGATATTCTATTCATTAGTTTGTGGCAGACGTGAATTTAGTCAATCTCGCAATTGCAGGCAGATTTATATGAAATATGGGTCCTAGGGGGTTTGAAGGGTGAGGAATTCGAATCTGACGTCGGAAAACGAATCCCAGATGGCGGATTCAAGATGGCGGACGTGAATTTAGTCAACTTCGCATTTGCGGACAGCTTTGCATGAAACATGGGTCCGAGAGGTTTTGGAGGGTGAGGAATTCGAATCTGACGTCGAAAAACGAATTCAAGATGGCGGATCTAATATGGCATACGTGAATATAGTGATTCCGGCTCTAATGGACTAATGGTGCTGTTCCAAAATCTAGGCTCCAATGTTGAAAGAGAATAATAATTTCGATCTTCGCGTGTAAGCTTTACTGCATCCAAAGACTCTTCCAGAGCTGTTCGACGTTTTGACAACCACGCACTAGCAAGAATTTAGAAGTGAAGATAATAGCTGATGAAACAAATGAAGCCTGAAAATATTCCGATTCATTCCTAAATTACGCCGAAATAACTCTTCGTGACACTTATTACGCTTGAATGACTTTCAGCTCACGCTTTCGTCGCGCTCCCAGGCTTTATTTTTACCAGGACAGTTTAAATTCTGCAGTTCACCAGGTACATGTTTCTGAGTCATTTGGAGATTGTATAAGGGATGGTAGGCAATAAGTTTCAGGCTTCCTGGATATTACATTTACAAAGTTTCTCAATAGAATGAGAAACTGATGAGTGCCTTTTCATATGTCCCCGGATATGTGAATTATTCAAAATGCGAGCGAAGCGACTACATGTGGGCTACGGTTCATTCAAAATGAGCGAAGCGAAGATTTGAAGGTGGTCGGACTGTTGACCGAAGCGAAGCAGTCAGGGGGCGGAGCCCTCTGGTTGAGAATTGCATTTTCTCGACGTTTCGGAGCGTTTGCCAAAAACGAAATACCCCCTTCTGCATGATCGATTTTTGACCCTATGACAATACTTCAATTTCCTTCCATATAAGGAACATGGGAGTGAAATAGATATTTATCCATGATCTGCAAGTTGAAGACCGACATCGGCCACGTTATGCTGAAGACTCTCCCATATATTCCTCCAGAAAGCAATAATTTTACTCGCTCACCAAATGAGAATTCAATTACTATTATCTTCCCTAGGTGATTCTGAAGAACATATTATACCTTTATAATACCACTACCGACTAGATATTCTTGAAGGATTTTTCGGAATGATTCTGATGGATATTTCACAAAATTCTAAAAATTTTCTTGCACAGTACTGAAAAATGCTGATGAGATATTTTGAAGCTATCTCTTTTCGTTGCATAAGGAATGAATATTTGTCATCTCGTTCAAATGCTCTTCAAAATAATCCTAAAGAGTGATTGAACCGTTTCGGCTGGGGAACTATTTTCAGCTTCACGCCAAATGATACAAATTCCCGTTTCATCAAGAAAAATTACTGTTGAATACTTTGAGCATATTGTGTGCAAGTTTTCCTTGTCTGTTAGATCTATTTTGTTCCGATTTCCCAACAATGATTTTGAAGACAATGGAAATTCTCACAAAACATAGATCCAATATCAAGGCTGCAAGTCATAACGTTTTCAGAGGTAAGATGTCACTGTGTTATTTTACACACAATGATGTATTCAGATTATTCCAACTTGAGTCGTAACTCCACTGAGGCTGGAATACAATTAATCTTGACTGGACCCGTAGAATTAGAATTAATTTCACTGTGAGATAAGGTGGAATAGAGAATACAATTTTGTTGAAATGAATTTTGTGACCTCCAAATCCGAATCCAGTTCTTGCAATTCTGTTCAATTCTCTGCAATTACAAATCTTTTTTTGGGTAGTATCGATGATATTGGGGAAGAGTATCATCTGGGAATGAGAATGAAAATAGCGGTTTGTAAGCACAGAAATGTAATCCAGCTTGGATAGTATAACTGGAGAGGTAAGACTTCCGGGGAGAAGATTTCAAAATAAATTGTATCGGCTGTCCCTCAGTCCAGTTGATCTCCAGTTATTCTAGATCTAAATCAATTCTTATAATCACAATATTATTGCATATGTTTAATTCCCATCAAGTTAACAGTGAATAGTCTGTTTACTAATCCCCCAGTCGATCTGTAAATTACAAGAGTAAAAAAGATAAGCTTTATATGATTGTATTGTATGTGAAATTTTGGAATTTATGAGGCATATAGTTGATTATAATTCCCATTCACAGATTCTGTGCAGGCTGAAGTATAGCAGATAGCCTACAATTTTGAACGCAGAATGCATTGCTGTTGGTGTTCTCATTATGATCCGCTGACAGAAGCAACGCAGATTATATAAGGTCTTCTCAATGAAAATCAAATGCATGAAGCACTATTCTCTTCATAGAAATCGGTCAAGATTATTTATATTTCAGTCTAACTGAAGTGACGACTTACGCCAAAATAACCTGATTACATCATTGTGTGTTAGATAACACAATTACATCTCACTTCTGTGTACAATATGACTTGCAGCCTTGATTTCCAATATGAGATTGATTTGAAGTATTAGTTGTCTATCCAATTGCTACAGTGAAGCTGGACTACAATTACTCTTCACCAGTTATAAACTGATCATTATACAGAAGATATGATTCAATATGCTCAATCTTCCTCACGCAGACTTTGTATAGTTTGCTTCACATTCGTTTACAATTCTGAATGGAGAAACAACAGTCCTCTAGACACAGGGGTTCTGAATGTATGCTACTTCCACTACACATTTTTTTATCCAATACAGTCACAAATCACTTTGAATACAATTCAAACAAGCTGAAGTTAAAATATACAAGAAATTGTTCACATCCCATTTGAATAACCGAATGTAAATGTCAGCTTATATTGTTTTCACATCTTTTTTTCCAGATGAAGCATATCCTGTTGTATCTGATCGAAATTCTTATTGTAGGGAAATTTCCGTGTCAATGTGTTCCAAGATGTTTTTTTAAGATTGACCGCATGCTCATGTATTCGTCGTTATTTTTTTACCTCTCTGAAGTTTTGTGTGTTGTTACACCTACTTCTTCGGTCGACGAAAGGGACCGGGTACTATCAAGAGACGCGGTAGCTCCTCGAAGCCAAGTATATGAAACAATCCTAAAAAAAAGATCTTATTAAGGATGTATAAGTATATTTTGTATGAGTGGAGAAAAACAGGAGTCGTACGCCACCATGTATCTATACGCCTCAACCGAAATTTAACCTCCTGAAAAACTTCTCAATGCACAATAACTCGACACATATTGTATGTCACGAAGGAAGAACTACACTTTCATTATATAATACGATTATACACTTTCGATTAGGCACACTACGAACTTGATCAGTTCATCCGATACTGGAATATAAACGTTTGAATTTTTTATCCGATCAAAATATTTTTCTGGAATTTCTGATTCATCGGTTTCTTCTTCACACGAAGATCTGTCATCCTTGAGGCAGTGAGCCCAGAATGCGGGAACAAGCGGCCCCCACCATGCGGCCGGTGGGACACCAACACTGTCTCACCGCTCGTCCGTGTGGAGAGGGAAAGACTTCAATGGAATGTAGCTCTCTCACTCAACGCGTCATCACGCATGCCAAGTGGAGTAGCACGTGCGTGAGTGGTCGGGAACGCTCGGGTATGTTCGAGGCAAGTTCGGCGGACCGGGAAAGAGAAGATCATCTTTCCTTCTTGTCGCTCAATTCTCCTTTCCTAAATTTGATTCTTATTTCACTATCGCGCTATGTTTCACGCGTAACCTAGCAACGTAGATTCATCCATTGAAAATTTGAGCGCGGAATATGAATGAGATACTCAACTAAGGTGCCGATGGGAATGAATAAAAGTACAATTTATATACTATTACTCATTATAAATGTTGAATAAAGAATCATACGGAGACTCTATTCCAATGCCAATGACATTCACCTGAAACAAGTTATTGTTGTTTAGATCAATATGGAAGTGAAATATTGATTTAAACAATAACTTGTTTCAGATAAATGTCATTGGCATTGGAATAGTCTTCGTATGATTCTTTATTGAACATTTATAATAAGTAATAGTTTATAAATTGTACTTTTATTTATTCCTATCGGCACCTTAGATTCCGAGCACGTATCAAATACATATCAATATTGAATATTTAAAGCATAATGTATTTAATACGTGGATGGCGCAATGAGTTTGAAGTATTCATCTATCATCCACGTGGCAAATACATGCGAAATATGATGTTATAATTTTTATCAATTATAGCGTAATTCATGAAATTTCATTCTTCAGCATTGGATCAATGGAACTGTGATCATCAGTGCTTTTGTATTAATATATACAGGGTGGGGGATTAAAGTGTCGCGGGCGTTTCTTCCAAAAATAAAATGAGATACGAGAAAATTTTTCGGACGAAAATTGTAGGGTATCGAGGGGGACATCCGATGATGGCCTTGGCTTTGACCTCAAATCTCATCTTCAAGGGCATTCTGAGGTCAACTCTTGTTTTTTAAATAGCATCTCATATTTTTCACTGCAGATTTGGATTCTAGGTCAAAAACCAAGAAACTTTTGTCCGAACCATTTTCCTGAAATCCGCAAAGATGGCGCTCTAATCGATATTGTTCCATACTGAATCTGACATTAGAATAACTCGAAAACGAAGGGTCTTGGAGGAGAATGTTTCGGACAAAAGTTGTCTGATTCCAAGGGGGGCCCCTTGAACTGAAACGGAGGTGATGGGGTATAACAGACGAAACACAACACATTTCAATCGTCTACATCACTTGGATAATTTTAATGCAGTAGATGCTCAAAATGATGGCCTTCGACTTCAATACACATTTCAAAACGTTTTACAAAAGATTGCTGAACTCGTGCTAAAATATCTTCATTGATGCTCGCGCATGCATTGATGATTCGTTGACGCATATTCTCAGGTGTAGTCGGTTCTTGTTGATAGACTGTATCTTTTATGTATCCCCATAAAAAAAAATCTGGAGAAGTAAGATCCGGAGAACGGGCAGGCCAATGAACTGGTCCACGACGTCCTATCCATCGTCCAGGATAATCTCTGTCCAATATTTCTCGAGCTGTGACTGCATAATGGGATGGACAACCATCGTGTTGATACCACATATTCAATCGTTCCTGAATAGGTATGTCTTCAAGTAATGTTGGAAGTACTTGATCTAAGAAATGTCTGTACTTCTCTCCATTTAGCGTATCTGCAATGGAGTACGGTCCAATTACTCGAGATCGAAAAATACCACACCAAACATTCACAGCCCATTGTCTTTGATGCTCTACTTGACGTAACCATCTTGGATTTTCTGTCGCCCAGTAATGCATATTATGTCGATTTACTTGACCATGATTGGTGAACGTCGACTCATCAGAAAATAATATGTTGATGAAGTTGTTATTGTGCATTTGCGCTAGACCCCATCGACAAAACTGTACACGATTTTCGGAATCATCACCGTGAAGGTCTTGATGCAAACAAATGTGATACGGATGGAATTCGTGACGTTTCAGTATTCGAAGAACACTTCTTCGAGAAATTCCCGAATGGAGTTCAATTTCATGAGAGCTCACGTGTGGATTATTGGCTACTGCAGCTAGTACATTAACTTCCGCATTTTCTCCGCTAACAGTTCTCATTCGATGTCGTTTTTCCCTTGTAACACTGCCCGTTTCTGAGAATAATTTTGTAATGCGTTGAAAATACCTAATGGATGGCGTTGTTCTTTCAGGAAATCGTTCTGCATACAAGTCATATGCTTGTCTGGGGTTCTTATGCACTTCACCGTAAATGTAGATCATATCAATCTTTTCAGAAACCGTGTATCGGATATCCATGATTTTCAATTTGTCATGAACCAAGTAATAATCAAATGTAACTGACAAACTGACTTCCAAAATCGTGAATTTTCACTGAACCCCGTCGTTTGTTCACATCGCGTGAGCTCTGAATGGTGGTAATGTAGACGATTGAAATGTGTTGTGTATTGACAACTTTCGTACGAAACATTCTTTTGCAAGACCCTTCGTTTTCGAGTTATTCGAATGTCAGATTGAAAATGGAACAATATCGATTAGAGCGCCATTTTTGCAGATTTCAGGAAAATGGTTCAGACAAAAGTTTCTTGGTTTTTGACCTAGAATCCAAATCTGCAGTAAAAAATATGAGATGCTATTTGAAAAACAAGAGTTGATCTCAGAATGCCCTTGAAGATGAGATTTGAGGTCAAAGCCAAGGCCACCATCGGATGTCCCCCTCGGTACCCTACAACTTTTGTCCGAAAAATTTTCTCGTATCTCACTTTATTTTTGGAAAAAACGCCCGCGACACTTTAAATGCCCCACCCTGTATAATATACATATACAGTATGTCCCATTTTAATTTTTATATCGGAATAACTCACAAACGAGGAGTTTTGGAGGAAAATGTTTCGAACAAAAGTTGTGAGATTCCGAGGGTGACATCTGATGGTGACCTTGACTTTGGCCTCGGATCTCAACTTCAAGGTCATTCAGAGGTCAAATTTTGTTTCTTAAATCAAATCCCCTATTTTTGACTGCGGATTCAGATTTGACGTTGAAAAACAAGAAACTTTTGTCTGAATCATTTTTCCGAATTCCGCACAGATGGCGCTCTAATCAATAAAAAATGAGTTTTATGGAACACTCGTATTACTTTCTGTGTAAAACGACATTTAACTCCCCAGTGTTTTTTTTCAGCTTCTGAGGATTACCGCCGCTATTAGAGTTACCCAATGTGCACCACGAGGAGGTTGAGCGATCGGATCTTGCACATCTTTGTGGCTCTGAAAATTTGATGAAACCCCATAAGTAAAAATCCAAAGTGGTAAGATTCGGAGACCTAGCTGGGATTTTCCATCGACCAATATTGGCAATTATGTCTGTTCGTAGTACCGTTACTGTGAATTGTTGCCAAACACAAGTACACAACAATGCTTGTGTTTATCATGAACAAGAAAGTTCATACTAGAGCATTGTTTACAAACATAAGTGAAACGGAATGTTTAATATCCTTCATTCATTCACAAATTCTTTTCGATATACGATTCAAACTTGAACAAGATCTTTGATCAGTGTTGTGAAGGTCTCAATACCATGGATTATCCTTGGGGTGAAATACTTGATATTCTCCTGATACTAGGAGAATATCGAAGTAATTACGCTGCAGCATCAAGGTTGTATGGAGAGAGGTATCCAAATAGACGCCAGCCTTCACTTCAGGCGATACGCTCAATAGGAAGACGAGTTAGAAGAATGAATATCCCACGAGTCAGAAGGCGTTATGATGGAAATCGTATGGATGCACGCTCAGTAGCCGTTTTAGGAATGGTACACCTGAATCCTCACGTTAGTACCAGAGGAATCCAGCACCAATTAGGTATCCCAAGATCAACGGCACACCGCATACTAAGATCTGGTAAATATCATCCTTACCACATTACATTGGTGCAAGCATTAAGTGAAGATGATCTCAGACGTAGGGTTGAATTCGGTCAATGGGCCTCGGAGCAACCGCCTGGTTTTTTCGATTACGTGATGATTAGTGATGAGGCAACATTTCGCAGTAACGGTGTTATGAACAGACATAATTGTCATTATTGGTGAATTGAAAATCCCAGATGGCATCGACAAGTTGACAATCAACATCGCTGGACTCTGAATGTGTGGTGTGAGATTTTGAATGGTCAGATCATCGATCCTCATTTCT
The DNA here is from genome assembly GCA_018340375.1 of Gonatopus flavifemur. NCBI lineage: Eukaryota > Metazoa > Arthropoda > Insecta > Hymenoptera > Dryinidae > Gonatopus > Gonatopus flavifemur. The sequence continues at coordinate 19,985,314 of JAFFJZ010000009.1, forward strand.
TCCAACATACTGTCAGGAAGGAAAATTATCTGCAATTGATTCGGGACAAATTTCCAAGGATGTTGGAAAATGTTGATCTCTACACACGGAACAGGATGTGGCTTCAACATGATGGGGCACCACCTCATAACGCTGCAATTGTCAGGAATTTCTCAAACACATCTTATCCACACAGATGGATTGGTCGCGGTGGATACATTGCCTGGCCGGCTAGGTCTCCGGAACTCACCCCTCTGGATTTTTACTTATGGGGTTCCATCAAAGATGTAGTTTATAAAAGACCACCAACGACTAGAGATGACATGAAACGCCGAATACGAACTGTCTGCTGAACAATTCCACGTCATGTGCTTTTGTCGTTAGAACCACATTTTCAGAGACAAATTAGGTTATGCCAACAGGTCAACGGTGCAAATATCGAACATTTGATACGGTGAATTTTCATACATATTGCAGAGCGTTTGTCGTGAAAAATTACACACCTCTACAGTCCAGGCAATCAGCCCTTTTCAGGGCCACATAGATGTGCGAAATCCGATTGCTCAACCTCCTCGTGGTGCACATTGGGTAACTCTAATGGCGGCGGTAATCCTCAGAAGCTGAGAAAAAACACTGGAGAGTTAAATGTCGTTTTACACAGAAAGGAATACGAGTGGTTCATAAAACTCATTTTTTATCGATTAGAGCGCCATCTGTGCGGAATTCGGAAAAATGATTCAGACAAAAGTTTCTTGTTTTTCAACGTCAAATCTGAATCCGCAGTCAAAAATAGGAGATTTGTTTTAAGAAACAAAATTTGACCTCTGAATGATCTTGAAGTTGAGATCCGAGGCCAAAGTCAAGGTCACCATCAGATGTCACCCTCGGAATCTCACAACTTTTGTTGGAAACATTTTCCTCCAAAACTCCTTGCTTTTGAGTTATTCCGAAATAAAAATTTGAATGGGACACCCTGTATATATATTTGAAAACAAATGGACATGAGCAACAATCGAATCATCTGACAATTGAAACTGATGAGATATTCATACGAGTTGGAATGGTGAAAACCTTATAAGCATTAGAAAGTCCATCGTTTCCAACAGGCGTTCGTAGCTCAGAGGGAAAGGGCTGAGGACAGAAACTCAGAAGTCGTGGGATCGGATCTGGTCACGGCACGCGCTCGCTGATTTTCTTCCCCCCAAACGCTCATTTGATATTCCGTAATTTATATTTTCACAATACTGCCAGAATCATATTCCAGTTATATGTTTAGAATTATATATTTAAAGCGGACATGTGCATCTACTAGACATGTACTTTATACGTCATTTTTACGTATCGATACGTGTCCGAAATACAGAAATATTCCTCAACTCACGTATTCAATTGGTATTCGCAATCAAAAATGTCGTGTGGGTAGACGACAGTGTAAAAAAAGTCCTTCTGAAAGTCTGAAAAATGTAACGGTAATTGCTGGTCGGGTGACAAAAATTTTTAATTTTCTCCAAACTTTTTTTGGGAATGCACAGGAGAAATTGTTTTTGGAAAAAACTCACAAACTTTTTTGTAAAACCCCATAGAAATGTTTCACAGTAAAGTTCTTAAAGAATCAGCAATATTTTTCTGAACATTCAGAAGAATGTGGCTGTACAAAAATTACCGTCACATTTTTCAGACTTTCAGAAGGACTTCTTTTACACTGTCGTCTACCCACACGACATTTTTGATCGCGAATACCAATCGTATACGTGAGTTGAGGAATATTTCTATATTTCGGACACGTATCGATACGTAAAAATCACGTATAAAGTACATGTCTAGTAGATGCACATGTCCGCTTCAGATACATAATTCTAAACATATAACTGGAATATGATTGTGGCAGTATTGTAAAAATATAAATTACGGGGTATCAAATAAGCGTTTCGGGGAAAAAGAATTAGCGCACGCGTGCCGTGACCAGATCCGATCCCACGACTTCTGAGTTGCTGTCCTTAGCCCTTTCCCTCTGAGCTACGGACGCCTGTTGGAAACGATGGACTTACTAATGCTCATAATGTATTCACCATTCCAACTCGTAGGAATATCTCATCGATTTCAGTTGTCAGATGATTTGATTGTTGCTCATGTCCATTTGTTCTCAAATCCTCGAAAATTCTTGCGAATATAGAAATTGAACACATTCATAATAACTAACCTTGTGATGAATTCTGTTCATCAAACTGAAAAGAGAGGATCATAATTTGTCTGAAGGTACACAGGAGATTGAATTGGAACCCACTATATATACAGGGTGATTCAAAATTCCCGCACTCTTTTTTGGGAGTAGATTCCTGATGGAATTCTAAAACGATTTGTCCTTTTGCACAATGCTCTCCGACGCATAACTTCCGAGATATAATCAATCAAAGTTGACTAATTATGAGGTGGATCCATCGGTCATTCAGGAGCGTCATAACAGAACAAGAGAGGAAGGTGCTTGCAGAGGGCACTTATACGATCAGCTGATCGGTATAATCGATACGATTTACCAACATACAAATTAGTAAATTCTCTATGTAGAACGATTGAATTCGTCGACACTGTGGAAAAATTGATTATTGTCATGAATTCTTATCACGATATGCTGTAAGTGAAAGTTGTAATTTCAGTAATGATTTTTATAACGCAGACGAATGTAAAATAGTGTTCTTTCGTAGGGATAGGGATTCAAGTGGGAGAAAAAAGTATAACTACTCGTTTTCAATCGGAATTTTCATGTAAAGAAGAAAACATGAGAATTCTCATTCATCCGATACCCAATTTGAACGGTTTGATTAGTAAGTTTAACACAAGAGATTGGATTCCCAATCCTGTATTCTGATTGGTCGAGAATCGATTTATGTTAGATCAATCCTCGGCCGTTTCAAATGATTTTTCTGAAGAATGTGTTTTCGACTTATCCCAACCACAACATTGAACAATGATGAATTTATTCGAATTCACCCTTTTTACATCATTCGATGATTATGAAGGGTTTATCGAACGTTAATAACTTACTTGAGATCACTCAAGATCATTCATGTTTAAATCAAAATCTAATTCAAATTGTGTGCAAGTTCGAGCGCGTTTCTACGTTTAGAAAATGTATTCGTCCTAAAAAGGACGGATTTGGTTAATCTTCAAAGACAATTCTTTTTCCATTTGAAATAACAATATGCCCTTCGAAGTCATATGTGCTTTAAATGGCACTGTTTCGAGCTGTCACCTGATTGGTTGATTCGTATCACGAATGGTTGATTTAAGCTAAACAAACCGTATGTGATTACATAGTCAATCAAGTGCAAAGATTGAGTCGTATACGATGCCTCACCTTGTATTTTCGTCAAAATTGATGGATTCTGCAAGTTGAAGTAAATTATTACCGTTCAATAAACCCTTTATAATCATCGAATGATGTAAAAAGGGTGAATTCGAATAAATTCATCATTGTTCAATGTTGTGGTTGGGATAAGTCGAAAACACATTCTCCAGAAGGATCATTCGGAACGGCCGAGGATTGATCTAACATACATTGATTCTCGACCAATCAGAATACAGGATTCGGAATCCAATCTCTTGTGTTGACCTTACTAATCAAACCGTTCAAATTGGGTATCTGATGAATGAAAATTCTCATGTTTTCTTCTTCACATGAAAATCCTGATTGAAAACGAGTAGTTATACTCTTTTCTCCCACTTGAATCCCTATCCCTACGAAAGAACACTATTTCACATTTGTCTGCGTTATAAAAATCATCACTGAAATTACAACTTCCACTTACAGCATATCGTGAAAAGAATTCATGACAATAATCAATTTTTCCACAGTGTCGACGAATTCAATCGTTCTACATAGAAAATTTACTAATTTGTATGTTGGTGAATCGTATCGATTATACCGATCAGCTGATCGTATGAGCGCCCTCTGCAAGCACCTTCCTCTCTTGTTCTGTTATGACGCTCCTGAATGACCGATGGATCCACCTCATAATTAGTCAACTTTAATTAATTATATCTCGGAAATTATGCGTCGGAGAGCATTGTGCAACAGGACAAATCGTTTCAGAATTTCATCAGGAATCTACTCCCAAAAAAGAGTGCGGGAATTTTGAATCACCCTGTATATATATTGATACAATAGTACTGATGATCACAGTTTTATTGATTCAATGCTGAAGAATAAAATTTCATGAATTACGCTATAACTGATAAGAATCATAACATCATATTTTGCATGTATTTGCCACGTGGATGATAGACGAATACTCCCCACCAGACGCATTTTGTCCCAGCAACGTAACGGCGACAAACAATTTTGTTACTGGTGATGTAACCTGTTTGTTACCGGCAATGTCCTGGTTGGTAGTAATTCCCTACTCAACAAATGTAACTAGGATGTAACCACCACATTGCAGATGGTACATCATTATACTTCTGTGATGTTGGCGTTACGTAACAGGTGATGTTCTAAAATCACTGCAACATTCCAGTCATTGAACATAACATTGAAGTCTGTTACATTTTACTTTCCCGAAGAAGTCATTAGTGTGACATCCCAGTAATGAAATTTGTTACATTTTCCTTCCCCGAGAAAATCATCGCTGTGATATCCCAGTGATCAAGTATGTCACATTGGAATTTCATGAAAATTTACGAATATCAGTAAGAATGATTGTTTCTTTATGAGAGTTCAGAAAAGACAACTGAGGGAAAATTAAGGTTCTCAATTCATTATCAACTTTGATTCTCAATTTGATAGGATATTTTATCAATTCATCATTGACTTTGATAAGCGAATATAATTAATTCAAGCCGGATGAACGAATAAATTCTCACTATTGACATGATTATCGAACAGGGAACTCATAAAAGAAGATATCACATTGGAATGAGTACATTATCATCGAAACAAGGAATATTTATTATGTTCGAAAAATGGAAGGAACGCACATATAAAATAAAATATGATACTAATCTATTTTGATCACCGGGGACCAGATTGAAGATATACATTGCAAAGGGTACTTAAGGACGTCTGAGCAATGACCGAGGAAAATTGAACCCTTGATATTCGAGAGATCTCGAGCGATATATCATCCATCCTTTCTCAATATATGACTTTGTCTCTTTTTTATGAACAAAAAACTGAGAGTCGGATCAAACGATTGTACACTGGAGTGAACTGGGAGGTTTTGGAAGAGAACATAACAATTTCCGTCTGGGTAGTACTCGGATCAGGAATCAGGAATATGGAGTGTGTAATCCGATGTGCCGGATGAATAGTCAAGCGTTTTTATTGAGATTCATCAGCCGACCTTTCGGGTTGATTCAACCCGTTATCAAGGTACAAATAGTTCGGAGCATTGAAAAATTCGTATCGTCGTTCGGACCCATCACGCGTGAAGAGGGTCAAAAACTATTCCCGTCTGGGTAGTACTCGAATCAGGAATCAGAAATATGGAGTGCGTAGTCCGATTTGCCGAGTAAATGGTCGAGCCTTTTTATTGAAATTTATCGGCCGACGTTTCGGGTTGATTCAATCTATCATCAAGGTACAAAAATTTGGAGTTTTGAAAACTTAGTCTCGTCGTACGGACCCATCACACTTCGAGAGGGTGAGAAACTCTAACTGTCTGGGTAGTACTCGGATCAGGAATCAGAATATCATGTGTGTAATCCAATTCACCGTGTGAAAAGTCGAGCCTTCCTATTCAAAATGTTCCAGCCGACGTTTCGGGTTGATTCAACTCATCATCAAGGTAGAAAAATTCGGAGTGTTGGAAAATTAGTTCCGTTGTACGGACCCATCACGCTTCGAGAGGGTGAGAAACTCTAACTGTCTGGGTAGTACTCGGATCAGGAATCAGAATATGATGTACGTAATCCAATTTGCCGAGTGAAACGTCAAGCCTTGTTATTGAAATTTCCCAGCCGAACTTTCGGCTTGATTCAACCCATTATCAAGGTACAAATAGTTCGGAATGTTGAAAAATTCGTATCGTCGTTCGGACCAATTATGCGTGGAGAGGGTGGGAAACAATTTCCGTCTGGGTAGTACTTGGATCAGGAATCAAAAATATGGAGTGTGTAGTCTGATGTGCCGAGTAAATAGTCGAGCGTTTTTATTGAAATTCATCAGCCTACGTTGCGGTTTGATTCAACCCATTTTCAAGGTACAAATAGTTCGGAGCATTGAAAAATTCGTATCGTCGTTTGGAACCATCACGCGTAGAGAGGGTGAAAAACAATTTCCGTCTGGGTAGTACTTGGATCAGGAATCAAAAATATGGAGTGTGTAGTCTGATGTGCCGAGTGAATAGTCGAGCGTTTTTATTGAAATTCATCAGCCTACGTTGCGGTTTGATTCAACCCATTTTCAAGGTACGAATAGTACGGAGCGTTGAAAAATTCGTATCGTCGTTCGAACCCATCACGCGTGCAGAGGGTGAAAAACAATTTCCGTCTGGGTAGTAGTCAGATCAGAAATCAGGAATATGGAGTGTGTAGTCCGATGTGCCGAATAAATAGTCGAGCGTTTTTGTTGAAATTCATCAGCCTACGTTGCGGTTTGATTCAACCCATTTTCAAGGTACAAATAGTACGGAGCGTTGAAAAATTCGTATCGTCGTTCGGACCCATCATGCGTGGAGAGGGTGAGAAACAATTTCCGTCTGGGTAGTACTCGGATCAGGAATCAGAAATATAGAGTGTGTAGTCCGATATGCCGGGTAAATAGTCCAGCCTTTCTATTGAAATTTACCAGCCGACGTTTCGGGTTGATTCAAACAATTATCAAGGTACAAAAATTCGGAGTGTTGAAAAATTAGTTTCGTCGGACGGACCCATAACGCTTGGAGAGGGTAAAAAACTCTAACTGTCTGGGTAGTACTCGGATCAGGAATCAGAAATATGGAGTGTGTAGTCCGATGTGCCGAATACATAGTCGAGCGTTTCTATTGAGATTCATCAGCCGACGTTTCGGGTTGATTCAACCCATTATCAAGGTACAAAGAGTTCGGAGCATTGAAAAGTTCGTATCGTCGTTCGGCCCCACCACGTGTGGAGAGGGTGAGAAACAATTTCCGTCTGAGTGGTACTCGGATCAGGAATCAGAAATACAGAGTGTGTAGTCCGATATTCCGGGTGAATAGTCCAGCCTTTCTATTGAAATTTATCAGCCGACGTTTCGGGTTGATTCAACCTATCATCGAGGTACAAGAATTCGAAGTGTTGGAAAATTAGTTTCGTCGGACGTACCAATCACGCTTCGGGATGGTGAGAAACTCTAACTGTCTGGGTAGTACTCGGATCAGGAATCAGAATATGATGTGTGTAATCCAATTTGCCGAGTGAAACGTCAAGGTTTTTATTGAAATTTATCAGCCGAACTTTCGGGTTGATTCAACCCATCATCAAGGTACAAAAATCCGGAGTGTTGGAGAATTAGTTTCGTCGTACGGACCCATCACGCTTGGAGAGGGTGAAAAACTCGAACTGTCTGGGTAGTACTTGGATCAGGAATCAGAATATGATGTGTGTAATCCAATTTGCCGAGTGAAAAGTCAAGCCTTTTTATTGAAATTTTTCCAGCCGAAGTTTCGGGTTGATTCAACCAATTATCAAGGTACAAAAATTCGGAGTGTTGAAGAATCAGTTTCGTCATACGGACCCATCACGCTCGGAGAGGGTGAAAAACTCTCACTGTCTGGGTAGTACTCGGATCAGGAATCAGAAATATAAACTGCGTAGTCCGATTCGCCGAGTAATTAGTCGAGCCTTTTTATTCAAATTTCCCAGCTCACGTTTCGGGTTGCTTCACCCATTATCAAGGTACATATAATTACCCATATTAACCCATTATCAAGGTACATATAATCCTGCAATACAATGTAAACAATACTTACAGACTAGCGAATTCAGGGTCACAATTTTCTTCGACAAATGCAATTTTACAAAAATTACACAAAAGTACAAACTCATTTTTCATCACTGCGAATTTTTGTCCCTTGATAATGCGTTGAATCAACCCGAAACGTCGGCTGGAAAATTTTGAATAAGAAGGCTCGACTTTTTACTCGGCAAATTGGATTATACCCATCATATTCTGATTCCTGATCCGAGTACTATCCAGACAGTTAGAGTTTCTCACCCTCTCCAAGCGTGATGGGTCCGTACGACGAAACTAATTTTTCAACACTCCGAATTTTTGTACCTCGATAATGGGTTGAATCAACCCGAAACGTCGGCTGGAAAGTTTTGAATAAAAAGACTCGACTTTTTACTCGGCAAATTGAACTACACACTCCATATTTCTGATTCCTCATCCGACTACTACCCAGACGGAAATTGTTTTTTACCCTTTTCACGCGTGACGGGTCCGAACGACGATACGAATTTATCAACACTCCGAACTATTTGTACCTTCATAATGGGTTGAATCAACTCGAAACGTCGCCTGTCAAATCTCAATAAAAAGCCTCGACTATTGACTCGGCAAATCGGACTACAAACTCCCTATTTCTGATTCCTGATCCGAGTACTACCGAGGCGGAAATTGTTTTTCACCCTCTCCTCGCGTGATGGGTCTGAACGACGATACGAGTTCTTCAACACTCCGAACTATTTGTACCTTGATAATGTGTTGAATCAACCCGAAACGTCGGCTGATAAATTTCAATAAAACGGCTCGACTATTTACCCGGCAAATCGGACTCCACACTTCATATTTCCGAGAACATAACAAGTTCGCGCCATATTTTCCGAGAATTATAATGATGATCAACGCCATAATCATAACGACAATAATAATAATGATGATAATAATAATAATAATAATAATAATAATAATAATAATAATAATAATAATAATAATGATAATGATTCCCCTCCCCGTGGATGACTGCGGGTCTTCCAGGGGGATATTCATGGTACCCTGCCCTTCACAATCTCTTCATACATCCCTGGTAGTATCTCCTTCCTTTCCGTGGTGGGGAGGATAAGTATCTCAGAGTTGGATCTTTTTTTGTGAGTGGAATGAACTACTCAAGAGAAAGAATACAAACTGAGAGAAACGAAATCATCCTGATGCCAGGAACATCACCAAAAACGGGAGGAAAGCAAGGGGAAACTACCTTCCTTGACATGTTTCAATACTTCCCAAGGTAATGAAACCTTTTCCAAACCTGGAATATTATACTCCTGAAACAAAAAGTAACGAACAAATTAATGAGTACATGATGGCGCTTCCCCTGGTGGAATATTCCGGAGGTAAACTAGTCTCCCGTTCGGATCTCTGGGTGGATGCTGCTCGAGGAAGCTTCATCAGCAAAGAACGGAAACCGAAGAATAGGATGGGGAAAAGAAACAACATTCTTCGAGTCGGAGCGTGGAATGTTAGATCACTGAGGCAAGCGGGAAAATTATAAAATTTGAAATGAGAAATGAATAGGTTGAATATAGACGTAATGGGGAATAGCGAAATGAGATGGCCACAAGAAGGCGATTTCTGGAGTGGGGATCATAGAATAATTCATACAGGATCAAAGAACGGTCAAACAGGTGTGGGAATCGTAATGCATAAAAGAGTAGGAAATAGAATAGAAAATCATTTGCAACATAATGAACGTGTGATGATGGTTAGAATCAGAATAAAACCGGTAGAAACAGTCATAGTCCAAGTATACATGCCCACATCCGCATATTCGGAGGAAGATATTGAAAAAACGTACGAAGAAATAGAAGGAGTGATAGAATATGTGAACGGAGAAGAGAATTTGGTAGTGATGGGTGATTGGAATGCGGTAGTAGGACAAGGAAAAGAGGGCAACATGATAGGACATTTTGCGTTAGGGAGGAGGAACGACAGTGTAACGTAGACGCAAAATTTTTCAAATTTTCCGCCTAACGTTCACGAGTGCTGTATAGCATAAACACACGCGCACGAAATGATTCGCGGCATAGGGCCCAACTATGCCAATTATATAAAATGGTTTATCGAGCGTTGAGAGAGTGACGTACACACTTACCGACACCTATGCTACGTAGGTAACGGAAACAAACTGGCTTGGCGCCCCCAAGCCCATTCAAGAGTACCGTTTTTTCCAAGAGATTGGAAAAAACCGAGAACCCTCTCCTTACCCTCGTTTATGACCTCCTTACCGGAACGGAGGCGCACACCTAATTGCCCCTGCCATAAAAGTTGATTAAGTATAGACATTTGGGCATTTGTGCGAAGAATATTGTCGCCAATCCAAATGTCTAATATTTGAAAAGAAAATCATCATCGCATTGTTATGATTTTCGGAATTCGATGAATTTTCAACGTCCATTTATCGAATAAAATCCAGTATCTGATTCTTAAGAACGAGATTTCTAATTTGATGTTGTTTGTTTTTAATGCAACAAAATGATGAATTCTGTAGAATGTTTTACAAATTTGTTCGTCGATATATAAAAGTGTTCTATAGTATTTCAATATTCCGTGATTGTTGATTGATGCAGGAAACACATGACATTTGAATTTTCTATAGAAACATATTTTCAATTATTTATATAAGATATAAGAACAATACCTCATAATGTAAAAATCAAAATCCAGTGCTTTGCCTTTCATAGAACTTCAATGTTTGTAATATTTCATCAACATCCAATTGAATTTGTAGCGCGTATTGTTGAAGTTTTGAGTCGTGGAATGAATCGATGATCCAATATTAGCATTTCTAAAGATCTAAATGTTGAGGATTTCTCAATATTGTTTACAAACAACAAGTTTCATTTGGGAATCTAAATGTCGTGACAGTTATATTCTCACAACCACATATTTCCTCATTCTCAATTCTCATTTCGTTGAACGATTGAAACTTCAACAATATAATTCATTGTGTGGCTTCATCCAAGCAATTGATATTTTACTGAGAATGCAGAAATTATAGTAGAATACTTTTTTGTTTTTATGTATATGCAAAATACGACAAGTGTAATATATAAGTGAATTGACAATTTGTGACGGAGAGCAGATAGTTTCTTCTGGAAAGCCTGAATGCGGATATACCAGTGATGCATGATATTGCTCAAATCTTTTTCAATTTGGTTCAAACTGATGAAATGAATCAAGTTTTCTATTTAGAATTCAATACAGTCGTATATTTCAGTCACAAACGTGCACTACATTCTCTGTGACATCAATACGATCTGTTCAATAACGAGAGAGTATTGTGCACGAACATTTTCCTCTTATTGAAAAATTGGGATATCGGAAGTATTTTGATCATATCATCTTTTGATAATTCGTATTGTGAAAACTAATTCAACCTATGTTATATATCACTGGTGATATCCTGTCATTGTTGAAGTCTTAATTATAAAATGAACACAGAGAAAACCTAAATTTGTACTGAAAATCACATTATTGATCCAGTGCTTTGTGATTATTATTCAACTGTACTTCAACAATCTAAAATCGTTTGAATCTGACTTTCATATAATTTTAATTATTTATAAATATGCTATTTGTAATGAATAATGTGATCGAGGCATCATGGATATGGAGACGACGGAGAGGGAGCCCGTCACCTCCGAGCGAGAGTCAAGCGCGAAGTGCGTTAACTCGCGACTTTCCCGACAGGTGGCGCTCATGTATACCGCTAGGTTTGAATCAGCGGCAACCGTCGAGAGCAGATACCTCGACTTCTCATTGGTTTAGAGTTTGAAAAACCCCTCCAAGGAACCTCTAACCAATCACAGCGCTCACCAAGGAAATTCGTGTGTATAAATATCGCGACATTTCCTTCACTACACACACTTCACTTCACTACACATCGGAATACACTTCGGACTGGTCAACAGTTAACTTTCAATCTGGAATACCAACAGTCCTTTCCAGGACTAATATCTCCGAATTAACGTGGGATTAAGCTTTGACAAGCAAAATTAAATTGAGATCTTTGGGAAATCTCCAACGCCACTACACCACAATCAAGCTTCTTGTGGAACATTCAGTCCTTTTAAGGACTCTACATCATCTCGACGTCAACAATTGAAATTTGAATGTAAAGTGTTCGAACAGTATTCGAACGAAGTTCAAACACGAGTAGTTCAAAATTTCAAAGGAAAACAAACCATCGAGGAAGCTTGGATTGCTGTTCATCTCCAACATCAACAAGCTGAAATTTGAACGGAAAGTGTTTGAACGGTAATAGAACGAAGTTCAAACACGAGTAGTCCAAAATCCCAATTGAGAAGATTTCCAACAGGCAAGCTAGGATTGCTGTTCATCTTCGACATCAACAAGCTGAAATTTGAACGAAAAGTGTTTGAACGGTAATAGAACGAAGTTCAAACACGAGTAGTCCAAAATTCCAATTGAGAAGATTTCCAACAGGCAAGCTAGGGCTTGCTGCCCATCTCCTACATCTACAAGCTGCATTTTGAACGTGAAGTGCTTGAACAGTATTTGAACGAAGTTCAAGCACAGAAAAATTTGTCCGACCGACCAATTAACAGGCCAACCACGGGCTGTTTCAACTACGCGGAAGGAACCATTGGGACTATTCCAACAATCGGCGGTAACTGCGATCCTGTGCTACAAACAGCCAGGATCACTAGCAGTTTTGACAAATTGAAACAGAACGTGAAGCGAGTTGCTAAGGCACTCGCGGGGTCTATGAAAAGTAAGTGTTTTACACTATTTGGGTGGGCGAAAAACCTAAGTTTCTTTACCTCAATGGTAACATTGAATTTTCGATGAAACCTTGAGTTTTTTTAGAATCTAAATTAAATTCAATCCTCGTGAGTTCAAGCCACATATTTGAATATAATTTTTTGATTTTAATTTTCGCTCAATAAATGAAATCAGAAATTTTTTTTTTTATTCGAAATTTTCATAGATTCAAGTCTCATACTTGAATACTAACCAAAGTTTGTGAATCTTTCTTTTAATTCGTTTTTTTTTACTCTCTTTTTCTCCTTTTATTTGAATCATCTCTCCCTCTTTTATTCTCATTTCGGAAGTAGCAAGGAATTAAATTTTAACAAATTTTCTTTTTCTGTTCTTCTTTCAGTCGAAACCAAGATACATGATAAGATAAAATATCTAGAAGATAGAATCCGGGGAACGAAGAACAGGATGAAAACTCACCATAGGGACGTTAGAGAAAATAGAATTCCATCTGCAGGAAGGAGGAGAAAACGATTCCTCAATAACCTGTCCACCTACGAAGAATCCCTAATGAAATTAAATGCAGAACTGAATAATTTGAAACTATATTTAGCTTCATTGGAAATTAGAGGGGATTTATTTGTAGAAGGAGAAAATTGGGACGTTCAACCTCTTCCTCCATGCAAGGAATTATATGAATCTAGTTCCTGCTCAAAATGTGAATCTTAAAAATTGACCTATATAATTAATTTAAAGTTTGTAATCATAAATATTAATATCAATATACAAAGTTGGATATTAAACCTCATTGTAATAAAACACTGACACAAGTCATAATAAATTGAATTTGGTAACTATATTTCAAACGAGTCAAACAGTTTCATTGAAGTATCCTTTCCCCAGTCCTTGTTTAGTCTAACTAACTAAAGTGGGGTAACAAAGGGGTTGTCAAACTTTGATTTGGCAATTCCTAATAACTGCTGTCTGTTTCAGATAATCTATATAAAAGGTTTTGACGTAACAACAGAGGACAACGTTCAGGCGAATTTTGTGGAAATCATAAGATGGTTATCACAAACACTCTATTTGGAAATCATTCAAGGAGAATCTGAACTTAGAAAACGCCAGGAGATACAACAAGATACCAAATTGATTACATATTAGTGGAACAAAGATTTAGAAACCAAGTGAAAAACTGTGAACTCATCCCAGTGCAGATATAGATAGTGATCATAATATGTTCTCTGAAATTCAAATCTCTGAAGAAGAAAAGGAAAATGCAGGAAAGATGGAATTTGAAGAACCTCAAGCAAGAACAAACACATGAGGCATTCGAGAAAATGTTGGATGAAGAATTGGGAGATCAGGAAGAGAAAGACTTGGGAATAGAGGGGAGATGAACAAAGATGGAGAGGAGTATAGGAGGATGTGCGGTTAAGATTTTGAAGAATAATGGGGTAGAACCTAAAAACCCATGGATAACGGGAGAAATTCTAGAATTGATAAATGAAAGAAGAAAATACAAGAATAATCATAGCCAAGAAGGCCAGCAACGATACAAATCATTGAGAAATGAAATAATAAGAGAATCAAGGAAAGCGAAAGAACAGTGGTTAGAAGAGAAATGTCAGGGAATATAAATGAGATTGCATTTAGGGAAAATAGAGGAAGCATATAGGATTATTAGAAGAGTTTTCGGACAAATGGAACCTAGAAGCAATAAGATTAGAAACTCTCTAGGACGACAATTGATGAAAACGGAAGAGAAAATAGGACAGTGGATCAATCATTTGGGAGACTTGTCTAGAGCAAACGATGATATAGCACTTTTAGAGGTGGAGGAGGATGTAGATGAGGAAGGATCGGGAGATTCGGTACTGAGATCAGAATTCAACAAGGCTTTGGAAGAATTGAAAAAAAATAAAGTGCCAGGCATAGATGGCATAAGTGCGGACCTTATACAAGCCTCCAGTGAAGGAACTCGTGGCGCACTGTTTGAATTGATTAGAGATATGTATGAAAAAGGAGAAGTACCGGAAGATTTTCAAAAGAATGAGATTGTCGCTATCCCGACAAAACAAAGGGTAGGCAAATGCGAGAACTACAGAACGATCAATTGAACTTCACATGCTTCGAAAATACTGACCAAAATCATATACAGGAGGATGGAAAATGAAATAAAGAGTAGATTGGCAGAAGATCAGTTTGGTTTTAGAAAAAATAGGGGAACGCGAGGAGCAATTTTAGCACTTGGGACAGTGATAGAGAGGAGGATAGTGCTGAAGACATCTGTGTACATAGGTTTTGTAGATATACAAAAGGCTTCCGATAATGTGGAGTGTGGGAAGATGTTTGCGATCCTGAAGGAGGTGGGAATGAATTATAAAGATAGAAGGATAAAATACGAATTATATAAGAATCAGAGAGCAATGATAGACATAGAAGGTCAGGAAGGGGAAGCACAAATAATAAGAGGGGTGAGACAAGGATGCTCATTATCGCCACTGATTTTCAATTTATATATGGAAGGAGCAATGAACGAACTGAAGGAGGAAATTCAATCGAAATGACAGATTCAGGGGGAAAATATAAGTATGTTGAGATTCGCGGATGACATAGCTATATTGGCCACGAGTAGCACTGAGTTAGAAAATGTTCTCAACACTATGAGAACAATATTATTGGAAAACTATTGTATGAATATGAATAAAGACAAAACAAAATTCATGATGTGTACAGCAGCGAGAACAGCTAGAAGAACGAAAAACCCAGAAAACGACCGTAGAGCGACCTTAAAACGACCAAAGGGTGACTTTTTTGAAAATTCACTGATACTTTCGTTTTTTGATATGATCGCGATCTCGTTGTGATTCGTGGTTTATATCTTACTTGAGGAAGGCTGTGACCGCATTAAAATCCCATTGGAAGATTCACCTCAAGGTTAATTGTTTGCAATTTGTTTCACCCTTTGGTCGTTTTAAGGTCGCTTTACAGTCGTTTTCTCGTTTCCAATCCAAAATGGACTCTTTCCGATTACTCCCCGTGATTGTTAAACATGCGCGTGATTGACATATTCCTGGGACATTCAGTGAGCAGCTGAGTCAATTTGGAATTGTAACAATATGAAAAACCATCGGGAAACCTGAAACTCATACGAAAGTCGTCGGTTGGTCGTTCCATAGTCGCTTTATATGTCCGCACTTGATTTGCGAATAATTAACCCTGAGGTGAATCTTCCAATAGGATCATGATGCGGTTGCAGCCTTTCTGAAGGAGGATATAAACCACAAATTGTCAACGAGATCGCGATCAAATCAGAAAACGAAATTATCAGTGAATTTCCGAAAATGTCACCTTTTGGTCGTTTCAAGGTCGCTTTACGGTCTGAAGTCAGATATATACAACAAATCGCAACGAGATCGCGATCAAATCGAAAAACGAAAGTATCAGTGAATTTCCGAAAAAGTCACCCTTTGGTCGTTTCAAGGTCGCTTTACGGTCGTTTTCTCGTTTCCAATCCAAAATGAACTCTTTCCGATTCCTTCCCGTGATTGTTATCCATGCGCGTGATGCACATATTAATAGGACATCCATTCAGCAGCTGATTCAATTTGAAATCGTAACAATATGAAAAACAATGGGAAACCTGAAACTTATACGAAAGTCCTCGGTTGGTCGTTTCATAGTCGCTTTGTATGTTCGCACTTGATTTGCGAACAATCAACCTTGAGGTGAATCTTTCAGTAGGATTATGATGCGGTTACACCCTTCTTCAAGTGAGATATAAATCACAAATTGTCCACGAGATCGCGATCGAATCAAATAACGAAAGTATCAGTGAATTTCCGAAAAAGTCACCTTTTGGTCGCTTTAAGGTTGCTTCACGGTCGTTTTCTCGTTCCAAATCCAAAAATGAACTCTTTCTGAGTTTTTCCCGTAATTAGTATCCATCCGTTCAATTCACATATCAATAGCCCTTCCAGTGAACACATACTCATGCATTCCGAAATAACAATCATATGAAAGACGAATTTATTTAACCTGAACATTATGCGAAAGTCGTTTGTTAGTCGTTCCAGGGTCTTTTCGTCGTTCTTGTTACGTTGCCGCGTCCCTGCTTCGGTAGGCGTGATTAGTTGCTCCCTCACTCCCCTCTTCGCCCCGTGTCCTCTACTCAAGCTCCGCCCCTCACGCTCAACGCGTTACGTTGTACCGAGCCGATTTCCTTCAAAAAATTCCTCTTTTTCAAACGATCCAACCAGTACCTCAATCATCGAATTCCAGCATGATGTTCATGTCAATTGATAGATCAAAGCCTCTACTGAATGATGCTTTTCTGATATTTTCCCCACGCTCTTAAAAGACACAAATTTTCCTCAAAGTCGCTTCATGGTCGTTCCTAGGTCGCTTTATTGAACGAAACGACAGTCGCTTTGTTCCACCAGGGGGATTGTTCATTAGTATGTATTCATCCAAATGGTTTGTCAGTCGTTTATTACCTGTGCAATGATTGGTAGATAAATTTTTTTTCTGCCAATATGTGTTGTTTTTTTTTCCTTTAACTGTGTCGTTCTTTTTCTTTTAACATCCAATAGCATTCATTTCAGTATCTTCCGAACATCCGATAGCGTTAACGTTCATTCTAGTGAGAAATATAAATAATGTTCAATGTTATTATGTATAGCGTTGACAGTTACAATAGAATCACAATACATAAAAAAATAATATGACAATACGAGATGGATAAATTATGGGTTATGAGAGGTTTTCATAAGATGAATGTGAATTCAATCATTGAATGATGACTTGTGATTAAAAATTGAAGTCCATGAAAAAACATCGATGAATTATAGCGAGTGTGAAAAACATGCGAAAATAAGGTTGGTCACCGAGCACTTCAGGTATACTAAAAGAATATGACAATCTCAATCAAAATTATGAATATCTACAAAATGATACGAGATGATTTCCCTAGATTCTTTAAGTAGAATTACAGGTGGATCAAGAAAAGTAGAAGGGGTGCAGGTATACTATACATCTGTATGTTACGTACCACTACAATCATTATTATCAGGGAGGGTAGAAGGAAAATGAAGAAAAGGCAGGAGTTTAGTGGATATACCGCAGGTCCTTGCGTCAGGTACACTACTATCAGATTCTTCCAATAGAATCACGGATAGATTAAGGAAAAGCAAGAAGGATGCATATGTACCATATATCTGTATATCATGTACCAGCAGGATCAATATCATCAGGTAGCGTAGGAGGAAAATGAAGAAACGGCAGGAGTAGAGTGGATATACCACAGGTTCTTGCGGTAGGTACACTACTATCAGCTTTTCATGATAGAATCACAGGTAGATGAAGAAAAAGCAAGAAGGACACATATGTACCATACATCTTCATGTTATGTACCACCATGATGAATGCTATTAGGTAGCGTCATAGGAAAATGAAGAAAAGGCAGAAGTGTAGTGCATATACAAGTCCTTGCGTTAATAATACCACCATCAGATTCTTCCAACAGAATCATAGGTGGATGAAGAGAAAGCAAGAAGAATGTAGATGTACCATCCATATGTACGTTGAATTCTACCATGATTAGTAGGGAGCGTTGGGGAAAAATGCAGAAAAAATAGGAGCACAATAGATGTACCACAAATCTTTGCATCGGGTGCACTCCACTGACCAATCGACGAATGATTGGACAGACTGTTTAGGATCAACTCGACGAAAATTGAACGGATTCAATATTCTGATTATAGAAACTGTTTCAGAACAACTACAGGTCAACTTGACTGATGTGACTGATGATTATATTTGATATTTGATGGATTCCACTTTCTGATCACAAGCGATGATTCAATTGTTGATTCATCACATAATCTTCGATCATCCATTTGATGCCATCCATTATCAATTGAATCCACTTTATAATCTGTAGTTCATCCATTCAGTACAAAATTGCCTATGAAATCACCTAAATGAAATCGATGATGGTGGTGGACGACGTACAGATCGCATGGTATATTTGCTTCGTTTTTGTCTTTCCTCGTTGGCCTGATACTCTCTCGACCAAGAGTTGTTATCGGATTGCTTGAGTAGTATCACAGGTGTATAAAAAAACACGGAAAAGGAGCGAATATACCTGTACGTCGTCTACCACCACTATCTATTCCATATAGTCGGTCTTGTGGAAATTTTGTATTGAATGGATAAATTACACATTAGAAAGTGAATTCTATCGGAAATAAATGGCATGAAATGGCTGATCGAAGATTATGTAATGAATCAATAACTGAATCATCACTCATAATCAGAAAGGGAAGTTCATCAAAAAACCCCAATGCAATATAAAAAGTTTTTAGAAAGTTAAGATCAAAACAAAACCCCAAAGAGATGTAAATAGTTTGACTAATGGTAGAAGCTGAAGTTGGTCTCCAGTTACTTTAGTCACATTCGAGTATTCCATAAGGATTTTTTCAAAGGCGAATAACACAAATTTTTGCATCGGATGTACTTGACTGACCAATTGACGAATGATTACGCAGACTGTTTAGAATCAACTCGACGAAGATTGAGCAGTTACAAAAGTATTCTGATTATAGAAATGGTTGTAAAATAAGTACAGGCCGACCTGACTGATATGACTGGAGATACAATTCATCCCAAGTAGCATCGGAATATACTATGAATGTTCTGTGAATATTCGAAGTATATTCTATGCACATTCCAATGAGACCGTTTTATAGATACTATGCACATTCATCGAACGTATGTAATCGAATATACGATGGTACGTCAATCGAACGTCGATTGAATGAATATCGTACATTCCGAATGTACTATGTACGTACTAAGTATATTTCAAACAGTCTCATTCGAATATTCTATGAACGTTCACTATATGTTCTTCGTATCTCATTCGTACATTCTATGAACGTTTCTATTTCGTATATACTTTGAACTTCTGTTGCTGCTTGGGATCCTACATATTTTCTTCCAAAGTTCTATCTCTCCAGACGTTCCATTCAAGCTGGATTACATTTTCATTTTCACAAACTCTTATTTTCATCTTTCATTACCTTTGTTTCCAAATGATTCAATTCTCGAATATCATGAATATCAAATATCTATATTTTCATATATTTTGATATTCACAGATCATCATTCTTAAATATGTGTCACAAATGGAAATAATCTTATTCAACCGCCCATTCTTCTCCTCATTTCAACATATATGTAATGATGAGGATTTGTGAGATTGTAAGATGATTGAGAATACAGATCTCTGATGGAAAATGTTTGATTGATGTAGCTGGAGATAGAATTGATTCTAAAATATTTTCTTCGAAAGTTTGAACTTCCATTTGTTCCATTCAAGCTGAATTGTATTCCCATTCTTACGGACTCCCATCTGTAGTTTTAATTACGTTTGTTCCCGAATAATTCTATTCTTTGATGTCATCAACGTCGAATTGCATTTACACATATTTTCACTTCTGCAGGTCTGTATCCCCAGTTCTGAATTACAAGAAACAAAACAAATTTAGCTATGTGGTGTCATCTAATCGAGGACAATCCTGATGAAAATCAGTTAATCCCATTCAAATTACAATGAATCAATCATTGAATAAATAATCGCTTCTCTGTTGAAAAGGCTCATGAATTCGGATTGATTTCAGTTATTTCTGGGACAAAAACTGCATGAAATTGATCACATCCACTTGATTCGATACGCTATCATGAGATTTTGTAAAAATTCCTGTAACTAAATCTCATAAAGTCTTCAAATAGTAATATGAAATCAAGACCTGTAAGTTTTAGGATAGAAACCTCATGTGAGCTGATGGAAACTTTTCAAGATTCATATCATTGATGAGATTTGTGTATGAGGATTTATGGGATTTTTCAAACAGGATTGTTATCAGAAAGTAAAGCTCATGAAAAACCTCCAATGGAATATAAGAGATATTCAGAAGATGAAGTACATGAAAAAAAACCCCAATGAAATATAACAAGTTTGAAAATCATTGGAGAACCAGATTGGTCTCCAGTCACTTTAGTTACCTCGAAGTGAGTATATTCTGAATCTAAATTATGAACCAAACAGAACGATTTTCCCAGAGACGAAAGCTCAGTGGATGTGCCATAGACCTCTACGCTAGCTGGACTTGGATCACTTTCTTCGAATGGAATCAAAGGTGGATATGTACAAAGCAGACACACGGTAGATGTGTATGCTAGCTAGCACCACTAATCATTTTATTCACTGACCCGATTATACGTGAATGAAGGAAATGCAGGGGGCAAGTAGATATATCAAAGATCTATCCGATACTGTTATTAGATTCTTTGAGTATCGATGAGGATAAAACAAACACACAGGAAATATTAGATGTGTACGCTAACTATCATCACTATCAATCTCATTGAGTGTCTCATAATAGGTGAATGAGGAAAATGCAGGAGGCAAGTGTATATATTAAAGATCTATCCGATACTGTCATAAGATTCTTTGAGTATCGATAAGGAAGAAACGAACACATAGGAAATATCCCATTCATCCATCGTTAGCTGCCATTACTATTGATTTTATTTGATTACTCTCTGGGCACACAAAGTCGAAGCATAAGCGCAGTCGATATACCACAGATCCCAGTCAGCTGCACTTCACGGACCTACTGACAAAAATTAAGTGAATCATTCAAAACCTACTAAACAAAAATATGAATTTAACTATATTTTAATTAAGGAAATTGATTCACAACTAAAAACAACATCGAACAATTAGTTTCATAATCATTTATCATAAATTTTCCATAGAAACATGAAATAAAATTTTTTATATTCATTTTGATCTATAATTATATTTATTTATTTATTCATTTATTCACTTATTTATCCTTTCAAATTTATGAGTAGCTGACTAGCACATATGAAAACTGAAGAAAAAGGCTCGGACATTAGATTTTCAACATCATAGGCGAACATCGCCTCTCCCTCCTCCTCGTCCTCCCCTACCGCTACCGCGAGAATTCGCATTCCCCAACATCCACAACCACTCTGCGAATTTTTTCTGGTTCACCCTTCTTCCTGCTCGATTACCTCTACCTGTGAAGGAAAATTCAATGAACAATTGAAGAAAAATATAAGTAGGTAATATTGTAATAGGTAATTCAAACAATCCAAATTCAAAACCACATATTGTGGAGGTTCAACAAATTTCTCTTCCTGAAATATATATATATATACCAAAATTCCAATTTGCGGTATCTCAAAAGTTAGTTTGATCCTATATGAGTAAAACCCCGTTGAGGTCATTCAAATCGGTTAAGAACTCGCGTGTCACAAAATTTTACCGTTTTGGTCTAAATCGGTCACACTGTGTGACGGTGGTTCCTAAATGATCATTGAGTGAGTGTGTGTGAGTGCATGACGGGGGTTCTCCGGAGCGGGTGTTTCCGTCTTGTTCTCATCTTCATCCAGTCTTCCAGTGCGAGGTTGAGTTGGCGCGTTGCGATGAAGGTTGTCTCTCTGTCTTTCTTGTAAACTCTGAATTACCATGAGAGAGCGATACCCATGGGTCGTTTCCGTCCCTCTAATAGATTGTCGGTAGAGGAGAGACTAGAATGGTGTTATAGTCGTCTCCTGGCGTTGAGTCAATCCTTCCTCGCACTCGTGGTGTAGGTGACGCTGCCTCCTTGGGACGGGAAACCTAGACAAATCATGGAAGGACAGAGATTGAAGGAGGACAGTACTAGTTAAGAAGGGGAAATGTGTCCCCGATTCTCGTGTGAGCGAGCAACAGCTGTGTTCTCTCACGCGAACCAAATTATTCTCAGATCACACGATGACTTTTCATAGGGGTCATGCGCGGTGCCATCTCGGGACTCTTTTTGTGACAATGTATCACGTCACACTGCATGTATGTGCTCAACAGTGTATCTTCATGGATTTTGTTAGATTATCCATTTAGTAGTCATGGATCATCTGATCGAATATATATATATATATATATATATATATCTATGTATCTCTACAGGGTGTCCCAGTACTCATTACCTGCATGGTATATTCTACAACCAAAATGCAATCATTTTCCGCTTGAAAATATTTCTGTTGAAGCTTCGATTTTGAATTATCAGTATCTTCAGATTTTTTCAAATCCAAATCATTCAAAAGCATTACGTGATGCATACTTGAGCTTCACACCATTCGGTAAGTTGGGAAACGGTGAATCTCTGGGGAAGAATTGACGTTCCTTGTCATTTTTCAATTCACAGTTATAACGATTCGAAATTTATAAGCTCCCAGCCAATCAGAATTCCACTTTGAATAGTTATAGCTTCGAAACAAAGAACGATAGAATAGTTCCATCCTTGTGCAGAAATCCACCATTTTCCAACTCACTGAATGGTGTCAAGCTCAAGCATGTAGCACACGATTTTCTTGAGTGATTTGGAGTCAGAGTTAGAAAAAAAATCTGAAGATACTCATATCTCAAAAACTGAGCCTCCAAAGAATCTTCCGTAACAGGGGATTATACCATTATTGGCTGCATAATACACCTGTGAAATCCAGTCCGCGAATTCTGGGACACCCTGTATATACATACAAGTATACATTAGGTGTATAACTTTGCTTCCGCCGTTTTGCAATAGATGGCTCTAGCGGTAAGTGGTAGTTGAAATAAATAGATCATAGATCTTATACGGAAAGCTTCGGTATTTGTGAACATAACGCCTTCGAAATATTAGTCGATTTGTGTCAGCTTACGAGCCAAATTCTCGTCATTTGCGGGGGGTTTCAATTTTCCGCTTTAATATGAAGGAATCTGCGGCTGAGGCTCATCGAATGCTCTCAAATACCTATGTTGAGGCCGCTATTAGTGAAAGAACGTGCCGAGAGTGGTTTCAACGCTCCAAGAACGGTGATTTTAACATCGAAGACCAGTATGGCGGTGGAAGAGAGAAGGTTCTCGAAGATGCAGAATTGGAGGCATTACTTGATCAAGACTCGTGTCAAACGCAACAAGAATTGGCAGGATCATTGAGAGTGACGCAACCAGCCATTTCAAAACGCCTGAAAGTCATGGGAATGATTCAGAAACAAGGAAATTGGGTGCCGTACAAGTTAAAGCCAAGATATATTGAACGGCGTTTGTGTGTTTGTGAACAGTTGCTTGCAAGGCAAAGAAGGAAGGAATTTCTGCATCGCATTGTCACTGGGGACGAAAAATGGGTTTATTACGATAATCCCAAGCGCAGGAAATCATTGGGATACCCGCTTGGATCACCCGCCCATGCTCCCACGTAGACGGCCAAACCGAATATTCACGGTTCCGAGGTTATGCTCTGTATATGGTGGGACCAGCTCGGCGTAGTGTATCATGAGTTGTTGAAACCCACTGAAATAATCACAGGCGATCGTTATCGAACGCAATTATTGCATTTGAGCCGAGCATTGAAAGACAAACGGCCGCAATACAACAAGAGACATGATAAAGTGATTTTACAGCATGGCAATGCTCGAATCCATGTTACGAAACTGGTCAAGACATACTTGGAAACTCTGAAATGGGGAGTAAATGGTCCTACCCCACTCGCCGTATTCCCCAGACGTCGCTCCCTCGGACTATCACTTGTTCCGATCGATGGCACACGGCCTAGCTGACCAGCACTTCCGGTCTTATGAAGAAGTAAAAAATTGGATCGATCCGTGGATCGCTCCAAAAGATGACCAGTTTTTTCAACGCGGGATTCGTATGCTGCCCGGAAGATGGGAGAAAGTAGTGGCCAGCGATGGATAATACTTTGAATCATAAATGTATCACCAGCTTTTTACCATAAAGCCTCGAATTTCGAAAAAAACGGTCGAAGCAAAGTTATACGCCTAATATATATTTATATATTTGTACCGGCTGTTTCAAAATCCTCCATTCAGATTTCTGAGGTATATTCTACAGATAGAATGCAACAACGCTGCTACTTGTCAAAATTCTGTCCGAGGCTTTATTTTCGAGTTATGAACAATTTTTGATTTTATTTTCAAATCAAAATCACTCAGAAGCTCTGTGTGATTACATACTTGAACTTCATACCATTCGTAATCATGGCTATTCGAAATTTTTGAGATTTTTTTTACCGATCCGCTATCGCTGACACCAGTGAGCGAATGTGAATATGAAGAATATAGTAAATACTGATTTCCAGTGGAAAAAATCTGAAAATATTTATATCCAAAAAATTGAGCGTCAAATCTAATTTTCTCAACAGTAAATTCATTCTATTTTATAAGAAGCAATCCTGCATATACCATACACCATAAACTGACATGTAAAGGTACATTCAACACACTGAGAAGAAATCCTCGTGTTTATAGCTACTATTTGTAGCTGAATTGATGCCTAGCTCTGAAAAGTATCTACAGTAACATTTCCGAAGAGTTTGAAGTGGAAAGGCATTCTTCCTATCACAAATGGAACTTGGACTCCAATAACTCCAATAATTGCTGTAGCAATGATCATTTTGACCCACGATAGTTTGCGAATCACGTCTTTCACAGCTCCGAAAAGTAGCTATTTTCACAATCTTTATTTTCCTATAGGAACTTCCTCCAGAGTGACTGATACATGTATTCACTCAAGAAACCACAGCTCCCACGCATTCAGTATTGTAACCGCAGTTTGAAGTTTCAGTAATTGATAAATCATGTCTATCTATGATCATGAACTGCAGTTATCACAATTCGCCTGCTAATCAATTACACTTTGTCCACCGTTTTTTTTTTCAATGTGGAAATATACATAAATATCATGGTATGAGATGATGAATAGATGATCCATAACCTACGTGAGATATTTTATTCTTCCCTCCTTTGTTTTATTAAATGAGAATCTACGTGGACGAACAAAGAGAGGAACAATAAAATATCTCATGTCATCTATAGATTAACAACACCTCATCTGTCATACAGGTTATTTGCAGTTTATTATTTTCCAATCGATAATATAACTGAAATATTACAGCAATGATGATGTATTTCATTATATTTTTAATGAAAAAAAAATAATAGAAATCACGAAAAAAAAACAATCACTATCCCTGCTACATGAGGAAAAGGAAGTAAATGTAAGAAAGATATAAAAAGCAACATATTATTTTATGCGACAACTATTTGATGATATGGTATTAGGAATTTTTGCAACTACTCCAGCTGTTTGATTAGAGTTATTTTAGTTACAGAAAATTGGTGGGCTCATTTTCAGCTACAATTTGGAGTTGTAAGACTTGGAATAGATATTTTCTTCCATTTTCACTTGAGTAGGTACGATTCATGGAGTTTCAATTACAAAACGGAGCTATAGTAGGAGAAAACATTCAGTTCCGAATATAGTAGCTATGATAACCATTTCCATTTTTCTCAGTGCAGTAAACCATAGGGCTCCGCCCCCTGACTGCTTCACTTTGCTCAGCAGTCCGACCTCATTCAAAATTCGCTCCGCTCATTTTGGATGGATCGTAGCCCACATATGCTCGCTTCGCTCGCATTTCGAACAATTCAGATATCCGGGGATATATGGGAAGGCACTCATCGGTTTTTCACTCAATTGAGAAACTATGCGAATGACTTTGGATTATCCAAAAGGCCTGGAACTTAGTGCCTACCATCCTTTATCCCATCCCTAAATGATTCAAAAACATGTACCTGGAGAACTGCAGAATTTCAACTGTCCTGGTAACAATGAAGCCTGGAAGCGCGACGAAAGCGTGAGCTCAAAGTCATTCGAGCGTAATAAGCGTAATGAAAAGTTACTTAGGCGTAATTTGGGAATGAATCGGAGTATTTTCAGGCTCAATTTGTTTCAACAGCTACTTTCTTCATTTTTGAATCCTCACTCGTGCGCAGTTTCCATGACATCAACCAGCTCTTGAAAAGTCTTCGGATGCAGTAAAGCTTACACGGAAAGATCGGAATTATTATTTTCTCCCAACATTCGAGCTCAAATTGTGATCCAGCACTCTTGAAAATCCCTAAAGCCCGTGTTACATGAAACAATATAATATTGTTCATTAGAGCCGGAATGACTATATTCACGTGTGCCATATTGGATCCGCCATCTTGAATTCGTTTCTTGACGTCAGATTTGGATTCCTCACCCTCCAGAACCCCTAGAACCCATGTTTCATATAACCCTGGTGAAAGGGAAGCGTGTCATAAAGAGTAACGGAAACTTAAGAATGTTTCAGATTACTTTCCTAATACTACTCATATGCTTCCTATTCACTCTCTAACTACGCTTCCGGACGTCAAGCCTGGTTTCTATGAAATTGGTGTTTCTCCGGATACACTTCACACACTTCAAATATACGTTCGAACCACTCTTAATGTTCCACTTGACGCTCGCTATACGCTTAAATCCACGTTCCAAACACTTTCCAACTACGTTTCTGACACTTTCTATTACACGCTTCGCTTTCACCAAGGAAATCTGTCAACACATGCGGAATTGACTAAATTCATGTCCGCCATCTTGAATTCGTTTCTCGACGTGAGATTCGAATTCCTCACCCTCCAAAACCCCTAGGACCCATGTTTTATATAAATCTGTCCGCAAATGCGGAGTTGACTAAATTCACGTCCGCCATCTTGGATTCGCTATCATGAATTCGGGATTTGACCTCAGATTCGAATTCAGCACCCTCGAAAACCCCTAGAACATACGTTCCATACAAATCTGTCCACAAATGCAAAAATGACTCAATTTACGTCCGCCATATTCATACAACATTTTGAATTGGTTTTCTGACTACAGATCTGGATTCAGAACCTATAAAAACCTCTAGAGGTCATGTTTTACATGGATCTGTCCACAAATACGAAAATGACTGAATTCACGTCCGCTGTATTGGATACGTTATCTTGAATTCGGGATTCGACCCCAGATTCGAATTCAGCACCCTCGAAAACCTCAGAACCCATGTTTCATAGGAATCCATCCATGGATGCCAAAACGACTAAATTCACGTCCGCCATGTTGAATCCGCCGTCTTGAATTCGTTTCCCGAATTCAGATTCGAATTCCTCGGCCTTCAAAACCCCTAGGACATATGTTTCATGTAAATCTGCGCACGAATGCGAAATTGACTAAATTCACGTCCGCCATCTTGAAACCACCACCTTGAATCCAGGACTTGACTCCAGATTCGGATTCACCACCCCCAAAAACCCCTGGGATCCATGTTTTATAATAATTCATCGATTCAAGCCAACTTAAATATTCAAAGACTGCGGAGAAAATGACATATATATACATATATATATATATATATATATGTCATTTTCTCCGCAGTCTTTGAATATATATATATGCATGTATGCAGCAGAGAAAATTTTCTCCGAGATCACCTATTTTGAAAAAAGATTAAAAGAAAATAGAAGGGCTCCTTCGATTGCAATAAAACAATAATAGTCCTTGGGGAAGGGTTTGAAGAAGGTCCTCTATAGATTTCATACAATTTGGCCCACTCGGTTCAGAGTTATCCCAAATACAGACAGACAGACAGACAGACAACCCCACGGACCATCAATCAGTATTCATCATCCTGAAGTAATCAGTCTTATGACTGGTTTGATGAAATCCTCCCACCCTGTCTATTATCCACTAACCGCTTAATTTCTGCATATCTACGGCAACCCTTATCTTGTATAATTTGCTTCATATAACTCAATCTAGGTCGACCTCTTCGAGTTTTACCAGTCATTTTTCCTTCCAATATTGTTTTCAATAAGCTATCATGCCTTAATGTGTGTCCTATCAGATTACTTCTTCTTTTCACGACCTGTCTCAAGAGACTCCTTTTTTCATTTACCTTCTCAAGTACTTCTTCATTTCTTACTTTCTCTATCCACTTTATTCTGAGCATCCTTCTATAACACCTAATGAGGAGTGAAAATAAAGGTTCGAGTCTTCGTTGGTCCGTTTTCCCAATTGTCCAAGTTTCACAACCATATAATGCTGTGCTCCAAACGTAACTCTTCAAGAATTTCTTCCTTATTGCTAAGCTAATATTCTTCGAACATACACGGAGGGAGCAAACTTGCGTTCGACGCTTGAGATTTATCAAGCAAATAATACTCGGTAAGTTAAAAGCGTTTATCGCTCGTTTCCTCGCATTGAACGCAAGCGCCACACAGCGTTCAAGCGTAAACTAATCGATATCATGAACGTTTGAGTTTATGTGTCTATCGCTTGTGACGTGATGCCGTGAACGCAAGAACTTACATGTGATTTTCTCATGTACATTCTTGCAATTGATTTACTATAGACAATTCGTTTTGAATCGCTCCAAAATGCGTGCGCTCAACGCAATGCTCTTCGTTCAAACGTACTTGAGAATCATTGATGAATTGATCATTAATAATCAATAAAATTTGATTAATTCATGAAGAATGGGTAATAATCAATGATAATCGATAAGAAAAATGAAAAAATTATTGATAATAATTACAAATCAGGATTTTTTTAACAATAATTTATTATCTTTTCATGAAAAAAATTATTAATGATAACAAATCAGGATTTTTTCATTTTTTTATGAATTATCATCAATCATC
The DNA here is from genome assembly GCA_018340375.1 of Gonatopus flavifemur. Classification (NCBI taxonomy): domain Eukaryota; kingdom Metazoa; phylum Arthropoda; class Insecta; order Hymenoptera; family Dryinidae; genus Gonatopus; species Gonatopus flavifemur. The sequence continues at coordinate 20,014,592 of JAFFJZ010000009.1, forward strand.
AGTTATTTTCCGTGAATTGATTAAATTTTATCAATTATTATTGATCAGTTTATTAATAATTCTTCATGAAGAGATAATGAATATTTGTTTAAAGAATCCTGATTTGTAATTGTTATTAATAATTTTTCAATTTCCCTTATTGATTATCATCAATTCTTACTCATTTTTCATGAATAAATTCAATTTTATGGATTAATAATGATCAATTCATCAACCCATTAAGTCCGGGAAATGCACGATTTCAACTCTAATTTCAGACGTTGCAAATGATATATGAATCATTGAACACTCATGGCAAGAATACCTGACCTACTATTTTCGAGGTTGCTCTTTCGCTTGTTGAGGTCAAAATGACCTTCAAAGGGCGCTGGAATACCGATATGACCAATTTGAAATAAAAAATCGACAAAAAATTGTAGGATATTTGACTTTGTGATTTTTTCACGGGTTGAAAATGCACTCAAAATTATTCAAAACATCAACCAAGGGTGCACAAAATATCTCAACTTGACGAGAGAATTTTTCCCCAGACTTGAAGGAGTCCTAACCTCTCTCAATTTACCATATATTCACCAAAATAACTCGCAACTCTGAGGATCTAGAGAAAATTGACAGAACATATGATTTTACTCGTTCAGTATCCTTCAAGAGCGGTACCCGAAGGTTTTTGAGGTCGCTGACTACGAATCGAACATCAGATTTTCAAAATTCAAAATAATGGATCCAAGATGGCGGACGAAAAGTCATAAAAAGCCTCGAAAATGGATGAAAATTGGTATGCTTAGGTTTTTGAGGTTCCTGATTGCGGATCCATTATCAGATTTTCAAAATTCGAGATGAAGGACCTAAGATGGTGGATGAAAAGTCAGAAAAACCCTAGGAGATGGATTTGAATCGATCCACCGGGGTTATTGAGGTCGCTGATTACGAATTCAGCATTAGATTTCCAGAATTCAAGATGGCGGACCCAAGATGTTGGACGAAAATTCGAGAAAACTCTCGAAGATGGATGAAAATCGGTATACTGGGGTTCTCGAGGTCACTGACAATCAATCCAGCGTCAGATGTTCAAAATTCAAGATGGCGGATTCAATATGGCGGACCGAAATTCATGACATCATTCAAAATCATGCAATAATGTTTATACGTGAAGTTTCCGCAAGAAAATTGGTTGTTTCCGTCCGTTAATTATTCCATGTGCATGTTTCTCAAGTCAAACTACGTAGCAAGTTGATATTCTTGTATGTTCCCCAACAACTCAGTTCGTCATGCGATAGACTTCGTCTTTATTTCCTCCGATTCACTTGATGATAATGTCAAATTCAATCACCCCAATAACAACTGATATTCACTTCCAATATTTTCATCACGTGTCACCAGTCTAATTACACTTTGGAATACTAATATTTTCTGAATCATTGAACTCGAAATTCAGACATACTATTGTTTATCCTGTACAACTATATTGATTGTTTTTCTTTGATATTTGAATATTTCTCCTCACCTGCCGAGGGTAATTGAATTTTCGGCCCGCTTTTTTTCCCCCTCGCCCTTATTATCATTTGAAATATGGCACCAAAACGCAAAAGAAAGTCAACAAATCGTGCAGATTATGAGGTTGACACATCGGATGATGATCATGATCCAATGTTACTCCTACCAAATTCAGATGATTCTGGAGACTCAGATGAAGAATCCGATATCGATTACGATGGCAATTCCAATGGAATAGATGAAATTCTATCCGAGTGTTCATACAAAAAAGTCTCTAGGTCATATGATGATAACCGAACAAAGTTGGAGAAAGATCATGATTATGTTTGGGTTGATGGTGAAAAAGGATAACAATGAACTAATGAATGAATGTTTTCTCAGTGGAAGTCAAAAAAGATCTATACGTGAATCTTCACATGTTCAACTATTTGAACACTTTTTTCCAATCGAAATGAAAAATCATATAGTAGAAGCCACCGAAGAGAATGGATACAACTGTAAGTCTGAATGATTTGGACACTTATTTAGGAATTTTGATTTTATCAAGCTTCAATAAACGTAAATCTCAAAAAGATTATTGGTCCCTTGACCCTCTTTTAAGTTGCAAAATTGTTCGATCTGCCATGTCACGCGATACTTTCCTTGAAATCAAATCGAACATAAAGTATTCAAACACTGGCGATGAAAAAAAAGATGATAAAGCTTGGCGAGTTTGGGTATTGTTGGACAAGTTCCGTAAGAATATTCAAAAATTTGGGTTTTTTGAATCTGCGTTATCGGTGAACGAAATGATGGCTAAATCTTATGCCAGAACCAGCTTGAAGCCATTCATCCGCGGAAAACCGATACGATTCGGTTTGAAATTTTGGGGACTTCGTTCAGCGGACGGATATTTGTTTGATCTCGATCTGTACTATGGAAAGGGATCACGAGTTGATAAACCAAACAAATGTGCCCTCGGTACAAAAGTGGTCATGCATCTATTGGATAAATTTCTCAAGGATACACCCTCCTCTACCATATCGAAATATCATTTGTATCATGACAATTATTGTACTAGCGTTGATCTCATGTTGCGCCTGAAAAAACTGGGACTGAAATCCACAGGAACTATCCAAGACAACAGAGTATCGGCTAAAATCATAATTCATAAAAAAGCTCCCAGAGGCACATTTGTTTCAAAACATGATCAAAAGAGTAGAATCAATTATGTCAGTGTGATGGATTCTAAGCAGGTCTCTATAGCTTCATCAGCTACAGGAGTGACTCCAATGTTACCCTCGAAACGATATGGTGCAAAAGATCATTCAAGAATATCTCTTCCATTTCCTCACGCTTTTCATGTTAACAGTCGATTCATGGGTGGAGTAGATCTCCACGACAGTCACTGCAACAACGTTCAGACATGTATACGTAGTAAAAAGTGGACTTATGTAGTTTTCACGCGTTTCATTCAAGCCGCTATCACAAATGCACTTGCAATTTACAATTTATCAAATCCTGAATCAGTACAGATTGGTACGAAAGATGTTGCTATGAGTGTTGCTAGACATTATTTGGATATTGGACAGGAAAGGTATGATAAAAAACATAACTTTCGTCACGAACCAAGTCGAAAAACATGTTCCACAAAGGAATGTATTATTCGCACATACATATACTGCTGCACTTGTGATTTGTATCATTGTAAAAATTGTGAAGACAGATTTCATGCGGATCTTCAAGGAAAAAAAGTGGAAGAATAGAAGCTCTCTATCGATCATTCGGGCTTAAAGATGAACAGAATGAGCTCGTTCAGTCATGTATGAAGTCATGAGTGAAAAAGAGGGAACATAAAAAAGATTATGAAAATATAATTGAAATATTGGGGGAAAAATGAAGACAATACAAAAAAATTAAAAATTCAAAAAAGAAAAACAAGAGAGACTTATGCCGTCCACCTCCACGTGGTTTGAGTTGGGAAACGTTCATATGAAACGGCTTACGGACGGAAATAACCAATTTCCTCCCGTGAAACCTTGTATGAACATTATTGCAGCATTTTGAGTCATATCATGAATTTCGGTATGCCACATTGGATCCGCCATCTGGAATTATTGAAATTCAACTCTAAATACGTTGCCAGCGACCCCGAAAATCTCCCCGTATACACATTTTCTCGTGATTCAGAAGCATTTTATGAATTTTAGTATGCCATATTGAATCCGCCATCCTGGATTTTGGAAATCTGATGCTGGATTCGTTGTCAGTGACCTCAAGAACCCCAGTATACCGATTTCCCATCCATCTGCGAGAGTTTTCTCGAATTTTCGCCCATCATCTTGGGTCCGCCATCTTGAATTATGGAAATCTGATAATGGATGCGTAATCAGGAACCTCAAGAACCTAAGCATACCGATTTCCATCCGTTTTCGAGGCTTTTTCTTACTTTTCGTCTGCCATCTTGGATTCGTCATTTTGAATCCTGAAAATCCGATGTTTGATTCGTAGTCAACGACCTCAAAAACCTCCGGGTACTTCTCTCGAAGAATACTGAACGAATAAACCTATATGCTCTGTCAATTTTCTCTAGATTCTCAGAATTGCGAGTTATTTTGGTGAATATATAGTGAATTGAGAGAGGTCAGGTCTCCTTCAAGTTTGGGAAAAGATTCTATCGTAAAGTTGAGATATTTTGTGCACCCTTGGTTGATGTTGTGGATAATTTTGAGTGCATTTTCAACCCGTGAAGAAATCACAGAGTCGGATATCCTACAATTTTTTGTCGACTTTCCATTTTAAATCGGCCATATCGGTATTCCAGCGCCTTTTGAAGGTAATTTTGACCTCAACAAGCGAAAGAGCAACCTCGAAAATAGTAGGTCGGTATTTTTGCCATGAGTGTTCAATGATTCATATATCATTTGCAACGTCTGAAATTAGAGTTGAAATCGTGCATTTCCCGGACTTGACCCAGAAATGCCCATGGCGAAACTGCTGGGCCTCCGGGAAAGGAACTATTGGAAATAGGATATCTGGGTGGAGGATGAACATCCACGGAGAAAAAAAATTTTTACAATTTGTTTAAACAATTATTGTTTGAACAATTTGTTGAAAATATCAATTCAAATGGATGAAAACCCCGGGATCGTGTTCTACGGAAAATTTCATATAAGAATAGGTGGTTTGGAAAGTTTCCAACCATCGCATTGGTTTATAAATAACAATTATAACCAATTTCGAATACTCCATACCCGTTCGTGCCCACGGTGAAACTGCTGGGCCTACGGGGAAAGTAACTATTGGGAGTAGGATATCTGGGTGGGGGATGACTATCCACGGAGAGAAACAATTTTTACAATTTGTTTAAACAATTTGTTGAAAATATCAATTCAAGTAGATTAAAACCCCGGGATCGTGTTCAACGGAAAATTTCATATAATAGGTGGTTGGGAAAGTTTTCAACCATCGCATTGGTTTGCGTTCAATGCGAGAAAACGAGCGATAAACGCTCATAACCTACTCCGTGTAGTAACTGTCTCCTTTGGTGGGGAGCCTGTTTCCCTTGTGCCATTCTTGCTCTCAAATCTCTGTCGCTTCCACCGTTTTCTGTCATTATGCTTCCTAGATATTTAAATTCTTTGACTTGCTGAATTGTCTCTGCATCTATTTCGATTTTCGTTCTTCTTGATGTTTCCATTGTTGTACAAATCATGGATTTTGTTTTGTCTTTATTTATATTCATACAATATTTGTCTAGTAATAGTTCTCCCATAGGGTTGAGAGTATTTTCCAACTCAGCGCCACCCGTAGCTAATATAGCTATGTCATCCGCAAATCTCAACATGCTTACATTTCCACCTTGAATCTGTGATTTCAGTTGCACTTGCTCCTTCACTTCGTTCATCGCTCCTTCTACATACGAATTGAAATTGAATGGCAATAGTGAGCATCCTTGTCTCACCACTCTTCTAATTTGTGCTCCTCCTTTTTGACCCTCTATTTCTATTTTTGCGGTTTGATTCTTATGTAATTCATATATTATTCTCCTATCCCTGAAATTAATTCCTACTTTTTTCAAAATCGTGAACATCTGCTCCCGATCAACATTATCGAATGCTTTTTGTATATCTACAAAACCTACATACACAGACTTTTTCAACTCTAGCCTCCTTCCTACTACTGTTCTGAGTGCTGATATTGCTTCCCGCGTCCCCCTATTCTTCCTAAAATCGAACCGATCTCCTGCTAATCTACTCTCTATTTTATTCTCTATTCTCCTGTATATCATTTTCGTCAGTATTTCCGAGGCATGTGAAGTTGAACTAATCATTCTATAGTTCTCACATTTGTCTGCTCCTTGTTTTTTTGGACAGGTGACAATTTCATTCTTCTGGAAATCTTCCGGTACTTCGCCTATTCCGTACATATCTCTGACCAATTCAAACAGTGCGTAACGAGTACTCTGACTGGAGGCTTTGATAAGGTCCGCACTCATGCCATCTATCCCTGGCGCTCCAGTATTGTATGAAATGGAAAACTATCCAACTTCCAATCGGATTACTTAAATATTTCAGAAGATACGGTCAGAGCGTACGATAGCGGGTACAATAGGCACTCCGTGCTGCTATACTACATATACCTTAGATTATATACTACTGGAGCGAGCATTGCCTATGATTTCAATAGGAATACGTGTGGTTAAATTGAGAGAGAGAGAGAGATCTGACTTTTAGGCAGTCGTCTCTCTTTTCATCCAATGAGATTCAAACAAAAATAGCCCTGCCGAAAAATCGGAACTCTCATTCTATCTCTAATTCAAACTAACCAAACTTCTCCGTAGCCTTTGCTCGCTCCAGTAGTATATGCTCTTACACGTATACCGATGAGTGCCTCAAAATTCACCACCTAAATCATTGATTGACAATGATGAGCATGAATAGAATAATCATAATAGAACAAATCAAAATAATAAGAAACACGTGTTATACAGGATGCCCCAAATGAGGGTGTGAACGCAAATATCTCAAGAAAAAGGAGATGAAACAAGAAATCAATTAAGGCATCGATAGAAGAGCGATCGGTTTCTGATAGGGAATTTGTCGAGTTCATATTGAATCTGATACAATTCCGATCGAGATTTTATGAAATTCAAAATTCAATATGAACTTGACGAATTTGCTATAGAAGACCGATCGATTTTCTATCGATTGCCATGATTAATGTTTGTTGCATCCCCTTTTTCTTGAGTTATTTGCGTTTATACTCTCAATTCATCACCTTGTATATAATCCACCTAATATAATGATATGATGTCATACATTAGGGTTGGCTGGAAAACAAATTTGTTTATTTTGATCGTAATGTCTCAGGAACGTTCCTTTTCCGCCGAAACCGTTTGAGTGAAAGAGAGGGTGAGCTGCCTTATCGAGAGATTTCACTGTGTAGTTAACAGACGGATATTCGGTTGAGGCGAAATAAATATTCATTCCATACAAATCCATTATGATCCTCACAAATATGATTGATCAACTATTAACAAATCCTCATTCCTAGTCAATATCTCAATGATTGTGATTTCCTGTTATTTGCTGATGATCTAAAAATCTTCAAGAACATAAAATGTCTTGCGGATGTTCATCACTTACAGTCAGTATTATCGAGATTAGATTCTTGGTGCACCCGTAATTCTCTGCATCTGAACTTAGAAAAATGCTGTGTAATGATGAGGATCTCGCGGTCAAGGAATCCTCTCATATTCTCCTACAAGATTGCGAATATTACATTGAATACTGTTAAATCTTATGTTGATCTTGGTGTAACTATAAATGATGAATTGGATTTTTCTGAGCATTCTGTGAAAGCTTGTGGTACTGCGATGAGGAATCTCGGCTTCGTCAAAAGATTTTCCAGTGATTTCAAAGATGTTAGGTCATTAAAAGTACTATATTCCTCTTTAATTAGACCCCATCTTGAATATGCGTCCCCTATCTGGTCTCCGTACTTGAAGAAGGATATTAGAATGATTGAGAGTGTGCAACACAAGTTTTTACGCTTTGCTGCTTTTAGAATAGGCTGCCCTATGAGATATTCTGACCATGATTACTCCAGAATTCTTCACAGAATGAATTTAACTACCCTCGAAGAGCGGAGACAAATGAATGATCTCCTATTTCTTTCAAATTGATTAATGGTTTTCTTGATTGCGAGTCATTGCTGAGTAAAGTTAATTTTAACATCCCCGGTAGACCAGTTAGGAGAGCGCTTTTATTCAGACCTGTACAATTTAAATCAAGATTTGGAAATTATGATCCGATTTCTCGCATTTGTGAATTAGTAAATAATTTCGATCGGTCGATGGAATTGTTTGGTGTTTCCTTGAAGCGGTTTAAACTGTCGGTTAATGCATGACTATATTGTAATTGTATTTTATGCGTCTGTGGACGCTGTCTTGTATTGACTCTGTATTTACTTTTTATATCAAAGGGTGCTAACCCGTGTATTGCAATAAAAAAAAAAAAAAAAAAAATATCACTTGTGTATTATCATTAATGGGATATACAGGTTGGCGCAAAAGTCTGGGAAAACCCCCATAAATTTTGAACGAAGCATGATAATTGGATCAAATTTTCTTTGAATCGAAGGAAGGATCGAGGGCTATCTTAGCGGGGGACTTCAGTTCCCTAGCCCTGCAAGGGGCGATGAAGGGGCTAAAGGGGCCAGAATCTCAAATGAAACGTGGGGCTTGTGATACGTCATTCAATAGAGTTTTCCAATCCGAATTCAGTGGTTTTTCATATTTTGGAATCGGATCATTTCTCGCTGAGTTATCGTAATTTTAATACCCTGATGTGGCAAAGTCTGGAAACACCCCCATAACTTTTGAACGGGTCATGATAATTGGATCAAACTTTTCCTGAATCGGAGGTTTTTTCATCCCAATCTTGGCATTATCCAGAATCAAAGGCGTGGACGTGTCAGGAACCTGATGCCTTGTGTGTGTGGGGGGGTGGTTGTCGGTGTGTGTATTTGTGTCTGGGTCTCGGTGTGTGTGTGGGTTTCAGTGTGTGTGGGTGTGTGTGTGTGTGGGTGTGGTTGGGTGTTTGTGTGTGCGCACGGTTTTTCTGTCGGTTTGAACAATCATCATCAACAATCATGCGCTCGGCACACTATCGCAATTGTTCGAACTGGTGTCCTCCAACTCCCTGACAGCTCGCTGACCGCTCATAAGAACTCCGTCTGAATTCTTCCAACATTTGTGGAGTGATCAACCCTGTTCAGTCGATGATATTCTGCCGCAACTCATCCAAATTTGCAGGTTTTGTGAAGCTTCACGGATGGAGGTGTGCGGTTCCTCAACAAATGATTGTGTGATCTCCACCACAATATCATGGTTAGTAGTTGTGCGTGGCCTGCCACATCTCGGACGATCCTCAACACTCCTGGTCTGTGGAAAACATTAGATTGTTCCGGAGAGAGTACCTGAGGAGACTCCTGATGTACCGACGCGATATTCATCGTTGAATAAGGTTTGTACTTCCCTGAAGGATCGTTGACAATCTCCGTAGCCACGCATCATAAAAATAATGATTCGGTCTTCCTCTGGAAAGGATATCTCCGAACAACGGATTATTCGAATACCAGATACCTTGGGCGAATCACCGACTTTGGAAATGAACAGCCTGAAATGAACCTGAGGATAACCGATCACAGCTTTGAAATGAACCTGAGGATAATCGATTCCGAATACACCCAAGTAAGTGAGTATCGATGGGAATAGTCCCACACAGGCCCATACGACTGAACCACCCACCCACTCACACTCACTCACACACCCCCACACCGACACACACCCTCACACTGACACCCACCCACACACACACACACACACATACACACACACACACACACACACACACACAGAATCAGGTTCCCGACACGCCCACGCCGTTGATTCTGGGTAATGCCAAGGTTGGGATAAAAAAACCTCCGATTCAAAAAAAATTTGATCCAACCATCATGTCCCGTTCAAAAGTTATGGGGGTGTTTCCAGACTTTGCCACATCAGGGTATTGAAATAACGATAATCCAGCGGAAAATCATCCGATTCCAAAAAATAAGAGACTGCTGAATTCGGGTTGGAAAACTCTATTGTATGACGTATCACAAGCCCCACGTCTCATTTGAGATTTTGCCCCCCCCCTATTGTCCCCTACAGGGCTGGGGAACTCAAAGTCCCCCGTTAAGATAGCCCTTGATCCCTCCTTTAATCCGAAAAAAATTTGATCCAATTATCTTGCCCCGTTCAAAAGTTATGGGGATGTTCCCAGATTTTTGCGCCACCCTGTATTTGTTTGAATACATATTCATTTCGCCATAAGCACATATGCCTTTATCAACTATAAATAAACATTCTTCACAGTGTACTGTAATTAATTCATGAGCGAGAGGAGGTACTTCATTTTCGAAAATGTTGACCTATCATTTTATAATACCTCTCAAAAGGCATGAATGCATATGGTCAGACCAGGGTAAAATAATATTTTCCAATGAAAATGATGAATAAATATTTGTTTTGCCACCGTGTATAGATTCTTTGAAATAAAATATTCCATTCATTCTAAAAATTATACTTCTGGGAATAAAATATTTTATTCATTCGAAAAATTATACTCTTGAGAATAAAATATTTTATTTATTATGAAAATCATTGGAAATAGTATTTCAAATAGTCCTTCATTCAAAATAAACACATGTCAAAGTTGAAATTCGGAATGTTCAACTACGTACTTTCCCTTTCCATTGAGAATATAAAATCCATATACTCCTCCATAAAATATAAACTCCTCCATAAAAACTGTTGAAAATATAATATGGATTAAAAATTGGAAAACGCAGTGTTTTTTTGAATGTTTTTCTTTGAAAAAATTGAATATCCATGTTATGCTCTTGCTTCAGATTATGGAAATAGAATATTTTATTTGATGTTTCATACTATCAAAATGAAATATTTTATTTGCTGGAATTTGGTTTCTTATTTGAAATACTGTTCCATTTCAATTCTCCCCAACAGTTGATTGAGAATAGTATCCTATTTGAAATAAAATTTCCACAAACGTTACCCAGCTCTGCATATGATACATGTTAATAGTCATATGGTACATACCCCGTAAAAGACACAGATTTCAATTTCCGAATATGTATATTCATTATCTCATTCTATTACAATTCAATGGAAATTGCACACACACATCGGTATTATCAGCACCAAAAATTTCAGCTCACAATTTTACACCACTACACTGTATACAAAATTTCATTCAATCATAAACACTTTTGTAACCCTGTTTTATCCCAAAAACCAGATATTCCCGATATGCACTCAACACTTAAGATGGAGTTCCCCATGTAGCCGACACTATGTAACCGTCTTCTGAGTTCAGAATCTGGCACCCTACATATGGTTATTCAACTTAATAGATCTAAGACTCTACCACAAATGCTTTCCAAACAACCTCATTTCAATATCAATTAGGTTTTGGGAAAAACCCCCTCCCACTAAACCGTAATAGATAGGATACGCTAATGTACCAATGAAAACTGAACACCATTGTTAACATTTCATTACTGACCCACCTTCAAAACATCGAGCTCATCACCACGGAGTAATAGTAAGGGGACATAACTCCAATGGATGCATTTTCAGAATCTGATACACTTTGCCGGGTTAAAAGGACCAGGTTCGTCAAATGGAATAACTTTTATAATTAGTGCGCATGCGCCCTAGAGCATACTTGTCCTCCTCTTATCATCGCAAGGCGCGAGTGAGATAATTACGAAAAAACTACACTAATTGTAAAAGTTATTCCATTTGACGAACCTGGTCCTTTTGACCCGGCAAAGTGTATCAAGTCTTCTATACGGAGTTATGTCTCTTTACTATTACTTCATGCATCACTATCATTCACGCCCTCTCTTTCTCCACCTCCTCTCTTTTCATCCTCTCTCCAGTTTTCTCGCATTATCACATGTATCAATTTTTTGGACCAATCAGGAAAGGAGGCTTCAATATTTCGATATATTCGAGATTTATCCAATTCGATAGCTATGACTTCGTTAAAGATAGGATTCTGGCTCTCCCGCAAAACACATATAACGCACTGATTAAAACTAAAACTGGAAGAACAAAACTGTCTCATCCCAGACAGCACCCCGTGCCACTGTAACGTTCATGGAAGGTTATTGTATGCAGAGGAGGTTTCCTGATCGTGCAGAAAACGTGCCAGGAATACATTCCGTTTTCAGGGACACAGTTCTGAAGCGAACCTGGAGTTACATCATGAGAATTATAAAAATGAGAAAACATCGTCTCCCGAAAATGTGTTTACTAAGATGACTAGAATTACATCGACGAAATCCTACTTATAGATATAATTGGATTACCCTACTAATGAAAACTGTGACCTGTATAGTATATTCACGTTATAAGTATCTAGGAAATAATTAAGATTAGGTAATCTGGGAGGAAGTGGGTAAAGCGCTACTCGAAAAATACAAGATAGTATTCGATACTGTTCACTTGAATATCTGACAATGAACGCCCTCTACACATGATTAGAACTATATCTCAAATAAAATTCGCAAATCAGTATGGCTCTGGATTGAAAATGAACGGAAATTATTACAGATTCGATCCTAACTAACCATGTCCTATATGCAACTCGGGCAAACCAGATACCATGGAACATTTATGATTAGAATGTGTACTCTTCAATGCCTTCAGACAGCGTTATATCAAAGAGAAAATGAGAGAGCTCATAGGCACCTTTCCACTGATAGTAAAAGATCCACCGGCCTTCTGACGGTTGGATCGTGGAAGTTGACACACTGCAATTTCATTTTTCACTAGCGAAACATCACGTATTCCTTTCGTATACTTATCAACACGCAGCTTATTGAAACCCACATAGCACACATCATCTCAGTAATATTTCCAGAATATTACAATGTCTCACTTGGAACATTCCATGCGAGATATTGTTAGGAGATTTCATAGATATTGCGGATACAATATTTCTTTTTTAATATTTTGAGGATCTTCCAATTGAAACATTGCACACATAATATTCTGCAATGTTCTAAGGATCTATGATGAGGAGTATGTTGAGTTCGTCGTGATTGGAATATAATAATGAGAATATTTCAATAGCAATATTGTATGTAGCAAGTAGCAGTCAAATTCACAAGTCCACCTCGAAAGCAACCCCTCTTCCACGACCTATTTCATTTTTCGTTTCAGAAGATTCTGAATCGATTGGTACACATCTCAAGAGAACGAGTTTTTACTCAATTTAATCGTGATAATTACAATAAATGGGACTTTGAGGGCATTGACGTCATCTCGGAGATTTGCTGATGTGATGGAGGCTATGTCTTTCACCTGCAGGACCCGGGTTCAATCCTGACTGAGGTAACTTTCTGATAATCGACTTCCAATGTGAGTTTTCTTTCACAATGTCATCCAGGTTGGACTCACACAACATTGGTGGAGGTAATGTCTGAAGAAATTTTTTTTTCCACCTCAGTTAATATTTCATCAATTTCTTAATTTTTGTGGAGAATCTCGTTGAGATGATTTCGGCAATATTCCAGAATATCTCCAGAATCTTACCGCGATGATCCCAATGATATTACAGAATGTCTCCAGAATGTGACAAAGATGGTGACATAAGACATTCTGGCAATATTCTTGAGATAGTTTCCAGAATATTGCATATTTCAAATATAATACTCTGGCAATGTCTCTACAATATTTTGTGCTATGTGGGAATGATTTCATGTATCGATATTGAATGCATATAATTTTCAATAATCATGAATTAAAAAAATGGAAAATGAAAGAGGGGGTTCATGAATCAGGTTCCGTGTTCCATCCGATGAGAGGGTGCTTCAATGTTCACTATCGATGGAACCCCGGCCATGAGCTCTCTCATCTCCTCCCTGATTATATACAATAAATTCGGGTGGACCAAAATACAATCATTACCAAAGAATCGAGCGATATTTTAAGGTAATTCAAATATTGTGTAAAAATCTTACAAAAAAGATACCCTAGTAAAAAACGAACATATATGACCCATACATAATCCATACATAATACACAGGAAATTCATATATGATTCATATATGAAAATGCATAGAATCATATACAATCCATATTTAATCTATATGTGATCCATATATGATTATATATGACTCATATATAAGGGGGCCCTCGTGTAGCCGTGTATCGTACAGACGTGTATTGCTTCGGTCGTTAAAACAAAAATAATTTCTCAAAGTGCATATCCGTTTTCGATCGGTATACTGGTTGATTTTGAATGTGATCCAGTGCTACTTTCGATGTGCTTGACTCGTGAAGCATTGGTGAACTGTGACTGTGGAAATTAATCTAATAGTTTCGAAGGTGTCTCATCTTCCAGAATATTCTACCTCTGTTTACGGATAATAACGATCCACGTTTATTAGTAATGCGCAAGCTCAGTTCGACAATATCTTCCACCGCGAGGGGGCAGCATGAACTGGATCGTTTGATGGATCAATTTCTATTGACTGAAGAGGCTGACATCACTCACGACAGCCATCAAAATTCGATTGCAAAGGAGGCCGGACCAATTATATCAGCGGCCTATGCCATTGGTCTTGACACAGTAGTCACAATCCCTGTCGATGACACTGACGTAACTCCGCCTCAATTTTCCAAATTCGATACTAACCAAACACCTCTACGCGGAAGACCGCCCCGTTCTCTCACGTGGTCTCGAGCTCGTGCAAACAGTGACAGCGTCATCACCGATTATTTCACTAGTAAAAGAAAACGCCAACAAGAAGACTCGCTTTCGGACTCAGATACAACATTTTCTCAAGAAAATAATACTGTCCTCGAATTTTCAATCCAAAGAGATTCCGCAAGTAATAAAAAGAAGCGAACTTCGTTTGTTACCTCTTCCCCGTTGTCAACCACAGTATCACGAGAAATTATAAACATGGACAAACTAGACGAAACCCTAAAGCGCCTTGATGACCAAGACAAACAAAGAGCACTAGACAAAGCGGAGATGAAAAACGACTTAAGCTCTGAAATCAAGGATCTACGACAAAGTATAGGGGAAAGAATAGTTTCCCTCGAACAAGAGAATGTCCGTCTAAAGGAGGTAATCGAGGAATTACTTACGCGGGAGAAGAAACGGGACTCCCTCATCGACAGACTTGAACGGGAAACGAAAAAATACAACGCGGTTATAACCGGTTTATCGGTTGACCCGAACAAATGTCTGGAACAAACAAAAAGTTCTTTAAACACTGAGTTCGGCTCCAATTGCATAATAAACGGAGCCAGAGCAACAAGTCGCAATGGTAAGAAAATTGCTGTGAAATTTGAATCACTTCAAGCAAAAGCTCAAGTCATGTCAACGAAACGAGAAGTTCTGCGAAATGCAAACATCTTTATTGAGAACGATTCTACAGACATGGAAAGGTCCATAGCTCATAAGGGTCGCTGTCTAGCGCGGGAGATCAACAAAACTGGTGGCCGAGCTAATTCTTTCAGGAACAAAGTAATGATCAACGACCAGTTGCATATCTGGAATGCAAGTACGGAAGAATTTTGCCCTGCAAAGTCACAAAAGAAATCAAAACCACAACCAATCAGCAAAAAGATCTCTCTCCTTCCATCGAAATCAGCTATACCAATCCCTTCAACTGTAAATTTCAATAAAGCAAAAAATGACCATCACACTCCACCCGAAGGCCCACCGTTGGGCTCACAACTGCCAACAAAACAGTTAAAATCTCTACACAACCGTCAAATATGAAGATATCTGTCTGGAACTGCCACGGAATTAAAAACATCGACGATTTCTCGGATCTTCAGGACATAGATGTGATCGGATTGACCAGAACTTGGACTACTAATTCACCTAAGTTAAATACAAAAATAACCGAACTATTCAACTATGAATGGGTAAGTGCGACGAGGGAGAAAGGCCTCGGCAGACCGAGTGGTGGTCTTTTGTTACTGTTCCGCAAATCTTTCCAGACATTTATCGTACTTGATAAATGCGATTGGTGGATTTTTTGAAGATTGAGTTGTAGACAAATAAATATTGTTATAGGGCTCATTTACTTTGAACCATCACTTTCCTTGAAACATGCCCTTGATCTGCTGAGTCCAGTTCTCCTAGACATCGTTTCGTCCTATTCGAATGATTTATTGTTTGTAATCGGCGATTTCAATGCCAGAATCGCGAATCTCAACGATTTGCCTTGCGAAATCACTTGCAATACCTCTCTTTTTCATCACCGTAGCTCGAATGACAATAAGTGTAACAACAGGGGTGATTTGCTAGTAGATTTGATGGAAGAATGTGGTTTCGCTGCTCTCAACGGCAGAACACAAAGTGACCATCCGGCAGAATTCACTCTTAATAGCACTACCGGTAGTGGTGTGGTAGACTTAATCTGGAGCGGAATATCTACTCTAAGACATATTGATGATTTAGAGGTACGACACATAACAACTTTATCCGATCATACCCCAGCTGTTACTACAATCAAGGTCGAATCCTATGTCTCAAAACAGAACTTAGATTTCAACGAATGCGGTAGTTTTCTGCCCATCAAATGGAACCACGAACGATTTGGAAACTATTCTAATTTCCTTTTTTACTCTGAGAAAGGTGAGAATCAATTATAAAGATAGAAGAATAATATACGAATTATATAAGAATCAAAGTGCAATAATAGACATAGAGGGTCAGGAAGGGGAAGCACAAATAAGAAGAGGGGTGAGACAAGGATGCTCATTATCGCCACTGATGTTCAATTTATATATAGAAGAAGCAATGAACGAAGTGAAGGAGGAAATTCAATCGAAATTACAGATTCAGGGAGAAAATATAAGTATGTTGAGATTCGCGGATGACATAGCTATATTGGCCACGAGTAGTACTGAGTTAGAAAATATTCTCAACACCATGAGAACAATATTATTGGAAAACTATTGTATGAATATAAATAAAGACAAAACAAAATTCATGATGTGTACAGCAGCGAAAACAGCTAGAAGAACGAGAATCAAAATAGATACCGAGACAATTGAACAGGTGAAAGAATTCAAATATCTAGGAAGCATAATTACAGAGAACGGCAAAAGCGAGAGAGATATAAGAGCAAGAATAGCACAAGGGAAACAGGCTTTTTATCAAAAGAGACAGTTATTATGCTCAAAAAATATAAGCTTGGAAGTAAGGGAGAAATTCTTGAAAAGTTACGTTTGGAGCACAGCATTATATGGTTGCGAAACTTGGACAATGGGGAAAACTGATCAACGAAGACTTGAAGCTTTTGAAATGTGGTGTTATAGGAGGATGCTCAGAATAAAATGGATAGACAAAGTCAAAAATGAAGAAGTACTCGAGCAGATAAATGAAGGAAGAAATCTTTTGAAACACATCGTGAAAAGGAGAAGCAATCTTATAGGACACACATTACGGCATGAGAGTTTATTGAAAACAATATTGGAAGGGAAAATGAATGGTAAAACTGGTAAAGGTAGACCTAGAGCAAGTTATATGAAGCAAATCGTACAAGACAAGGGATGTAGTAGATATGTAGCAATCAAACGTTTGGCGGATAATAGACAGGGGTGGAGGGTTTCATCAAACCAGTCGTAAGACTGATTACTTCATGATGATGACTCTGAGAAAATTCAAATGAACTTCAGGGAAAGCGATGTAAATATAACTCCGGAAAATCTCAATGAAGCGATTCTATCAGCCTGCACAAATGCTGGCATGGTTGCATATCGAAAAGCAAAACGGAATTTGACAAACCGCGCCAGCTGGTTTGACAAAGACTGTCAAGAAGCTAAAAACTCTCTCGCAAACTCCCTGCGGAAATGTCGCAGGCATGAATTTTTAGACAGGTCTGAAGTCATTGGAATGCTAGAGCTCAAGCGAGAATATAGAAAAATCTTGAAAAGAAAGAAAGCACAAGCTGAACTTGATCGCAGGGATCGCCTTGCCAACACGGATAATGCTTCTGCTTTCTGGAAGGCGGTAAGCGCCTTCAAAATTAGAAATGGACAATTAGTAAAAGTGTCTTCACCCGAATAGCACAATTATTTCAGTAATCTATATCCTCCCAGGTTCCTAGAGAGAACTCAATTCGACGACGCTGAGCACCCTTTTCTCGATTGTGAAATTTCGCTCGCCGAATTGCAAAAAAATCTCCGAAAACTAAAAAATTCCGAAGCACCTAGCATAGATAATATCCCTAACGAATGCCTCAAAGCTCTACCGATCAACTGGCAGCTGTACCTTGTAACTCTTTATAATACAATTATGAGACGTGAAGAAATTTCCTTCACTTGGTGCCGATCGCAGCTCGCGATGTTGCATAAAAGCGGCAACACCGATGACACAAGTAATTTTCGCCCCATTGCCCTAATCTGCTCAATTCTGAAGCTTTTTACTAGCATTCTAAGGGACGGACTGACCTCTTGGGCTGAGTCTTGTAAAATAATACCGGAAAGTCAGTCTGGATTCCGCTCTAAGAGAGGCTGCTCCGATAATTCATTCGTACTACTCTCTACGATTCAAATTCAACTAAGGTTGGCAGGCCGAACAGTATACGCCCTAGTAGTAGATTTCAAAAGAGCTTTCGACTCGGTACATCATAATCTTATGTGGCGTAAGCTGTACGATCTGGAAGTGAGCGCTAAAATCGTACGCATCCTGAAAACTCTCTACGATAGGGCGCATGGTCTCGTGAAACAAGGACTCCACTGTTCAGAGGAATTTGGAATTACAGAAGGAGTGCTACAAGGCGAGTCGCTAAGCCCGCTGCTTTTCACATTGTTTATATCGGACATTGAAACCTTCTTCAGAAGTAAAGGTTGCGTAGGCCTGAACATAGATGGATTGATAGATATACTTATGTTACTGTATGCTGATGATCTAATTATTTTCGCTCACTCTCAGGTAGACTTGAAACGTAAATTGAAGCTTTTACAGGAATACTGCCGTCTTAATAATCTAACTGTGAATACGCGTAAGAGGAAAATCGTTCCATTCAATAGATCTGGCAACATCCGTGCAGAGAAAAAGTCCAGTACTCATACAACCTTGAGCCAGTAGAAGTCGTAAATACGGTTGATCACCTGGGCATTTCGGTCAGTAGCTCCTCATTAGGACTTAGTGCAGTAACCAACGCCATAAGGAAAGCGAGACAGGTGACGGGGGCAGTGATCCCGATTCTTGTCTCAGGCAAGCCAGATACCTGGACAACCAAACGAAAACCCTTTGACGCCATGGTTATTTCAACCCTACTATACGGCTTCCCTATTTGGGGGCTTGGATACACTAAAAAAATTGAGATTATTCAAGTAGAGTTTTTCAAAAAATTATTCGCACGTCCCAAATGTACTCTAGGATACGCCCTGAGACTTGAGTTTGGTCTACTGCCTCTGTCACATAGTGCGATGAAACTGGCCTGGGGCTTTTTAACCAATATTTTGGGGATGCCACATGAGCGCTCCCCGAGAATTTGTTTTAATCGATTGTACGAACTCGCAAATCAACCTGGTTGTGACGCGACCTATAACTGGGCTTTGCAATTCAAAAATTTCTTGGCCCAAGTTGGTTATGCAGACATGTGGATCAATCTGAGTACATCGGTTCTAAAGAACAAAAAAACCGACTTCTTTAACGAATATGCATCAATCCTGAGAGAGGCGGATATACAGAAATATTCCAACTCCACCTTCTGTCAAAATATTTTCGAGTCTACGCGAAATGCATCTCCAGCTTGGTACTTGAATACTCGTTGTCCACTAGAGTGGCAGCGGGTTATTGCGAACCTTCGACTAGCCAACAACTATGAACTTAAAATTAGAATAAACAACATGACCTATGGCGTAAAACCATCTGAACTGTGTATCCCCTGCAATTGCCAGGAAGCAGAAACCGTAGAACACCTGCTGACCGTATGCCCAGTGTATCATCCGCTCAAAATGAGATTCAGTCAATTTCTGTTACCTGATAACTCAATACTCAACTTGATCGCACTGCTGGAAAGATGCTCTTCGCATGAGCTTGGTGACATTTACAGGTTTCTCAGAGAAGCCCTTAAACTTAGATCTTTTATACTGTCCGAATAATTTTAAGAAGTGATGAGGAATTTACTAGGATATGTACATTCATTGTATTGTATACTCTTGGTGTATTTTGACTCTTATTTGTATTCAATTCTTGTACACTGTACCCCCTTGCGAGGAGGGTTCAAACCTTTAAAGCAATAAACTGTGTACTCTAATCTATGACTCATATATAATCCATATAAAATCCATATACGAAGAATATTTGATATGTGACAGAATTTTTTGACATGTATGGGAAAGCCTTGCATCGAAAGGTCATATATGGATTCTGTATGGGCCATATATGATCATATACGGATTCAATATGGATTGCGTATGGATTATACAGGGTGATTCAAAATTCCCGCACTCTTTTTTGTGAGTAGATTCCTGATAAAATTCTAAAACGATTTGTCCTTTTGCACAATGCTCTCCGACGCATGATTTCCGAGATATAATTAATTAAAGTTGACTAATTATGAGGTGGATCCATCGGTCATTCAGGAGCGTCATAGCAGAACAAGAGAGGAAGGTGCTTGCAGAGGGCGCTCATACGATCAGCTGATCGTTATAATCGATACGATTTACCAACATACAAATTGGTAAATTTTCTATGTAGAACGATTGAATTCGTCGACACTGTGGAAAAATTGATTATTGTCATGAATTGTTATCAGGATATGATGTAGGTGGAAGTTGTAATTTCAGTAATGATTTTTATTACGCAGACAAATGTAAAATAGTGTCATTTCGTAGGGATAGGGATTCAAGTGGGAGAAAAAAGTATAACTACTCGTTTGCAATCAGAATTTTCATGTGAAAAAGAAAACATGAGAATTTTCATTCATCCGATACCCAATTTGAACGGTTTGATCAGTAAGTTTAACACAAGATATTGGATTCCGAATCCTGTATTCTGATTGGTCGAGAATCAATGTATGTTAGATCAATCCTCAGCCGTTTCAAATGATTCTTCTGAAGAATGCGTTTTCGACTTATCCCAACCACAACATTGAACAATGATGAATTTATTCGAATTCACCCTTTTTACATCATTCGATGATTATGGAGGGTTTATCGAACGTTAATAACTCACTTCAACTTGCAGAATCCATCAATTTTGACGAAAATACAAGGTGTGACATCGTATACGACCCAATCGAAGGGCATATTGTTATTTCAAATGGAAAAAGAATTGTCTTTGAAGATTAACCAAATCCGTCCTTTTCAGGACGAATACATTTTCTAAACGTAGAAACGCGCTCGGACTTGCACACAATTTGAATTAGATTTTGATTTAAACATGAATGATCTTGAGTGATCTCAAGTAAGTTATTAACGTTCGATAAACCCTTTATAATCATCGAATGATGTAAAAAAGGTGAATTCGAATAAATTCATCATTGTTCAATGTTGTGGTTGGGATAAGTCGAAAACACATTCTTCAGAAGAATCATTTGAAACGGCCGAGGATTGATCTAACATACATTGATTCTCGACCAATCAGAATACAGGATTCGGAATCCAATCTCTTGTGTTAAACTTACTAATCAAACCGTCCAAATTGGGTATCGGATGGATGAAAATTCTCATGTTTTCTTTTTTACATGAAAATTCTGATTGCAAACAAGTAGTTATACTTTTTTCTCCCACTTGGATCCCTATCCCTACGAAATGACACTATTTTACATTTGTCTGCGTAATAAAAATCATTACTGAAATTACAACTTTCACCTACAGCATATCGTGATAAGAATTCATGACAATAATCAATTTTTCCACAGTTTCGACGAATTCAATCGTTCTACATAGAAAATTTACCAATTTGTATGTTGGTAAATCGTATCGATTATAACGATCAGCTGATCGTATGAGCGCTCTCTGCGAGCACCTTCCTCTCTTGTTCTGTTATTACGTTCCTGAATGACCGATGGATCCACCTCATAATGAGTCAACTTTAATTAATTATATCTCGGAAATTATGCGTCGGAGAGCATTGTGCAAAAGGACAAATCGTCTTAGAATTTCATCAGGAATCTACTCACAAAAAAGAGTGCGGGAATTTTGAATCACCTTGTATATGGTCATATATGACCATGTATGGTTTCTATATGCTTTATGTATGTTCTCATATGATTCATTTTCACGAGGGATTTGGCTCCAGTATCCCCTCAAGACCCTATGGTATTTTGTGGAAACCTCCTGCGAGACAAGAGCGGTTCTTGATGAACGGATAAGGAAATTTAGGCTATTGACTCTGCTATTATACTGTAACATCCCTAGTAAAAAGTAAACGTATTTGACCCATTCATACATAACTCATACATAATACATATTTAATGCATATATGGTCCATACATGAAAACGTGTGGAATCATATATAGTCCATATATAATCCATATACAATCCATATATGACGTTATATGATCCATGTATGAAGAATGTTACATACAGGGTGGGGCATTTAAAGTGTCGCGGGCGTTTTTTCCAGAAATAAAGTGAGATACGAGAAAATTTTTCGGACAAAAGTTGTAGGGTACCGAGGGGGACATCCGATGGTGGCCTTGGCTTTGACCTCAAATCTCATCTTCAAGGGCATTCTGAGATCAACTCTTGTTTTTTGAATAGCATCTCATATCTTTTACTGCAGATTTGGATTCTAGGTCAAAAACCAAGAAACTTTTGTCTGAACCATGTTCCTGAAATCCGCAAAAATGGCGCTCTAATCGATATTGTTCCATTTTCAATCTGACATTCGAATAACTCGAAAACGAAGGGTCTTGCAAAAGAATGTTTCGTACAAAAGTTGTCAATACACAACACATTTCAATCGTCTACATCACCACCATTCAGAGCTCACGCGATGTAAACAAACGACGGGGTTCAGTGGAAATTCACGATTTTGAAAGTCAGTTTGTCAGTTACATTTGATTATTACTTGGTTTATGACAAATTGAAAATCATGGATATCTGATACACGGTTTCTGAAAAGATCGATATGATCTACATTTACGGTGGAGTGCATAAGAACCTCAGACAAGCATATGACTTGTATGCAGAACGATTTCCTGAAAGAACAACGCCATCCATTAGGTATTTTCAACGCATTACAAAATTATTCTCAGAAACGGGAAGTGTTACAAGGGAAAACCGACATCGGATGAGAACTGTTAGCGGAGAAAATGCGGAAGTTAATGTACTAGCTGCAGTAGCCAATAATCCACACGTGAGCTCTCGTGAAATTGAACTCCATTCGGGAATTTCTCGAAGAAGTGTTCTTCGAATACTGAAACGTCACAAATTCCATCCGTATCACATTTGTTTGCATCAAGACCTTCACGGTGATGATTTCGAAAATCGTGTACAGTTTTGTCGATGGGGTCTAGCGCAAATGCACAATAACAACTTCATCAACATATTATTTTCTGATGAGTCGATGTTCACCAATCATGGTCAATTAAATCGACATAATATGCATTACTGGGTGACAGAAAATCCAAGATGGTTACGTCAAGTAGAGCATCAAAGACAATGGGCTGTGAATGTTTGGTGTGGTATTTTTCGATCTCGAGTAATTGGACCGTACTTCATTGCAGATACGCCAAATGGAGAGAAGTACAGACATTTCTTAGATCAAGTACTTCCAACATTACTTGAAGACATACCTATTCAGGAACGATTGAATATGTGGTATCAACACGATGGTTGTCCATCCCATTATGCAGTCACAGCTCGAGAAATATTGGACAGAGATTATCCTGGACGATGGATAGGACGTCGTGGACCAGTTCATTGGCCTGCCCGTTCTCCGGATCTTACTTCTCCAGATTTTTTCTTATGGGGATACATAAAAGATACAGTTTATCAACAAGCACCGACTACACCTGAGAATATGCGTCAAGGAATCATCAATGCATGCGCGAGCATCAATGAAGATATTTTAGCACGAGTTCAGTAATCTTTCGTAAAACGTTTTGAAATGTGTATTGAAGTCGAAGGCCATCATTTTGAGCATCTACTGCATTAAAATCATCCAAGTGATGTAGACGATTGAAATGTGTTGTGTTTTGTCTGTTATACCCCATCACCTCCGTTTCAGTTCAAGGGGTCCCCCTTGGAATCAGACAACTTTTGTACGAAACATTCTTTTGCAAGAACCTTTGTTTTCGAGTTATTCTAATGTCAGATTCAGTATGGAACAATATCGATTAGAGCGCCATCTTTGCGGATTTCAGGAAAATGGTTCAGACAAAAGTTTCTTGGTTTTTGACCTAGAATCCAAATCTGCAGTAAAAAATATGAGATGCTATTTAAAAAACAAGAGTTGAGCTCAGAATGCCCTTGAAGATGAGATTTGAGGTCAAAGCCAAGGCCACCATCGGATGTCCCCCTCGATACCCTACAATTTTTGTCCGAAAAATTTTCTCGTATCTCATTTTATTTTTGGAAAAAAACGCCCGCGACACTTTAAATGCCCCACCCTGTATATCGCGAAAGTTTTCAACATATGTGAAAAAATCTTGCATTCATGGGTTATATATGGATTACATACGAATTATATATGAGTCATATACGGACCATACATGCATTCAATATGGATTATGTACGAATTCTATATGGCCATGACCAAATATGAATTTTATATGGACCACATATGATTCTTATATGTTCTTATCATATTCATTTTGACTAGGGTCCAATTCAACTGACCAAGAATTGTGAAACCTCATCGTATTCGAATATCATTTTCATAATCATATTATGTATATTGTGATCCCCTTCGCTATGGAAACATTGTACTTGGAAGCAGATGAAATTACCCACTGCTTACCACTACTTACTACATAGATGAAATAATTGATCTGATCTGAAATAAAACCAACTGAATTTCGTCAAATTTGATGAAATTTGTATGGAGATATACGTGGAACTGATTTGATTATTTGTGAATGAAGTTTAATAAGTTTCATGAATCTTTTCAACGAAAATTTTATTGACTCTCACTGAAGTGGAGTTGTCTTAGCGTCGAAGAGCTCTTGAAGAGTATTCGGAAACAAGAAAGCGTATAATAAGGAAAAATAAAAACTCTTATTTTCCCTGAAAATTCGATCCCATATTTGGATCGAGTACCCCTGAAAAGTTACAGAACCATTAACTATTCACGTCCACCATAACACATTCACCATTTTGAATCAGATTTCTGACTACAGATTGGGATTCAGAACCTTCGAAAACCCCCAGAAACCATGTTTCATAAGAATCTGTCCACGAATGCGAAAATGACTGAATTCACGTCCACCATATTGGATCCGCCATCTTTCATTCGTTCTCTGACTTCAGATTCAGTCTCAGCACCCTCAAAAACCCCCAGAAACCATGTTTCATATGAATCTGTCCACAACTGCGAGAATGACTAAATTCACGTCCACTATATTGGATCCACCATCTTTGATTCGTTTTCTGACAGCAGATTCGGATTCAGCACCTTCGAAAACCCCTAAAACTCGTCTTTTATGATAATCCGTTGATTCAAGCCAGAGTAACGAATATTCAAAGCCGATGGAGAGAATGACATATCGTCGGTACTATGGCAAAACCTCGTATCTCGATTTTCGACAGTATCGAGATTCCATCGGAAATATCATCACTACACACTCAATACTCATATAATCAAGTTATATGTGATCAATTATGTTCACTCAATAATAATCGAAGGCCTCTTTGTTTATAAAAGTCTTGTTCATATGTGTATTAGAATGTGCTGACCATTTTTCCGATGGAACCACCAAACCGTCAAAAATCCAGATAAGAGGTTCTGTCATAGTACCGACGATATACATATGTGTACAGCGGAAAAAATTTCCTCCGAGATTCCCTATTTTTTGAGAAAAAAATATTTAAAAAACAGAAGCACTTGTCCGATTTTGATAAAAATTGAATGGTCTTTCGGGAGGGTTTTGAGGAAGGTCCCCTATGAATGTGAACCAATTTGGTCGACCCGGTCCAAAATTATCTTGAAAACAGACGGAAATAGCGACAGACAGACAACCTCACGGATCATCAATCATTATCCAATGGAATGGAAAACTATCTAACTCCCAATTGGATTACTCAAATATTTTAGAAGACTAGCAGCTACCGGCGCGCGATCCACGCTGCTGCAGGTGATCCCCGCGTTAATACCGCGGGAAATCAACCTCCAATGGAAATCATCCTGCGAGTCACGTTCCTTCCGAAATGTAGAGGATCAATGAAAATCAAGGTGGGAATGTTTCACGTCCGTAACACGGCTTTTTTGTATAGGAATACGGGTAGAGGGTACGATAGCGGGTGCAATAGGCACTCCGTGCTGGGTATACAACGTATACCGATGAGTGCCTAAAAATGGAGTGTAGAAAAAAAAATGGAAAAGCGACTGTTTCCACAATAAAATTCATAATTCTACTATTTTCCAATAATTTGAGCTGAAAATTAGCCATCATACGTGTGGGATGTCACTCTTCAAGGGAGAGATGGTTTCTTCACACGGAAAAAAGAAGATGCTACTGGTTACTGTGAATGACAGCGATCGGTTGGGAAACAAATGGAAACACGCTTGGATATTGAGGATTAGTGTGATCACAGTGATGGGTATTGTAATCAAATTCGTCGATGCTGACTGGACAGTAATGAGGACTGGGAAATGCAGGACTGCATGGAATGAATTCGAGTTTCAATGTACTTTTGTGATTCACAGTAACAAAATGAGTAGATCCATTTACGAGTAGTTATGCCAGGTTTATTCTTCGATTTGTCTCGTGACGTTTCGAATGTTTTCCACCCATTATTGAAGGTACATTCGGAGGGGGGGGGGGTGAATTACAATCGCTCGGACCCGCTTCCATATGGTGGGAGTGAATTACCAATTTTTACCCCAAAGTGTCTGAGACCGAACTCGCGAACACAATCGATCAGTGAAAAAATGAGTAGATCCAATTACGAGTAGCTATGCTAGATTTATTCTTCGATTTATCTCCTGACGTTTCGGGTGGTTTCCACCAATTTTCAAAGGCACATTCGGAGGGGGGAAGAATTACAATCGCTTGGACCCGCTTCCATATGGTGGGGGTGAGAAACCAATTTTTAACTCAGTGTAACTAAGTGTCTGGGACATATGGAAGCGGGTCCGAGCAATTGTTTCTCATCCCCCTCCCGTATGTACCTTTGATAATGGGGGAAGATCACTCAAAACGTCAGGAGACAAATTGAAGAATAAACCTGGCATAACTACTCGTAATTGGATCTACTCATTTTTTCACTGATCGATTGTGTTCGCGAGTACGGTCCCAGACACTTTGGGTTGAAAATTGATTCACAGTAACCATTTTTTGTTTCCTTCTCTCCATGCAGTGGCTGCTGATAGAAAAGTACTTATTCTGGGGAATGAAGGGGAGGAATTTGGAGAAAATGAACTACGTGCTTCTATTGAAAATTTTCAATTCACAATTTCCAATAACTGAAGGAGTCAATAATTCGCTGAGCGCTGAAACACGTTTTCGCTCTGATCCAGGAGACCAGTAGAACGAGGAAAAAAAGTGCGTTAAAATGGAAAATGAGCAATATAGCCTCGTGTTCCGGCCAGCATACGTTGAGCTTTGTGATCCCTGGTGAAAATTTCCGGTCGCCGCAAGCGAAGATTGAAACAAATGAAGCGTAAAATGTTTCAATTTCCGCTTTTTTTGCGCTTGGATACTGTTCCGTTTACTCTTCCGCGTCGCTTCATACCCTCCTCACGCTCCCATTTCCACTAGGGATAAGTAGAGACCGGATTATACGCAACAAAAAAAGTGCGAAATATGCATGCCAATATGCATGGAAAAATATCAAAATATGCAGTGAAACGTCAAAAATATGCGAGAAAATATCAAAAAATTGTAACGAGTTTTTATTCATTAAAAAATCGGAAATGAAACAGAAAGACCAATTCACTCATTTCTATCATTATTTCGATGGAAGTATACTACGATATACTGCTCCAAGGTTTCCATAGTGAAATCATGTCGTCTTTCATTCAGAATGCGTTTGAATGTAGAAAACGAACGTTCCACATTCACTGATCCATTTGATACGAACACATATTTATTGCAAATATGATTCATAATTCACGAATGCCCAAATAGCACCAAAAGTCCTCAAAACGTTTTGGAACGTGCCCATAGTCCCACAGATGTTGGTTCCCAGAAGTATATTTTCCAAACATTTTGAGAACATCCATTCAATGTGCTGGAAAACACGTTTTGGGGACGTTGCTTACACATGCTATGGTACGTTTTCAGAACGTTCTTGACACGTTATATGGAAACCAAGTATTTTATCTGTAACCTATACAAATGTATATTCATAGTTTCACTAAGGAAAAAAGTACCAAACAACCATAAAAATATGTTTTGTATTGAATATTTGGAAAGATTCCATTCCAGAAGTTCAAAACTATTGGCAGAATGTGAATTATCAAGAATTAGGTCAATATATTTAGATTCACATGGCCTCAAAATTGGCGCGGAACAAAATTTCACTATATGTATGAAAGGATGCGAATGTAATTTGTCAGATCTATCGATACAGGCTCCACTGCACTTCATTTGCATCGGCTCTGAATGGAGAATATTAGGAGATTTGGCACAAGTTTAAACATCAACAAATTCTCATTTTCAATATCTCATAAACATTCCATGGAAACCTAAATAGAACTATACCAGACATTCGTACATCCCTGGTACGCACATGTGTTGGAATTCTTAGTTTCGAGTAAGCCCGCCTGTTCCCTAGTAAAAATGAATCATATAAGAACATACATAAAGCATGAAGAAACCATACATGGTCATATATGGCCATATATAATTCATACGCAATCCATATTGAATCCGTATATGATCATATATGGCCCATACAGAATCCATATATGACCTTTCGATGCAAGACTTTCCCATACATGTGAAAAAATTCTGTCACATATGGAATATTTTTTGTATATGGATTTTATATGGATTTTATATGGATTATATATGAGTCATATATGATCATATATGGATCACATATGAATTAAATATGGATTGTATATGATTCTATGCATTTTCATGTATGAATCATATATGAATTTTATATGTATTATGTATGGATGATGTATGGGTCATATATGTTCATTTTTTACTAGGGTTTTAGTTGTTGTAAGTATGCCGTGTGGTGGCGTGACTATCACCTACGTGAGCGGAGAGCGTGGTGTGGACGAAAGAGTCGAGACCAATCATTGAATGTATCACCACGTACATTTTGGAAATTATATTGAGCTACGTTTCGAATTAATATAACTGATTTCCTTTTTCTTGTCCGCACCCTCACTATCCTTTGAAACTGTCGGAATGGGAATAGATTACATTTTTCCGACATGCGGTGACCGTGACAGAACGGTAGTGAGCGTGGAAAGGAAATTTCGTTGTTCGAGTTTACGCGAGACGTGTTTATACGAAGTAGTGTTCACTAAACATCGACGATAATACCATCGCCTGACATCGATGTTTTACATCGTTTAACGATGTGCCATCGACCTGGTTGATGTTCCAATGTTTTTTGTGAGAAACATTGAAACATCAAGACATCAAATAGGAACAATTGAATGGGATTATGCTGAATTTGAAATGGCGGTAGATCCCAAAATTTTTATTGGTAAAATAACAACCAATCAGGTTCTAGCAGCATCGATGTTCGCGATGTCAAACATCGATACCCGTTTATTGGATGACACATCGATGTGCCATCGATGTTTAGCGAATACTAATACGAAGTCGCAAAGATGGACGCTGCGAACAGAGCTCGTAAAGTTCAACGGTCGTTATTTACGGAATGTTTGAATAGCTTTTACGGAAAATATCAGAATGCAAACGTACCGCGTTCAGAAAAGCAAGTTGCTTTACAATTACTCGAAGGGCGAATGAATGAACTTGAAAACCTAAGTGTCAGGTTAGGAAAATTGTTGTTGTCGTCTGATGCAACGGAAGAAGAAGTAGAAAGGGAAATCGAGTCACATGAACAATATGAACAGAAATTTTTAACGGCGAGATCGGCTCTAGTTGAATGTCAAATTGATTTTGGGAATCAACCTACGCCATCCAATCAGTTGGTTTCCCATAGAGAAGAACCGTTCAAACGACCTACGTTGGAAATACCGAAGTTTGGTGGCAGTGTTAGTCAGTGGCTTTAGTTTTGGTCACATTTTCGAAAAATCCACGAAGATCGGAGTATCGCTAATGAGGACAAGCTCGAGTATTTGCAACAAACCATGGAAAAAGGCTCCAAAGCAGAAAGTGTAGTAGGAGGTTATCCAACGAGTGCTGAAAATTATGAGAAGGCTTTTACAAGTCTGAAAAATCGTTTTGGTCGAGACGATTTGTTAGTGGAGTATTATACTCGGGAACTACTTCCGTTGGTATTACAGAACGCTACTAGTGAGGGAAAAAAGATCAGTGTTTCCAGCATCTACGATAAAATATCCGCACATATTCGGGCGCTTGATTCTCTCGGAGTCACAACAAACAACTGTGCGGCGATGTTGTATCTGTTGGTGGAGGCGTCGCTGCCCGAAGAAATTTTACGGACATGCCAGCGATCTATGTCAAACAACGATACAACCGTGGAAGGAGCAGAGACAACAGAGGAAGTCAAAAATCAGGAGAGGATCAACATGGCCGTCAAAGGTTTTTCGGTTCAAGAAGAGGAAAAACAACGAGAAGAATCAAGAGGACCGCAAGCGAGGGTGGAATCATCACGAGAAGTAGCGAATGCCAGTGTTTTATTTTCAAGTAAGGAAAGGCGTAATAAATGTATATTTTGTACAGATAATCATGAGAATGCGGATTGTGAAAAAGCGAAAAAGTTATCGGGTGATGTTCGGAAAAATTCAGTTGAAGAAAGCGGGTGTTGTTTTGAATGTTTGAAACGAGGTCATCGATGAAAAGAATGTAAGGTAAAAATTACTTGTAAGTGGTGCGGAAATCGACATTCGATACTTATTTGTCCAGCTCTTTGTAACAATAATGTTGATGTAGGTTCTGACAAAAAAGATTCAACAAGGGTAGAACCAAAGGTTAAGGAATGTAACTTAGCAAGTTTTTGTGATTTCCCAGACGTTTATCTACAAACATTCCGAGTTATTGTATATTCAGATACTCGGGAATTAGTTGTACGAGCAATAATAGATAGCGGTTCTCAAAGATCTTATATTCGAACGGAAATAGCAGAATTTTTGGATTATCAACCAAACGGGAACATCGAGATTGCTCATTCTTTGTATGACGGTTTAAATACGGAAAGTCAGCTACAAGATGTTTATTTAACTCGTATGAAAAATCTTGATGGTAATTACGCGTGCAATTTTCAAGCCATGGACAAGCCAATTATTTGCGCTGAGATTCCGATAATAAAAAAGGCAGAATGGTTAAACGAATTGCATAATGATAATATTTTTCTCATCGATATGGATTCAAACTCCAGGAGTTCCGCTGACTCCATTGATATACTTATAGGTGCAGATATAGCAGGTAAACTCATAACAGGGAAAAAACATGAATTATCCAATGGTCTTACATTGATTGAAACCAAATTGGGCTGGACGGTTATGGGTAAAGCGTCGGCAAGTGAAACAAAAGATTTTGCCTCGGAAATTGTGTCAATGTTTGTGCATGAAGCAAAAGTTTCAGATTTGTGGCATTCAGATGTATTAGGCATTGAAGATCCGATAGAAAATTCTGTTCGTCTTATGAAAGAAGAGTTGGTCAAAAAACATTTTTTGAAAACTGGTCCGTTCAATGAACGGGGTCGTTATTCTGTGGACTTGCCATGGGTTGAAGATCACGCTCCGATATCACAAAGTTTTGATTTAGCGAAGAAAAGATTAGATAATACATCAAAGAAGTTGATCAAAGAACAGTTGTGTGAGGAATATGACGAAGTATTTAAAGAATGGCAGAACGAAGACATTATTAAAGTTGTACCAGATGACGAGTTGGGTTCTTTTGCTCATTATTTGCCCCATCGACCAGTGGTAAAAAGGGATGGCACGACAAAAATCTGACCGATTTTTGATGTTTCGGCCAGTGAAAAGGGGTTTCCCTCTTTGAATCAATGTCTAGAAAAAGGACCGAATTTGATTGAATCAATGCCGGCATCATTGCTGAAGTTTCGGCAGCACGAAATTGGGGTAGTAGCAGATATTCGTAAGGCATTCCTACAAATTGAGATCAATGCAAAGAACCGGGATTTCTCACGTTTTTTATGGTACGTGGATGGCAGACTCCGAATTTTTCGGCACAAGCACGTGGTATTTGGTCTCACATGTAGCCCTTTTTTATTGGGAGCAGTCCTTGATTTTCATTTTTCCAGGGTATTCATGCGGATGAATTCCACTACATTCACTGAGTAGAGATGAAGGAATGTACCCCGAGAGTGAATCAGACGTCAGGAAAGTCTAGACTGGACTAGAGGAAGTAAAAGAATCCTTGAATGAACAAGATGAGAGCAAAGGAAGCAGAAATCGATCTGGACAAGAGCAAAAAATTATGAAATGAAGTAGATGGTAAGAAAAAAACCTTACCTACAGTGGACTAGATGGTAGCGGAAACACCTAGAGTGAATTGGATGGGAGCAGAAAAATCAGAAATCGATCTCGATGGCAGCGAAGAATTCCAGACCGAATTAGATGGTAGCAAAAGGAGACTAGAGTGAACTAAGATGATAGCAGAGATCTAGACCGGATTGGTTGGTAGCGGAAAAATCATAGAGTGAACTAGATGGTAGCGAAAAATTCTAGTCCGTACTAGATGCTCGCAAAAAGTCCCAGTGTCAACTAGATGAGAGCAAAGAAATCAGAAGTGAATCCAGATAACAGCAAAAATGTTTAGAGTGGACTAGAAGGTAATAAAAGAATCCCAGAGTGAACTGGATGGTAGCATGAAATTCTAGACCAACCTAGATGGTAGCAATGAATCCTAGAATGAACTAGATGGGACCAAAAAAATCAGAAGCTTTGTTTGAGCAGGTATTCTCCAAGATCCAACTAATTCCTTCATTGCCTCGGTCATTCTGAACCTCCTGCATCGCACTGTCACTTAAAAAGTGAATCTCAGAAATTT
Organism: Gonatopus flavifemur; assembly: GCA_018340375.1. Lineage (NCBI taxonomy): Eukaryota > Metazoa > Arthropoda > Insecta > Hymenoptera > Dryinidae > Gonatopus > Gonatopus flavifemur. Next base: position 20,047,427 of record JAFFJZ010000009.1, read on the forward strand.
TCCAAAAAATTTCACAGAAAACAATTCTGAAACTTCAAAAACAAAATGCATACGCCTGGTGAGAAAAGAATTGCAAAAAAATCCCATGTAGACTTCTCTTCCTCACAACGTCACCTTCATGCCATTCTCTCGATTTCTAGGTCGCTTACTACGTAACCTTTCTAACCCACCGTATTTCGGTAACGGCTGATGGGAAAAAATCGATGCTCACGGCAATTTCGAAGATCCAGCTGATTCATTCATTTTCCTGATCATCCTGACCCTCGTGCATCGCACTGTCACGTGGAGAATAAGTTTTAAAAGACTTTCGAAAAATTGCGAAAAAACGCTTCCAAATAAAAAAAAAACACATCCTGTTAGTAATGAACCGAAAATTTGAAGTTGTAAGAAAGTTAATTGTCGATGAACAATCGATACAGTCTATGAAAGGCACACGATAGACTAAGCAGACGTCGAGCCCAGTTACAAGCTCGTTAAAAACACTCATATGCCGATGCCGAAGGATGCCAGGGATAGGTTTAGTCTATTCTAGACAGAATTCATCAGGGTTCAGTTGGTTAACGAAGTCCACGCTCCGATTTGATAACACAATTGAAGAATGACCGTCTTTATTGGACAAAGTCACAAACTGGTACTCGTTCACGACAGTTCCGTGTAACGAATTAATCCACAATGCGACTTGCACTTATAATTCTTATTCGCACATACAGGTGCTCACTAATAGTGTACAAAATGCACTTGATATCGCTATTCTTCGATGGAATAGTAACCGAGAGATGCGGTTAAGAAGTCACAGCCAGGTGACTTGGCAAGACGCGGTTCAGTTTCACGTAACGATCATTGAAACAACGTGCGCTGGTATCCGTGTCTGACCAGTATCTATTATATATAATCAAGATGATCACACGTTAAACGCCTGCCTAAACTTCGGTTCAAGACCGAAACGAAGAGTAAGATCGCCGTACTTACACGAGATATCTAGTAGGCGCGTGAATACGAAACTCTAAGTCATTGACTTTCAACGACATGTATATAGTTCGTGTATTCATACTGTAGAATGATTTATATTTCGTGCGTTTTATTTTGTAATATAGCCGCGTAGAGCGCGTGGTAGTCGTTCTTGCCGTTACAATAGAAGACGACCGAGAGTTAGTAGTAGCGACGCGACGAGAATAAGTCGTACACACCATCCAACCTTTATAATCTGTTTGTTTTATACTTCTGTATTCATTTTCTCTCAAATAATTAAACGGTTACTGAACTTTAATTAAATGTGTGCTTGATCTAACATAAATCCTACAATTTGGGGGCTCAGCCGGGATCCTGTCCAGGATTGAGAAGAAAAACGACGCGTTCAGAAAACGAAGAGAGTATCTAACAAAGACCTGAGAATATCTAAACAAAGACGCAGTATTCTTTGATTGACGGAAGATACATAAGACGAGTGATTCTGAACATTTAAGACGAAATTAGATTACGATTACATAAGTCTTTGAAAAATACGATCCGATTATTGGATGGTGTGTGTAATAACGTCCGGTACGTGCGTGAATGCGATCGATAAGGTAGATTCGTAACTAACCAACGTGCATGTGAAACAGTGCATTATCGATTTGTTTTGGTGGAGAACTGTTTTACCATACGAAATGGAGAATTTGGGTCAAATAGAGAGTGTGAAACATAACATCAAAACCGCGTCTAAAAAAAGTATCACGGCGTTGCATAAACTTATTTTTGAGCAGGACGGTGATCGAAAAAATAGACAAAGGTTGCGAGAATTCGCAGGTTTTGAGTTTAACGATGGATCAGAAGCACTTGTTGAAAAATTGAGATTTATTAACCAGAATTTCACTATTGCCGATTTGACTGCGGTTTGCAATATATTAAATTTGGATTACGACGGTACGAAAGCGGAACTTGCAAATCGAATCTGCGCAGGCTTGATGGATTTGAATTCTTTGCACCTTAACGACGAGGCAAACACTGAAGACGACGAAAGTGAAGATGACGAATCGAATGCTCCGGATAATGAAAATATAGAAAATCTACACGCTGTTCTTCACGGTAATGATTTATTGAATAACGGAGTGAACAACAATGAAATCGACAATAACGCGCAAGCACCAATAGCACTGCCAAATGAAGAGAGAAATGTGAATGAGAGACCCCGCCAAGCAGTGCCTCAACCTCAGCAATTTTCGTTCAATTATAAAGATATTGAGAATATGATTCGCCCATTTGACGGTACAGATGTCTACGCTGTTGAAAACTGGATCAGTGAGTTTGAGGATGCAGCCAATCTTTTCAATGGGAGTGACTTACAAAAGTGGTGTTCGCTAAAAGAACATTGACTGGACTAGCAAAATTATTTATTCAGAGTGAACGTGGTTTAAATACGTGGAGTGGCTTGAAACGTGCTTTGGAAAAAGAGTTCGGCACACAAATTAATAGTGCTCAGTTACATGATATGCTCAAAAAGCGTACGAAAAAGAAGGAAGAATCTGTTCATGAATATTTTCTTCAAATGAGAGATCTGGCAGCCAAAGGGAATATTGAAGATGAGTCTTTAATGCATTACGTTATCCAAGGCATAAGAGATGATAGTGGCCGGAAGATGATGTTATATGGGGCACAAACTTTAGTGGATTTCAAGAATCGATTGAGGGTGTATGCTGATATTCCAGAGGAACAACGTGAATCTGAACGGAAGAAGATAAGTGGCTTCCGCAACGATCGAGATGACTCATCGAAGAAAGATTCGCGAGGACTAAAATTGTTCACTCGTTGTTACAATTGTGGTGGTTCAGGGCATAAATCTAAGGATTGTAAGTCTAAATCTTTGGGTACCAAGTGTTTTCGATGTAATGAGTTTGGGCATCTCGCAAACAATTGTAATCAGCGAAAAGATGGTAAGAATGCTTCTTCAGATTCAGTTGCTAAAATAAATAGTGTAGTGTCAAAGAAAGCTCATGAAACACTCATTACTGTAATTGTTAATAGCAGTCGAGAAATAGCTCTAGTTGATTCGGGAAGTGAGGTTACTTTAATTCGGGAAGATGCTTATAAACGAATCGGATCTCCTGTATTGCAAACTGTTTGTATTTCATTGAGAGGTTTTGGTAGGAAAGAAATAAAAAGTTTGGGGCAATTTCGAGGATATTTTCATATTGATGGCGATGATTATGAATTAATAGTTCATGTGGTTCCGAATAATGTAATGGATAACGCTTTGTTAATTGGTAAAGACATTGTTCAGCAAGCGGATATAAGTATCACTAGAGATGGTACAAAAATTTCTAAGGCTTCTTATGATGTTTTTCTTGCTCAAATAAATATCGAACCTGAAAAGGATATAGACCTCAGTCATATTGAAAATAAAGCTGTCAGGGCAGAAGTTAGAGAATTAGTAGAATCATATATACCTGATAAGACCCGAACAACAGACGTTAAAATGAATATAGTTGTGAAGGAAGAGCGGCCTATTTATATCAGACCACGCAGACTGCCATTCCCCGAAAAAGAAATTGTTGATAAGCAAGTCGATGAGTGGATCAAAGAAGGTGTAGTAGAAGTATGTACTTCAGATTATGCAAGCCCAGTTTTGGTTACAAAAAAAAAGAATGGTAAACCAAGGGTTTGCATAGATTACCGTAAAGTTAATGAAATAATAGTCAAGGATAGGTATCCTTTACCAGTCATTGAAGATCAGCTGGACAAATTGCAAAACGCTCGAGTATTCAATACATTAGACTTACGGAACGGGTTCTTTCACGTTGACGTGGAACAAGATAGCAAAAGATACCTTGCATTTGTGACACACAGCGGACAATATACATTTTGTAGAGTGCCTTTTGGGCTATGCAATTCTCCAGCCGTTTTTCAAAGGTTTATTAATTGTGTATTTCGAGAATTGATAAGGAACGGAATAGTTATTCCCTATCTTGATGATTTGATTATACCAGCGGCTAATGAGAACGAAGCACTACAAAGGCTCAAGATTGTTTTCCAATTAGCAAGTGAATACGGGCTAGAAGTTAATTTTGAAAAATGTCAGTTTATGCGAAAACGCGTTGAGTTTCTAGGTCACGTTATTGAAGAAGGGAAAATCTACCCTTCCCCTGAAAAAGTGGCAGCGGTTATGCGCTATTCCCCGTTAACATCAATTAGAAGTGTTCAGTCCTTTCTAGGATTAACCGGTTATTTTCGGAAGTTCATCCCGAACTATTCACTGATAGCTAAACCATTGAGTGACCTTCTTAAAAAGGACGAAAAATTCAAATTCGATACAGAAGAAATAGAATCTTTTCAAAGACTCAAGATAGCGTTAACTAGTCAACCTGTGTTGAAAATTTATAATCGCGATGATCAAACCGAGGTACACACCGATGCATGTAAAGATGGCTATGGTGCGGTACTACTACAAAAGTCAACGGAGGATGAGAAATGGCATCCAGTCTACTACATGAGTCGGAAAACCTCGCTAACTGAAAGTAGATATACTAGCTATGAGTTGGAGGTCCTAGCTGTCATAGAAGCCCTCAAAAAATTCAGAATTTACCTCTTAGGTATAGAATTTGTTATTGTAACGGATTGTGAAGCATTTCAAAAGACAATTTATACTAAGAATCCTACCTCAAAAGTGGCTAGGTGGGCCATGTTTGTGCAGGAATTTAACTGTAAAATAATCCATAGACCAGGATCTAGAATGCAACATGTAGATGCACTCAGTCGGAATCCCGTAATGCTTGTCGAAATAGGTGGCATCGTACCTAGAATTAAGAAAGCTCAGGAAGAAGATTCCGAAATACAAGCTATAAAAGAGATACTGAAAGAAAAAAATTACAAGAATTACTGTCTAAGAAATCATCTTTTGTATAATTTTGTAAATGGCTTGGAGCTCTTGGTGGTACCTAGGGCAATGCAACGTGAAATAATCGGTGCGGCTCATCAAAAGGGTCATTTCGCTGCCAAACGCACAGAAGAGATCATCAACCAAGAATATTATGTACCAAATTTACGAAGGAATATTGAAAAATACATTGGTAACTGTGTGCAGTGCATACTAGCTAACCGAAAAGGAGGTAAACAGGAAGGATTCCTTCATCCACTACAGAAAGAGTCAATCCCTCTGCAAACATACCACGTTGACCACTTGGGGCCTTTGGAATCTACTAGTAAAAACTATCAGCACATTTTGGCGATAATCGACGGCTTTACGAAGTTCGTTTGGTTGTATCCAACGAAGACTACCTCAGCTGCAGAAGTTATAAGGAAAATGGAAATTCAGAAAAACGTCTTCGGGAATCCGAAACGCATAATTTCAGATCGAGGCTCAGCTTTTACGTCACAAGCTTTCAACGACTACTGTATGCAAGAAGGAATTGAACATAGAAGTGTGACCACGGGACTTCCGAGAGCTAACGGTCAAGTTGAGAGACTTAATCGTTCTATTATCCCAGTCCTCACGAAGTTTTCTATAACAAACCCTGGTAAATGGTATCAATACACAGATCGGCTTCAGAGAGTGCTCAACTCTACATATCATCGGAGCATCAATACCACCCCGTTCGAGTTGATGTTCGGTACAAAAATGCGAGACAAAACTGATCTGAAACTAAAAGAATTGATCGATGCGGAGATTCAAGGAAAATTTGAGTTGGAACGTGATGATCTCAGGGAGGAAGCTAAAAGACAAATTCAGAAAGTTCAAGAAGAAAATCGTAAAACTTACAATTTACGGCGACGTCAAGCTTCTAAATATGAAGTCGGTGATCTAGTGGCGATTAGGCGCACTCAATTTGGCCCGGGGCTGAAACTGAAGGCTAAGTTTTTGGGACCATACAAGATAAAAAAAGTGAAGGGAAGTGATTCGTATGATGTTGAACGAGTCGGAGGAAATGACGGTCCCTTGGCCACAAGTACCACCGTCGAGTATATCAAGCCATGGATAGAAAATGAGCTGTTCTCCGAGACGGAAAACGAGTAGGATGGCCGAATGTAGAATGATTTATATTTCGTGCGTTTTATTTTGTAATATAGCCGCGTAGAGCGCGTGGTAGTCGTTCTTGCCGTTACAATAGAAGACGACCGAGAGTTAGTAGTAGCGACGCGACGAGAATAAGTCGTACACACCATCCAACCTTTATAATCTGTTTGTTTTATACTTCTGTATTCATTTTCTCTCAAATAATTAAACGGTTACTGAACTTTAATTAAATGTGTGCTTGATCTAACATAAATCCTACAATACTTGTATGATTCCTGGTTTTCCTCAGATAAGTGAATACATACCCTATCTGCTAGCAAAAAGTAGCACAAGAATCCTACATGAACCTTTCAGCCCCACAATGTTCCCTTCATGCCATTTTCTCGATTTCTAGATAGCTTACACTGAGAGAAATTTATATTTGGATTCATTTGGACTGACTAAACATTAGGGTGGGCCGAAAAAACTCAACTTTTTTTTCTCGAGTCGCTATACCGCGGAAGAGTTGCGATTTAGAATGACAAAAAATATAAAAAAAATTCAATGAAAAATATCGATGTCTTCCGGTCGCGCAAAGCCCCCAAAGTTCATAAAAATAGGTAAAAATCCACTATTTCACGTGAATTTCCGAAATAAGTAGAGATATTATGATTCGAACGCTATAGCTGTAATTAATCAATGATGGAATCATCGTAAACAATTGTGGAAAATCACCGGAATCATTCAATGCATTCAGTTTACCCATTAGCATGAAATTCATGCGGAATATTGAGGAAGCAAGTGCGTGCGTGCACTGAAAAAAACAATGTAGCTGAATTTGAGTCCGAGTCCATTCTGTAGTTACTGTAACTGTATTATGACCATAGAAATGTGCAATACATATGACTGAACTCGTGTGGATCCCTCAGAGAGAGAAGAAAAATGGAATTAGTATTAATTTCTTCATTTGATACAATGTATAGAATAGAGAAACCTTTATTAATCTGAGTGTTTTCTGTTGAAATATTTTATCTGTTTCCTACATGACTCTTCTCATTTCTCTTATTTATTCCCTTCATTTACTCAATTCTAATTGATTGTCTCTGTTCTATGTCTTCATGATTATGAATGTTGCACTCACTTCCACAGTAACCTCAATAAGAACATGACTTCCGCAACTACAAAACTCAAATTCGATTGCATTCTCTTCTCAATGTGTGATTGCTGTGTTTATTAATCTGAAAATTATAAGAAATTCCTGTTTTGTTACTACATAATATAAATATATCACTACGTGAGAAAATTGAGAATATTGACCCAGCTCAGGTTGAGGATGGTAAAATACGATTAACCCCTGGGCGCCAAAAATGTACAAACGCCCTTGCTCCTGCCTTCTTTTGTTATCATTAGGCCATTTTTGCTGAAGCTCTCATGCGTTCACATCTTCATGTTATTTCACGTTTAGTGTTGTGCAGTGTTTTGTTGTGAAGTATTTGAGATACATAATGGCAGCTTCAAAGAAAATGATCACAAGGAATGTCTTTGAGTCCTTTATATTTGGTAAACCCAGAGATTTTGTGCAAAATATACTTCCCACGCATGAAGACCTGTTTCGGTGCTGTTTCCAAGAACAGTATAATTTATATGTGAAGGTTAATAACAAAAGTGTCAGTTTTTCAAACGTGGCTCATGAAGTTGCTGATAAAATAAAAAGTTTGTTTGAGAAAGCATCTGTACAGGTTGGTTGAAAAGTTCCTGCGCTCACCAAGAGATAGCACTGCTAGCTCAAAACTTTTTTTTTCTCAAGTTGGTATATCTGTCCTGAGAACACATGCAAAGTTACAAGTCATTCTGTCAATTCATTCTTTGTTTACAAGCCATTTGAAGTTGACGTGTCATTGATTTTTCCTAATATGGAAAAAATTGAATATCGTGCAGTCATTAGATTCTTTGTTTTGAAGGGTTTAAAAGCAAAGGAAATTTATGAACAATTGTTAGAAGTGTATAAGGAGTCCTCACCTTCAAAACGCACCGTTGAATTTTGGGCTGGTGAATTTAAACGTGGTCGTACTAGCCTTGAAGACGATCCACGCGAAGGACGACCAAAAACTGCAACCACAGCAGAAATCATCGAGCATGTACATAATATGGTTAGTGAAGATCCAAGTTTGACTAAGCGTGAAATTGCTAATGCCATAGGCATCTCAGACGAACGAGTACTCCATATTTTACATGAAGAATTACGTATGAAAAAACTGTTTGGAAAGTTAGTGCCGCACACGTTAACAATTCAACCAAAACTGGATCAAAAACGAATTTCTCAGCGTAATTTGGAGCGTTCTAAGCAGAATGAAACCGACTTCTTGCGTCGTTTTATAACTATGGATGAGACTTGGATCTACCACCATGATCCCAAATTGAAACAAGAACGTTTACAGTGGACTGAAGCTGGTTGTTCAGCTCCAAAGCAAGTGAAGTCACAACGATCAGCAAAGAAGGTTATGGCATCAGTTTTTTGGGATGCAAAAGGAATTTTGTTCATTGATTATCTTCAGAAAGGTAAAACAATCAACTCCGAATATTACTGCAGCCTTTTGGACCAGCTGCATGAAAAAATTCGGGAGAAAAAATCTGGTTTAAAGAAGAAAACAATCATTTTTCATCAAGATAATTCATCTGCTCACAAAAGTGTTTTGACGATGGCTAAATTCAAAGAACTCAAGTACGAATTGCTCGAACATCCACCGTATTCGCCAGATTTGGCTCCTAGCGACTACTATCTCTTCAGAAATCTCAAACAATTCCTTCGTGGGAAGCATTTTTCGTCGGATGAAGAGGCCATAGCAGCCGTACACGGTTATTTTGCAGAGCTTCCGGAAAACCATTATGAGGATGAGATAAAATTATTGGAAGATCATTGGAACAATTGTATTGAGCTTCTAGGAGATTATATTGGATGAAAAAATATATTTCGTAACAGAAACAGTATTCTTTCATTTTGAGCGCAGAAACTTTTCAACCAACCTGTACTAGTATAGTATGGATGCTTTCTGAAACAAACTTTTTAATTATCAGTATAGTATAGATGCTTTCTCAAACAAACTTCTTATTTCATCAGCTACCTCATGAGCCACGTTTGACAGACTGGCACTTTTGTTATTAACCTTCACAGATAAATTATACTGTTCTTGGAAACAGCACCGAATCACGTGTTCATGCGTGGGAAGTATATTTTGCACAAAATCTCTGGGTTTACCAAATATAAGGGACTCAAAGACATTTCTTGTGATCATTTTCTTTGAGGCTGCCATTATGTATCTCGGAAACTTCACAACACAACACTGCACAACACTAAACGTAAAATAACATGAAGATGTGAACGCATGAGAGCTTCAGCAAAAATGGCATAATGATAACAGAAGAAGGCAGGAGCGAGGGCGTTCGTACATTTTTGGCGCCCAAGGGTTAATCGTATTTTACCATCCTCAACCTGAGCTGGGTCAATATTCTCAATTTTTTCACGCAGTAATATATTTATATTATGTAGTAACAAAACAGGAATTTCTTATAATTTTCAGATTAATAAACACGGCAATCACACATTGAGAAGAGAATGCAATCGAATTTGAGTCTTGTAGTTGCGGAAGTCATGTTCTTATTGAGGTTACTGTGGAAGTGAGTGCAACATTCATAATCATAAAGACATAGAACAGAGACAATCAATTAGAATTGAGTAAATGACGGGAATAAATAAGAGAAATGAGAAGAGTCATGTAGGAAACAGATAAAATATTTTAACAGAAAACACTCAGATTAATAAAGGTTTCTCTATTCTATACATTGTATTAAATGAAGAAATTAATACTAATTCCATTTTTCTTCTCTCTCTGAGGGATCCACACGAGTTCAGTCATATGTATTGCACATTTTAATGGTCATAATACAGTTACAGTAACTACAGAATGGACTCGGAATCAAATTCAGCTACATTGTTTTTTCCAGTGCACGCACGCACTTGCTTCCTCAATATTCCGCATGAATTTCATGCTAATGGGTAAACTGAATGCATTGAATGATTCCGGTGATTTTCCACAATTGTTTACGATGATTTCATCATTGATTGATCACAGCTATTATAGCGTTCGAATCATAATATCTCTACTTATTTCGAAAATTCACGTGAAATAGTGGATTTTTACCTATTTTTATGCACTTTGGGGGCTTTGCGCGACCGGAAGACATCGATATTTTTCATTGATTTTTTTTTTTATATTTTTCAGCATTCCAAATCGCAACTTTCCCGCGGTATAGCGACTCGAGAAAAAAAGTTGAGTCTTTTCGGCCCACTCTACTAAACATCGTTTGAATCAACTAAATTTTTAATTCTTCTGGAAGCGTACTTGGACTGGCATGGGGATCATGAAAGTGGAGATAGGTAAGTCCAAGAGCCGAGTAATCGTGTCGAGATTGTTTATCAAATTCTCGTCCCTTACGTTTTGAACTGATACAGTTCTTTATTCTATCCAAATGAATTTTCATTCGTCTCAAATGAAATTTACTCAAATCGAGTAGTACTCGAAGGTTCATATTCAAATAAACTATTCTTCTGGGTGTAATACCTAATCTATCTGACTCACTGTTTCCCGGTGACGGCTGAAGCGAAAACGTCGATTCTTACTCAAATTATTGCAAAAAAATAGCAAAAAAAGACGCAATTAGTCCGATTGCAGTCAGATGGGGGATGTTCAGATAGCTCAATAGAGCTGGAAAACAATACTGGTGCAATACTTGGAATATTGAACATCCAGTAAGGTTCGAATGATGGAAACCATCAGTGAGGCAACGTTGGATCTATCTCTACTGCCGGCAAACTACTGGAATCTCTCATTGGGTACACGCAGAGAAATGTGATCTAAGAAATCACTATACTTCACAGTAAAGTAGGGACAGAAACAAACTGCAAGTTCATGCTTCTATACTTCTAAGTTATGAACTATACTCTCCAACAATAAGTAACAGAATTCCATCAATCTTCACTGTAAAGTATAGTAATTCTACTGACGATCTATAATACATAATCCGACAATGTAATTTCGTCTCTACTTCACTGTAAAGTATTGTAATTTTTTAGAAAACTTTTCTCTGCATGTATTACTATGGATTTACAATTTTTCTCTCTCAGTGTACTGATTCGAAATCAACCCAACACAAGCACAAGCAGACAATCAACTCATATCACTGTTCCTGTTTTACATCATGAGTCATCGGATTCAGAATAATTTTTCTAACCATTTCTATCCTTTCACATATCAGTTTCCTCTCTATTTCAAAGATGATTTATACTATTTTCTATACCAAAGAATGTAACCAAAACGTGCAATGAAACTCGATCTTTCCCATTATAAGGTACTATTTTTCAACCTTTTGATGTTGCAATTTTTCTCCATCATTTATCTTTTATGCGGAAAATTCATGATGCTTTTTGGGCTTCATAAAATAATTCATGTAATTTAATAAATTATCAATCAATTCATGTAATTCGATTGATTATTATTTTGATTGATGCGCTTGTGCGTCCAAATCGGTTGGATTGTTCGAAAGTTATGCATTTTCAAAAGAGAAGTTTCTTATTCTTCAAAGTTTTATAAAGTTCATCTAAAGTTCAATTATGTAAAAACTTCCACAAAAACAGATTCTGCTGAATCAGGCTCATTTCTCAGATGAAGAGCTATTATTCTTGCTACATTTCATTGAATTATCAGAATCAACATTTATTTCGTGCTGATTCCAGAAATTCTGACCTCATATGAATCTACAGACGTGTATACAAAATCACATGAGAATATTATATGCTTCAAAAACTGTGAAAGATAGTGTACTCTGTGTAATTTCCGCCACCAACCCCAACAAAGTAAATACTTGAGTGAAAATTGTGGGTGAGACCTACAGGTTACCATGGATTCAATCAATGTACAGGATAGTGATTATTATCCATATAACATGGAAGTTTTGAGGACGTTCCGAAAACGTTTCTGAAACTTCGAAAGTTCTGTAAAGGTTCTGATAACATTCCAAGAACTTTCAATATAGTGATTAACCCATTAATTTCCATGGCGACACTGCTTGACCTATGGATAAAGTAACTATTGGGAAAGGGACATCTAGTTGGGGGATGAACATCCACAAGAAAAATGTTTACAATTTGTTTGACGACTTTTGTTCAAGCAATATTTTGGGAAAAACAATGTGCGTAGATAAGAATCCCGAAATCGTGTTCTACGGAAAATTTCATGGGAGGATCGATGGTTCGCAAAATATTTAGTCATCGCAATTGTTGTGAATAAAACTGAGGAACAATTTCGAATCATCCATACCTTTTGATGCTCACGGTGAATCTGGTTAGGAGATGAACATGCATAGAAAGAATTTTGTACAAGTATTGTTTAAACAAACTGTAAACATTTTTCTTCCTGCAGATGTTCATTTCCCAACTAGATATCCCATTTGCCGTGGGCATCAAAGGGTATGAATGATTCGGAATTGTTTATAATTTCTATTCACGACAATTACGATCACTGAAAATTTTGCGGAACATCGATCCTCACATGAAATTCTCCGTAGAATACGATTCCAAGCTTTCAGCCACGTGAATTGTTATTTCCAATAAGTAGTTCCAACAATAATGTTTAAACAAATTGTAAAGAATTTTTCTTCTTGTGGATGTCCATCGCCTAACTGGATATCCTATTTTCGATAGTCACTATTTCCATAGGCCGAGCAGCTTAGTCATGGGCATTAATGAGTTGGGGAATCTAAGCAAATGTCAGAAGTGCGATCCAACACATCGTTCAATAAGTCCCGAGACTGACCCAGAGATGGTGCTAATAATACCAAACTGGCCACGTTTCCCTAGAGTGCGAACCTTCACATGAAACGAGTACGAATTTCACGTCGATCGGACTACAAACAGCAGAGTTATCGAGATTAGAGTAAAGTCACTTTGTAATTTGTTTGAAAAATGGAAAAACGCGAGTTTCGCGTGTTGATAAAACATTGTTTTTTGATGGGTAAAAACAGCGTAGAAGCCCAGCAATGGCTTGGAAAACGTTACCCGGACTCCTCTCCATCCAAACCAACGATTTGTCGTTGCTATGCTGAGTTTAGACGTGGTCATACGGATACAACCCATGCGGAATGTTCGGGTAGGCCATTGGAAGCCGTTACACTGGAAAATGTGAGTGCAGTGTTGAAACTCGTAATGAAAAGTCGCAAAGTGAAGGTCCATGAGATTGTAGAAATGACACAAATATCATCTGGAAGCGTATTTACAATCCTTCATGAAAAATTGAGCATGAAAAAGGTTTTTTCCAAGTGGGTGCCGCGATTGCTTTCAGTGGAAAAAAAACAGCAACGCGTCGACGACTCAGAGGGCTATTTATGGCTATTTACTCGGAATAAAAAGGATTTCCTGCGTCGATACGTGACCATGGATGAAACATGGATACATCATTTCACTCCGGAGTCGAATCAGCAATCATCTGAGTTGCGCATGGCTGGCGAAAGCCGTCCAAAGCGTCCAAAAACGCAGCAGTCTACTGGCAAAGTCATAGCGTCTGTTTTTTGGGATACACATGGCGTGATTTTCATTGACTACCTGGAAGGAGGTAAATCGATCAACAGTGATTATTATATTGACTCGTTGGTACGTTTGAAGGAAGCGATCACAGCGAAACGACCGCACATAAAGAAGAAAAAAATCCTGTTTCACCAAGACAATGCACCATACCACAAGTCCATGAAAACAATGGCAAAATTCAAGAAGTTGGGCTTTGATTTGCTTCCCCACCCCTCATATTCGCCAGATTCAGCCCCCAGTGACTACTGGCTCTTTGCTGATCTCAAAAGAATGCTCCAGGGAAAAAAATTTGGCTCGAATGAAGAGGTCATTGCCGAAACTGAAGCCTATTTTGAAGCAGAGGATAAATCCTTCTATAAACATGGTATAGAAATGTTGGAAAGGCGTTGGAAAGATTGTATCACTCCGAAAGAAGATTATATTGATGACTGGAAATGATTTTTGAAAAAAAATGTTGTTTGTGCTGTTAGCCTCGGGACTTATTGAACGACGTGTTATGAACCTTGTTTTGTTCTTAGCAAGGAGTTCAATATTTTGTCTTGTTGCAAAAATTACCCTTCCATCACCTATTCCCGAATTGAAAATTTTTCGTCACTCAAAGTATCAATAAATCGCCTGGAATATAGTAGTTTTCAAATTTGCAAGCGACGTAGGGTTTTTGAAACAAATCACGACAACCATAACTTCGCATCGATTTCGTTAAATTAGTTCGTTCGAGAAGTTGTCTCCATGTCACTGGAGTACCATTTGCCAGTTAACTTCTTAAAATTTGTGCTGGTGTCATTTTGGGGTGATCAGCAGCTGTACACTTGAATCTTTTTTTTATCAACTCAGCTTCGATTTCTTCTCGATTTGGTGGGTGTTCATGGCGCAATTGATCAAGACTCCTAAGCACATTAACCTCATCACCGTCCTGCACTGTGGCAGCTCTAGCTCTGCATTGTCTCCCTCTTAACCCCTAGAGGACACAAAACTTCAGGGGCATTCGTTGAATCTTCCTGGATGGTTGCGAACGTCACAATGAACTTTCCTGAAGGTTTATGTTTTATTGGGCAACAAGTCCAATGAAATTTACGATTCTGTCCTCTGGATTTCAAGTGTACATATCCATCAAGTAATGATTTTTTGTCGAGAACTCTTTGTAAATGATCCATCATCCAGATAATTCAGAAAAAAAGTCCTACAAAGTCCAAAAGTTGGATGAAAACAAACCACACAACTGTATGTGTGCAGAGAATGACGTAAGATGGTTTATATTACTATGGAAACCAAAACGGGCACCGCACATTCGGAGATTACCAATAAGAAATGGAAATAGGAAGAAGTGTTGAAGGGCACAGCTTAGCAATCTAATAATATTAAATGTTGATTATCAACAAATAAAAGGTCGCATCTTTGCCAATCAACGGATTTTGGTAGTCAGCTCGCCACTTATTCACAATTCCGCCAGGCTTAACTCATCCTTGGCAAACAACCAAATGAAATGAAAACATATCTCTCAAATATCAAAAATATGAATGCGAAATTCGAAGAAACTCCCCAAGTATTTTCTGAATATATCATTCCGAAGTCTGAAAGATATCTCATAAAACCAATTCAAATCAGATCAAAATAAAGTGACACTTTTCGAGAGAAACGTCTCGGAGACATCTCATTTAGAATGTCTCATAGGTAGGTATCTTCCACGCATGTGGAAGATATCTTGAAGATCTCCTCATGATATCTTTAGGAAATAAATCGAAGGTACCCGACTAGAAATGTACCCCATGGACCAGATCAGGTTAACTTTGATCCATCCCAGGTCCTGGTAAGGCAACATCGTCAGGACCTCACAAGTTATGTCACGCTTTACTAATATAAGGACCTTATGTGGCAAGACTGATGAGTATTTGATGCGGAATCCCATACCAAAACCTCCAGAATAAATTGAAATTAGGATATGAACAGGAAATTCACAACTCATTATATTTATATTTTCCTAATTTAGAGAAAATTTATTTCACCAAGGAGTATACAATCTAAAATTAAGACATTTTTGCATTCACTTTATTAAACTATACTCTCTCAAATTTTTAGAGTGAGATTTCACTCTTCAGCCAGCCAAAAGTGAGCTTGACGAAATTTTGAGTGAAATTTCCACTCTTTTAGAGTGATACTTCAAAATTCAAGGTTAGAAACCCACAGCCCCTCAAATTCTAGAGTCAATTTTTCACTCTAAAAGAGTGAGGGTTCACTTAAAACGAGTGAAAATCCCACTCGAAGCGGAATGGCTCACTTCTGAGACTTAGTGTAGAGAAACACGTGATTTTTCACTCTTTCAGATTTAGAAAGTACTTTATAAACACCTATATTATGTTCATAATCTCAGGATAACCCAACAAGGTCTTGATGAGATTAAAGCGAGGGAAACCTATTTCAACCTCCCAGGATAATTTAAGAGAAACCTAATTAGGATCAAATGGGCTTATTCCTACGTGGGGCATCCACATTCAATCCTGATTGGGATTTCAGCAGATATACCGTATTTCGGATGACCTTGTTAGGTCCTCAACATATGTCAGGTTAACCCTATAATAATTTCCAGTCGGATATAGCTTGGGTACGATGCCTTTAGGACATCTTCAAGAAATGTCTTGAACGTATTATATTCATGGAATATCTCCTGGATGTTCATTGGAAAGTGCCAAGTGCAAACGATCTTGTGAATACTTTTTCAAAGCACTTTTACGATGCTGCTCTTTTATTCCTAAACAGAAATCAATTTGTATCCGAAATTCGAACTGAAGTTTTGAAAACTTATCACCTGAGGATCTTTCAATACAAAATTTTTTTCGGTTCAAGTTATTGCTTTGTTATCTCGTTCTTCAGAAAGTCTTGAACGCGACGCACGTGCACAAAGGCCACGTCACATCACGTCATTTCACAATACGGTCGGGAACTTGCAAAACCTTCGTGAATACGTGTACAGAGCTTTAAAAAAGACAAGATCAGCGATGACCACCATCTCCACCATCACCGATCGATCCATCGCTTTGTTCGCTCGTTCATTCGCTTACTCGCTCACTAACTCACTCACTCGTTGAACGCGATTGTGATTCGATTACAACACCTTCTTGGATAATCCGATGGAATCTCTGCTTATATTCGTATCCTCAAAGAAAAGTATGAGAAGCAGTAGAAGAGAATGATACGACGACCACGCGTTGTATTCAAAGAGAAATCATACGTGATACGATTATATTATGGAATCAATCATTCTAATATTCTTGTGATATAGACTTTATGGTATCTCCCGTGGAGAATTCTAAATAAACTTTTTAGATAGCACGAATGTGCATAGAATATGTAGAAAATATTTCATTGCTGCAGAAATATTGTTATTGGATATCATGAACGTACGTATCCAGACTCAGGAATTCATTGAATATTCATTATGGTTACCAATCCTATATATCACCGAGAGGTACTATCAACATTCTTGGAACGTCTTCTGGAACATTGGAATGTCCTAAAGATGTTTCGGGACTTTCGGGAAACATCGCATGCATATACCAGGGATGTACAAATGTCCGGTATAGTCTCATTTAGGTTTCCATGGCACGTTTATGAAACATGTGAAATGAGAATTTGTTAATGATCAAACTTGTGCCAAATCTTTGAATATTCTTCATTTCGAGGAGATGCGAATGAACTGCGGTGGATACTGTATTGATAGATCTGATAAATTACATTCGCGTTCCTTCAATACATTGTATGTAGTGAAATTTTGTTTCGCGTCAATTTTGGGGCCATGTGAATCTAAATATATTGACTCAATTCTTGATAATTCACATTCTGTCAATAGTTTTGAACTTCTGGAATGGAACCTTTCCAAATATTCAATACAAAACATATTTTTATGGTTGTTTGGTACTCTTTCCCTCAGTAAAAGTATGAATATACGTTTGTATAGGTTACAGATAAAATACTTGGTTTTCACATAACGCTTCGAGAACGTTCTCGAAACGTACCATAGCATGTGTAAACAACGTCCCCAAAACGTGTTTCCCAGCATATTGAATGAATGTTCTCTGGACGTTTGGAAAACGTGCTTTTGGAAACCAACATCTGTGAAACTATTGACACGTTTTTGAAACGTTTCGAGAAATTTCGGTGCTGTTTGGGATTGTCTCTTTGAACTGAATTTTTCAATTATCACTTGATTATGGGTATATCTGTGATCAACTCTCATCAAAATCATCTTATAATTCACGTGGATCCTCACACAACACCACAGTCCCAGGAGAATTCATAAAAAAGTTTTATCGAACTGATTGTGTTCCTTATGAATTTTTTGAGAATTCTTCTGGGATTGTAGTGCCATCCCACACAGCACATAATATTGCAGCAATATTGCAGCAGTATCACAATATTGACGTAATATTACAAATCATAATGTAACATTGCAGCAATATCACAATGTTATATATTGCAATGTAATATCACTGCAAGATTACAGTGTCGATAATATATCATGAATCACACTGAAATATTGCGGTGATATTTTCCAAACAGAAATTTGTAATACATGCCTAAACTTGAATCCTGGCCAATTCCCATGTGAAAATTAGTCCAAAACGGTTTGATATTGTTTGGTTTTTGTATTCATGGATGGACGTGAAAAATGAATGAAAATGGAATGTGTGTTGTGTAGTAAACTTTAGTAGTGAAAAAACGAGTTCCTTCTGATCCCACCCAACGCAGTTCGTCACAGCAACGTAACGGCGACAAACAATTTTGTTACTGGTGATGTAACCTGTTTGTTATCAGCAATGTCCTGGTTGGTAGTAATTTCCTACTCAACAAATGTAACCAGGATATAACCACCACATTGCAGATGAAACATCATTATACTTCTGCGATGTTGGCGTTACGTAACAGGTGATGTTCTAAAATCACTGCAACATTCCAGTAATGAAGTCTGTTACATTTTACTTTCCCGAAAAAGTCATTAGTGTAACATCCCAGTAATGAAATTTGTTACATCTTCCTTTCCCGAGAAAATCATCGCTGTAATATCCCAGTGATCAAGTATGTAACATTGGAATTTCATGAAAATTTACGAATATTAGTATGAATGATGGTTTCCTCAAAAGAGTTCAGAAAAGACAACCAAGGGAAAATTAAGGTTCTCGTTGCAGAATTTTATAGAATATTTTATTGATTCATTATTAGCTTTGATTAGCGAATATAATTACATCATGTCGGATAATCAAATAAATTCTCATTATTGACATACATTATTATCAAACAGGGAACTTAGAAAAAAAGGTATCACGTTGGAATAAGTACATTATCATCGGAACATGAAATATTTATTATATTCAAAAAATGAAAGGAACGCGCATATAAAATTAAATATGATACCAATCTATTTTGATCACCGGGGACTAGATTGGTAGATACATATTTCAAAGGGTACTTAAGGACGTATAAGCAATGACCGAGGAAAATTAGACCCTTGATATTCGAGAGATCTCGAGCGATATATCATCCATCTATTCTCAATATATGACTTTTTCTCTTTTTCATAAAGAAAAACTTAGAGTTGGATGAAACGATTATACACTAGAGTGGACTGAAAGGTTTTGAAAGAGAACATAACAAGTTCAGGCCATATTTTTCGGGAATGATAATGATAATAAACGTAATAATTATAACGACAATAATAATAATAATAATAATAATGATGATGATAAGTGACAAATTATGCACCTGTGATTCTAAGTTGAATGAACATTCAGGTATCTTAGTGACTGAATTGATATTTGCAAAATTATGGGCATATCTGAATTCATATTCAACGTTCGATCCTCTACGAAAAGGTTATAATAATATTGTGATTTTTTTTGCGTTGAAGAATTTTTGGAAAAATTCATTACAAACTTGTGACCTGTTTGTTCGTACTTCTTGGGGGCCATTCAGGTCCTTCCATTGTTTGAATATAATAAATATTTCATGTTTCGATGATAATATACTTATTCTAATGTGATACCTTCTTTTATAAGTTCCCTGTTTGATAATAATGTATGTCAATAATGAGAATTTATTTGATTATCCGACTTGATCTAATTATATTCGCTAATCAAAGTTAATAATTAATTAATAAAATATTCTATGAAATTCTGCAACAAGAACCTCAATTTTCCCTTGGTTGTCTTTTCTGAACTCTTTTAAAGAAACAATCATTCATACTAATATTCGTAAATTTTCATGAAATTCCAATGTTACATACTTGATCACTGGGATATTACAGCGATGATTTTCTCGGGAAAGGAAGATGTAACAAATTCCATTACTGGGATGTTACACTAATGACTTTTTCGGGAAAGTAAAATAGAACAGACTTCATTACTAGAATGTTGCAGTGATTTCAGAACATCACCTTTTACGTAACGCCAACATCGCAGAAGTATAATGATGTTTCATCTGCAATGTGGGGGTTACATCCTGGTTACATTTGTTGAGTCGGGAATTACTACCAACCAGGACATTGCCGGTAACAAACAGGTTACACCACCAGTAACAAAATTGTTTGTCGCCGTTACGTTGCTGTGGCAAACTGCGTTGGTTGGGATTCCGGTTCATTGCAATCGTTTCAGAATCCTTTGGAATGCAGAACCAATACCTCTCCCACAGTTTCATTTTTTTCGAAGATGAGATATTTTGTGAAATATTATAAAAACATCATTTTCAATTATATTACTGTCCCTAATTCGGTTCCTAAAATATCAAAACAATAGAAGAATAGTTTTCTCCTCTGCAGGGCTTTTGAATGCCATGGGAAGTAGAAAAAATATGTCTGACCTCACATTTGTCTTCAAAAATCAGGATTTCTCCAATTTCATCATTGAGCAATATAAAGAGAAAAAAATTAAGACTTTTTTCATGACCCAAAAAATTTCATATTCCTTGAAAACCCACGAGAGTTACAGTTGTTGTATAGATTACAAGACTTTGAGACGATACCAGTGCCATGAGATCAGCTGATTTTGTCTGTAAGGTTTTCTGAAACGGATGAAATACAATTGAAATATCTTGATGTTCCTTTATTCTTCACTAATCAAACGAAGCTATACATGGAAATATCTATTATATTTCACCAGACTTGTGACAACCGGGAATTTTCCTCTTTTTGATTGGTTATTCTATTTAAAATAAATGCATCATTGATCAATTCCGTTAGAATTCCCAGTTGAAGCACTTCCCTGTTTACCCCCTTCGCAAAATCTCCAAAAAAATAATCAGCTGTTCTCATGACACTGGTATATGCTTAATCACAATGTTTCGTTTTTATTCGAGTTTCAAATTACATTTGTCTAGGAACACTGCCGCTTGTATTCCTTGGAAAGGATACTATAGTGAGGGTGCTATAGCACCCTGATGTTAACCAAATTGTTCATACGAGACTTTTCGAATACCTTGCAATTCATTTTCAGAATATATTGTTCTATGCCTCAATCGTTGAATACCTTTATGACCGCAAAGAAATACTTTGCAGACCGATATCCTGAAACTTGTGAAGAATATCCAGAAACCTCACATGAACAATTCACTTAGAGGGATGCTAGGGCCGAGACGCTAGCTATTTTGTTGATAACATTCAAAAAATCTTTTGATAAAATCAAAATAACGCTGTGTACAGCAGTTCTTCGATAAATTTCTAAAATTACTGTGTACGAAGAGATATTTTGATTCTATCGAATTGATTCTATCCAGTTTATTGTAAATAAAATGGCTAAGGTCCTGGTATCAGTATTACATGCTCTAAGGGGATACCATTGTACCCTCTGAGCAAACATTCTCTTGGTAAGACTTCTCTGAACTAAATTCATAGAAATAGATGAAATTTTCAAGAAATAATCTTGAGTACTTTATCGCCGTCCAGAATCAAAATTTTGAATTTCCAACTTTCTCACAGATGTTGGAAAAGAACTTTTTGGAATTTGGGCTTTGCATCGCAAATGAAGTATTAACGATTATTCCCTGAGAACTTCAGATACATTCATGAATTCAGTTCAGATGATTCTTACCGAGGAACTGTTTGTCGAGTTCATATACTGTTATATTTTCCACTGCGTGCAATTAGTGTCTCCTTGAAATATTGCCCCAATATTACTGAAATATATAATATCGACAGGTGTGAAATATTACTGTGACATCACTGAAATATTGCTGTAATATTGACGTCATATTATAATATTGCTGTGATATTACTGCAATATTACTGCAATCAATCTGCGCGGACATGAAATATTACGACAATATCGTAGTAATATTTCCCTGCAATATCACAATATCACAAAATAATATTACTGCGATATTACTGCAATATTCTGTGCTGTGTGGGATGAGAGTTCACATTGCGAGAGATCCCTTAAACACTTGAACCAATTTGCACATCAAAATTTGTGAAAATTCAGAAATTATCTAGACATTCATTGCAGAATTTTGACTAAATTCTCAGAAAAAATCCTGAGAATTCTAAAAACTATATGTGCCTGAAAATTCAGAACGACTGACTGACAAATCAGTGATTTATGGTCAATTCACAATGAAAAGAACGTTGTTCACATTGCGAATAATAAAATGTGTTTTCAAAATTCACTCAATTTCCACCCTTCTACATTTCATTTATTGATGGTCCTTGATAGAATTTTGGTTAATTCCACTTTACATAATTCAACGTCATACAAGATATTGAACAATTGTTAGAGTGAAAATTAAATCGAGGACAAATTATGGTAACCCTTCTATGCAAAAATATAAACTAGGGTACCCTAGTAGAAATTTGATCAGGCATTCCCTATTTTCAATAAGCTCCTGATCAGGTTAGAATCTAGAAACTGTGAATAAGGAAAATCTTATGAGACCCTAAGGCACTCATCTGATTGCCCTAATAGGATTCAAATAGGTTTGAAACGCAGGGTTACAATAGGGCTCGGATGAAATTTCCATCAAATCGAGCGAAATAGGAAAAACCATTACGGAACCTGATGAGGACCTGATGGGAAATCAGGTATGACTCGTCAGGCCCTGGTATTTTCCCATACAGAATTCTCACTAGGGTGGACCGGGGTAAATTGGGTGGTAGACCACGATTGTCCCGAAATTCCCTGATTCGTTGAAAAATAGTACTTTACAGAGAAATTACAATGAAGTACTAGTTTTTAACGAATCAGGAAATTTCGGGCCAACACGCTTTCGGGACAATTGTGATCTATCAATCGGGTCACTATTCTTCCAATGAATAAAAATGATCAAGAATAGAGTTTCTTCAGTGGGTCTGTGGATAATTCCGTTCTGTGGATGAGTTCTGATTGTATACATCTTTGGCTTGGGATCTGTGCGAAGACAGAATGTGCACGGACGAACAAAGTAGTTGAAAGAGAAAATTAGAAAATCATACTAAAAGTCAAGGAAAATGATCTAAGAATCTAGTTTAGTATTTGTTCATGTACGAATCTCAATGTAAATGAAAAAAAGCGCAAAAAATCAAGATATGATCAAGGATTAAAAAATCCAAAAATTTGAATAAATCAAAAGTTTTGAAAAATGAATGTATAAGGATATTCAGGGGATGATTCTAAGTCACTTCTCACTATTAGTTAGACTTGAAAAAATGAAACACGAAAAGTTCAAAATTGTAATGAGATCATTCCTCGGATATATAAGGAGCGCGTACGGTGATCCAAATCATTCGAGATCATCTCGCGGGACAGAGCAGAGCTCTGATGCGACCTTCGAATCATAAGTGAGATATATAAGTGTTTGAAATGAAAGTGAACAAAGTGGCTTTTAATAAATAAATGATATTGTTAGCAACAAAAGAAATATTTTTTCTTCGATTTATTCCAATATTAATCCTTCCTTGAGCATTTCGAGTTAAAGTTTAGTTGGATTGTTATTGGTAAATGTTCAGAATTATATTTGATCATTTGAACGAAAAAATCGAGAAAGGGTTTGTTTGTTTACACCTAAAAACAAACTGGCGACCGAGTGTGCATCTTCGAAGGTGATGACATT
The DNA here is from genome assembly GCA_018340375.1 of Gonatopus flavifemur. Lineage (NCBI taxonomy): Eukaryota > Metazoa > Arthropoda > Insecta > Hymenoptera > Dryinidae > Gonatopus > Gonatopus flavifemur. The sequence continues at coordinate 20,071,093 of JAFFJZ010000009.1, forward strand.
GATTTTCGTGGCATCTTCGGGTCGAAGTTTTCCAAAGTGAGTTTTCACATACGAACCTGCAAGTACTACGCAAAATTATTCGTGTATAATTTCGCATAGCACGGTACCGCTACAAGAATATTCAAATGAACAGTTCTTTGTTCCACAACGAAATAAACACAAAATGGCAAATCTCCGAATCATCTCAAAATCAGGGCTGAAGGAGATCATTAATGAATACGGAATGTATATTGATGAAAAATGTATGTCAATTTTGAACTCTCTTTTGGATCCTGAATATGTTTGGTAAATGAAAGGATTTTATTCCTCGGACATGTGACAGATAAATGGTTCTGCGTGACTTTCCTTGCCGACACATTTTTCATAAGACCATTCTTGACATCCACTGCACTGAATCCAGTTCCCATTGAGTGAATGTACGAATTTTACAGAACAAACAATACCAGTACCATTCTGTTGATGTACCATTGTTGCTTTTAATTCTTATGAGACTCAAAGGAATTTATGATCCAAATCACCCCAGAAAACGTGATCCAAAGCACTCCATGTACTATCTGGAAGGAAACATTCATCTGCTTATGAAAGATGTGATAATATTGTCTAAACGATTCACTCGTCTAACTCAGTACATCATGAATTACACGTATGAATTAGACTCTCATGATTTTCAACCTATCTTGTAATTGAAAATTTCAAGAATCGCGATAGCGTTTTCACATCACCGATGAAATTGTTCTTCGTGCACACGATGCTCCTTGTATCATTCCCCAGGACAAAATGATGTTTGTTCTGGTAATGTTGTATTTCTCTTCGGTAGGTAGTGAAGTTGTGTGAACAACTCACCCGTTAGAAAAGTATTAAGTTGGTAAGAAAGTCTTGCAACACACAAAAGAAGTAAAAAAAAAAGTTCTTATTATTTTCATAATATAATATTAGTGAGTGATGTACGCTCCCTCTGCATCTGCAATTCGTGCCCAACGCTCTAGTAAACTTTGCACGCCCTCCGTTCAAAATTGTTTTGGTCGTGATCGAGTTAAAAAAGTCGTTCAGTGCATTTTCGAGATCGGGGAGATCATCAAATTCCTTATCCTGTAAATAATTTCTCAATGGCCGGAGAAGATGGTGATTGGTAGGAGCGAAGTCTGGTGAATACGGTGGATGTGGTAAAACTTCCCAACCCAGCTGCGAAATATAGTCTTATGTCATCTTAGCTACGTGGGGTCGAGCGTTGTCATGGAGAAGTCGAACTTGGACACGTCTACGCCTTTTTAGTTTGATAATTCCAGCCAGTTTTTGCAGTTGTCCAGTGTAAGTCTCCACCGTTATCCTGGTCTCAGTTGATAGCAATCCGTAATAGAGCAAGCCCTCAGAGTCCCACCAACAAGGGAGTAATACTCTCTGTACTCCGCGAGGCAGTTTAGGGGTTGGCTCTGGTTTTCCTCCGCTTGGTAGCCACTGTCGCTTGTGTGTGTGGTTAACATAGAGCACCCAACTTTCATCTCCAGTGACGATTTCTCGAAGAAAATCCTTTCTGTTTGAACGATGCAGGAGTGAAAGACATGAAGATACCCGTGATGTTTTCTTTGATTCGCTAAGATCGTGTGGTACCACTTTTCTATATCCCATCTCTTGTGGATGTGGGAGAATCGTGGGGTGGCTACAACCGAGTTTGTTGGCTAATTCACTTGACGACGTGTTAGGCTTTGCCTTTATAAGTGCACGCAGTTTTTCATCGTTAACAGCTGATTTCCTGCCGGACCTGGGTTCGTCTTCGAAAGATGTATCGCCTAAACGAGAACGTTGATACCAACAAGATACAGTTGAATGATGAACAACGTCTGACTTGAACGCGCTGCAAATACTAGCGGCTGCAGCTCTTGCACAACGCCCTTGTAAAAATTCGTGATAAGCGATTGCTCGGAGTGCACTTTGTTCCATTCTTTTTCGTACTGACTGCACGGAACAACTGACTGGCTTATAAACACTGCGGTATGGGAGATTCTAAACTAATCTGGCATGGACGACTCTCGAATGTTCTCGAACTTTGTCATTAGAAAAAATAGATTAATTGAAAAAAAAGTGTCGCAAGATTTTCCTACCAACCTCATATAATTACCAGTAAAACCAATCAAAAACAGCTAATATGCTGATTTTGATCCGATTTCCTTCGGTCTATCCTATCATAAGTTTAACATAAGATATAACTTGAAGTGATGAAAGATCTTCCTTTCTTTGATTTGATCCCAATAATCATATGTTGTATTGAAAAAAATTTTCGATGAGCTTTGATCGTGATTGTTCATTCGTTTTCTGGGTGATTGAGATTCACTACACTTACCTCGAAAATATGATGGAAAGAGTTTTTATCAATCAACAGGGACTGGTTATTGAATGAGATCGAATCAACGCTGGATTATTTGTTTTTGTCGTCTATTTCAATCATGAAATTATTATAGATTGAAATAACCGTAAATTGTTTAGTTTCGAAATAAAAGAGAAATTTTTATATTGATACACTGAGAGAAAAATTCTTTTTTGTCAACCATGTCGGGAGTCCTCCCCGTGGGATGATTGCGGGTGTTCCAGGGGGATATTCTTGATACCTGTCCTTGATATCCTTTTTATCCATCCTTGGTAGTATCTGCTTCCTTTACGTGGTGGGGAGGATAAGTATCTCAGATTTGGGTCTCTTTTTCAGGTGGAATAAACTACTCGAGAGGGAGAATACAAACTGAGAGGAACTAAATCATCCCAACGCCAGGAGCATCGGCAGAAACGGAGAGAAGGCAAGGGGAAACTACCTTCCTTGATATCTTTTGATATTCCCGAGGAAATGAAAAACTTTCTCCAAACCTAGAATTTCGAATTTTAATTTAATCATCATCATCATCATAAAGTAATCAGTCTTATGACTGGTTTAATGAAATCCTCCAACCCTGTCTATTATCCGCTAACCGCTTAATTTCTGCATATCTGCGACAACCCTTATCTTGTATAATTTGCTTCATATAACTCAATCTAGGTCCACCTCTTCGAGTTTTACCATTCATTTTTCCTTCCAATATTGTTTTCAATAAGCTATCATGCCTTAATGTGTGTCCTATCAGATTACTTCTTCTTTTCACGACCTGTCTCAAAAGAGACTTCTTTTTTCGTTCACCTTCTCAAGTACGTCTTCATTTCTTACTTTCTCTATCCACTTCATTCTAAGCATCTTTCTATAACACCACATTACAAAAGCTTCGAGTCTTCGTTGGTCCGTTTTTCCAATTGTCCAAGTTTCGCAACCATATAATGCTGTGCTCCAAACGTAACTCTTCAAGAATTTCTTCCCTACTGCTAAGCTAATATTCTTCGAACATAGTAACTGTTTCTTTTGGTGGAAAGCCTTTTTCCTTTGTGCTATCCTTGCTCTTATATCTGTTTCGCTTTCCCCGTTTCCTGTAATTGTGCTCCCTGGATATTTAAATTCTTTGACTTGCTGAATTGTCTCTGCATCTATTTTGATTTTCGTTCTTCTTGATGTTTTCGCTGTTGTACAAATCATGGATTTTGTTTTGTCCTTATTCATGTTCATACAATATTTGTCTAGTGATATTTTTTTCATAGTGTTGAGAGTATTTTCTAACTCAGCACCACTCGTAGCTAATATAGCTATGTCATCCGCAAATCTCAACATGCTTACATTTTCACCTTGAATCTGTAATTTCGATTGCACTTGCTCCTTCACTTTGTTCATCGCTTCTTCTATATACAAATTGGGAATCAATGCTGATCGTGAGCATCCTTGTCTCATCCCTCTTCTAATTTGTGCTTCTCCTTTTCGACCCTCTATTTCCATTATTGCGGTTTGATTCTTATATAATTCATATATTATTTTCCTATCCCTGAAATTAATTCCTGCCTTCTTCAAAATCGTCAACATCTTCTCCCAATCAACATTATCGAATGCTTTTTGTATACCTACAAAACCTATGTACACAGACTTTTTTAACTCTAAACTTTTCTCTACCACTGTTCTGAGTGCTCATATTGCTTCCCGCGTTCCCCTATTTCCCCCAAAACCAAACTGATCTTCGGCTAATCTACTCTCTATTTTATTTTCTATTCTTCTGTATATAATTTCTGTCAGTATTTTCGAGGCATGTAGAGTCGAACTAATCGTTCTGTAGTTCTCGCATTTGTCTGCTCCTTGTTTTTCTGGAATGGCGACAATTTTATTCTCCTGGAAATCATTCGGTAGTTCGCCTATTTCGTACATATCTCTAATCAATTCAAACAGTGCGTCACGAGTTCTCTGATTGGAGGCTTTGATGAGGTCCGCACTTATGCCATCTATTCCTGGCGCTTTATTATCTTTCAGTCATTTTGAAGCCCTGTCGAATTCTAATCTCAAAATTGAATCTCCCAATTCTTCTCCATCGACATCTCCCTCCCTTTCTAAGAATCCTATGTTATCGCTTCATTTATACAGATCTTCCAAATGATTAATTCATTGTTCTTTTTTTTCGTCCGTTCTTATCAATTGTCTTCCTAGAGAATTTTCAATCCGACTGCTTCTAGATTTCATTTGTCCAAAAAATCTCTCAACAATCCTATATCCCTCATCAATTTTCCCTAAATGTGATCTCACTTCTATATCTTGACATTTCCCCTCCAACCATCGTTGTTTTGTTTTCCTTGATTCTCTGATTATCTTATTCCTCAGTGCCTTGTATGTCTGCTGGTCTTGTTCACAATTCTTATTCTTGTATTTCCTCCTTTCATTAATCCAATCGAGAATTTCTTCTGTTATCCATGGTTTCTCAGGCTCTATCCCATCGTTCTTCAAGATTTCATCTGCACATTGCTCTATGTTCCCCTTCATATTTGTCCATCTACTCTCTATTTCCAAGTCTTTCTCTTGTCGATCCTCCAATTTTCCGTCCGACATCACTTTGAATGCCTCCTGTGTTTTTCCTATTGTAACCAAATAAGATGCGCGTCCCAATCAATCACTATGTCACTGATGGAAACAACGAATTTTGAACGTACCATCTCCACACAGTGAAGAATTTCGTGTATTTTTAACACACGTGTATGTTCCAGGAGGTCCACTCGCAATTTATGTTGAATATTAACACAAAAAGTGTATGAAATCAACACAAAAATGTCAAATTTACACTAAAAACTTGTAAATCTCAGAATTTGATATGTTGTTTTCAACACAAACTATGAGTAGACCTCCTGTGACACAAAATTTTCCGCTGTGCAGCAGTTGTTTCAATCCCATATTTAAGTGATGTAAATGTCTCATCTCGGTTTGGTCTCGATATCGTCTGGGTATTGTATCAATACCGTATAAAAATTTTTCATTCATAAAAAAAACAATGCTCACGTTCCAAATCATAACATACATAACAATACATTCAGAGCTAGCAGTAGTTTTTGGTCAGTCTGATTGAAAAAATGTTATCCTCACCACTGATTCCAAAAAATAGAAAGGAACAGAGAAACAACTTTCAGCCAAATTTCATCACCTCTTGAATAGTAACTAGATGGTTTCTTGGTCCTCCTATACGACCACATCACCTTTGTACAATGTGTGCTCCGTTTCTCTTCACTTTACGGATGATATGTACATGAGTGGAAAATAACGTTTTTGAAACTCTTGTTGTTCTCAATGACCCAAGGAATATGATCTACAACCTTGGGGATCCATACAGATCATTGAAAAAGAATTTGGTTTGCAATGGACATCCTCACTGAAAATTCACAATACATTCTAATATATTTTCATATACCTTATAACAAAACAATATTGTTTTTCAATGAATCATTTTTTTCCAGTAATGCTTCCCCGATGAAATTAATAAACACCGATAGAAAGTAGACTTGACCCTTAAACCGTAACCCTGCTCAAAATCACGTCAACCGTAAGCACCGGTCTAATAGAACGCTATCACGTTCTTCTAGATATTCAAAGTTGTTAGAAGTGAAGGGAACATTTTTTAGATAATCAGAAATGTCTACGAGGTAGGATAGTGGGCTTATGTACAAAACTTAGTGAGCAATTCTGTGCAGAGTAGGAATGAAATGTCAAACAATTCAACCAAAAAAGTTCGAATTACGAGCAAATACAATTTCAATAGCGGTCTGTGAGACCAGGGTTACGGTTAGAGGGTTGAGCATGAAAATCAATACACACTTTCAAAGAATGAATGATGACTGTACACTGAGAAAAAAACTTGTAAAATTCACATCTTATTGAGTAAATATATGGATGATTTAGAATATAGTGCAAGTAACCACAATTTTAGCTGATTTCTCAACAACGAATGTTAGATATAGCACAGCTGATGTGAAATATACCATAGCTGATGTGCATATCACATTCCCTGCGGTAAAATCCACTGAAATTGTAGTAGCTCGAATTTCATTTCTAAATCGTCCATATATTTACTTGACAAGAGATAAATTTCACAACTTTCTTTTCTCGGTGTAGGGATAATCTTAAGTTTTGTGAGTCATTTATCACTCATGCTCAATTAATTGCAGTGTTGTAGAAGGTGCTTTTCTTTTGTACTTAGGTATAGGTACAGGTGTTTGAAGAAAAATATACCTAGGTACAGGTACAGGTACTTTCTGAACCACGTACTTAGGTACAGGTAAAGGTACAAGATATGTACCTAGGTACAAAGGTACTTAGGTACTTCATTTTTTTGCATTACTTCCGTCTTATCTGAAAATGTGTAAATTCGGGAAAAAAGATGAATGAGCCATATCAAAGGTAAGATCCAAGATGAATGTTATTCGACTCTAGATAAGTTCTAATACTTTATGTGTGATGAACGTTATGGACTGTTATTCACAAATCTAATCAGAAAGTTCAGTTACATTTGTCGTTGACAAGTGAAATAATCATGTAAGTTCGATATGAAAATCAGTGTATTTCATTTGATTTCAAAGTCTGGTTATATTTCAAGAATAGAAGAGATTCGAAGATATCATCGTTCAATTTGTTTCGCCTCGGAGTTAAAATTTGACCTCCTGCCCTGAAAGCACGTTCTACAGGTGCAGAAATCGGTAAAATACTGTTATATTTCAACAATATTTGTTTAACAGCTGGATAACGATGCAAACTATCTAATTCTTTGGATTTATCTGCTAAGTATGTTAAGCACTGTATTTTCATTTCTTGGGTATTCATAGTTGAACATGAATCGAATTCTGCAGCATCATTCTGATTATAGTTAATATCTCTGTCTTTATCTTTATCTTTGAGGAATATAAAAAAGTCATCCCCCTCTGACTCCGAAGAGGATTTTTCGAGTTCAATAGATTGGCTAATTTTGTGGGCTTCTTCAATTAACAAATTTTCGCACAGTTCCTGTGAAGACTCTTTGTAAAAAAAATTCAACCATTTCAGTTTGAATTTGGGTGTAGAAATGGTCGATAAAATATATTTTTTGCTATTCGAGTCGCTCAAATCAGTTATTGAGATGAATCGCTTTTCAATGCATGATAGTAACACTTCCTGCAAAACATATCCGAGGTAACAATAATTTTCTCCTTGTAAAAAATCGAGTGTATTGGCGACTGGGCCAAGTACTTTGACATATTCCTCCAAGAAATTGATGTCCACTTCACTGAAAACTGGTTTTTCTATTTCCTCACAAATAGCCTCAAAATGATGCTTAACACTTAATAATGTTGTTACGCTATCATAGTAGCTATTCCATCTAGTTTTACAGGGAACAGTGAGACGTTTCTTACAGATATCATAAGCGAAGTCTGCTGCTTTTGTCGACCGATGGACTGTATTCCATATGTCAGCAGCTTTATTCAACGCTTTTGTGTACACTTTAGCGTAGGAGCTGTTACTTAACGCTTTCAAAGCATCAGTGGATGCTAATAAATTAAAACTATGGGCTGTACAACGAAAATGTCTTGGTAATACAATTTCTTCATCATTGTCTCCCAGATCAACTTGATCGAGGTTAAGGATCGGTACTTCCACATCTGAATCATCTAATTCTTCCAATGGGTCTGTATTTTCGAATAAACGAAATTCTTTCCCAAAATTTGATGCATTATCTGTTATTGTACCAACCACATTAGAGTTGATATGATATTCCTTGTGAATCCGAAAGACAATTTTGGCAATTTCAAGATGAGTATGCGAGTATTTAATCCTTCTGCATGCCAAAAGAAATGAATGTCGCTGAAATTTTCCGTCAATATAGTGACAGGTCATACCCATGTATGATTCATTATTACTACTCCAAATATCAGCTGTAGTGCACCACCACCATCTGTGTCATCAAGTCTTTTCGAAGAGTAGGTCTCGATCCGGGTTTGATACCAGATAAACCTTCTATTAAAGCAATGAAATCGCTATCTTCGATTAAGGATATAGGCTGCATCTTATTTATTATAAACTTCTTTATCAGTGTATCCACCTGTAAACGAGCATCAATGAGGCAATGGAATGGAAAGAAAAACGTACGTTTTTTTTGGTTTGCGAATGATATATGCGAAAGCTCACGAAATTCACGAAATATTATTAAAAATTTCCATTCATCAATCAATCAAAATTTATAATAAAAATGAAATTCACTGACGTGTTCTTTTTTTTTTGTTTGTGTGCTACTTCCAACAGTAATTTTGCTCCAAGGGTTTGGCTTTAGTTTAATTTTCTTTATTTCGGAACCAGAATCAATTGATATATTTTGTTTGTGCTTAATAATGTTTTTTGAGACTGATGGATGAGCCCGCTGAAAAGATAGTCACAAATCATTAAATTTGTGCAACATTGTAACAAACAAAAATCAAAATATTGTGTGTATGGTAATTGAGAGAGAAATTTGTTGCAAAGTCATATTTTTGTTAATGGCGTGGGTTTGTCGCGTGATCAACACATAACTACATTTGATGTAGATTGTTTATACTTTGATCCAAGTTTCCATCTTTTCTGAAAAAAAATCCATCCAAAAATTTGAAACCGTGTCATAGAAATTGAATAGAAACAAGTTTCCAATTGACAGTAATGGAATACGTTTTGAACAGAATTTCCGAAATTCTACCAACCAATAATATGACCCAATGAAGTTTGATTTTGGAACAGTTTCATCCATGGAAATATGTACATTTCCAAAAAACGAGCTGTTATTTGATCATTCATGTCAAAAATTATTCAAGCTATTGTCATCTCTAATTTCCTTGAATATATACACAATTTCTTTATATTTTGACGACAATTCCTGAATTGAATTGAATAATCACATTTACTGAGGAGGAAAGGAATTACATCCAAACTCTTACGATACACTTTATACTCTGTAACTTATACTAGGTTAGGTCTTGACATGTTATAACTCCACTCACAATTATTTCACGATAGGCAATGTTCGGTACAAAATGAGTATTTGTTTTTTCGGTGTGTGAACATATAATATATTTTCTATTAATTGTACATAAACAAATATGAAAATCATTGAAACGATTTGAAATGATGAGTGGACTGTCGTTAATATAATGTCGCGCTCGAACAACCTTTGCTTGTCGTGACTCGGATTGCAACTGACTCGTACGGTCTCTGCGTCGGGCCTCTCGGCACGCTTCGTGCAAACTCGTGGTTTGTCGGCACACTCTTTACAATCATAAAAAACACATTACGTTCCGAACATGCCGCCGCCTTGACATTTGGAGTTTTCAACAACAAACTTGAGAACATATCTCAGGCTTATAAATATATAAATCAATGAAATTTAGAATTTAAACTTGAACGATTCAGATGTGGCACTAAATTACACAATAAGCTGAATTAGTAAAGTTATAGCCTAATGTTGAATACTCACATACTAACAAGTTGGATTTAATGCGGTGATGAGTACAAATAAAATCTTTTACGGTTCTTAGGAACTTATGTTATGGGTAGAGGCGCAATTTTTACAATTGGTCGTTTATAAACGCTCCCTTTAGTACGCACATCAATGGTACGCACAATCCCGTCCGGTCCAGGATGAATTTTCACTATTCGTCCAAGAACCCATTTGAACGGAATGTGCTCATCATCTTTGAGCAGTACTAATTGACCCACTTCCGGATTAGTACCGGACCGTACAGTCCATTTTGAGCGTTGTTGACAGGTAGTCAAGTATTCCCTTTTCCATTGAGTCCAGAAATTTTGCTTCTTCTGCTCAATTACTTGCCAACGTGATAAACGAAGAATTGGTATACCAGTCAGAACAGGTTCTTGGAAAGATGACGAAGACTACCCAATTGAGAAATGGCTGGGAGTTACGGCTTCTAAGTCTTGAATATCGTCCGATAACGGGCACAGAGGGCGGGAATTGATTATGGCTTCGATTTGGTTCATCAACGTGAGGAACTCTGTTATGGTCAATAATTGATCACCAACAATTTTTTTCAAATGTGTTTTGAATGACTTCACAGCAGCCTCCCACAATCCTCCAAAGTGTGGAGAACGGGGAGGAATAAAGTGCCATATAATTTGTTTACTTCGTATCCCATCTACGAATTTTTCCTCCTCTGAGCATTCCAAAAGTAACTCCTGCATTTCACGATTAGCTCCAAGTAAATTAGTCCCGTTATCGAAATAAATATGATATAATTTTCCTCTCCTTGAACTTATTCTTTTTATTGCAGCCAATAAAGAATCACTTGTTAAATCCTCAACTATTTCAAAATGGACTGCTTTCGATACCATGTAAATGAAAACAACTACATAAATCTTAAAATGTGAATTTCAGCGACGCACGCGATCGCGCACGGAAAAAGCACCGCACAAATCAATTTCGCAATGCGTGAATGGTCGAGTGGATTCTGTGCGATAACTAGGCAAATTGCCCATTTTAGGAGCCATATTTACAGGATTAGCCCTTTTACATATTACACATTCACGAAAGATCTTATGCACCAAGCTCTTTCCCTTAATCGGCCAATATTTGGTGTGAAGATTCGACAAAGTTGTGGCCTGACCCGAATGACAAAGTGTTTCGTGGGTGTGTCGTACTATCAGTTCGGTTAACCTACTGTTATTTGGCATGATTATAGGGCGTTTGATTTCCTTATTACAATGAGATTGACTTAATCGACCACCAACACATAAAATGTTATCCTTGGTCAGAAAAGGATCCAATGTTCGCAATTTGGAATCTGTTCGCAATCGTTTGGTTTCCTTTAATAATCCTATTTCATCACCGAAATAATAAGTTTGTACATGAGAAATCAGAATTCGTTCTGCCTCATTACATTCTGTTACGCTAATAAGTCCTCCGCTTTTACTCGACGCAGGTCTAAAATTGTTTATAAAGCGCATTACATAAGCAACAACCTTCAAGACTTTATTCAAAGAAGAATATTTGTTACAGATTGACGTGATGAAATCATTTCCATTTTCGGAAATCAAGTTGCATTGTACACTAGACTGTCTTTCTTCGGGGATGCAAGTTATAATTTCTTGGTTTGAATTACAATATTTATCTATGTTTTCTGAAGCTAACCATTTTGGCCCATGCCACCATAAAACATTATCGATTAGCTCACGGGAAGTCGAACCCCTAGACAAAATATCCGCCGGGTTCTCCTTGAATCTCACTTGACCCCATTGATGAATTATGGTATTTTCTTGAATCTCTCCGATTCTATGAGCGACAAAAGTTTGCCAACGCCTAGCAGGGGACTTCAACCATGCCGAAACTATATTCGAATCAGTCCAATATCTTACTATATTTGGACTAGTAATCATCGCCGAAGTAACTACTTTCATCAATTTCGCCAAGATAAGTGCACCACATAATTCTAAGCGCGGTAATGAAACGGACTTCAAAGAGCTAACCCTGGCCTTCGCACACAAAAGATGTACCTGAACCGAACGATCTTCTTGCACGCACCATACATAGATAGACGCCCCATATGCATTCAAACTCGCATCGCAAAATCCGTGTAGTTCAATTTTAACTCCACTATTCATGGGTATTACAACGCGAGGTATTTCACAGGATGACAAAAGATGTACCTGCGATTTGAAATCCTCCCACACATACAATAAATCATCGGGTAAAATGTCGTCCCACTTTAATCCCAACACCCAAGTTTTTTGAATTAGGATTTTGATATCAACGATGACCGGTCCAACAAGCCCCAGGGGATTGAATATCTTAGCGATTTCGGAGAGAACATTGCGCTTAGTTATCAGCTCACTCAATTCGACTTTGGGAGAATAATGTTTAATATAATCGTCTCGAGAATCCCAAAAGACACCCACTGTTTTTTCACCTAGGTAGGGATCAGATTTGATTGATTTTCTTCCATTTGGTGTATCATCCGTCAAATTTCTCAAATTTGAACGCCACTTATGTAGCTCAAACCCACCCTTCCTCAAAAGCCTTTCAAGTTCAATTTTAAGTTGTTCCAATTCAGATGGATCGTCCGCTCCGGTGATAACATCATCAACATAAAAATCTCTATATATTACATCTCGCAAATGAGTAAAATCCTTCTCTTCTTCCACTTATCTTTGAAGAACCCTTGTAGCGAGGAAAGAAGCAGGCTCAAGTCCATAAGTTACAGTTTTCAATTCGAATATTTCAATCGGGTCGAAGCTTTTTTCTCGCCATAATATAGTTTGAAGCCGGGTCTCATTTTCATCTACTAAAATCTGGCGATACATCACCTGACAATACAAATCTGAAAAATCTGAATCTGATTAGGATTTCAAATACATCCGACTGTATTGTCGGTCCCTTTAATAATGCATCGTTTAACGATATGCCTAGTGTTGCCGCGATCCGATCTGATCCGAGCTTTGAGCATCGAATCGGCTCGGCTCTTGCCATTCAGATACGGATCGGCTCGAAGATTGGATCGATCAACCTACAGCTCGGATCGAAGCTCGGATCGACTTGAAAATCGTCGAGTCAGATCGAAGATCGTACGATCTTGCTGCATTTTCAAAATATCTAAATAAAGTAGTCCTCATGAAATTTGTTATTACCACCGTGTTTTGGGGTTCCGATTAAGATGATTATCGGTCATAAAAGAAACAAATTCATCAATGTATGTCTTACGCTGAAAAAAATTTTACTGTACAAAGTCCCATCATTGCCAGTAATTTGCAGATACTCTACTCATCTAACGGAATGTAATTTTAATTTCATGAAAATAAAAAATTCATCACGCGAAAGTATATCATCATCATCATGGGACCAATATAGGGTCGACTATCCAATAGATGAACGATGCATGAAAGTCCAAAATTTCTGCTACATCAAAATAATTCGATTATTTTCACGAGAGAATTAACTTCTTATGAAGATAATCGAATCATTTTTATGTAGCAGAGATAATATTAGTTCTCATAGTTACTGCTATTATGAATCGTTCATCTACCGGGCAGTTCACCCTACTGTCATGATGATATTTTTTCCCATGATTCTTCATTTCCATAAAATTGAACTTATATTCTGTTGAGTCGGTTGACTTCCCACACAGCACATCAGTTCAGAAATAATTTATAATGAAGCCATTAAGGACTATGAGATTTAAAATAAATCAATTAAGAACTTTTTATGCCCTGTTGTGCTGTGTGGGTAATGCTTTTAAATACGTTTGGGATTCATCATATTTTCATCTTTAGAACTTCTGAACAGGAACTCACATTAATTCTTTTTATCAGAATCCGTATAACCTACTAAATGAAGGATCCACAATTTCACCAAATGTATCCATACAGCAACACCATACATAATTGCTTAATTGATTGAAAAAATTGTCTTTTGATACTATACTGCCGTGCTAAGCCAAAAGGGCGTATGTCAAAATTTTGAAGTTCTGAGTTATCAAGCATTTTTTTCAAACTTGAACATGTGAAATGATACAAACATTCCCCTGGTGGAAAAATTCCGTTGAATCTTATTAAATTTCATTGAATTCGTTGAATTGGATTGAATTTCATTCACATTTCGTACATTGGGTTTCCATTGGAATTCATCAAAATTCAACTCAATTAAACAAATTTCGATAAATTTCATCGGAATTCGTTGGAATCTATTTACGTTTGTAGAATTTGAATGAATTTCATTGAAAACTTGTCCGAAATGTGAATAAAATTCAACAAAATTTTTTCCGCTAGGGCCTTATTTCTAAATCAGTTTTTTCCATACTTTTCAATAGTGCAAAAATTGTTTGGATCGGAACACACGACAAAGACTTATTTGAATATGAATATGTGAAAAACGGAGAAAAAATTTCTTGACATACGCCCTTTTGGCTTAGCACGGCAGTATAGCGCCTACTAAAAAATATTGCTACAGGAGCAAGAAAAATGATTGATACAACTAAATTTTTTTGCTGAAAAAAACGAATTCGTCAATAGAACCAACGAGTTAGTTGTTGCAGTGAATATTTTTGCAAGGACAACTAATATCTTTGTAGGCGCTATAGTAACAAACCCGTTTTTTTCCATGTATCTCATTTTTCCACAAAGGTGAAAACTTGAGTTGAATCAATGTATATCAGAAGGATTAATGATAATGAAAAATTGAATTTATAACTGAAAATAATTTATATTCATTCAGTTTCAATAGTTGTCGGGCTTTTACTTCATAAATCTTACTTTTTACTTCATAAATCACAGACAATATATGAAAACTATATATTTTTCTGAAAATGCTTTCAAATTTTGTTATATGAATAAATAAGAGTCATCATAAAAAGGTGGTGAACATAATTTTGTGAAAGATTGTTTTAAGAACGCAATAAATCTAAAATTCCACTGGTAACCCAAGAGTTTAAACAAAGTAGTTGTTGAATTGAATCATTGCTGAGGCGATTTCTGTGCTTCCGAACAACCAAAGCTGCCCTTGAAAATGAGCGTTCAGCTGCCATTGAAGTGGCTGGAATGCTGAGTAAATCTCGAGCCATAGCCGCGAGAGTTGGAAAAACCGCTGCATTTCGTTGCCACCAGTCCAAAATATCGTGATTCAAATCACACCTAGGGAGTGCTAGATATTGTTGAAGCTCATTCTCAACTGTCTTGGACTCAACTTTATTACATAAATAATCCAAGTCGAAATCATCGATATTTGTTTCTGCTTCTACGTTTTCAGTCATAACAGAGCTTGCAGAGTATGTTTTTGAAATATCCTTAAATTTCTCCCATGATTGTGATTTCAATGCCTTCCCCCAAGATGTATAATCAAAGGTCTCGATTTTGTGTCTCGGATCTAATATCAACACTGCACCATAGACCCAGTTAGTTTTATCGTAATGCTTTAACAATATATCTCTGCCAGCTTGGTATGCCAATATCAATTTTTCATCTGTTACTGCCCTGTTTGAATTTTCATCCAGGTCTTTCACAATCTTCTCAATACTATCCAGTAAGATATTAAACGCAGGAATGACATAAGGTAAAGTCACGTACTTTTCTCCACCCAATCTGTCTGATACTTTTTTAAAATTTCGTAAAAATTTATTAACATGTGTTAATATATGCCATTCATCTTCGGATAATTGAAAATTTTTCAATGAATCTTCAATGTCACAAATGAATTTCAAGCTCTTCTGCATGTCTATTGCTGTACTTAACATATGATGAGTTGAATTCCATCGTGTAGGTACATCCGAAGTTGGCTTTGTAGCTGTCATTCCGATAGTATGACACGCACTGCGAAATCGATTCATCAAGTTTTCGGATTGTCTAAGTTTTGTAAATAATGATCGTATCTTATGGATAGTAGAGTTAATATTAAGTGATTCATCATCATCATCATCATCCTCATCACTATCATCATCATCATAATCAGTTTCACTATCGTTTGATGTCACATATCCTGAAACTACTTGCATATTTTTAGAATTCCTAACTGAATTATCAAGGTCCAAAAGCGGTTCATTCTTCTGCATGTAGGTCATGGGTATCAATTGTAAATTTTTTATCACATCTTGAGCTCCTAGGTTTAAAATATGCGCGAAGCATCTGAAGTGTTGATCAATACAATCAAAATCGAACGAAAGTGTGCTCAATTCATTCATAAATGTAGTATTTGCCGCAACATTATCTAGAGTTATAGCCTGAACGCTATTTTGGAGTCCACACTCTTGTAGGATATTAAAAAACAGATTTGCCATAGCCTTTCCTGTATGACTACCTTGAGATGGGACAAAATCCAATACAATGGACTGCATTTTCCATTCATCGTCAATGAAATGGCATGTGATACCATGATACGATTTCCCGCTAATCGATGTCCACCCATCGATTGTGAAACTGATTTTCGATTTATTGGAAGTAAGGAATTGTGAAATTTGTTTTTTCAACAATGTGTATCGTTCTGAAAGTCGAGCTCGAAGGACTGTGCGTTTAGGAAATTTGTATGACGATATTTTGGCAAAAAATTTTTGTGACATCGCTTCATCGAAAAAATTCAACGGAAGGTGTTTTTGTGCAATAAATTCAATCATTTCGTTCATCATGGATTGTTCTGTAGCGGGCTGGTCTTTCTGTAGAAGAAAAATATTCAGCATGAATTTGTCCCTATTATACTCAACATCATTCAGATACTTATAAATGACACATTAAAATCATCTGAATACTTGAAAATTATATTCAAACTCGCTTGTAGATCAAATTCTGGAAATACTCTGAAATTTTAAAACGCTGCGTGTGAACTTCATCCTTTTAATTCAATGAAGCTTCATCTTCCTTTTTAGATATTCACTAAATCAACTAGCAGACATATTTATCAAAAGAAAAAAAGAATTCAACACATTCATTCTATAATTTTCCAAATCAATTTAGTGATTAGGTTACGTTGATGTTTTTTTTTGACATAAAGATTTGTTGAATATTTGTGTGATCACACAGCTTATAATACAAACCAATGTGACTTTAGTTTTTTCAGAAACTAAGACGAAGGCACTAATAGTCTAGTGGCACTTTGTGTCTATCACAAATGTCCATAGTCGACAATATGAAAAAGTTCGAATTGTGCTTGTTCTAAATGGATTAGAAACATTTGAAATATTCAAAATGAAATTTCTTTACAATTTTAGATATATTTTTTCAACTATGTTCAGTGAATTCCATTATCTTCATTTAGAGAATTGGACAATGGTCGACAAATAGTAGAGGATGGTTGATAACAACATTTACCTTATTCCAAAAATAAAAAAAAAGTAATAATGAAATGAAACCATAAGAAAATTCCATCTCAAAAAACTTACTCCTGACATCATATTGGTTAATTGCTGTTGCCCTGAAATGAGATTTGTGCTTCTTGACGATGAAGGATATAACTTGTCATATATATCAGTATGTTTCAGTTGCAAATGTCTTTTCATGCTTGTTGTTTGTCCCTTCAGCTTCAATTCATATTTAATTTTCTTTTCACTGCATAATTTGCATGAGACTGTTTTTCCATCTTTAAGAACTTCAATTACTTCAAAATAAGGAGAAAATTTACTGTTTTTGTGCATGGTAAGAGTATTCGCATCATTGATTGATCTTGTAGCAGACTGACTTGTCTCATCATTCTCATTGGTATCATTACCACTGTTGTCTGATTCAGAATCTAATCTTGACCGTTTATTTGGTTTTCTACTCATTATGGGTCAAAGTCTTGCAAGAAGAATTCATATAAACTACAAAGCCGAAATCTGGAAAGTAAAAGTAGACAACTGAATAAATATCAGTTTGATCATATTATTAGTTCAATATGACTATGCAATGATCACAAAAAAGAGTATAAATATGAGATGTGATTCATGTGTGTTATTTATCGAAAATATATATCCACTAGATCCGAAAGAAATGTAAAATATATTCAAACCATAAATTGCTCACATTCTTCAACACATTTAGTTCAAGTGATTTTCACAAATACAATAAACGTTAGATGATTTTCGTGTGCACATATCACTTATTTTACAATATTTTGCACGTGATAGTGAAGTATTCCTAAATGTTACATCTTCATTTCCAACCCTGGTGAAAAACCCGATAGAAACCGATTGAACGGACCAAAAACCGCATAGAAAACGATACGAACAGATAAAAACAGAGAACCCTTGTATCGTTTTCTATGCGGCTTTTGGTCTTTTTTATCGGTTTCTATCGTTTTTTTTTTACCAGGGAAGCATACTACATGCTTTTGTAATCAGCATAGTATATTATATATTACTCAAGACAATTATAAATACGATCACCTCGAAAAAAATATGAGCTTCAAATCATTCACAATATAACCTGGAAAAAATAGGATCGCATCAATAAATCAATAAATAATACTTACGTTACAAGATGGATGTTGTAAAACGTGTAATCACGAATATTGGAAAAATCAACATTTCTTTATCTCTAATAAGTCCCATTCATTGACAAATGTAGAATTCAGTTTCCTATTGAACAAATTGGTGATACTCAAATATTCGTCTTGAGGGAATTTTGGATCAGGCAAACGTATATTCACAGGGTCGGTGCCAAATCAACGAAAAACCAAATCAACGAAGAAAAATTTACTAGCAGTATGAAGTTGTCATTTTGTTGCAGTATGAAATGAAATTAGTCATGGATTATTGATTAAATTAAACGAAAAGTGGAAAACATTGATTTGCTGACACAACCCCACGGTGAACTTAATTTCCCATTGTTATGTTTATGATTATGGTATGGTTATGTTCATGATAACAACAAACCGATTTTCGTTCTCTACAGACGTTCGAAACAGTTTGATTGTACCGACCGATCAGGAAGATCATTAATAATTTCATTAGAATGATGAATTACGTGTCTACTGTAATAAACGGGTGCAGTGAATAGGTTAACATGAAGAAAAATCATCTGGTCACCAAGAAGAAGAGGAAGTTAAGAAAACACCACTGAATAGGGAAAAGGAGCTGAGGAAAGAGGGGAGATGTTAGCGGACTGTAGATTTGTTCTTAGGTGAGGTGAAGGAGAGTGCGAGACTCTGTGAAGAGGGAATTCTGGGAGTGCGAAAGGATGGAAGTATGGAGTCGAGCCGGGATTCCAAAATGACGCTCACTTCGTTCAAACCAAAAACTCAACGTTTATTTAAACTAAACATGTCAAAGGAAACACAAATAACAAATTGAAAACTTGTGTGAAGAAAAAGAGATGATAAGCGCGTTAGATTCGTATGAGACGAGCGGCTTGAACAGAGAATTCTCGCGTACAGAAAGAAACGCGATAAATTGGAGGTGAGGCGAGGTGAAGGCTTCAGGTTGAAAATTGACGAGCAACTAGTGCTGTCCCGTCTGGATGGTAACGAGATTGATGACCACATGACTAGGTCACCTGATCATTTTCGGCGGCAATGCAAGGGCCCCGGTAAGCCATCCACCCGACCAACTCCCAAGCTACTCGGTCCACCCGAGAGCAGTCAGAAAGGAGAACATTACCAAAAACCCAAACATACCGCCCGCCTCGTCGTTAGACGACAACCGAGCTCTACCTAGTAGGGGGTAGGGTATTCCGCCCGCCGTGAGGCTCCGATGCAATATCGGAAATCGGCAGAACGCTCAGTTTAGCTATCGGACGCTTTAGAGTGGAGGTGGCTGTTTTTGCCGTCACGACACGAACGTGACCGTCTAAACCTGGGTGCTCTTGAATTATCCGGCCTAATGCCCATTTTGAAGGAGGATAACGGTCATCCTGAACCAACACAAGCTGTCCTGCCTTGAAGTTTTCCTTTACAGAACGCCACTTATAGCGTTGCTGTGAATGGTGGAGATACTCCCTCGACCATCTGGCCCAGAAATGTTGGAGCATTTGTTGGAGCAGTTGCCAACGAGAAAGATGACCAAGCTTCACGTCACAGAGCCCTGGTTCAGGTAAAGTATGCAAAGATGAACCAGTTAAGAAATGAGTGGGTGTAAGCGCCCCTAAATCTTCGGGCTCATCCAAAAGCGGGCATAGCGGCCGCGAATTAAGACACGCCTCTATTTGAACAAGAAGTGTTGAAAGCTCTTCAAAGGTGAGATTCTGGTTGCCAATAATCCTTGTGAGGTGAAACTTTACAGAACGCACTCCTGACTCCCACAAACCCCCGAAGTGGGGTGAATGTGGCGGAATGAAAACCCACTTAATTCCGTCCCTGGCCAACGTCTCAGCCACCTTGGCATAAAACTCGGGAGATTGCCTGAACAAAATGGAAATTTCAGCATCTGCACCGCGAAACGTGGTGCTGTTGTCTGAATGGAGCTCAAGAGGCATTCCCCGTCGCCCACAGAAACGCCGAAAGGCCGCAAGAAAGGCCTCTGAAGTGGCATTGCTCACTACCTGTAGATGGAGTGCTTTCGTCGCCAAGCATATGAAAACGCAAATGTAACCTTTATAGGTTCGCTGTCCTCTTCCTCTACTCATCATCAAGTGAACAGGACCAGCGTAGTCCAGGCCCGTTCTAGTAAACGGACGATCTGGAGTTACGCGAGATGCGGGAAGGTCACCCATCAATTGAGTGCCTAGTTTAGGCTTATGCCTATGACATAAGACGCAATTGCGAACATAGGCCTTGACGAGGGGTTTGGCTCTGAGAACCCATACAGAGTTCAACAACAATGCATGAGTAAGAGAAGGGCCTCCATGGAGAGCTCGCACATGAGCCTTAATGATGAAAAGCCTGCTCAAAGCAGACGAACGAGGTAAAATCGGCGGAAACTTCTCATCATATTTGAGATTCGAGTGCCTTAACCGGCCGCCGACTCTTAAGATGCCTTGCGCATCGATAAAGGGGTTTAAACTTAGCAGAGGACTCTTCCTAGGGAGTGCTTCTCCAGAATTCAGAGCTGATAATTCCTCAGCAAAGCTCTCTTTCTGGACCACCTTCAA
The DNA here is from genome assembly GCA_018340375.1 of Gonatopus flavifemur. Classification (NCBI taxonomy): domain Eukaryota; kingdom Metazoa; phylum Arthropoda; class Insecta; order Hymenoptera; family Dryinidae; genus Gonatopus; species Gonatopus flavifemur. The sequence continues at coordinate 20,091,947 of JAFFJZ010000009.1, forward strand.
TAATAGAATGCGCGAATCGTGCAACTCTTCCGCTGTAAGAAACCCGGGTGGTGAAAAGGTCGGATGTCTGACCCGCTTAACAAAACGCAGGCAATAAGCGACCACGCGTAAGAGCCTGTCGAGAGAAGAGAAACGTTCCGCCAATTCTACAAACGAGTTGACGGAAGTCTGAGTCGCCAAGTGGACTCCAACATTGCTACGGATCTCTAGCGAAACGTCCTCGGCTACGGAAGAATTTGGCCATTTCTCAGCCTCCTCTTCAAGCCATGACGGACCCTGCCACCACAAAGCTGATTTACTTAGTTCTGATGGAGTTTTTCCCCGGGTGGCCATATCGGCCGGATTTTCCTTTGTAGGAACGTGTCTCCAGGACACCTCAGGGAGAGACGTCTGGATGAAAGGAACCCTATTGGCGCCGAAGGTTGTCCAGCGACTTGGATGTTTCTTAATCCATGATAACGCTACTTGACTATCAAGCCACGAATACGTGGCCACCTTTTCTAAAAACGGAATCTTGCGAATATGAAGAAGAAGTCTGACTAAAAGGACTGCTGAACACAGTTCGAGGCGAGGAAGACTCACGGTTTTTACTGGAGTTACCTTAGACTTTGCTGCAAGAAGTGAAACCTTTGTATAACCTTCGCTGTTAACTATTCTAACATAAACAGTTGCAGCATAAGCGCGCATAGAAGCATCAGCAAATCCGTGGATTTGTATGTCAGAAAGTGAAGCTGAGTAGCCAATTGGGCGGTCGATGTGGACAGAGTTGAGCTCCCCTAGGGAGTCATAATAACCCTTCCACTGTTCCCTGATATTAGTGGGCACAGGAGTATCCCAATCTATTCCCAGAAGCCAGAGATCCTGAATGAGAATCTTAGTGGTGATTGTTACTGGAACAATCCACCCGAGAGGATCAAAAACCCTAGCCACAGATGAGAGGATAAGCCGTTTCGTAACGACTTGTGAATTGGTCAGCGCTGAATCCAGATCTGCTGGCATTCGAAAGCTGAAAGCGTCCTCAGACGGAATCCAAATCAAACCTAGCGTCTTGACTGGCTCATGGAGATCGAAGAAATGAGATGACTCGTTCTTAGTCGAGTCAGAGGTGAGTCCAATCAATAAATCTGGGTGATTCGACGACCATTTGTCCAATTCGAATCCGCCAGCCTTTAGAATGTCGATAACTTCGTCCCGAATTTGAATCGCTTCGGAAACAGTATCAGCCCCTGAAAGAATGTCATCAACGAATGTCTGATGACGCAAAGAGTGAGCTCCGTGAGGTAACTTTCCTCCCTCATCGGCAGCTAATTGGTGAAGAGTCCTGATGGACAAAAAGGGAGCTGAGGTGGTGCCGTAGGTTACCGTACATAGACGATAATCCTTCACGGCGGATGAAAATGAGCCTTTCCAAACTATCCTTTGGAAATCCTGATCGTCCTGATGAACCAGGATTTGACGGAACATCTTTACGATGTCCGTAGTGAAAACGTACCTGTGTTGACGCCAATTGAGAAGGACTATCGAAATGTCCCCTTGCAAACTGGGACCTGGAAGAAGATAATGGTTCAGCGAAGAACCTGAGGATAAGCGTCGAGACGCATCAAAAACTACCCTGATTTTCGAAAACGAGCCAGTGGATTTAAAAACAGGGTGGTGCGGTAGATACCAGGCGGAGCAAGGCAAATTTGTCTCAGAAGTCACTTCTTTCATGTGGCCCAGACGTAAGTATTCTTCCGTGAAAGTCGTGTATTGCTCGCATAGACTAGAATTGTGCTCGAAACGCCTGCTCAGAGCGCCCAGTGAAGAGAGAGCCATCCCCTTTGTCTCGTCCGCAGCGTGAGGTAGGTCAGACTTGCGTGGTAGCCTGACAACATAACGGCCATGCTCGTTGCGGAGATGCGTGCGTTGAAAATGCTCCTCACACCACTCCTCCTCTGGAGACAGATCATTTACAGCAGTAGGTACTTCCTCTAGCTGCAAAAATCTATGCAAGACCTGAAACAAATCAGCGTTAGTAGTGCAGTGGAATGAGGTATATTGAGGTGGAGAAGGTTGTTCACGCCGTGATACTTGATCAGCGGAACCAGATAAAACCCAGCCAAAGGCTGTATTTTGTGCGGTTACTAAAGTTCGCGATATAGAAAGTAACCCGTTTCTCAAAATGCGGCCGTACAAATCCGCCCCAAGAATCATGCCGACTCCTTCGTTGTGGTTATAATGCGGATCTGCCAGCGGGAAGTCGTTGAATGCCGATAGATCCAAATCGCTAATTCTTGCGGATGGCACTGCGTTAGTAAGTTTGGGTAGAATGAGCACATCCGCTTCAATCCTGAGTTCTGGTTCGATTGGAGATGAGATGAACACCTTCGTTGAGAATTTGGCTATACCCGTCGATGCGGCCGAGATTCCCATCAACGGCACCTTAGTCCTGTTCCTAGGAAGTTGCAAAATCCTCGCGGTGGCTTCCGACACAAAAGTTACCTCTGAACCTTGGTCCAGCAACGCTCGAACTAAAACGAAGTGACCAGAGGGCGAAATTACTCTGATTCTCGCCGTGGCCAGAAGAATAGTTCGACCAGAAGGAGGAAAATTAGCCATGTGAATAACCACCGGATCACAATTTGCCGTATTAGAAGAAATTGCTGTTGAACCAGCGCTGGATGACGAAATCGCAGAAGTTGAGGATTTCTCAACTGACAAAATTGGATTTTCCGCCAAGTGAAGAAACGAATTGTGTTTACCGTTGCAAGTAGAACATCTTCGCTCGGACTTGCAATCACGAGCAGCATGGTTGCCTAGGCAATTGAAACATAGATTAAGCCTGGCTATTAGATCTCGCCGCTCTTTCACCGGCTTATTTCGAAATTCGGTACATCCAAGAATGTAATGGGCTTCTTTGCAAAGTGAACATTTTTTAGCGTTAGTCGCTCTATTCGACGATGGGAACGAATAAGGAGTAGCGGAGTGAAATGATGTCGAAGTTCCACGCGTTGAAGAAGAGGGACCACCAATCGATTTTCCGAATCGGAACAATTTAGGTTTGTCACCCGAACCTTTTGGCCAAATCCCTGTAGAAGAAGAGAGAGCTTCAAGCGCCCGAATTCGACCTTCAATGAACGTTTTTAAATCGGCAAACGTTGAAGGTTCTGTTTCTTGCCCTTTCTCTAACTCCCAATCTCGGCGAGACTGAGGATCGAGTCTAACTAAGGTCATGTAATTTAATAAAAGGTCCCAATTCTCCGTAGAATATTCCAAAGCTTCGATTGCCGCTAAAGCCTCAGTGGTCGCGGTATGAATGCGCCTAAGTTCTGAAGCAGACTCACTAGAACTTCCTTTTATTTGAAACAAAGCAGTAATCTGCGCGTTTAACAAGAGCCGCTTATTATCATAGCGCCCTGTCAAAGAATCCCAAGCTATCTCGAAATTCGCTTCCGTAACCGGTATGTTACGAATAAGTTGAGAAGCTTCGTCCGATAAACATGTTTTCAAATGCTGAAATTTTTGCACGTTTGAAACATTAGCTCGGTCTATGACCAGAGAAGAAAATAAATCCTTGAAGTTGCGCCATTCTTCGTACGCGCCAGAGAATTTCGGCAACGATAATCGCGGAAGAGGGTTATGAACACTCGCTGCCGCAGCGACGTCTTGCGCTGTCAGTGCCCGAGATCCTTGTGGAAGACTAGCCGAAAAAGATTTTTTATAATCAATTGATTCACCTAACTGCTCAAGATAAGATTCTTCAGCTTGCGAATAGACGTCATCCTTGAAATACTGATAAGCAGAAGTAACTTCATCACACAATGCCAATAAAGTTCGATGACGTGTGTCGAACCCTTTCCACAATTCTTCTAAACGCTCTATACGAGCTTCCACAACCCCCAATGTGTTCTTAGCCTCACCCAATTCTTTCATATTGATCACGATCCTAGAAAGAGCCCGATAGATTTCCTCTTGTTCTTTCAAAAGAGCATCCATATCGAATAAAATCGAGAGTTTATCGGTTTATGCAACGTGAACGAAACGTGATAATAACAAGAGCGAAGAAAAAGAATCGTATTATTCACTTTGTGTGACAAGCAAAATTCAAAATCTCAACAAGCCGTAAGAAGTTCGTAATTTGTTTTGGATCGTGAGCAAAACAAAGTTTCACATGAGGTGAAAAGGATAGATGTGAGTTTAAAACGAGATAATGTTTCTTTAATAGACCGAGATTGAATTATTTTTCAATCAACTAACGAGATAATTAATCAAGGATCGAACAGACCTTTCTTGAAGAAATAAACTCAACGTAGTCACAACGTGAACCAGCAATATCCAAGCAGAATCAACGGCGAACTTGTATCGAAGAGAATTCGTAACTTCGGATGCGTGCAACGGAGATGATCATCAGACTAGAGAAAGAAAGAAAGCAGTCATATGTCGTTTCGCAAAGTGTCGCGAAACGAATGAAGCGACGATGACCCCCACTTCCCAGGCGAGATTCGTTCCAACGTCGAGGAGAAGAGATGCGTGCTCCCACGATGAGCTATAACGGCGATCGTAGCATGATTCTTCCTTCTTGATGACGAAAAGAGGGGTATCGGTCGACGATAAGGATGTGTGTGTCCATACGTGTGATATCTTTCCCGCGTAAACCGATTAACACAAGTCGATTAACAAAGATAGTCACTAACACAATGAAATCGACGTGTATGTGTTCGATTTCAAACTATTCTGTTTATGCACCTCACAAAATGCACTTTTCACAGGGAGGCGAGCCGGGAATCCGGCTCGAAGGACCAATTTTATGAATGGGAAAAAGGAGCTGAGGAAAGAGGGAAGATGTTAGCGGACTGTAGATTTGTTCTTAGGTGAGGTGAAGGAGAGTGCGAGACTCTGTGAAGAGGGAATTCTGGGAGTGCGAAAGGATGGAAGTATGGAGTCGAGCCGGTATTCCAAAATGACGCTCACTTCGTTCAAACCAAAAACTTAACGTTTATTTAAACTAAACATGTCAAAGGAAACACAAATAACAAATTGAAAACTTGTGTGAAGAAAAAGAGAAGATAAGCGCGTTAGATTCGTATGAGACGAGCGGCTTGAACAGAGAATTCTCGCGTACAGAAAGAAACGCGATAAATTGGAGGTGAGGCGAGGTGAAGGCTTCAGGTTGAAAATTGACGAGCAACTAGTGCTGTCCCGTCTGGATGGTAACGAGATTGATGACCACATGACTAGGTCACCTGATCATTTTCGGCGGCAATGCAAGGGCCCCGGTAAGCCATCCACCCGACCAACTCCCAAGCTACTCGGTCCACCCGAGAGCAGTCAGAAAGGAGAACATTACCAAAAACCCAAACACCACATAAAGCTAAAGTTGAGGACGATGAATACAAAACGGAAGAACAAACGTATTATAGCATAGCTCATACGTTTCACGAGATCGTCACAGAATAAGCTTCTATCATGGTGAATGGAAAATTGAAAGAATATTAAATTGAGGTAACATAAAAAAGTTTATCAATTCATGATTTTGTTGTTTATGGAATGCTTAATCGATTAAGAAATGAAATAATTTCTAAAACAATATTTTACCCATATCAATTGAGTTTCACAAAAATCCACAAATGACTAGAATCCAGTATTATCGGTTCTGGTGCCTTTTCGTTGTGAGTAAGAGCAATCTTCCACTGGCTCTGTCACGCTTTTTTGTCTCATTGCATTAACCCACAAACAATGAAATTTTTCTACTAAATTCTCATGCATTTCAACGGGTAAGGTTTGCCATGTTTCGACTAATCCAATTACATCCGCATCAATTGAACCTATATTTCATTTGCTAAATTTTTGATACCATTACAATTCCAAACCGCTATCTTGATGTTAGACGACCCAGACGATATTCCATGATTCTCCGCCGCTTTGATTGTTCCATTGGCGGGTGCTGACCGTTTTTTGACACATTTTGTCTCACTCCATATCCTTCCGTCAAATTCAGTCTCGTTGTTCCGTTATTTTTAGTAGCTAGTACAATCCTTGTTTTCTCACTGATGGCCGCGTTTACCGGGGGAGCAGATTTTTCGTTCCTCTTCAACGGTTGAAATTCCCCTTCAGCGTCGGTCCAAATTCTTTTCTCTCCGTTGACAATCACCTTATTGCCATACGCCGTTGCCATTCTTCCTTCCTTCTTCATTTCACGTGCCAGACATTCTCCTTGAAACTCGATATGGCGTTCCTTTTCTGTGCTGTCATTTTTAATATATATATATAGGGGTGCACACGATATTTTCGTCGAGACTGAAAAAGAATCGATCATCTTAATTTAAACGTGTTCCAATGAGGTTTCCACCGCACAGAATTCCGACTTCGTATCTAATGAAACGGAATAATCGATCATTCCGATTTCATAAACAAGATCAACCAAGATATGCTTCCGGTATCGTTTGTCAGTCTCGTCTCGTCTCGGTGCAACGCTCAATGCAGATCTCGATATAGATCTTGATCATTTTCATTTGCAAGATCAAAACCTGTCACGAATTCGTTCCGTCTGATGCGAAGCTTCAATTGAGTTTAGTAAACCATGTCTTATAAACAGTAGAATGATGAATATAGATCATTTCCCAAGTTCTTGACGCGAGTCTCGTGTGCACCCCTATATATATATTGAGATCGCGCAGTTTTTTACCCTTTTGTGATAAGATTACTTTCTTGCCTTCTATTGATGTGAATTTAACTAATATCCTTCTGTTCCCATTCCCCAAAATTCTGGCTTCTTGAATTTCATTTTGTAATCCGAATGTTGCATAAAGGAATTCGTTGATCTCCATCACGTAATTATCTGACCTGACTGCTAGCCCTCCAATCACAGCATTGTATTTTCTCAGTTCTCTTCCATGTTTTTCGAGAAGGTTATCTCTCTGTTCCTCGCGATTGAGAAGCTCTTCATTGATTTTTCGGAGTGAAGCATTTTCATCTTCAAGCTTTCGAATTCTATCGTTGATATCCTTACGCAAATTACCAATTTCCGTACTCAATTTATTTTCAAAAACTACCATAATTTCGCGCTCATCTTTCTCTCTCTGAATTTCATTATTTTTCATTCTTCCGAGTATTTGATCTCATTTATTGTCACCCATACTGATGTTGATAGATTTCTGTAAAACTGGAATGGACGATATAAAAGTTCTCTTCTTACTGTTGTGCTCATCACCGCCTATACCAAGTATGAGATGAATCTGCGATGGTTTTATCGAGGCAAACGTTCGATTCTTCCGAATCAGAGGAAGACGAGGAAATTTCTTGCTCTCGCGTCCTTTGTTGATTGAAATAGTTGGTTATCGTTGTATCGCTGTTTGTTCTAGCTCGTGACCATGTAAATACTTTGAGCGGTCCTCCTCAGTTTCCTCCTCTTGATGTATTGATAGGCGAGACTAAATTGTAATTTGATAGGTCTCTGGAAGAGGTGTCAACCCACGAGTTGTAATCTTCCGCATCCGGGCCAATAAGTGAATTAGTTAGACCTCCTCCGTTTAGTCCCTCTTCGTTATGGTTGATCGTATATCGACCCGCGTTATCACCGATCGATCTAGATTCCGTCATGAGCTTCGATCCAGCAAGTGCTGCCACTCAGTTGATCTCTGCGAATTACTCGCTTCGATTGACTTGCGCACTATTGACTTATGCCAACTGAAAGTTTTTGAAATCCACTGACTCTCATCAGATTTGTTTTCACTTTTCTTCACTTGTAACAGCACACAGAATCGCTATTGAACTTTCATCGGTACACAATTATTCACTGTCACAAACGTGCAATATTCAGCACTGATTAGATTAAAATAAGTCGATTAATCACTTGGTTATCGTCCACATGTACAAACACGCGTCTACTCAATATCACGCGACGCTAGCGCGCCCAGTTGAAAATAATGAGGGAAAGAAACCAATTCGTGAATCAGGTGTTCTGATTTTCTGTGGATCATAAAATCAATCCCAAGTAGATTTATATTTACTAAACCATATGAACATGTAGTAATTACTGCCATCAGTTTGGAACTCAGAGAATGTGGTTTGAAAAACTATTTTATTCCTATTCACTTTTCCTTCAACTATTTTTGATGAGAGAGATAGAATTGTGTCTTATGGGACCGAATCTAATTAGTGCAAGAATCAAGCGATGAGTATGTGAAACATGTGATAAGTGCTCCAATGAAAAGTTCCACAAAGTATAACATTGAGTGATTTGATATGGAACAACTCATATAATTTCTACCAGTTCCAACTGATGCCATCAATTCCTGTATTTTATTATGATTTAGTAAAAATCAATGTTTTTGAGATTGATATTCTGATTTATTAAAAATCAAGAAAATAAATCATTCTCAAGGGATTGATTTCCACTGAATTATAAAAAAATACAGAAATTAATGCCATCAGTTCGATTTGGTAAAAATTATATAGGCAGAGTTGTATATTGCATTATGCAGTGTTACGCTTTGTGAAATGTTTCATCGATACCCTCAGTACAAGTCTTACATACTTATTGCTTGACTCTTACACCAAATCAACTGTACATCGTAGAAGGCAAAACCATATCTCTCATTGCAAATAGTCGAATAAAAGTACATGGAACTATAGGAACGATATTCTTTTCATGTACTTTTTTTTCAACTATTTGTGATGAGAGAGATGGTTATGTCTTTCACGATATACAATTCAATTGGTGTAAGAGTCAAGTGATGAGTATGTAAGACTTGTACTGAAGTTATCAATGAAACATTTCACAAAGCGTAATACTGCATGATGGAATCAAAAACTCCTTATATCATTCGTATCGAATAAAACTGATGACAATAATGACTGTATTTTCTTATAGTTTAGTGAGAATTAATATCACTGAGATTGATTTTTGATTCCTTGAATACCAGAAAATATTGTTTCAAAGTGTGATGAAAGTATAATATGTTATTCTTTCCATGTACTTTTTTCCAACTATTTGTGATGAAAGAGATGGTTTTATCTTCTACAACGAAAAGTTTCATTGATGTAAGAGTCAAGCGATAAGTATGTAAGACTTTCACTGAGGGTATCGATGAAACATTCCACAAAGCGTAACCCTACATGATGCAATGTACAACCCTACTCATATAATTTTCACCAAATCGAACTGATGGCAATAATTTCTGTATTTTGTTATAATTCAATGAAAATCAATCTCTTGGAAATGATTTATTTTTTGGTTTTCAATGAATCAGAATATCAATCTCAAAGACATCGATTTTTACTAAACTATAACATAATACAGGAATTAATGGCATCAGTTGGATCTGGTAGGAATTATATAAGTTGCTCCATATTAAATCACTCAATGTTGTACTTTGTGGAACTTTTCATTGGAGCACTTCTTACATGTTTCACATACTTATCCCTGGTTTCTTGCACTAATTAGACTTGGTCCCATAGGACACAGTTCCATCTCTTTCATTACAAATAGTTGAAGACGAAGTAAATGGAAATGAAGTAGTTTTTTAATCCACATTCTCTGAGTATCGAACTAATGGCAGTAATTACTATATGTTAATGTGCTTCAGTGAATATATATTTACTTCTAATTGATAAGCCATGGAAGCCAAATCCTGCCTAGAAACCCTCTGGTTCCTGCTTGGGACCTGTCAGGTTCCCGCCCGGGACCCGAACGCCGGGTCAGGTTCCCGCTCGAGTCACCACCTGGCTGGTCTCGGGCGGGAACCTGACCGGCCCCGAGCGGGAACCAGAGGGGTTCCAGGCAGGACTTGGCTCGTCCTGGGCAGAACCTGGCCAGGACCTTGCGGGTCCCGGCCAGGAACCTGAGTCCACATGCGAATTTGGGAATCCCACCCACCCGGGAATTTTTGTCTGGGCACCGATTCTACGCATGTTTCCAGTATGAGTTTCTTAAATTATTCGGATTTCTAATTTTCAAAGTATTGGTGATGAACATGAAGAAACTTTCTCTAATTTTTTAGAAACTTGGTATTTAAATATAATATTCTAGATATCAAATCTGAATTCTCAGAAAACCTCATCCAAATTTTCCTTTCAGAAACTCGAGTCTGAAAATTCAGACACCCCTGTATCTGAATTCCCAGAAAATTTTTTACAAAGTTGAACAAAGAACGTCAAGCATTCAGTTATCTGGGGAACGTTTTTAAAAATCTTTCTGCCGCGAAAATCAATGAAGGAGTCTTCAATGGTACGGAAATAAGGGAACTGCTGAGGAATGAAAAATCCCAAACGTATTTGTCCCTCAACGAAAATGCAGCCTGGAATTCGTTCAAGTCAATTATGCAAGAATAGATACAATGATGTTCTTCTATTCCATCCCATTCCATTATTTGTCATGAATATGTGATGGATCCCTTCAATGTTCCCAACAGGAGTCCCGATCAAAAAAACCTCAAGGGATCCCTCAAAGGAACCCTCGCACAGTGGGGCCAAATGCCAAAAAGCTGGCCAAAACCCCAAAAATGAAGTTTGTAGTTGGGGATATTTGACCCTTGGGATAAGTGAGGTGATGTCCCAAGTATTGGAATTCTGATATAAGAAGATCTGATCCCCTCCCCCTGCCCTTGTGTACCAGTTGCAAAATACCCTCCTTGAAGTATAATCCGCGTGATTGGAAGACAGTAAAATAACGAGCATGTTCAAAAAGACGCTGTGTCTCGAAAAATTAACCGATTTAACTTTTTCAAATTGGAGTCTATTACTGAAACTATGTAGAATACACTAAAAATGAGGAGAATATCAATTTGATGAGTAGAAAATACTGACAGAGCAATGATTGGATGTAATTTCTATATCTATGAATGAGGAAATGTGTTTGGTTTTTGGAGGAATAGTAGAGAATTACGCAAAATTACGTCGTTTAACTTATTGGAGGTGGTAGATGGGACTCTTACCTAAACATCAGAAAAAAAAACGGCTGCCCATGTCTGCCCCTAAGCAATTCCGCCATGTTTTTGTGCAGGAAATCACAAAAAATTAGACGGAGTGATGAGGAGTCCTTAGATCCGTCTGAAACTTGATATGCAGAAGTTTGTGGGGTCGCTGATTATGAATCCGTTGTCTTCATTTCGAGATTCGAAATGGCGGATCCAATATGGCGGACGACAATTGAAAAAAATCATCGGATTTTCTTCAAATTCGTTACCCAGGGGTTTCTGAGGTCGCTGATTACGAATCCGTTGTTTGAATTTCAAAATTCAAAATGGCGGATCCAATATGGCGGATGAAGATTGAAAAAATCATCGGATTGCTTTCAAACTCGGTATCCAGGGTTTTGTGGGGTCATTGATTACGAATCAGTTGTCAAATTCCAAGAATCAAAGATAGCGTATCTAATATGGTGGACACAAAACTCAGAATTCAGTAGATTCGCTTTGAATTTTATCTCAACGTTAGTATGTGTTTTATTTCCAGTGTATATTTGCTGCACGAGGGAAACTGTATGAGATTGATTACCATTCGTTTTTCTTCTCATCGCGGGCTTAGGGTACACAAAAGCCAGAAATCATTGATATTTAGGAAGATGATGGACCATTGAGAGAAAGACAGTATTGCTGGAGAATATTCGTAGGGAATTTACTATGAGTTGATGAATTCACTATGGGGAATGACAATAAAACTACCAACATTTAGTATTATTACTACGAATTTTTGGTAACTTCACTGCTAACATTCTTCAGCGATGCTCTTTTTCCCCAAAGTAACCGTCATTCTCCTAAATGTTTATAAATGTTATTCAAGTATTGATATCTCTTTTCTTTTCATGAACTGAATCATGACTCGCGATTTGGTGATCGTTCTTATGTTAACCTATCGTTTCCATGGCAACGTAAATAGTTGGTTGTAATCGGTCTGATTTCAAATGGTGCTTATCACAATTGTGCAATAGCTGTTACCGAATTCTTACTTTTGCTAGTAATCGTTACCGTAAACTTTTTTCCGCGTGCAAGTTTGGAGCTTGGTGAATATCTTTCGTTTTTTAAAATCATTCAATGTGTTGACATACAATTCCAAATGAGATGGATTCCGCTGCCATAGGTGAGTGTTTCAACAACCTATATTTTCTTAGTAGTTTAATTTGAACAGTTGACTGCAAAAAAAATTAGCTCAAGAGGGTTGAATCCAACCCAAGAAAATTAGGAAAATTTTTAGAAACACATGGGGTTTCTGTAGCGAGTTTTATCGAATTCTACAACGTTTGTAGATTTCGAAGATGATTCAATATCTATGACTCGGAGAGAGATGTACAATATTTTAAGGAGCAGTCCTCTACCTACGTTGGATGGAAAGTTCACTTTCCTGCAAGGAAAAATCATCGAGATAACGTGTTGTCCGGATAACAAAACTACGGAGATCTCTAACCTTTCATCTACTTTTAAATGTGTATTTAAAAAGAGATGGGAATCTTCTCAAAGGACCGAAGAACGATTTCTTAAAAATAATGAAGAATGGTTCAAACAAGAGGTAGTGTTTTGTACTTTCAGGAATCCCCATTCTGTAACTGTTCACACGCAAGTGGGAAGACCTCTTGTTGAATTCAACGAATGTTCAGAAAGAACGAAACGTAGGAGAACGGAGAATATCAAAGTAAATACTCCTATCTCAGAGCTGTCTTACGCCACACAAATGTGTTTGAGAGCGTCTGGACAGATCGAAGCCGCAAAAATTGTGAAGGATGTTACATCTTCTGATCCTGAGCTTGCCAAAATGTATATGAAAGGTTATCAAACTTTCAAGCGAAATGAGCCAAAGATGTTGAATGATGAAGATGCTCTAGCTCTCCTAGTAGATGCCGAGCTCTCAAAACATCAGTACTGCTCATTGCGTGAGGCTGATCCGCAGAAATTTCCACCTTATAAAAAAATTCAACTGGCCAAACGCATGTGTGTCCCTGACAAGGAATTAATTCAAATAACAGAAACCTGCGCTGTTGTGCAACTACAAGCACTTCTTGATCACACAGCTACACGTATTTTAGAGCTACAGAATTCGGTTTTGTCAACTTTATCTGATGAAGAGTTACAAAACCTGGTACTTATTTCCAAATGGGGGTTTGATGGGAGGTCTGGCCACTCCTCATACAAACAAGCATATCAAAGTTCGGAAGCTAGTGATTCCGCTGTGTTCATTACTTCACTTGTGCCTCTCCGCCTACACTGCAATTCAAAAATAATTTGGCAGAATCCAAGGCCATCATCAACCGGATTTTGTAGGCCAATCAAAATAGAGTTTGTGAGAGGATCAACTGAAGTTTCGGTTGCAGAGAAGCTACGGGTTGATAATGAAATAGAAAATCTGAGGGCTACTTCTTTCAGAACTGATGAAAAACATGTTTCAGTGAAACATGAGATGATTTTTTCTATGGTGGACGGGAAGGTATGCAATGCCATAACTGAGACAACCTATACCCAGAAGTGCTATATATGTGGTGCCACATCTAAGGAATTCAACAAAATTGATGATATAGTATCCAGGCCGGTCAAAACCGAAAACCTCCAGTTTGATTTGTCTTGTCTACACGGCTGGATACGATTTTTTGAGGGCCTCCTGCATTTGTCTTATGAGCTACCTATTCAGAAGTGGCGAGCACGAAAACAAGATAAAGCTTTGGTGGAAGAATGAAAAAAGGTTGTACAGAAAAGTTTTGAAGAAAAATGTGGCCTCATTGTCGATGTTCCTAAGCCAGGGTTTGGGAACTCAAATGATGGGAATACCGCTGGGCGATTTTTCGCACAACCCGAAGTTTCTGCCGAAATCACAGGGGTGGATGTCAACCTAATACAACGACTTCATGTAGTATTAGCTACCGTTTCAAGTGGCCATGAAATAGACGTTGAAAAGTTTCGGAGTTACGCTTTAGACACGGCACGCTACTACGCGACAAAATATCCGTGGTACCCAATGTCACCTGCGATGCACAAGTTTTTGATTCACGGACCTGAAATCATTGCATCTGCTCTTCTACCTATAGGCCAATCGACTGAGGAAGCACAAGAGGCTCGTAACAAAGATTCTAAAAGGTGAAAATGATGTATATCACTTAATAATAGTCTATATTTGTCACAGTGGACTCGACACTTTGAAGGGAAAAATTTGACTTCTCAAGTACTGCAATCAGTTTGATACATTGCACAATACGGTTTTGACTACTAGGCAAACTATATATTTATGGTAACCTCGAGAATATATGTTCGCGAAGATTGTTTTGTTCTGGTAAGGAATTCGGGGAATTATGAATATTCATATACTTTTTTTTATTGATAAGCCACATTGTTCATCCTCTGGAAACATAAATTCATAGACTAGAAAACAATTTTGAGAATCAAGTAAACTTATGAATTAGAGGATTTATTCAAAACTTTATACTGAGGACCCCAAAGTGCAGCTGCTTTTTGTTTTTCCTTGATTTTGCTTGTCATGTTGAGATCAAAAGCTTTAACGGTGTCGATGAATACATAATTATATCCAAATATCTTAACAACATTCATTCCCAAAGGTACCGAGAGCATCACTCCAGGAAATGCAGTAGAGAAAAAACGAATGAAGACATTTTTAAATGGTTCCTTTTGAGTTCTGATCCAATGTTATCGAGTAAAAGACAGTTGCCCAAGAAAAAACTAAAGTTTCTCCCTAGAGACGTGTTAAGCCTGATCAAAACTCCGGATATACTTGATGAAAACAACGTAACTTTCCCATCATCTTCCTCTGAGAGTGAAGAAGGAGACTGATCTGAGTAAAAAAAGTGTGGCAAAAGTAAAAACCATTACGATTTCAGTTTTTTATATTATTGTATATATTGTGAATGTATATATCTTTCGATTTAACACATTTGGTGTGTTAATATCATTCGATAATTATATTATTAATGATTCAATGTTGGAAATAATAATAATAATGATCATAATAGGAACAACAAAATGGGCCGTTTAGTTCTTGTTTAATATTAAGTTATGAATGAAGTTTTGATTTTTGGCATCCGCCATCCTGAATTTCGGAATTCTGACAACGGATTCGTGATCAGCGATCCCGAAAACCCTCGGGTACCGAGTTTGAAGGGAATCCGATGATTTTTACAATTTCCGTCCGCTATATTGAGTCCGTTATTTTGAATTTTGAATTTCAGACCGTGGATTCGTGATCAGCGACCACAGGAACCCCTGAGTACCGAGTTTGAAGAAAATGCGATGATTTTCCTCATTTTTGTCCACCATATTGGATCCGCCATTCTGAATTTCAAAATTTTGACAACGGATTCGTAATTGGTGACCCCAAAAACTCCTGGATGCCGAGTTTGAAGAAAATCCGATGATCTTCTCGATCTTATTCCACCATTTCGGATCCGTCATTTCGAATTTCGAAATGCAGACAACGGATTTGTAATCAGCGACCCCCAAAATCCCTGGGTACCCAATTTGAAAAGAATCCGATGATTTCTTCCAATTTTCGTCCGCCATATTGGATCCGCCATTTTGAATTTTGAAATTCTGACAACGGATTCGTAATCAGTGCCCCCATAAACTTCTCGAGTACGAAGTCGCAAGCGAATTTGAGAGCCCCTTATAATTTTGTCCAGCTTTTTGGCATTTGGCCCCACTGTGCCTCGATGGTTCTCATAAGGGTTCCCAGATAGGATCCCATAAGGGTCCCCCTGGGAATTTGACACAAACATTATGACCAGAACTCATCTGGGAACCCTTATGGGATCCTACATGGAAGCTCATGTGAGATCCTACATGAAGTGTTTTTGAATCGTTTCATTCTTAATACTTATATCAAATCTCCCCCAATAAGAACTTTGATAACTGAAAAGATGATTTTGATCAGTACAAACAATGGTGGACGAATACTGTTTGCAACAGTGGCCCAGTGATCTCTTTTGATACTGGAATATTCTCCAACAATGTGTTACATTAGTTTATCAATAACACAGGTCAACATTTGATCCACGCTGGAACACCAGAAGAGAGGTGGGTACCTATAAGTTTTGGTATATAAGGTTCCTGGGTCAATATGACCCCATCACGTCAGGATCAAGGTCAAATCAAGGTCAAACATCTCAAATTGAGAGATATAATTTTTTTGGCCCCGGATTCCGGACCAGCGAGATATTTCACATCCAAATACACTTTTACATTCAAATGAAAGTGGTATTTGCAGGTCATATTGAGGTCAATATGCAGGTAAAATCCTGTTTTTGAACCTTTTTTTTTATATTAGGCTAAACAGGCTCTTGTATTAGTTGACTTCCACGTTTTGGGGGTCGGAGAGTGAGATTCCTAGGTCTATATGACCCCATCACGTCAGGATCAAGGTCAAATCAAGGTCAAACATTTCAAATTGGAAGATATAATTGTTTTTACCCCGGATTCCGAACCAGCGGGAAATGTTACATCCAAATACATTTCTACATTCGAATTGAAGTTATTTCTGCAGGTCATATGAAGGTCATATGTAAGTAAAATCCTTTTCTTGAATGTCTTCTCTGATATTGGCTAGGCAGGGTCTTAGATTAGTTGACTTCTATGTTTTTGCGGTCGCAGATCACGATTCCGGGGACTATATGCCCCCATCACGTCAGAATCAAGGTTAAATTGAGGACAAACATCTTCACATCGAAGGATATAATTTTTTTAATCCCGGATCCTGAACGGCCGGGACATTTTGAATCTTGATGAATTCTTATAATCCAATCAAGCTGATATCTGCAGGTCAAATGTTTTTTTCCGGATTCTCTGTCTTTCGAAATCTGTTCAACCTCAATATGAACGATTCACTCTTGCTCGTCATAAGAGTCCGCTTTAAAGGACAAGACTAAAGTGATCCCTCCAAAAACGCCAATTTTCAAGATTCTTGTTTGTGAATAATTAGAAAGGTGCCATTCAAATTGGAATGCAGGAAGGTGTTATGCTACTATTGAAGTTCAGAATAACATCTTTGTCCAATTTTTTTCTGCAAATATGGCGGCCTGACAGGCGATTGATTGGTGCGCTGTGGAAATTCATAGTCGTTTGGTGGGAGAAATAACCCAGTCCAAGATTGAACCGAAACAATGCACCAAAAATAATTCGTTTTTGTCACCCAAAATGTAGTGAAATACGTATCGCTTGAGGAAAATATGCTTTTTTACGGAATGGCATCGATTTGAAGAAAAACGTAGGATTTTCACCCCAAAATTCGTGACTTAAGAGAAACGTAAATATCAATATTTCGTAACACCCGTATGTATTTCATCGGATGACCTTATCACGAATACAATTAGAAAAAGACCGAGGCAATTGATTGAAAGTTGGCAGAGCTCACGCTCCCACCGATTTTCAAGATACAGTTCTCAGTTAAACATTTAAAGTTTTCATAACGGTTTGTTGTGAATCAAGATGACTTGGATAGAAATCACCTCTAATTTCCTTCACTGGGCCCATATTGCATCTTTTCTACATCTATGTGATCGATATTCACTCTCTTCTGACAGGTCAAATAGGCAGGTAAAGAGCCAGAGATTTGGTTTCCGAAAGTCACCATGCTAGAACGTCAACGCACTTGTGCACGCCTCTATTTCCACGTTTCAAAAATTATCTTTCCACTTGGAATCTCGATTTGTAGATCATGGCCTATCATTTCCAAATCTATGAAGAGTATTCCGAGCCAAAAGAAAATTCATTCAATTTTTTGGAAAGTACAATGTGGTGTCACCGCTTGAAATGCTCACGTTTACTTTCTAAAAATGATCTCTTAACACCTTGCCTTTCATGTGACATGTTTGTGTCTCTTTTTGAACACCAGAAATAGTCTGCCAACCTATTCTTCCCCCAAATACCTTGAGATCTTTTCTCAAACTCACTTAAGTCTTGATGCATTCTTTCACCGTGTTCTTCACTAAATGCTCCAAGATTTTCTGGAAAGAAGTCAAGGTGAGAATCAAGAAAGTGAAGCTTGAGATTAATCAAACATCCTACTTCTTTGTAATCCTTCACCATTTTCGCGACAATATTTTTATGCTCGGGGTCTTTATTGTTCCCTCAAAATTTTTCTGTAACCTCCCTAAAGCTGCACCATGCTGCTTTTTCTTGATCATTCATTCGCTTCTCGAATTCCTCATTTTTTAAGAGTGTCCTTATTTCGGGTCCTGTGAATACGCCCTCTTCTATTTCCGCTTCAGAAAGATGAGGTAATACTTGAAAAATGTACATAAAAGCAGCACTTCCATCTTTTCTCATTACTTTGACAAATTGCTTTGCTAGCCCCAATTTGATATCTAACGGTGGTGAAAGAACTTTGTCTCTTGATATCAGACTCAGACTTCTGATATTTTTTTCACCAGGAATCAATTTTCCTCTCAACGACCAATTCTTTCGAACATAGTGTTCATCTCTAGCCCGACTATTCCGTTCGCAGATGAAGCATGGATATGATGTGAATCCCGATTGTTGCCCAAGCAAAGTTGTGAATATCCTCAGGTCTCCACAATCTGGCCAGTTATGAATCTCATACTTTAGTTTCTGCAATAATAATTCCAAGCTATGGTACTTTTCATCTAGTATGACAGAATGAGCAACTGATAAAGGAGCGTAGACATTTCCGTTGTGAAGCAAGATAGCTTTTCAGCTTCTTCTTGAAGAATTTATGAACAGACGCCAATCCCTAGCTGTATACTCTATGCTGTATTCTTTGACCAAACCTTCGATATTATTGCAATAAACTAAATTTGGCAACTTCGAGAAAAACTTCCTAAAGGGTCGTTCTCTTGAACGATAGTGTGTTACACGCGTTCCTGGAGTCAAAAATTGTTTCTCTTCCAGTCTGGATGCTAATAGTTCAGATTTATCTTTTGAGAGTCCTAAGTCTCGGCACAAGTCACTGAGTTCATCTTGGTTCATCTTTTCTCGATTCAATTTATTGTTCTCAATATTTGATCCTTTTTCACTAAAATTATCACTTTCTTCATTCTCTGAAGTATTCAAACTTTGATCTGGCGTCTCTGCATCGATAGTGATATTATCTGCGGGAATTTTATCAACGTTGTCTTCATCATCTACATCTTTACGGTCGTTCCCATCGATTTTGGCGCTGATATACACGGAGGGAGTGACAGATGTCACGCACGCATAGGAAATTGTGTGTCTATTGACAAAATTGAAGCCTTTCACGTTGGTCAAACAAAAGTAACAATCAGAAGTATGATCTGTTGGTTATCTCCATATCATTGGCTTCGAAAATATTCGTTTATCAGATTCATTGAGGGCACTGTGACATCCAGAACATATAGATTGAGGCGTCCAAATCTTGTCGACTGTGTAGCTATCGATATCGAAGCACTCGTTATATATTTTTTTTCATCAAATCCGAAAACATAAATTTCTTCGATTGGAGAATATACTCCCCACATACGACACAGAAATTGGCCATCCTTTTCATGCAAGACGAGGATTGACTCGTCGCATTCGACTGTACAAAGGCCAAGTTTCCCACCAATGTAGAGCTGCGGTTGCATGATGACGACGCCTGCGGGCCCGCTTTCCCACCCTGACCAGCCGCCGGTTCTGGGTCTCCAAAACCCTGTCCCGTAACATTATCCCGTATGGTTGCCATAACGACATGGAAGCCGTAACCCAGGGACCTAGCCGGAACGCGGGACAACTCCGTTGAGGAGGTGGCCTGGGCGCAATCACACGTGATAACCGCTTAAATCGAACAGAAGATTCAAAAAAATAATTTTACCTGCATATTACCTTCATATGACCTGCAGATATGACTTCAATTTGAATGTAAAAGTGTATTTGGATGTAAAATTCCACGCTGGTTTGGAATCCAGGATCAAAAAAATTATTTCTTCCGATTTGAGATGTTTGACCTTGATTTGACCTTGATTCTAACGTGATGAGGTTATATAAACGCCGGAATCGTGATCTGCGACCCCAAGAACGTCAAAGTCAGCCAATTCAAGAGCCTGCCTAGCCTAATATCAGAGAAAAGATTTGAAAAAAGAATTGTACCTACATATGACCTTTATATGACCTGCAGATATCACCTAAATTTGAACGTGGAAGTGTATTCGGATGTAAAATCTTCCGCAGGTTCGGAATCCGGGGTCAAAAAAATTATATCTTTCGATTTGAGATGTTTGACCTTGATTTGACCTCGATTCTGATGTGATGGAGTCATATAGACCCCAGAACCGTGATCTGCTACCCTCAAAATGTGAAAGTCAACTAATCCAAGAGCCTGCTTAGACTTACATAAAAAAAAGATTCAAAAACAGGATTTTACCTATATATGACCTTTATATGACCTGCAGATATCATTTTTATCCGAATGTAAGAATGTATCTGAATGTAAAATTTCCCGCTGGTTCGGAATCCGAAGTCAAGAAAATCATATCTTTCGATTCGAGATCTTTGACCTTGATTTGACCTTGATCCTGACGTGTTGGGGTCATATGGATCCAGGAATCGTGATCTGCGATCTCCAAAACTAACAGGTAACCACCTCTGTTCTGGTGTCCCAGCGTGGATCAAATCTTGACCTGTGTAATTGATAT